>PPLO03000008.1:0-625582 GCA_003706505.3 Suhomyces pyralidae | reverse complement strand
TTCTCTTCTACATGAATGGTCCAAAGTTGAGAGCAAGATCACCATACGCTAATTGATTTAGATTGATAGAAGCATTGCTTCGAACTAATCTGTGATAGAGATGATATAGCGCCACAATTAATTAATAATGATAATTCTAAAAAGCAATTATAAGCATTATTCTACGGATGTTGGCACTTGGAATGAATTTGGATACGGTGCTTATCATTTTGGTTGCAAACTCCTACTTCACTAGTCTAAAATAATCCGCATTTTCGTAATCCCTCGGCTATACTGAAATGGCTCCGAAGCTGAGACTGAGAAGCACTTAAGTTACAACAGATACTCCAACGGTACTCTACTTCGAATTGTAGCAAACTTAATATTTTGTAGAATCTATCAGATAGCGGAGAAAAGGAATAATTAATAGTCTATTACAGCTGACAGTGACAGGGCAATATTTTCCTTTATAGCCATCGGATAAACTCGCTCACAAAATTTTTCTTTCACGTAATGTAAATTATTGCAAGAAAATTGTATTAGAAAAGTCCGCGCTCAGTTGGAGGACTTGAGACCGAAGAAATCACCGGAGAGGGACTCTTCAAATTTAGGTACAAAAGCGACTGAACTGGCTCTGTTTGCTGTTGTAGTTTGAACTTCTTTTTGGCTCAACAGAAGACGTACTGAATAGATGTAATAACGTTCTGTATTGAATCCATAAATGATTTCATAAGGTTAAAAATTGAATCACTCGAAATGTATAAATTGGGAGCGCCAAAAAACTACATATGGACCTACACGCTATTGCGAGCACATCACGCACAAACCACTCAGCATACTTGATAGACTAAATGGGCCCATGCGCCATTAGCTTTTGCAACCTGAATCCTCGCACAGTGCGTGCATAAAAAATCAAAGCTTATTGCTGCGAAAAATGACACCAAATAACCGGCAGCCAATTTCAACACCAAAACCCCCAACCTTCAGACCACACTCCCCATTGACTACTCAAGGAGTGTGTGATTGTGCATTATAACAACACGAGTTTGTATCGGTCCAAAGTGCCCATAAGCCCACAGGCTCGGAGTGGCACTCTAGGTGCGGCAAAAACCATCTATGAGAATCAAGAAGATCCTAGCACTCATCTAGTTTGGCATCGGGCTGTACATTGCACGGCTCCTATAAGCATCATATCAAACATACGCGTAAAACATTATCGAAAACGCACGGAAAAAAATTTGCCAAGACTTGAGAACCAAGCAGGCAGTGTTTAATGGCGATTGAGGGATTTATTCAGAGTGACCTGAAGCTGATACAAGCCCAGCATCACACGAATTTCTGGGTACCACGCACCATAGACGGAAATATACTGGCACTTGCTCTGCCAAACTACTGAGCGACTTCCGAGCCAGCCATAGTCGCACCCTCTTGAGCCCCATCGCCCTATCAGGCTGTGCCTGTCAAATGACCCTTGTGTGCACGCGCCTGCATATGGACAACCCGTTTCAAACCGAGCCACCCCACACAGGCAATAGATTCCGAAGCAATAGTATATAAAGAATCAACCAGCTGCGCCGAATAAGTAATCGAGTAGTCCATCAGCATTTTAAATCACTAATAGATATACCAAGTAGCCCTTGCACAAATATCCTAGCACACTTTTATAATGTCCTTATCCCCAACCTTATCTCCCACCTTATCAGCCAACCCATCTTTGGGGTCTCTTCCGAAGACAACCATTATAATAAATAACCTCAAAAAGAACGACTTTATCATTGAAGAAGGACAGCCATTATCGCTTGTGGATAGGATAAAACTAAACATCTGTGGCCTTAAGCCCGCCGACGTCTCCAAGGAGGACCAAGAAAGCTACTTTGCAAACCACATCCAATACTGGTCCAATTTACCATTCTTGAACCGTACCATCATCATATTGAAAGATGAAGACTCGGCCCTGAAATTATATGCCTACTTGACCTCCAAATCTGCATCCGATAACATTATCGCCCAATTTCCTTATATCAAAGTAACCTTGCAAGAGAATTTATTATCCAGATCGAACTCATTTGACTCATTGATAAGAGCTCCTGAAAGCGTAAATGCATCCAATGGTGAAAAGTTCAGAGAGCCTGAGCCGCAACCTTTCGACGAAGCTGATCTCACTAAGCTCAATTATGACGTCACTTTGAACGACCAACAGGCTAATGATACTAAGGATGATGGAATAAAAAGATCCAGATCACTCACAAAAACATTATTCACACCTAAACCAAAACCAAGTTTGTCGGTCAATATACCTAGTGAGGAAGTAAAACCCCAACCTGACTTTCCGCAGAGCCCTACTATTACTTTAGACGAAACATTTTAAGCATCTCACAAAGCAATTTCAAGCATTAACACACGGGGGTCTAAGTACAAGAGTCCTCAATTTTGTATTCATTGTGGTTTTCTAGTCCACCGCTATTCTTATCTATCGAGTCTTGACTACATAGCAATATTTATACACGTCAATGCATATCTCGCTATTAACGCTTGACTCAATGCTAAATAAATATCACTTATATTGCGAACTGAAATCCATGTCAAAAACTCACTGGAACTGTAGAAGGAGAACTTTCGTAGCACTCCTATACACAATCTACTCTCCCTAAATATCCTATTTATCCGCACAGCAGTGCTGAAATTTTGGGTTAGGTTCTTGGAATTGATTTATACTACTCACACTCATGAAACAAACGTTGACTCTACACGGAAAAGTATACATAAGACACCATTTCACTGTACACTTCAGTTCGCTCAAACCTCTGTCCTTCCTCTCACTCGCACTATCTCTCACTACATTTCTCACCATATCTCACTATCTTCTCTCGCGCACGACCGGAAATGTCGAAGAACGAAATTAGATAGCATTGACTGACTAGCACTGATTAAACATTAACGCCATTCGTTGCCAATACTCATACAATGAAGGTATCGCACTTGGTTTCATCAGCTCTCATCGTCGGATTGACGTGGGCCAAAAACAAGCATCATCCTTCACATTCCAATTCCCATCGTCAAGTCTCTGTGTACGACTTGTCCATGGCAGGTGTTGATCAAGAGATACCTTTTGTTGACGAAAAAGATGCATACATTTATCTTTCTGATAGATTTGACTGTGCCGAATCAATAGCATTGGGAAAAGGCGAAAAAGCTCACGAATTGGTCAAGTTTATCGACCATCAGTATGAGCAAAGACCCGCCACTGCCAAAAAGTCCAACATTGTCATATCAATTGATGGAGTAGAAAACCCCGACTCGTTCTTTGGTGAGTCTAGAAGTGCTTCTTTCAAGTACAGCGGTGAAAACTCCCGTTTAGTATCAAAGTTGTCTAACCGTATGGTCCACTCATTGGACTACGAGATGATCCAGTTGACCAACGAAATCAACTTGTTGACACACCAATCTTCTAGCGAGCACTCTCTTATTGTGCACTTCAAGTTTTTCAATGAGAAACTCGTCAAAATCTGGCAATCTTTCAAGTCCAGTGCTCTTGATATGCTTGACAAAAGACAAGTTGTTTTGGGTGAAACTCAAGGTGACATCCCTATGATGAACTTGATCAACGACCGTTTCTTTATTGCTGAGCTTTCGGAATTGGTCCACTTAGAAGACGCCAAGCTTGGTGAAGATGACGTCGTTTTCGTCCATTTAAACTCATTGTTATCTGTAGGAAAGAAGGCCGGTTTCGATTCTAATACCTACAAGTTCTCCAACAAGGTTTTGGCTGACTTTTTGGCTCAGTTGGCCCAGGACTACGAACTTACTCTCTTTGTTTCTTCTGCTGCTGACAAAAAGGCTCCATTGAGTTCCACCTTACAAAAAAGGTCCAACGAATTCAAGCAGATTTTTGAAGAAAACGACTTGGCCAAGAAAGCTGCCGGCTCAAGTTGTTTTGCATCCAAAGAAGCTTGTGATGTAAGCACTTCTGGCTGCAACTCGCGTGGCTCATGTTCCAAATCGGGTGGATGTTGGTCATGTGCTTGTAAGCCAAGCTTCAACAAAACCACCCAAAAAACCACCAGATGGGCAGGAGCTGATTGCAGCAAGAAGGACATTTCATCCCAGGCCAATCTTTTATTGTGGTCCAGTTTGGGTCTCTTGGCTGTATTGGCTGGAGGATTTCAATTATTATACAGTCTTGAGTCCGATCCATTACCAGGTGTTTTAGATGCCGCCACCTTTTCAAAAAAGAGTTAATTCCAATGTTCATTTCTTAAGACTTGTTACAGATAAATAGTAATAATAAAAACAATAAGATAAATTGTTAGACAAGACTGAAAACAGACTTGAATTCTCACATCGTCTTCCTCGCCTTTAAAGGCATCTACACAATAGGAATTTTTAGTGGATCCCTGCAATGAATACTTTCTTGAATGTTAATGCTAAATGTTCCATCCACGTACTTTCAAATTGAAGTTTCGTAAGACAAACGTTAGAGCACATTCCCAAGCTACGTAACCAAGTTCATATTACCTTTTGTAGCAGATAAGAAAAAAAGAAGATTCTTACATTAAATTGAAAGAATTGAGTATCAAATTACACTTTTTCTATATATGTGTTCTAGTCCGTAAGTTCTACAGTATCATTATATCGACTTCCCATAGGTGTTTATGTTGTCTATACTTTACTTTACAGGCGGTATTTATTATTTACTTTGTCTTGTGATCTTCTCATTTTCGGTGCAATTCGCGTGGCCCCGCGAAATCAAAACCAAATTATCAGCTCACCAAGAGATCACTAATCAACCACCATGAAGCCCAACAGAAGACCCCTTGTGACCACCCTCACACTTGTTGCAGTGATATGCATGATTTATTTTATGACAAGCTCTTCCAACAAAGGTTTGGGAGATGCCACGCCAATTAACTTGCAAAAATACTCCACTAAGCAGGAAGTACTTCAGGATGCTATCAAGCTGCAACCACAAGATAGTCACAGTGAGGTGGTCAAGAGACCCAAAGTTACGCAGCAGCAACATGATGATGCGGCAAGTGCGAAAGATGTAGATATTGCTGCCCCTGGATTGGAATTCACAGAGACTCCGTTTATGCCCAAAATGGCCAATGAAACTTTGAAGGCCCAGTTGGGAAATGCGGCATGGAGACTTTTCCATACTATTCTCGCAAGATACCCAGACACCCCTAGCAAGCAGGAACAAACGACGTTAACGCAATATATTCATTTATTTGCCCAAGTCTATCCATGTGGAGACTGTGCTCGTCATTTCCAACAATTGCTTGTCAAGTATCCGCCTCAGACCAAATCGCGTAAAACGGCTGCGTTATGGGGATGCCATGTGCACAACAAAGTCAATGAAAGATTGGAAAAACCAATGTATGACTGTACCACTATTCTCGAAGATTATGACTGTGGATGTGGCAGTGACGAAAAGGAGGAAGATAGCACTTTGGCCAAAGGCGAAAGTCTTGAGCATTTAAAAAAAATCAAAATTGACGAAAAGGAGCAACTCCAAATGGGGGGTTAGTCCTCACCCTAGCACTATGTATCTTAATTAAATATTCTATAATGGAACGAAAATAAGAATTGTAAGTTGCATTACATTTATGGATTGGAGTGGCCTTTATTTATTTGTTTAAGTAGTTTAAATAGCTGTCTTTTCAAAGTCTACTGTACTATACAATAGTACAACACCCGGCATTCTTCTCCCTTTTCCCGTACTGACGCAACGATTTCATATTTTGATACTGCAAATACTTGTTGTTTTCCGGAGCCAATTTCCACAAGTAGGGAATGAGATAATCAGGTGTTTCGGTACTGTACGCTATTATACTGAATGTTAGTAACATATCTTATTGAACATATATAGAGCTTCTTACCTCGTACAAGATTTGGACGCGGGTTCTCGTTCCTGATTCAATGTATTTTTTAAACGATTATTAAGCTCTTGAAGGCGCCGGAGCTTTAATTGAGCTATTCTACTGGCCATATCGTCCTGGGTCTCCATAGCGTAAAGAGCCAACGGTGGCGATGGTGGTGGTGGTGGTGGAATGGCAGCCAGATTTTGAAATCACCACATTTACCACATTTGCATCCATTTTGGCAACGCACGACCCCATATCCCACCCACCACCACCAGGGTTGCAACTGGCTAGCAAGAAGACTGGCAGAGTGCTAATAAAGTGCTAGTAAGGTTGAATTTACAAGAAGAACAACACAAGTATACACAAGGCAATTACAGTGGCAAGAATCAATGTATCGCGCTTCCTTCTGGTGTTGATCTTGGAAATCAACGCACCTATGCCAGGTATAGACGAAATCGCACCCATCATTTTCAGCTGCGCATTGTTGAGATATTGACGCTGGCTGTACAAGTCGTCTCTAGTTTGGTATGCCTGCTGCAAAAGACGATCGGCTATCGAGTTACTGTTTTCCACTCTGACTCGCTCGTCCAATATATAGTCGGTTGCGTTTTGGTTGTTTTCCGTCCGCTTCTTGTGCGCCTTGATATCGGACCGCACTGAATACAACAAATTGTTCTTATTGCGTTCTTCATTGATGTTGTTGGTCATCTTCATAAACGAGTTGCGGTGTTCATTGAGAATTTCTTTGTGTCGGGTAAGCTGCTGAAGTTTGGATGTGGATATGCTATTGAGGTCCAGTGATTCGCTGATCCGGTTGAGTTTATTTATTATGCCTTCTCTTTTTACAAGTATGTCTTGGATTGATTGATACGTGGCGGTCTCCTCGGCATCGGGCTCGGTTGAGGTATGGGTCTGATACACCGAATACTGCGACAAAAGCGACTCAGTCTGCTTTTCCAAATTCAATGCCTGCGACCGTGTCTGCGAAAACGTTGCGGATGACATAATAATCGTAATACCTTACTAGCCTCTTTGACGTGTGGTATCTTTACTGACTTGATGCTTTGATCCGTTGGCAAGCGTACTGCAGACAACGCACACGCACCTCTGTCCCCATTTTAGACACTTCCTGCACACAAGCGAATTCCTCCATCACACCACTATTCTAATTGGCATACAAGTATAATAACCAAGCATGTCGTATCCACAAAGTCCAACTAAAAGTCCGATTGAGAATCTCAAGCGAGTAGTGCCTATTCCGTTAGACGAAATTGAGCTTAGTGCCGTGTCTTCTCATGAGTTCCACTCCCAAACCAAGTCTACCCGCAACATTTTAAGCGTCTTAGGGTCCGTTCAGAAGTATAGTGCCTATGGGTTTTCCACATTTTTAGGCATTCACATATCTTCTGTAGTTGTTGTTCCCATCATCCCATATGTGCCTTACGAGATCAAGCAAGAAGTGTTTGAAATGGCCCGTGCCGTGTACCATTCGATGCCGTTTTTTGAGCTGGCCATGATCTTAGGTTCAGTGGGGCTTCACATAGTTTCAGGACTTGGCGTTAGGTATTTTAGGAACGTTTTAAAACATCAGAAGAGCGCAAGAAAAATAAACCACACTCCTACCCAGTCAATTACTCTAGACGAAGCATTGATCAAAGACGAGACTAGATCCGATATAGGGCTCGGCGGAATCACTGGGTTGATCGGGTTGGGGTACAAAAAAGCCATTATCTCCAGTATCTTTCCCAGCTTGTCTCCACTATCATTTTCAGGTTACATTTTACTTCCCCTTCTCACAGTTCATTTCGCAAAGTTCAGATACTTCCCCACACTCATCGATGGAGATTCTTCACTTATAAACTTGGATTATATAACTTACGTCCTCAACTTCAGTCCCGTGCCTTTTGGAAAGGCGCTTAACGTTGGGTTTCTAGGTTTGCTCTTGTGGGTCATGATGTACCATTCAGTTAGTGGAATGCTCAGATTCCGAAGAAAGTTTTCGCGTGCTTGGAAAACGTTTGGCTACATTGTCATAAATGGGGTTAGTGTTCTTGGGTTTGCGGCTATAGTAGGATACAAGAATCACCTTGCAGTCATCGATGCTGCGGGGTACTTTGGAAAGTCGTTCCTCAAGTATATCAACGCCTCGTGGTTCTAAGTACAAGAACATAGTGATTTTATTCACACTATTCAAACACTAAAGACATTATCTCGGTGGTTTTAAAACGAAAGACTACAACATTCTTGTTAATATCATATTGTACGATTCACTATATCACATACAAACATATAAATACTCAACCGACTAGCCATTTCTAATGGCCTACTCCAGAGCACTGAGCTATAAGCTAGTGTATTTAAGCAGAGATAGCACTTTCGGTGCTGGCAGTGGCATCAGGTCCCAAAGTTGGTTGCTTCATCAATCTCTTGGATCTGTAGTCCTTGACAGCAGACTTGATGGCGTCTTCGGCCAACATGGAGCAATGCAACTTGACAGGTGGCAAAGATAATTCCTTGGCAATGGCGGTGTTCTTGATCTTCAAGGCTTCGTCCAAAGACTTACCCTTGACCAACTCAGTGACATATGAAGAAGAGGCAATGGCTGAACCACATCCGAAAGTCTTAAACTTGACGTCCTCGATCAAGCCGGTTTCTTCATCGACTTGAATTTGTAATCTCATCACATCACCACATGCTGGAGCACCCACTAATCCGGTACCCACATCTTTGTCATTCTTGTTTAAAGTTCCCACGTTTCTGGGGTTGGAGTAGTGGTCCAACACTTTATCATGATATGATCTGGCGCCCTGTATTTTGGGTATGGTGGAGGCGACCATTGGGGTCATTCTGCTTATCACAGGTCTCGTTATAGCTGATCTTACAGCATTGGCAGCAGTTGTTCTAGTTAATCTCAACATTGTAAATAAAATCTGATAAAATAAGTTGTAAATTCAGTCGGAATTTATCTTATATAAAATTTGATTACTCCTCAAAGTGCTTACAATGTCGATTCGCGCACGACGCTTGCTCGGGGAGGGCGATGATATGTTCGGAGCCGGCCCGGGATCGAGCTTAAGTAGTACGCGGACAGAACTAGGGTCATGGAAGATTACGGTAAACGTATGAATAGAAACAGAATTGTCAGACCAATATTCGCTGGGATTCTACAGTCATTCTATGCTCTCCAGAATACGTCCGAACCACTTCCGTCTATCCAAACTCCGTCTCGCGGTCCCCACATTCACCCGCGGTACACTACGGATGACCAACTCAGCCAGCGCACGACCCAGTCACCGGCTGTCCATTACAAATACGTCTGATCGTCTAGATTAGGTACTGTATATAGCACAACTAGCTCAAATTAGTAAATAAGGAGTTGCGATATCATTTACTCATCTACCAAACAACTCATCTCTCGTTTCCAATAGTACTATCTTTAATTATATATCTCTATTTGGCAAGCATTGTGCGTATCGCATACGGGTGTCTCTTACGAAAAACGCCTAATGCGTGTAAAAAGCGGTCTAGTATTTGTAATACCAGTCTTATTAGCTCATAGGTGGTTTGTATTGAGTGGTCCAGCAAGGTCCTGTGAAGTCCTGTGAGGTCCTGCGCAGTGGCATGCTTTCTATTTTCATTCTATTTTCTTCGCTACTAGGTGGCAAATTCATTGATATTCGCCAATCTGAGTGCGAACCTCGTTGTAAGTATATGCGTAATTCCGGATTTGCACTGGACTACGCCAGTGGCGACCGTGGATATTGACTCTTCTATTCATTGCTGCTATCTGGCATGCGCCACCTCTTCAGCCTCGCCTCTTCCTATCAAGATTCGCAGGGTATCATCTGACGACTCCCTCGTAGTGCCTTATCTGCCCACCAATTCTCAACAATCTAGTGCTTTAGCCCGTCGCATCCCGTGATTCTCCGCACAATTATGCCCACGCCAGATCAGATCTAATCGTCGTAATTTGGGCTTAATTCATTCGTCTGATTATCTTGCTACTACTGCTACTACTGATTACATTTTAGACACGTCTATGTACAAGTATATGTACACGTACATGTACATACGTATATCTACCCCAAAAAACACAGCCGCTCTTTAAATATCCAACTATCTCCGCAAATTGTTCATTGCAGGGATCCATCGCTTTTAGTCAACTAGTCAAGTATGCTGGAGAGTAATAAGGACATCCCGGTAATGAATACCCCGACAACTAATACTGCTCAACCCGATCCAGCCAACAATTCTGCCAGCAGTCCAGTCAATTGCTCTAATAATGGGGCAATCCCCGGTGAATACCAGACGGGAGTATCCAACGGAGACGTTGATTGGTTGTTTCGAGGCAAGTCCAAGAAACTTACCAAGAAACTGGCACAGCCATCACCACAGCACTCACAGCAGTCCCAGCAGTCCCAGCAGCCTCAGCAACCTCAGCAACCAACAGAAACCAAGCCTAACCCTTCAGAAGTGACAACTCCCAGTCAAGCGACCAAAGAGTCACCGCCCCCGACCCCCGCCAAAACAAAGTTGTCGGAACCTACCGTCGCCAAAAAACAACAATTACCACCAGAACCTTCTCCTACAGCAAATAAGCCTCCGGTGCAAGAAAAGGCGTCGAAACTCGACAAGTTCAAATTTGGTAGGTCCCGCTCGGCATCGGCATCGGCTGCCCAGCTTCCTACCCAAATGAGTCTAGGTAAGAGAAGGAGCAGCACAAACACATTCAACAGCGATTCAGAATCTTCACTGGCCATAGAAGAAGGAAATCGTTCCAATGGCTCGAGTGTTTCGTCATCTCCCAACTTGTCACGGAGCAATTCCTCTTCCAAAAGGTCTATCTTTAGCTCGCTATCGTCAAAATTTAAGACAGCTCCCTCTCCATCTACACCTTCCACTCCAGCTTCTGTCAATGTCGCTGCAGCCAATCTACAAAAGGTCACTTCAAGTTTTCTTGGAGGAAGCAGCGAGGACTACATAGTATCGAAGTCTGAGGAATCCTTACCGCCCCGTCCTCGTTCTCTTCCCCGTTCTTCAATTAGTCAGTCCAAAGATATTGCGAAATCAAGGCGGCTGTCGGAAAAGTCTGAAGAGACTCGCCAGGTCCTCAACAAGAACAAAAATAGACAGAACTTGCCTGTTAAAGAACTTGATGAAATTAGCATAAAGAGAGTTACCTTTGCAGTTGACAAACTCACATATGATCCTCAACAGCAGATTCCTTCCAGGAGACCCAAAAAGGGGAACGTCCTTGTTCCTGAAGATTTAGTAGCTCCTCCTCCCCGGTTATCGCTAGGAATATCCCTTAATAATGGAGCAAAAGTCACCCAACCGAGCCAATCCAAGGTTGCTGAAAAGGAATTGAGTTTGGCACTTGAAACACAGAGAAGGAACTTGATGAAAGCCGAAAAATACGCTTTCGAAGCCCACTTGGCTGCCAAACGTATTGCTTTGGAACTATCCAAAACATCCTCTACAGCCTCTTCTATCTCACTGAAAAAGTCCAAAGATGAAGAGGACGAAGATGCGGAAACTGCAGATGAACCGATTGCTGAGGGTAAGACGATAGAAATTGATAACCCGCTACATCTTCATGAGAACCACTTCAATGAGGAGCCCAACGAGGAATCTTCGTTGGATTCAGAGACGGAAGTATCGTTGGAAACTGTATATACCAGATGTTGTCATCTTCGGGAGATTTTACCTATTCCAGCTACTTTGAAACAGCTCAAAAACAAAAGCAGACCTTTGCAGGTTCTCAAATTACTTAATCCCAAACCCACCCTTATTGATGTCTTGTCATTCAGCGACTTTATTGCAATTACTCCCATCAACACTATTATTTTCGATAATGTGATATTATCTTCGGAAATGCTCAAACATTTTACTGGTTCATTGCAAAACAACACCTCTCTTGAAAAGCTCTCTTTGAGAAATGTTGCTATTGACGACACTGGCTGGTCGTACTTGTGCAAATTGCTTACCAGCAATCTTAACATAAAGAAGTTGGATGTATCCCAGCAAAGAATAAAGGCAGATACGAAGCCCAGTCACATTAGATCAGCACTCAACTGGAAATTGTTCATCGATGCGTTAGTTCTTAGGGGAGGCATAGAAGAATTGGTTATCAACGGATGCAAACTAAGTGACCAGATCTTCTCCGAACTTATGGAAAGGGCCGTCATCAAAAACACCTATAGATTAGGTGTGGCTTCTACTGAGCTTAATGTACTCAAAGCCCAGAAGGTAGCCGATTGGATCATTAACGAAAACTCGAAGTGTATAGGTGTCGATCTTGCATCCAATGATTTGAGTAATGGGAAATTGGTCCCCTTTATCGAGGCCTTTAATAAGGGCACCAAAGTAGCTAAGTTGGTATTTTTCTCACTAAACTCAACCAACTTGTCAAATACTGAAGAAGTGGGTGAATTGATTCTCGCTCTCAGCAAGTTTCAGTCACTTAGATTCTTGGACTTGAGCTCATTGCCAGCAATCTTTCCCAACATTATATCGAAGCTTAGTGAATATCTCCCAAATTTCCCAACCTTGAAGCGTATTCACTTCGATTTCAATGAGTTATCAGTCCAAGCAATAAGGGCAATAGCGGGCATTTTACCTAAAATTTCAGGTTTGTTCCATGTATCGTTGTTAGGAAATCGTAACCTCAATGACAATTCTGCTGGAAGTCTTTACGGAGCAGTTAAATTGTCCAATTCCATTTTTGCACTTGATTTGGATTACGACTTGATTCCAGACGACTTGTCACAAAGAATTGCCTTCTATCTCATGAGAAACATGGACCATTTAATGGCGGATGACAATTCCACTGGAGGTTACTTCAGTCATCATACGGGTGACCACGACGAACTAATGTTTGATGGCTCCTTATTGATGCAAACGGCCGAGAAAATGTTGATTGAAAACGAAGCCCATAATAAAAAGGAGGATGTTAAGATCCAAAAATTCATTGCCGAAGCATTGATAGAAAGAACAAGAGTGGCTAGAATCGATATCCATAGAACCATCGACACTCTCTTCAAAAAGAGAAACCAAGGAACCCTATCACTAGAAGGAAAGGAAACATTGTTGCGTTTCTGTGTTTTAGACAGTACCCTTGAAAAATTGGTACACATGTTTGAGGAGCAAGCACGAGACGAGAATAACACAGACAAAGATGAAACAGCTAAAGAGCTGGAGACTAATACTGATGGACACAAGCCCAGTAAATCGTCACTTTCGTTGCCCCAAGTACAGTTACATCAAAGCTCGAATGAGTTGATCGCTGCTGGACCAATCTTGTCACCTCAAAACACCGAAAAGTTCAAGCATGGATACTTTGGAGGAATAGAAGCAACGCAGCCTCATCTGGTGGTCATCGACTCTCTGTCAGATGGTCAAAACGTACCAATTGATAACAGTACAGGTAGACCAGTGCTCATGAGATCGATCAGTCACACTTCTGTTCACGCCAAGGAGCAAGAGCAAGAGGAGGGAGAGTTTCACCGGCTTGGGTTTTTCATCCAGCAGAGAAATAATAGTCAGAACCAATTGACACCTGAAAGCAGCGTCGATACGAGCAAGCCCAAACCAAGAGAAATGCCGTTGCTACAATTGCCTTCAGGGTCTGAGTTAAGAGATGCCATAATTGCAGCCAAGGGAATTGAGTCTGTCACCGAGCTTATTGAAAAGATCAATACAAATAGAGTTGTCAGTCTTGAGAAAATTTACGATGTGCCCATTGGACCATCAAATGAGCAGGACTGTCGAGAAAAGACAGATTCCGTGCCGGCACTTAATAAATTTTCTGACAGTGCGTCTATTGACTCGTTTGAAGATGCTCGAGAAGACGTAGACGCTAAGCAAAACGAACATGTGACTGCCGTGGTGGACGAAGCTTACGATAAGTTATTGAATGATGCCCAAAGAGTGAGACTGAAAGGAAATGAATCCCTCAAAGACTAAGTGTGTAACGAGAACATGTATAAAGTAGAAATAGAATGTGAATAGTTACAAGAAACTTTAGCGTAGCCCAACATTTTTTTGTTGCAGTTTTAATAATCTACAGAAACACCATATGAAGAGAACCAATTTATTATAGTCCAAGCATGGGATTCCTAACCGATATAGTTTTCTTGTGCTATAATGGAAAATCCAGCCGACAAAATTTGTGCGAAATTTTCGAATATTTTTTTTGGTTTAGTTCTACATTGAGTGAAAGATTACCTTGTATTATACTAAAATACTACAATTAAATCGCTTATTGGTTAGCTTTGAATTCAGCAATCTTGGAAGCAATCTTGGCGTCTCTTTCAGCCTTAGACAACTTAGTTTGTCTGTACTTCTTGGATTCAGCAGCGTATTGTTCCTTGGTGAACTTCTTTTCGGTTGGCTTGAAAACTGGGTCTTCTCTGATCTTGGCGTGAGCGTTAGCGTAGATTTCTTCAATGTCTTCAGCTTCGATTTCGTCAGCAATGTAACCCTTGAACAAAGTTCTGTACTTTTCTTCATCATCGTCCATCAATTCTTCGATGTATTCAGCAACGTGACCACCGAAGATGTACTTTCTCAATAATTCGGCGTCCAATTCTTCACCTTCAACGTCCCAACCTGGGAATCTGTTTGGAGAGTGAGGAACGTACAAACCACCGTCAGAAGCACCCTTCAAGACACCAAAGATTCTGGCACCAGTGGTGGTTCTTTGCAAACCAATGTCTAAGAAGACCTTGAATGGTCTTGGAGCGTCTTCAACAGCTTCGGTCAATTCGAATTCACCTTCAACTTCTTCGACACCCTTGTAGGTTTCGTCCAATCCGAGCTTTTGCAAGGCTCTTCTGGCAACCAACAAACCGGTAGCGTAAGCAGCAGACCAGTTAGTCAAACCGTGCTCAATTCCGTACTTTGGCAATTCATGGGAGTAAGCAGCAGTCAAAACAATATCACCGGTAATTTGGGAAGAGACGACTTGAGCAATGATGTCTCTGTTGGTGATTCTAACAACTAATCTGTACTTTGGGGTGTTGTACTTAGCCTTGTGTTGAGTGATCAATCTCTTTCTTTGGTAGTAGTCGGTCTTACCTTCTTGTCTTCTACGGAAAGGAGTTTGGAAACGGGAGTGGTAAGCAGAGGTCTTCAAGACTTTTTGGAAAGGCATCTTTGCTGGTGGTGTTGATGAAAAATGTTGCACCAAAAAAGTTTCAGCTTTATAAAAATTTTCGATGCAATAATTTTCCAGATTGATCGTGCACGACCTAGGATGAAAAAAAATCGAGAGTTATGGTTAGACATAGTTACCCGGCCCAAAAGCTCGGTCTCCACCGTGAAGGTATTTTCGCGGTCTGATATATACGCGCACAAATTATATTCGCACAAATTTTATTTTTTGCTAGGAATAAATCCTACATCGCAACATTTTTCCTTATAAAAGAGGCTCTGTGGCCGAGTGGTTAAGGCGATAGACTCAAGTTCTATTATCGTAAAGATGCACGCGTTCGAACCGCGTCGGAGTCATTATTTTTTTTTTCCCTCTCTCGTATCTGTGTACAGCAAATTTGACATACCTTACTGTAAAATACATTCCTGCAGGCAGCTACAAACCACATGCTAACTAGAGATATCTGGCGTTAGTCATCCAATTATCTCATTGACCACCTTTAGCTCACGATGTCTGAAAGAGCCATACCTTCCCTACTTGATACTGATTTGTACAAAATACTTATGCACGCAGCAGTGCATAAGCACTTTTCGGGAGTTCCGGTGACTTACTACTACAAAAACAGAACCCCATCCATGGTACTCAATGAGGCTGCAATTGAGTGGTTCAAGCACCAAGTCAAATTATTGGGTTCGCTCAAGTTTTCTCAGGAAGAGATCGACTACTTACGCAAAACGCTTCCTCAGCTTCCGGCTCTGTATTTGGAATACTTGAAAGATTTCAAACTTGATCCGGAAACTCAAGTCAAGTATACTGACGAAAAACACCCGGCCAAGTTCGGATTCGAAGTACAGGGTGGTTGGGAACAGACCATTTTATATGAGATTCCTCTTCTCGCATTAGTGTCAGAAGCCTACTTCAAATTTGTGGATACCGACTGGAACTATGAGGGACAGAGCGAGTTGGCAAAGAATAAGTGCCAAATATTGTTTGAGAACGAGTGTCCATTTAGTGAGTTTGGAACTCGTCGTAGAAGATCTTTTGAAGCTCAGGATATAGTGGTCAAGAGTCTTGCTGAGTATTCAGCCGCATCGGAACGCAAAAAGTTTTTGGCCGGAACTTCCAATGTGTACTTGGCAAAGAAGTATGGCCTTACACCTATAGGAACTGTAGCTCATGAATGGTTTATGGGAATAGCGTCGATTCTTCAAGACTATCCCAATGCCAACCGTAAAGCCATGGACTACTGGTTTGATACGTTTGATCCAAAGCATGCTGGGTTAGCATTGACCGATACTTTTGGCACCGACGCATTCCTTCAAGTGTTTAACAAACCATATACTGATCACTATGTTGGAGTAAGACAGGATTCGGGAGATCCAGAGCTCTATGCCGAAAAGATTTCTGCTCACTACAAAAAGTTGGGATACCCTGTCAAGTCTAAAGTTGTGTGTTTCAGCGACTCCTTGAACATTGAAAAGTGTTTGAGGTACAAGAAAAAAGCCGATTCCTTGGGATTGATTCCTACTTTTGGGGTAGGAACCTTTTTCACCAATGATTTCAGAAACGCTCTGGACAAGTCTAAGGTGTCTGCACCATTAAACATCGTAATTAAACTTAAGGAAGCTGCAGGTCACCATTCTATAAAGATCAGTGACAATATTGGAAAGAATATGGGCGATAGCGCGACTGTTCTGCGTGTCAAGAGCGAGCTTGGCTATACCGAAAAGGAATGGAAAGAGGGAGATGAGAGCCATAGATGGACCGCTGTGTAATTATAATGATGAATAGAAATAATTAGATCTTTATACATATCGA
Organism: Suhomyces pyralidae; assembly: GCA_003706505.3. Lineage (NCBI taxonomy): Eukaryota > Fungi > Ascomycota > Pichiomycetes > Serinales > Debaryomycetaceae > Suhomyces > Suhomyces pyralidae. Next base: position 608,767 of record PPLO03000008.1, on the reverse strand, counting down.
ATTTCAGTGGGGGTATTGTAGCGTGAAACTTTCAGAATTTTAGATATTTCGCAGTAATTTATGGAGAATCTACGGAAGACTAGGAAAGCAGGGAGGAGAGGTTGCCATGTACACTTCAACAGCCAATAGCGTATATGACCATGTCGGCGATGGCGATGTCCTCACTTTTCAAGAATATCCAATTTTTGCAATCTTCCTCTAGCTAGTCCTCTTGCTGATTCTTTCGCTAATATCAATGCTCATTAGATATCTCGCTATTTTTCGCAGACTCTCACTAGGATCTTCTCACTACATTTTCTCATTACGATTTTCTCACTAGTCTTCTAACCCAAGCTCTTCTTTCTTCACCACATGTCTCTTTCGCTAGATACACTAGTGACAACACTCAAAGCAGCGGCGTTACCACAGGCACCTGTAGAGCAAAAACAAGCAGAGAGCCAACTCGAAGCATGGGAAATAGTGCCGGGCTACCACCACCTGCTTCAGCAGATCTACATCAACCAAGAAGTGCCATACGAGACTAGGTGGTTGGCACTTATATGTTTCAAAAACGGTATCGACAAGTACTGGAGGTCGTCCAAACAGCATGCCATAACCAAAGAAGAAAAAGCCCAAATAAAATCAGGCATATTTGAGCTAGTGGGCGAAAAGAAGCCTCAGTTTATCATCCAAATTGCCCATGCCGTGGGAAAAATCGCCCGTTTTGACTATCCTGCCGAATGGTCCACCTTATTTGAACACATATTAGCTAGTATACAGCAAGCTTTACAGAACCAAGACTTGGTATCGGTCAATAACTTCTTGGTGATTCTAAATCGGATTGTCAAAACTATATCACTGGTAAGGATTGGAAAGGCCAGAACCACCATGCAAGCCAACTCGGGCCAGATTATTGCACCAATCCTTCAATTGTACTCCCAAACATTTGAACAATGGACATCCAACCTAGATTTTAGTCTTATGGAAGTGTGCTACCTGAGCTTGAAGATCCTACGCAGGATCTTGCCCGAGACTCATCAATTCCATAAAGACCAGCAGATCACCCAGTTCTTGGAACTCAGTGTCGATCATCTCCAGCTTTTGGTGGTTCAGAGTGAAAAATACTCGTCGGATCTTCTACAGAGATATGTCAAGTGCTACAGCAAGATGTACCTTGATTTGCTCGACACCAACCCCACCAGCTTTGTTCTTGTACCATCTTCTCGTAAGATCCTCACAACCTATCTCTCATTACTAGAACACAAGGCTGAGACCATATACAACAGCACTGAGGACAACGATTTCTGGGAAGTCGTGGGCCTCAAGGGCTTTTTGATCCTCAAGCGCATCACCACCTATCTATTCAAGAAGGGAGCCACAACTTTGAGACTGCCTAGCGACAAAGAGGAGGTTGCTACAGCCATTGACGGACTCCGTTCGTTTTTCGAACCCAGTCTCGTGGTTCAATTGAGCGACCTCACAATCTCGTGGTACATAAAACTAACCCCAGCAGACCTTGAAAGTTTGGCCATTGAGCCCGAAGAATGGGTCGCCAACGAGCAGTCTTCGAACTGGGAGTATTCCATCCGTGCCTGTGCGGGGAATTTTTTCCAAGACTTAATTCGGTACTTCAGCAACGACCTATCAGATTACATCGTGGGACGTATATCTCAGTCTATGGATATACCTGACTCTGCTGACTACAAGTCAGAACAGGCCCTCGTCAAAGAAGCATCGTTCTGTACTTTCCAGCTATCGGTCCATACCATTGCTGATAGGGCCGATATCGACCAGCTAATGAGCCAGCTCTTTATCCCACATGCATATACTGCCAACAAAATAATCCAGAGACGAATCTGTCTTGTATTGAGTGAATGGATTCCTAAGAACAAGGACGAGGTATATAGGCTTCTTGTTCATTTACTAAACAACTCTGATGTGGTAGTCAAGCTCGCAGCCATCGAAACTCTCAAGAGTATCTTGGCAGACTGGGATTTTGATAAAGCAGGGTTTGTTTCGTACGTGACAGAGTTTATTGGTCATAGTATTCGTCTCTTGACGCAGTTGTCTCTCACTGAATCCAAGCTCTTTGTGCTTGAAACACTAGCAAGTCTCATTGATAAGGTCAATCCTTTGATAGCCACTCCTATTTTGGCCGAGTTGTTGGTGACCATTCCTTCGTACTGGGAAGCCTCGACTGCTCAGAACGAGCCTATCATGAAGAACACCTTACTTCGTCTTCTAAGAAACTTGGTGGTGGCATTGAATCATGATTCTGTTCAGGCCCACTCATTCATTCTTCCACTTATCTCCAACTGTTGCTCTTTCAACCTGCCTGACTATGCGTTGTTGTCTGAAGATGGCTACGATTTGTGGTTGGCTGTACTTCAGTACTCAACACAACTGTCTCATGAGCTTTTTGAGCTTCGTCGCTTGCTTCCTTATGCCTTGATGAACTCAACCGAGATTCTTCCCACAATCATATCTTTGTTGAGAAGCTATGCTTTATTGGATGCCCCCAATACCGACGAAATAGCCGTCGAATCAATGGCCATTCTTGCCAAGTACTTGCCTACTATGAGAGATGATTCGTTCCAAATTTTCATAGCCTTGATGGACATCTTGCTTCTTCAGCATGCCGTGGACGAAAAGTTCATTGGCCTGGTGCTAAACAGCGGATTATTGAAATCTATGGTTGATTATGTATGTGATGAAAACCAAAGCATACCGCAAGCAAATAAGATCCTATTGGTGTTATCTCGTATCACTCAAAACCTCGAGTTCTTTTTCGGAATCTTGGCCCATATAAGCGTCGAGCCTGCCCAATTTGTTCAGATCTGGATCAGAGACTATACCAGTAACGGGAACCCAAGATGCAAAAAAATCAACTTGATGGGCCTTTTGAATGTCACCTCATACGGCGTAGAATCGTTGGCCCCGGAATTTAACCAAGTTGTAAAGCAATGCTTGTTTTTCTTGGAGGAAGTCAACGAAACCCCTCAAGGCTCGTGTGGTGCTTACGATGATGATTACACTTACGATGACATTAATGATTATCGCTACTTGGATCCAGAAATAAAACCCAACGGAGAAAATAATAGATACATAGACTTGCTAAAAGCAAGTGATCCTGTTTATAGTACCAACCTCAAGGACTTCTTGAGACAAAGATTGAGTCTTGTCAAACAAAGCATATCAGATGAGCAGTTCAACCAACTTTTCGGCTCCGATGCATACATAATAGAGCAGTTTGGAAGTCTTTAATAGAAATATAATATAATATATATCCAGATACCACCAGGGCAATTCATTTAAGTTGAGATGTATGTTGGCAACTGTCTATATATCTGAGCAGCTTTCAGTTCCAGAATCTGGATGGAGCAGCGAAGGTGCTAAGGGGACAATCGAAGAATAATTGCAGCTGTTTGGTCACGTGACTTGCTGCAAACTTCTCTATTCGTCAAGCTACTGAATTGAAATACATACAAAAGTGGCCAATCAAGGAAGCTGGTACATTTTATAGAGCCGAAAGTTTGGTTTGATCAGTTGGAAAAGTAGCAAGGCCAGAAAAATGAAGACTCGAAGCACGTCATTGGTACGAGTCGACCAAAAGCCTAAGAATCACAATGATTACGAAGATATATAGCCTATATATTCATTAAACACATTGATGGTGCCGCACGAAGGACTTGAAGTAAAACAAAATTGAAATAAAGTAGTGAGCTCCAAGCCACAAATGTGTAAAGTTTGAGGAGAGCCGAAATACTAGTTCCGGCTTCGATTGCAGCATGGAATATGCACTCGAAAACTTCACATAAAATTGGGTTCCTCGCTTTGTCCTACCAAATAATAGTTTGGGGTAAGCCGTCGTACTTTTGCTCGACATTCTTCTTGCCCTTTCTACTATCCACCGGTTGAACGCTTCCCATGCGGAGTATTCAGAATAATGCGCGAGTTTTATAATAATCTTGATGCGAATTTCGCATTCTCGCAAGTTTTATCTTTAAGCTCCATCATCTCACGAACATATGCACTGATCAAAGACCCCAGACGTCAGTATTATCGTCTAAGTAGGCTAGACACGCCTGGTTTCAAGTAGTGGCCATATGTCCGACTTTTTATCTCTGACTTTGGCCATAGCCATCTCAGGCCCGCGTATGCCAGTCTGCCACGTGACACACGTCGGTGGCGATCAAACTGAAAACTCACCAACACCCCACAGACTGGTACTACATCAACATGTTTAGAAACAACTACGATAACGATTCCGTCACATACTCGCCCACGGGAAGATTGTTCCAGGTGGAATATGCTTTGGAAGCAATCAAACTAGGAAGTGCCTCGGTGGGTGTCGTATCAAAAGATCATGTTGTATTAGTAGCATTGAAGAGAAACGCCGAGGAACTTGGGTCGTACCAAAAGAAAATCATCAAGGTGGATGACCACATGGGAATTGCTTTGGCAGGATTGGCCCCTGATGCCAGAGTGTTGTCCAACTACTTAAGAAAACAAGCCATGAGCTCCAAAATGATCTTTAACCGTCCTTTGCTGATCTCCAAAGCCGTCTTGTCAATTGCCGACAAAGCTCAAGAAAATACCCAGTCTTATGGGTCCAGACCTTACGGAGTGGGGCTTTTGGTATCAGGTTACGATGAAACTGGTGCCCACTTGTACGAATTCCAACCCTCTGGCTCTGTATTGGAATACTACGGCGCTGCCATTGGTGCTAGATCGCAAGCTGCAAGAACATATTTGGAAAGAAACTTGGAAAGTATTCGTGAATCTGAATCTGTTGAGCAGTTGATTGTTCACGGATTAAATGCCTTAAGGGATACTTTGTCACAAGACGTTGAGTTGACGTTCAAAAATACCTCGGTCAGTGTCGTTGGAAAAGACACCAATTTCACCATATATGAAGATGAAAATGTACAGCAATGGTTAGATAAGTTGGATTCTGTTTCTAATGCCAGAAATAGGGATGACGATGATGAAGATGACGATAACCAAGATGCTCCAGCCGAAGAGCCTGAATCCACTAATGAGCCTGCAGCTTCAGAACAACCGGCTGAAGATAGAATGGAAACCGATGAATAGAATAATATAAGATAGTAAGAAATTTAACTATGTAAGATTTTTTGGTCGTTCATTTAGTTCATTATGTACAAGTATATTATTTACCCTCCGCCTCTTTTCTCTGTTTTAATGCAACCTGTTGGATGTAACCAAGACATTCTTGTTGCATGGAATTGAGTGCGTTATTCAACACGTCAGGACTGTGCTTTTTACCACCTCTGATTTCTTCTATCATGGCTCTGATCTGGGTAACTTGAGCCGTTATCGATTCTTTGTCTGCTTCGGCCATTTGCTCACCAAATTGAAGCAAAGCATTCTCAGTATCAGTACAGATAATTTCTGCTCTTGAAGCATGCTCGTAATAATTCCTTTGTTCTTCGTCGGCTTCTTTGTTTGCGTTACTTTCTGCAAGAATCTTTTCGATTTCATCTTGAGTCAAACCGGTCTCTCCAGCAACTTGGATTGAAACGGTATTGTCCTGCTTGCTAAATGGCAGGTCTCCAGGATACGGAGTTTTGTCGGTGGCTGAGACGTTCATGATTCCGTCGGCATCAATTTCAAAGCCAACTACGATTTGTGGCGATCCTTTGGGTCCAGGAGGAATATTGGACAATTTGAAGTTGCCGATCATCTTGTTATCCTTCACCAACGATCTTTCACCTTGATAAACTCTGATCTCGACACCGGTTTGGCCATCTACAGCAGTGGAAAACACTTGTTCTTTCTTGACTGGAACAGCCGAGTTTCTAGGAATCAAGGGACTGAAAATACCCCCATATGTCTCTATACCTAGTGAAAGGGGAGTCACATCCAACAATACCACGTTCTTAATATGTCCTGATAATACGGCACCTTGTATAGCAGCACCCAAAGCAACGGCCTCATCAGGGTTCACTGCAGTGGATGGTTCTCTGTTAAACAATTCCTTGACCACACTACGGATTTTAGGCATTCTAGTCATTCCTCCTACTAGCAACACCTCGTCGACATCTGATATCTTGAGCTCAGCATCTCTGATACATCTTTTGACGGGATCAACGGTCATATTTATAAGATGCATAGACATTTCATCCAACTCGTCCTCAGTAATTGTCATTTTAATGTGTTTGTCTTGGGTGATGAATGGAAGGTTTATTTCAGTCTGTTTGACATGGGACAATTCGATCTTGCATTTTTCGGCGGCTTCTCTGACTCTTTGAACGGCCAACCGGTCTTTCGATATATCCAAGCCATTATTTTTTTTTTTGAATGTATCAAGGATATGGTTCAATAGTAAAATATCAAAGTCTTCCCCTCCTAAGTGAGTGTTTCCATTAGTGGCACGGACTTCAAAAACACCGTCCTCAATATCCAAGATCGAGATATCGAAAGTTCCTCCTCCTAGATCGAAAACCGCTACCACACCATCCTTTTGTTTCTTGTCTATTCCATAAGCCAAGGCAGCAGCCGTTGGTTCATTGACCACTCTCAATATATCTAGACCCACCAATTTTCCTGAGTTCTTGGTGGCTTGACGTTGCGAATCATTGAAGTACGCTGGGACTGTGACTACAGCGTGTTTCAATGGAGACGAAGGGATGTGTGACTCTGCGATCTGTTTCATTTTTTGAAGCACCAATGCTCCGATTTCCGATGGAGAAGCAGTCTTCCCATACGACGTACTTACCCAGGCATCACCATTGCTATGAGGAACAACTTTATAAGGGATATTGACCAAATCACGCTGGATTTCGTCGTCCAGATACTTGCGGCCAATTAGTCTTTTGGTGGCAAAGAATGTGTTACGAGGGTTAATTGCAGCTTGTCTTTTTGCAGCCAATCCCACTAAAGTCTGCTCTTTGCCCCCCTCTTTAGTAAATGCAACTATTGACGGAGTTGTTCTTCCACCTTCTTCGTTCTCCAAGATCCGAGCTTCTTCGCCTTCCACCACAGCCACGGCCGAGTTTGTGGTTCCCAAGTCAATTCCTATCACTGAATGCTTGTAGCGACGGAATGAGCCAAAACTAGCATTCTTTAAGGTGTTCCTATATGCGTAGCGTAACATGGTTGCCATTCAGTGGGAGCAATAGTCTGGAGAAGAACCATATATATATTACTTTTAATTCCACGTGACACGATCATCGATTTCCCATCACATCGATGCAGACCAAAAGAATTATATTGTATGGACTGCGAGAGCATTTAATGTGTATGTGAGGTGACCCATATTTATGCACATTCTTGCAAGTGTTGGAATTATTGGTCGCTTTAGTGCAGTTATGGAACGATTAAATTTCGTTGAGCTTTCATAGTTGAGCCCTGAAACGCTACAACTATGAGCTCCTAAGTATAGAAGTGCGAGATCCAGTAGGTAAGCTTTATCTCTCTACTTCTGGCAGTCTTGCAGCAGTAGCTTTTACTGCAGTATTTTTCGTATTTTTGCAGTAAGTCTATTGAGTATTTCTCCGTATTTTGCAGTAAATTATTTTGTATTTTGCAGCGCTGTTAAGATTTGCGAAACAAATAAAAATAATAAAGGCAAGATGGGCAAACGGTCAGCAGAGGGAGGATCCGGCGGAAAATACAAGAAAGCCAAGGTAAATGGCTTCATTGATCCCAACACAAGAGGTGTGTATGCTACATGTAACCGTGGACGAGAACAACAATGTCGTAAAGAGTTGATGAACCTCTTCGGTGAGAAGATCGAAGAATACTTTGGCACCACCGAAGCGGAAGAAGATGACGAGGATGAGCAGGATAAAGATGGACTCAAGGACGAGAAAGAGCAGGACAAACCTCTTTCAGTAGAAGAGCAGATCCAACAAGAGTTGGCCGAGCTCAAGGAATCCACCAGTTCCAGCAAGGCTATTCTCCAACCTGTTGAGTTGGGATGCGAGTGTCTTGTTTTCATCAAAACGCGGAAGCCTGTTGTGCCCGAGATCTTGGTGGAGCGCATATGTAAGGAAAGTGCGGAGTCGCTGGTGAAAAGCACTCGGTTCACGCAAAAGTTATCTCCCGTCACATATTCGGTTAGCCCCACAATTGAGGAAGTGCGCAAACTTGCCAAGATGGTGTTAGAGCCGCACTTCCACAAGGCAAAGGGACAGAAGGCGTATAAGTTTGCCATTCAAGTGTCCAAGCGGAACTTCAATGCGTTGCCCAAAGGCGATATCATCAAGACCGTAGCAGAAACAGTAGGTAGAGACCACGGCCACTCGGTCGATTTAAAGAACTACGACAAACTCATCATAGTAGAGTGCTACAAAAGTAATATCGGTATGAGTGTAGTTAATGACTATTTAAAGTTGGAGAAGTTCAATCTCCTGCAAATCTTTGACAAGCATGGTGCTGCTGACGGGGTGTCGCGAGTCAAACCCGCCAGCGAAGAAAAGTAATATTAGACAATATATCAGTTCCTTATAGAATTAAATGGCTGCAATGGCCTCTTTGAACTGCACCACCAGCTTCCAGGCTATCCAGTCGGATTCACTGTTCGGTATAAGGCCCATCTTGTAAAGTTTGTAAACGCCCACGCCCATGTTAAGCAATTGACATATCACAAATATGACTTTGGCTTTCAATATCACTGCGGCATTGTCTTTGGTGCTGAGGTTGTGGAAGCTACGATTGGTTTCACCCACAATGGCTTTAATTGGATTCAAAAGTAACATGAACGCCATGGTCATGGGGATGATTTGCAACGAGTTTCCGGTCATGTAGTTCATAATAAGTGTCATTGGAAGCGACTTGGCAGGCGCAACCGCGATTTCCCATGCCTTTTTAGCCTTCAACTCGCTTACTTGGGCTTCATCTACGGTGGCCGCCTGAGCCCTGCCCGTCTTTCCAGAAGTTTGGCCACCGAAACCAGGCGGCGTGGCTAGGTCTTTGCTATTTTTGGGAGTATCAACCAAATTGGGTGCCAATAACTCGTCGTACTTGTCCATTTCGCTGCTAATTCAGTGTCCACGAACGGCCACCAAACTGGCAGATTTAGATTTACTTGTGATGCGGCCCGCACGTGACGAGCGCCACCTGTATTTATCGCTGCCTCCGGAGAACCAGACTCCACCACCTAACCAATGAACTCGACGATTACAAGTAACCCGCTCAACAAAATCATAGGCCTTTCGGTCATCCTCTCTATGGGGTTTTTGTTGGTGATTCTAGCCGGTATCTACGGCAATTGGTTTCCCATAATAATAGGCCTCGTGTTTGCTGCTGCGCACCTTCCCCAGGCCATAACCAAAGCGGTGTCCAATTCCTCCGACTACGATTTTAACTTCGATCCTTCTAATCCTGCCGCCACAGGTGTGATTCAAGAAATAGGCTTGTTTGTTTCTGCCTTCCTTTTATTTTCAGGTTTTGCATTGTCTCTTTTATTACATCACTCTCAAATCCTCACCAAAACTGCAACCATTCTTACAATTGTGGGAGGCACATTAATTTACGGTACGGTATTCACCTTCAGTCTGTTCTTCGATGATCAGGAACAAGACGACGTCCCTGATTTAGGCGGTGGAGTCATTTAGATAGAATCAATATACGTACATTGACAGGTCCCGTTCCTGTATTTACGCTAAATAGCCCACAGTGTGTAAATGTCGTACCATTCTCTCCAAGCGCTGCGATAACCTCGAAAATTCACCCGTAGTAGCAGCACCCTTCTCTGTAGCATTAGCAGCGATATGTCGGAATTAGCCACTGCTGAACGTCAAGTCTTGCAAGACTTCCAGATAAAAGAGAAGATCACCAATGAAGAATTCAAAATTTGGAAGAAAACGGTACCGTTACTCTACGATACCATCCACACCAATGCCCTTGAGTTCCCATCGTCTGTCTTCCAATGGTTACCAAACTACACTTACTCCGAGAACAAGAACTTGATTACATTGAGCTATTTGATTGGTTCCAGTAGTACTAACAATTTGAACTTCTTAAAGTTGGGCTCGGTCGATCTTCCCAGCACCTTAGCACCCGACTTTAGTCTGGTCTTGCCCAATGCCACCAGTGTTCCCATGTTGTTATCCAATATTGAAACATCCAATTTCAGAATCTTGTCCAAGTGGAAACAGAGCAGTGAAATCAACAAATTGAAGCTTTCTCCTGATGGTGAAAAGGCCCTTACTTTCAACAGCGACGGTATCATCCACTCTCATAACTTGATAAACAACGACTTATTAGAATATAACTATCACAAACAAGAAGGGTACGCGTTGGAATGGATTAATAACGAGGCATTTCTCTCAGGATCGAAGGACTCGCAGATAGCATTATGGAACACCCTGAAACCATCCACTCCAATACAGCTTTTCAAAAACCACAAAGCTGCCGTCAATGATTTGTCAGTCAATTCGTTATCTAAGGAAATATTTGGATCGGTTTCCGATGACTTTCTGACCCAGATTCACGACATGAGAGTACAATTGGGCTCTCCCGTCATCCAAACTCAAAGCAACCATATCCAAAACAGTTTCCAGTTTCATCCAAATCTTGAAACCTTGTACGCTACCGCAGGAAGAGATAACACTGTTAATTTGTACGATTTGAGAAACCCGTCCACACCTATGCGTCGTTTCTTTGGCCACAACGATACCGTTATTGGACTCAAATGGGACTCCACAAATGATCCCTCCACTATAATCTCATGGGCCTTGGACAAAAGAGTGATAACTTGGGACTTGAAAAACATCGACGAAGATTATACTTATCCCACGTCAGATGCCGAGAATTCCAAACGTAAGGCATCATCGAAGGTAGATCCTTGCTTGAAATTCATCCATGCTGGCCATACGAATAGAATCAACCAAGTAGATATTCACCCGAAGATTCACACCATATATGCCACTGTGGGTGAAGATAGATTGCTTGAAGTGTGGAAACCAAAGACGCTTGTTGTGGAGAGTGAAAATAATGAGGACGAGGACGAGTCTAGCGAAGCCGAAGAGAAGAAGTAAATATGTAATATACAATTTTAATTCAACAGAAATAACTTATGAAATCTTATAATCCGTACTGTAATCAACCTCGACAACTGTCAGATTTGATAAGGTAGTTCACTCACTTCCCCACGGACAGATCTGTGCACTTGGCACTTAAAAAAATAAATTTTTCAGAAACATTTCATTATCTTTACATTAGCCTAAGTCCATAACATTTGGGCCAAACTCGATATAGATTTTTCCATATTGATCATATCTACAGTTCTTAGTCCTGAAACTGCTTTTCTAGTAACCAAAAGCGTCTTCGACAACCCACTCGACGCGTATAATACCACGCGTCATCACATCACCAGTTAATCAACACCAGATCAAAGTGCCATGACAGCCGAAATGATGTGGAAGAAAATAGCCATACGCGAAAACGAGCTTTGTTTGGCCAAAGTACTTCGGTGTGGTCAGACTTTCCGTTGGAAAAATATTCACGACATCTGGTCCTTTGCCTTGTCGGATCGTATAGTTCTTCTCAAGCAAGATGAAGAGCATATACACTATTCGCAGGTATTGCAAGGTAAAGAACACGACAAAATGGTCCCAGATCATGTATTTCAGCAAACCAAAACGTTCATAGACGATTATTTTACCTTGGGGATCCAGTTGCAACCGCTTTATGACTACTGGCTGACGAGGCATCTCGCGTTCCACAAGAAAGAAGCTGCTTCGAATTCTCCATTTGCGAAATTTGCAGGGATAAGGATCCTTCGCCAGGACCCCTGGGAAACTCTTATTTCATTCATATGCTCTTCTAACAATAATGTCAAGAGAATTTCCAAAATGTGTGATAGTATCTGCCAGGAGTATGGTGAGTATATAAACGACTATGAGGGCGTTTCATTTTATTCATTCCCCACGCCATCGAAACTTGCCGAGTCTGTATCTGTTGAATCCAAACTTCGAGAACTAGGCTTTGGTTATAGAGCCAAGTACATCTACCAAACCGCTTGCAAATTAACTGGGCCTGAAATGCCCGAGCTTAGCATTGAAAAGTTATACAAGTTGCGAGAGGCCGATTATGAAACAGCCCATGAATTTTTGGTACAACTTACAGGAGTAGGCCCTAAAGTGGCTGATTGTATTTGCTTAATGGCTCTTGATAAACACGACGTGGTCCCTGTAGATACTCACGTGTATCAGATAGCAATTAGAGACTACAAGTATAAGGGCAAGAGAGACATGAAGACGATGAACAAAGTCGTTTACAATAGTATACGGGAATTTTTCAAGGAGTTGTTTGGACCTTATGCTGGCTGGGCCCAGTCTGTGTTGTTCACATCTGATTTGGTGGATTTGAAAAACGGAACGAACGTCAAAAAGGAGGTCAAGGTTGAGGTTGAAGATTTGGAGACTAAGCGGAAAATCAAGACAGAAAGCGCAACTGACGAAAACGCGATTTTCAAGACAGAAAAAGCTACCAAGATTGTAAAGGTTGAGAAGGTGGAAAGACCGCTTAAAAGAATTCGCGTGCAGTAGATCTTACATAGGCTCAAAAATAACATTCTACACTCCCCAACCTAGTACTCTACCCATGTCCTTATACAAAGACAATATCGGCACGTGACTTGGGAAGAGATTTTGCAGCCAACGCGTCAGGACCAGACCACAAGCTGCCAAGACTGCTACCTGAAGGTTTAAACTTAACTTTTTTCTATTTTAGCTTCGGTATCCTCGAGAAGGGCATCAACTCACGCGCTGCATTGCTTCACCTTGAGTGTAGTTGACTTTACTCAATACCGTCACCCAATGGACAGTGTTGTGCAATAGTTATCGCATTATCCTGTTTGACTTGAATAGTTCTTCATTTAATAAGTTCGATAGATAAAGGTAAATTAAGTAGGTTTCATTAAGTTATTGGTTTTTCCATTAATTTGAGGATATGTTGTAATATTTGCAGTTTTTTCAAATGAAATGTCTAAGTACTTCCTTTGCATAACAGTCTAGTATTGATCAATTCATCTAATTCTCTAAGTTTGCTACTAGCATACACTATTTACTTGCACTTAATCTTCTGCAGCCGTGAAATCAAGTACAAGCAGCAGGATCATTGTCCTATGGCCCTGCGAATTGAAGGCTAGACTTTATTAGACAGAATATAGGTACTAAAATTCTCTTGAAGTATATCCACAAGGGCGGTTGGTGTAGTGGTTAACATATTTGCCTTCCAAGCAGGTGACAGGGGTTCGATTCCCCTACCGCTCATTTTTTTGGCGATCTTATTTTTCGATGCTTCACCAAATTTTTGAACATCGAAAAGAGGTCTTCGATCCGTTAATGACCTTTTTGAAACGTACATTTTGTTCTTCCCTATATCAATTAAGTACTAGCCGAATCAGATATTATACCGGAGCCGCGTTTACATCTCATGGATCAGCCGCAATGAAGAACACAGTCCATGAAGCCATCACGCTTAACACCACAGAGTCGAACATCTCCAACTTACTAGTGGAGTTTTGTGATTTCTACAATAGTCAGCATCCCCCCAGCGAACAATTGGTGTTGAGAATTACCGGAGGTTGGGTGAGAGATAAGTTGTTAGGAATAGAAAGCAATGATATCGACATCGCCATCAACCATCTATCGGGCGAGGACTTTGCATCTCAGCTCTACGACTACTTGGACAAAAAACAGAATACCACCCAGCTTCGAGCCATTCACACCATCAAAAAGAATCCCGAGAAGTCCAAACATTTGGAAACTTGCACCACCAAAATCTACGGTCTAGACATCGACTTTGTCAACTTAAGGTCGGAGGAGTACACTTCCACTAGCCGAGTTCCCATCATCAAGTACGGAACTGCCGAAGAAGATGCTGCCAGAAGAGATGCTACGCTAAACGCATTATTCTACAACTTGAACGAACAAAAGATAGAAGACTTCACAGGTAGAGGCATGGCAGATTTGAAAGCCGGCATTTTGCGCACTCCATTACCACCCATGCAGACGTTCTTGGACGATCCGCTTCGTGCACTTCGACTCATCAGATTTGCCAGTAGGCTCGATTACGAAATTGAGGACAACACGCTAGCTGCCATGGCAACGCCTGAACTTAAATCAACGTTGGTGCATAAGATCAGTCGAGAAAGAGTGGGCATTGAGCTAGAAAAGACATTGGCCAGTGGCAACCCTGCATATGGACTTCGTCTTATAAACCACGTTGGGTTGGCTGACAGCATCTACAACTTTGGTACACTTCATGATGGTGTGCGCACCTTAAATGCGCCTGAGACAGTGGTAGCCATCGACAATGCCACCAATGCTCTTACCGCGAACATCCACCGCGCAACGTTTGTGTATCCGATGTTTAGGGAGATTGTCGCGGCCCATGCAGGACGGGTCTCACAAGCTTATCGCTCCGTGGGAGAGAGCGTAGATTTGCGCAAGGGGCTCTGGAACTCGTTGGTGTTATCTCCGTATGGAGAGTTGTTAGTACAGGTAAGTGCAAAAAAGAACGCCGCCATGCATGTGCCCGAGGTGTTGATGCGGGAGGGGCTTAAGGCCAGCAAGAGCGAGATAGATAAGGTGTCAGTTTTGACGAAGAACCGGTGGGCGAGTGTGGATCTTCTTACGCGCTTCTTTGAGGATCCATCGCTGGTGAAGCGGTCCGAGTTGGGGTTGTGGTTGAGGAACTACGGCGCCTTTAGCGGCCTTGCCATAGTATACAATTGCTTTTATGATATTGTGGGGTCCGTGGGCGATGTACCCCACGCACAAAGCAAACCATTGCCCCAACTTAGCTACGATCCACACTACCAAACCCATATCCGTGAAGCCATTGAAAGTTATGTTGCGAAATACGAAAAACTTTTTGCAGCCATCGCAGAGTGGGATCTTGAGGACGTCTATTTATTGAAACCCATTGTGGACGGTAAGACTCTTTCCAAGGAGTTGCAAGTCAAGCCAGGACCTTGGATGGGACGTGTGAACAGTAGTTTACTAGTTTGGCAGTTAGACAACCCTGACAAGGGCAAGGCGGAGTGTTTGGAGTACGCCAGAAAACTTTTGGATAGCGAAAACTAAATAGGATAGAGATAGAAGTAGAAAAATAATTAATAGATATAGAAGTGTAGCGAGTGACGACCTTGAGGCCAGGACGAGATCAGAATATAGAGCTCACATATGTGATACTATAATGACTCATCCTAGTCGCATTACTTGGTGCGAGCTGTCAAAGTAGACACTCGCTGGCCACGACCAATTTCTCCAGTCTCGCTGAGCCCCAGAAACCGCGAGCACTAGTCCGAAATTCTTCATCCATCGTACCACCGGGATCATGTCCACCACATCCACCAAGTCCATATTCACCGCTTGCCGTAGCTAGAATGCCATGGCTATGCCTGCCGGCTATTCCTTATCCACCCTGCTTCAGTATACCACTGGTATTTTGCTCTGCTTGTCTCTACATTCCTCTACTCGCCGGTTCCGCCATGTGACTAATTTATGCGCCAACTTTTTTACGAATTTTTCAGCTACTTTCTGCAAATTAACTGCTACTCTAACACACCATCTACTATGAGTACAGTGGAAAAGGTATCGATCTTAGGGTCCGAGACCATCCATGTGGGTTATGGGATTCAGTCCCACATTGTGGACGAAACCATTAGTACGAAGGCATCGTCTACCTACGTCATTATAACAGACTCCAACATGGCTAGAACCAAGCCGTTCCAGAAGTTGTACCAAGATTTCGAAGCCAAACTCGCCCAGAAAAGACCAAGCTCCAGACTTCTTTCATACTATGTTGCCCCTGGAGAAGAAAGTAAAAGTCGTGAAACCAAAGCCGCTGTCGAAGACTACTTGTTGCAACAAGGTTGTACCAGAGACACCGTCATCTTGGCAGTAGGAGGAGGTGTGATTGGTGACATGATCGGGTTTGTTGCTGCCACCTTCATGAGAGGTGTTCGTGTGATTCAAGTGCCTACTTCTCTTTTGGCCATGGTCGACTCTTCGGTGGGTGGTAAAACCGCCATTGATACTCCGCTAGGCAAGAACTTTGTAGGTGCTTTCCACCAACCTGACTATGTCTTCGTGGATGTCCAGTTTTTGGAAACATTGCCTGCACGTCAATTCATCAATGGTATGGCCGAAGTCATCAAGACCGCAGCTATCTGGAACGAAGCCGAGTTCACCAGATTGGAGAAATTCTCCAAAAAGTTCCTTGCAACCGTCACTGCCAAAAACCCAGATTTACTTTCTATCAAAGATGAGCTTGTAAAGACTGTTTTGGAATCTATCAAAGTGAAAGCTTTGGTGGTTTCTTCGGATGAAAAAGAGTCTGGCTTGAGAAACTTGTTGAACTTTGGTCACACTATTGGCCATGCCATTGAAGCCGTGGTGACCCCTGAGGCATTGCACGGTGAGTGTGTGGCTATAGGTATGGTCAAGGAGGCAGAATTGGCACGTTATATGGGTGTTTTACCTGCTGTGGTGGTCGCTAGAATCTCCAAGGCTCTCGAAGCTATTGGCTTACCTACTTCGATTGACGACAAGCAATTCTTGGCCAACGTCGGCTACAAACGTCACCATATTGTCATTGATACGTTGTTGCAGAAAATGGCTATTGACAAGAAAAACGACGGTTCCAACATCAAGTGCGTGTTGCTTGAGTCTGTTGGAAAATGCTACCAGTTGAAAGCCCACCAGATATCGAAACAAGACTTGGCGGTGGTACTTACGGATGAGGTGATTGTTCATCCTTTCAGAGAAGACCAGGTACCAGAATCAAACGTGATTGTGCCACCAGGCTCCAAGTCCATTTCTAACAGAGCTTTGATTTTGGCTGCTATGGGCTCGGGAACCGTCAGAATCAAGAACTTGCTCCACTCGGACGACACCAAACACATGTTGGATGCTGTTGCGCTGTTGAAAGGTGCTGAAATTTCTACGGAAGACAACGGTGCCACTATCGTATTGAAGGGTAACGGTGGGAATTTGGTGGCTTGTGCCGACCAGTTGTACTTGGGTAATGCCGGTACTGCCTCCAGATTCTTGACCACTGTTGCTTCTTTGGTGGGCACCACTCCAGACTCACCTGAACATGTTGTATTGACTGGTAACTCCAGAATGCAAGAAAGACCTATTGGTCCTTTGGTAGATGCCTTAAGAGCCAACGGCTCCACTATTCAATATCTCAACAGAGAAGGCTCTTTGCCTCTTAAGATCGAAGCTGGAAAAGGCTTGAAGGGTGGCCGTATCGAGTTGGCTGCTACCATTTCTTCCCAGTACGTTTCCTCTATCTTGATGTGTGCCCCATACGCCCAAGAAGAAGTGACGTTATCTTTGGTAGGAGGTAAACCAATCTCGCAGCTTTACATTGATATGACTATTGAGATGATGAGATCTTTTGGTATCAGTGTGACCAAGTCTACTACTGAAGAGTACACCTACCATATTCCAAAGGGCTCTTACGTCAACCCACCAGAATACGAAGTGGAATCTGATGCTTCTTCCGCCACTTATCCTTTGGCGTTTGCTGCTATGACTGGTACTTCTTGTACTGTTCCAAACATCGGTTCGGCTTCTCTTCAAGGTGATGCTCGGTTTGCTGTGGATGTCTTGAGACCAATGGGCTGTAAGGTTGAACAAACCGCCACTTCCACCACCGTTATTGGACCTGCTCGTGGTCAATTGAAGCCTTTGCCTCACGTTGACATGGAACCTATGACTGATGCTTTCTTGACTGCCTCAGTAGTAGCTGCCATTGCAGTTGACGGCGCTCAATCTACGTCTATCACCGGTATTGCCAACCAGAGAGTCAAGGAGTGTAATAGAATCGCGGCTATGGTGACTGAATTGGCCAAGTTTGGTGTTGAAGCCAACGAATTGCCTGACGGTATTGAGATCCATGGTGTTCCTATCGACCAATTGAAGTCTATTTCTATTGACAGCAGAGGTATTCACTCGTACGATGACCACAGAGTTGCCATGTCTTTCTCTTTGTTAGCTGGTTTTAGTCCTCTGCCTGTATTGATCCAAGAAAGATCATGTACTGGTAAGACTTGGCCCGGATGGTGGGATATCTTGCACACCAAGTTCAACGCTACTCTCGAAGGCTATGAACCTTCTGCAAGTGCTCATACCAGCGCTGAACCCTCCAATGCCAAAAAGTCGGTAATTGTGATTGGTATGAGAGCTGCCGGCAAGTCCACCTTGTCTAAATGGATGGCTCAATACTTGGGTTTCAAGTTCTTGGACTTGGACGAAGTTCTTGAGCAAAAGGTCGGCACTGATATCAGAAGCTACATCAAGCAAACCAGCTGGGAAGAGTTCCGTAAGCAAGAGGCTATTGTTGCTGCTGAAACCTTCAAGGCACATGGCGAAGGCCACGTTCTTTCTACTGGTGGAGGCATCGTAGAAGGCGAAGAAGCAAGAAGGTCCTTGCAGGACTACATCAAATCGGGTGGAATTGTGTTGCACTTGCACCGTGACATAGATGAAACTGTCACTTTCTTGTCTGCTGACACCACTAGACCAGCATTTGTAAGTGAAATCAAAGAAGTTTGGGCCAAGAGAGAAAAATGGTACCACGAATGTTCCAACTTCCATTTCTACTCATATCATTGTGAAAACGATGCCGAGTTCAGACACTTGAGAACCACTTTCACCAACTACCTCAAGACCATCACTGGCTTGCAAGTGACGCCAATCCCTCAATCAAGATCGGCATTTGTCTCCTTGACTTACCCTGACTTGAACGAGGCCACCGCTCAATTACAAGAGTTGGGATACGGTTGTGACGCTGTCGAATTGAGAGTCGATCTTTTGAAAGACCACTCTTCTTCTTACGTTGCTTCTCAGACTGCTATTTTGAGAAAATACCTCAGCATTCCTATCATCTACACCGTGAGAACTGTATCTCAAGGTGGTAAGATTGACGATGATGATCATGCCAAGATCGAGCAATTGTTGAGCTTGGGTATCAAGTTGGGTGTTGAGTACTTGGATGTGCAATTGAACTACCCTCAAAGCATCATCGATGGGGTATTGAAGATCAAAAACTTTACCCGTATCATTGCTTCACACCATGACGTGAAGGGTACTTTGAAATGGGACAATGTGGAATGGAGAACCAGATACTACCAGGCCATTGCATTGAAAGCCGATATCGTCAAACTTGTTGGTTACGCTACTTCGTTGCAAGACAACATATTGTTGGAACAATTTAGAAGTGCCAACCAATTGAAGCCATTGATCGCTATCAACATGGGTGAACATGGTAAATTGTCGAGAGTTTTGAATCCTATTTTGACCCCAGTGACCCACGAACTCTTGCCATTCAAGGCCGCACCAGGACAAATGTCTGTCAAGGAAATCAACGGAGCTTATACCGATATCGGTGGCTTTGCTCAGAAAAAGTTCTGGGTAGTTGGGTCTCCTATCGAGCACAGTAGATCGCCAGCATTACACAATGCCGGTTACAAAGCCTTAAACCTTCCTTATCAATTTGATAAATTTGAAACCAGCAACGCCGAGGAAGTTTTTAATACTTTGATCAAGGACAACGCTCAATTTGGAGGTTTGGCTGTCACCATACCTTTAAAATTAGATATCATGAAGTATACTCAGGAATTGTCTGAAGCTGCCAAAATCATTGGAGCTGTCAATACTGTGGTCCCTATCTCCGGAAAGCCAGGTAGTTACCTTGGTGATAACACCGATTGGGTAGGAATCACCAACTCATTCTCCAAGTTTGGTGTTCCAAGTATCGAGCATTCCAATGTCAACGGTTTGATTGTTGGCGGAGGAGGTACATCTCGTGCTGCTGCATACGCCTTACATCAAATGGGATGCAAAACCATCTATATGATCAACCGTACTGCCAGCAAATTAGTGGAGATTAAAGAATCTTTAGGTAAAGAATTCAATATCGTTGTGTTGGATTCTGCAGAAGCCGTTGCTAAGGCCGAGCCAGTCTCACTTATTGTGTCATGTATTCCAGCCACTGGCGACATTGACGAAAAGTTGTTGGACTCTATTGAATCGCTTTTGAACAAAGGTTCAGAAGCCAAGAACGGCGGTTTTGTCCCATTCTTGCTTGAAGCTGCCTACAAACCAACTGTTACACCAATCATGAAGGTAGCACAGAAATTCGGCTGGAATATCATTCCTGGTTCTGAGATGTTGGTCAACCAAGGAGAAACACAGTTCAGAATACACACTGGGTTTGGTGCTCCCTACAAGGTGATTCACGACGCTGTTCTCAACCAGTAAATAGACGTACGTAACGAGAATTGAATATAATTGTAAACTGAAGTTCCGCGGTGACTCGTAATTACAAAATAGAATAGTTTACGACCATTGCCGTTATTGCTTTGGGTGCAAAAAATATTGGTTCATAGAAGGACAAGAGAATAGTAGTGAGAACAGTAGTGAGATAAACAAGAGGTGCATCCGAGATTTGTTCAGGTTTTGCACTATATCGATCCTACTTAAGAGTTTCTGCAGCAGGCCATCGCAACAATCGAAATATCTAGTGCGAAGTCAAAAAAAAAAAATAAAAAATTAAAAATGGAAAAATCTAGACGTATTTAGGTTCCACACAGACCAAAGAGTGAGGACTATGCCTGGGAGATAGCATGACGTGTAGCTTAATAATCTGCGAAAAGCATTAAGCTAGTGCAGCTTTGCAAAACTTCATTCAGCTGATCATGTCTGTCATTGCAAAGCACCAGCCGAGTCTCCTTGTAGAGTCAAAATGATTGATGCCTTTGCAGCCACGGCACCCTAACTTGCGACACGAAGTCCGACTCCGATTTTTTCCGCTCACTTGAAGGCACCTGCCATTTTGCCACCTATCCATCTAGTCACGCTAGCTTTTATGTGTGTCTTCCATACTATTCCCATTGGTATTTTGACGGTGGCGAGCGAAGGTCACAGTTTGGAGGCATATAGCCTTTCAGGAGCCTTCGTCTACTTGTCTCTTTCTTATATCGGAGTTTTTTCATGTTATTGATCCTAATTTTTCCGATGGCTTGCGCCTTTGGTGCACGCCTTGCGCGTACTGTGTAACGTTCCCCTCATATATGCAAGTTTCTTTTGCGGATTTTAGTTCATGACCGGGTAACTCCCGATGAGGGGAATCTCTCTAAGCCACACACTAACAGTCTTAAGGGTAATATATCTGTTGCAACTAAGTTTTCTTCTCTCAACAATAGTAAGCAAGATGTTGAGGCCCCAGATGTCACGCTCATGTGTACCGAACCTACTCAGAACAACCCAAGTACAGTCGGTGCGTAACTACACCATCTTCCAAGGTGCCAGAAACTATTTCTTAGGAGGCTTGCAAAACCGCGAGGAGCCAAAAGATGAACCCTTGGCTTACATGAGCTACCCATGTATAACCAGAGAACAAATGAAGAAGATTTCCAACGATAAATACAAATTTGAGCTTGGTTATCATTCATACGCCCATCACAGCAGCACTACAGATCCAACCATTCACTCGCTATCTGATTTGACAGAGCCTACACAACTCAACAGTTTATTACCAAAGAGAAGACCTGAGGGATCACCAGCAGACACATTATCTATCAAGGCAGGCGATGATGCTATGTTAGTATCACCAAGTGTTTTGGCTGTGGCAGATGGCGTCTCAGGATGGGAAAGCAAAGGTGAACAATGTTCTTCAGGAATATGGTCCAGATCTATGGTGGAGACCTTGAGTAGGTTGATGACTGAATACAAGTTGAGTCACACGCCACATCATCTCAATAAGAGAGATATCGACCAAATTCTCGATGATTCTTACTTGCATACATCACACCTCATGGACTTGCAAAACTTGAAAGGCTCGTCTACCTTGATTTTGGGTATGCTTAGTGGTGAATACTTGAAAATGATCAGTATTGGCGACTCCAAAATCTACATTATCAGAGACGGAGAAATTATAAAATCAAATGAAGAACAATTGGTCTCAGAATTGTGTCCTCAGCAAATAGGCACACAGACTCTCTTGCAATTGCCTTCTGAAATGGCATGGGTCGACTCGATAAAATTAATGCAAAATGACATTATCTTGATGTGCTCGGATGGTATTTCAGACAACTTGTACGAATGGGAAATAGCCCACTACGTCAAAGAATATCTTTCAGCCAAACAGGACAATTTAAAGGCAGTTGCAAAAAAGATTTTATTGAGAGCCAAAGAAGTTGGTTTTGACGACTATGCTTACACTCCTTACAACGAGAGGATCAATGCATTGCCTGATAGATATGGAAAAAACTCAAGTACAGGTGGTAAATTGGACGACATGTCCATCTGCATAGCCAAAGTGGTTACTAATAAGTAACTTACTAGTCTGCTGAACTAGCACTAATATTTATAGACTTTTTTTTTTATATTACATATAGGGTTTGGGTACGGATTACTTTAAATTGCATGGTTAATAATCTAGTTGAATTAATGTTTGTGGATAATATATGAATAAACATTAACAAATAAACTGAAATTTCAACAAAAATTAGCATTTTATAAGCAACATCAATTCGTATAGACTACGAAGCTGATTCAATAAAATAACATTTATGAAACTTCTTAAAAAATATACATTGGTTAAGCAGATGCCATTTCGGAAAAATACTGTCTCAAAATCAACGAAAGCATTTCGGGAAGTTCATTGATGTTTCTCACCACAACGTAAAACTCGAATGGGAATGTATCCAAATACTTGTCAACCTTTAAGTTCATGGCACCAGTATTAGGATCAGCCACATAACTTACTTGACTCATGTCGAGAATAGATTCACTAGAGTTGATACCGTCAATGATCACAAACACCAACATGATCTTTTGCTCACGAGCCTTTCTGACCATTCTCTGGATCGATTCATGGTCCTCACAGACACCATCCGAAAGAATGATTTGTAATTGCCACAAGTCGCTTGAAGTGGATCCACGGACATCTTCGAAGATTTTCAAAGACTTGGAACATAACTGTTTGATGTCAGTCCTTGTCTGTTGGAAATCAAACCATTGGAAGATTTTGGATCCGGTTTCTTGGTTGTTGAAAGGCTTGTCAAATGGATGAACCACCTTTATGTCTTCACCGAATCTGACAATGGACAATCCACCACTTTCAAGCTGAGTCAATGCCTTGGAAACCAAGGCAATACTGTGGTATGCCAACTCGGTCGACTTGCTTTCACTCATCGATTTGGAATCGTCAACAGCAATCATGATCTGGTACTGTCTTTTGGAAGGCTTTGTTCTTCTGAGCCAGATCTTATCCTTACGGAATTCAGACGCAATATAGGTGATGATTCTCTTCATGTTCAATCTCTTACCGGTCTTGTAGTCCCCCTTCAATTTGGTGGCCAATGTAGGTTCCAAAATCAACCTCAACTGTTCACATAATCCGGAAGCTAATTCCTGGGTAGACAACTCACTGTGTCTCCATAACTCACGGGCAGTTTCTAAGTCAATAGGAGGCTCTCCGTCCAAGTCATTGATGTTGAGCGCGTCCATAGGTACGACCTCGTCATCCGAGTCGTCCATGTTAAGTTCTTTGCTGTACATCAAGTCGTCTTCATTACTGGCCTTCTTTCTTTCGCCTATAAAGGCACCCTTAGTCTTGCCTTCAAAGTCGTTCTCAGGATCAACATTGGCGTCGTCTCCATCCACTTCTTCGGCCTTTTCGTCCACTTCCATGCCATCTTCCTGTAAGTCCTTCTCTTCTTTGATTTCGGTCTTCTCAGGCTCGGCGTCGGCGTCGTCATCAATAGCCATGTCCTCATCTATAGGTTGGATCTGGTCCTTATCAGCAGCACCTAAAGCTTGGGTATCGAAGTCGGCGTTCTCACCATCAACATGTTCAAACTCGTCGGGACGTTCGTTAGCCGATTGTTCAGTCTTTTCTTCCTTTTCTTCCGATGCCTGTTGGATTTCTTGACGACGGCGGTGGAATTCTTTGAGCGAATCTCCCAATTGTTTCAACGACTCTTTGGCCATATCACGGGCTTCGTCTTGGTTGGGCTTATCGTCTTGTTCTTCCTGCTGCTTCAGATCGGAACTGGCTCCACCGGTAGCTCCAATATCATCGTTTTCTTCGATGACCTGGTTGTCAGCACCTTCGCCTTGTTCTCCAGATTCCTGTTTCACTGCAGATTCCATATCGACTTCGTCATCATTGGCATTATCGTTGGCAGTATCTGCACCTTCAGCAGTCTCCTGTTCCATGTCATCGTTGTCGTTTCCTCCTTCTTCCTGTTCGTCTTGGGCTTTTTCTCCAAGGGTTTCGTCTTCAGACTCCATAGGATCTTCATTGGCTTCGCCTGGTCCTTCGCTTTGCTCTGGGTCTTGAGCTTCTTCTTCGTCTTCCATATTCTCGTCTTCTTCGCCTTCATGTTCAGCACCTTCTTCACCTTCTTCGGCATCTTTTTCAGCATCTTCTTCTTGACCTTCTTCTTCATTTCCGTCATCTTCATTCTTCTCCTCAACATCGTCCATTTTATCATCAAACTTCTCATCGTCATCCTCTTCTTCATCTTCGCCTTCTTCATCTCCGTCAAGCTTCATGTCTTCAGGCAAATCAAGGGTTTCTGTTTCAGGAACGTGGTCTTCCAACTTTTCATTCTCGTCGTTTTTGACTTCGTCTTCTTGTTCTCCTACATCCTGCTCATCGTCACCGTCTTCTCCGTCCTGTTTATCTTCCTCAGGCTCGTCTTCGTTGTTACCATCTTCTTGTGGATTCTTGTCCTTGTTCTGATTGTCCTCGTCCTCATTGGCTTGCATGTTGTCATCATCATTCTTGGAGTTTTCTGGCATCTTGTCGGAGTCTTTTTCTTTATCATCCTTAGCCTCTTCATCCCACATTTTTTCGTCAATTGCATTAGGATCAAGATCATCTATATCGTCCACCTCTTCATCCAACTCTTCTTCTTCTTCTTCGTCATCCTTACCTTCATCGTCGTCGTCTTGGTCGGAAGCTTCTTCCAAATCACCAGCCATATCTCCTTCAATATCAACAGCGTCGTCATTCTCGTCTTCGTCCCCTTCATCCTTATCTTTCTTTTCTTCATTAGGCTGTTGGGCATCTTCCGACAAGTCCTCGTCATCTCCGACATCTTTAGAGTTGTTGTCAGCACCTTCTCCATCACCCAATCCTGTACCATCTTGCAAGTTATTGTCTTCCTTTTGTTCACTAGGTGGTTCAGGAGAACAGAATCCCTTGGTAGCAAGAGTGTGGAGAGAAGTGGCCAAGATGAACGTGGCATGTGATGTCTGGGAGTAGTTCTTTCTGGCCTTGCCCAAAACTTCAATACTCAACTTGTAGTAGTGGCTGAGTAAAGGAATTGTGAATCTGGCCAACGCTGATAATGTGTCAGAAGTATTTTGGTTGTGCTCGATTTGAGAGACAGCTTCAATACATCTGGAAAGCTTTTCGTTGATACGACCCAAGTGAAGAGCTCTGATAAGTTTGATCACTCTCTGCTGACTCAATTTGAGCCACTCATCATCGTCTTCGCTGATTTGATCCTTGACGATCTCAGTCACCTTTTGAACAGTAACAATCATTGCACTGGTCAAATCACGGA
Organism: Suhomyces pyralidae; assembly: GCA_003706505.3. Taxonomy (NCBI): domain Eukaryota; kingdom Fungi; phylum Ascomycota; class Pichiomycetes; order Serinales; family Debaryomycetaceae; genus Suhomyces; species Suhomyces pyralidae. The sequence continues at coordinate 583,215 of PPLO03000008.1, read as the reverse complement.
ACGCTGATTCGGAATCTTCAACCGTGCTTAATTTGGTAAGCGAAGTAGATGATTGTAATTCGATCATGTGTGAGCTTTCTTTGATCCACTCAGTAATTATCTCAGGTGCAAATGAGTCTCTTGAATCCACAACCAGGAATCTGGCCATGTCTTCACTAAGTTTGGTATAGAAGGCATGGAACCTTTGGATGAAGCTGGCAGTGGCATTGGTAGAAACTTTCAGGTCAAGCTTTTTGAGGGCAAATGAAAATTCACTCAACTCAAACTTAGCTTTGAGCAATACCGAAAGCGGTTTCGATTCACTGATCTGACTGACCTGGATCACTTCGACCACATAGTCGATGATCTTAGGCAACCAGTACAAAATTTTAGCAATAGTGTCAATGCTAGCAAGCGAAGAACCAAATACTGAAGCTTGCACAACCTGGGTTTTCAGGTTTCTGGCACTTGATAACGTTTCGAAAGACTCGAATAGCGAACCCAATGATTCCAACTCACTGGCAAATTGGTTCAATGGATCTCTGGTTGCGATAAGCGAATGCACAAGATTTTCTGCAACAGCAAGACCCTTCTGGGCGTCGGCCGGTGGCACGTCTTCAGCCACTTCAGACACCGCTGCTCTAAGTCTAGGTAAAAGATCTAATACTCTAAAGAAATGAGCATCACTATTTTCGAGCAAGTTCGATGAAAAGTTGGCGGTGTTGCTCATTACAGTGTTAACCGTACCTTGGTACTCCATGATGTCGGCTCTCAAGGTGAGCTTCAACCCCATTTTTCTCAATTCTCTCAAGGTATCAGCAAGTAACTTTCTCTTCTGAGTTTTCAAGGCTGCAATGATTTTCTTGTTGTCCTTCTTCAACTCCTTGGGTGTCTCGTTACGAAGACGGTCCATTTCTTCCAAAATCGACTTGGAGTAATCGTAGAGATTAGGAATGTTGTCGGCAGCTACTCTAGCAACGTATACATTCATATTCTTCTCAATAAGCGTCAAGTCTTGGAGACGTGCTGGTCTGGATTTCCATGATGCAATGTTTGCAGAGCATAACTGGGTGTCTTCCTTGTCAATTACTTGGCCAGTGACTGCAGGCAATTCCTTGACGGTAGCTGAGACTTTGTATTCAGCACTTAACCCATTTTGAATCAACTCTGATGCTGGGGTTGCCAAGAGCGCTCTGTACTTTCTGACAATCTTGTAGAGATTGTTGTGAGATCTTCTGGCACTTTGCTTGAGAGCATCGATATTGACATCTTTCCAGCTTGCCAACAATATAACTTCGTTGATATCCTTCTCCAACTTGACCTTTGTCTTTTCCATGGTATCGTTGATCAATGGCATGAACTGTTCGTAGAATTGAATAAAGTTGGCCAAAGAATCGTAGACTCCGCTCTCTCCCACGATCTGGAACGCATGGTTTCTGAACGATTTCAATAAGTTTAAACGGGAAGAATATTCTCCGTAGGTAGATTGACTCATAAAGAGATTCAATGCTGCCAACACCGTCACTTGGTCCATTTCTTCCGAGTCGTCGGACCCAAGAAGTGGCATCACAATTACCTCAAAGAGATGGAACCACCATTTACCAATATTCTTTTGCAAAGTCAATTCCTCATGAGCAAAGAGCGATTTCCATGTGGAAAGCTCCAATTTTCTCCACGATACTATAAGACCCGTAAGTTCATCAAACGAAGCCTTTAAAGTGACTTGGCTTGAAGCATACTTCTCCCACTCGGCTATCAAAGTGTAGATCTGCTCAATCTTCTGCAACAACCTAGAAATAGGCACTTGAGCGGCAAGCAGCAAGTATTCGTCAGACGCAGTAGCAATATTTTGCAAGGTAGCATGTTCAGGCCACTGGTTCAACAACTGAATGACTTGGGTGTGAATGTTTGCCACAATAGTAGAAGCTTTTTTGGACTCGGCTGTGGAGGTTCCACGGTAAAAGTCGAATTCATCCTTAGAAACAGTAAAGTTTTGGTAGCTTGACGAGATTCTCAAGATTAAAGACGCCAACACCGAGGCATTATTGTGGTTGGAAACCGACTGGGCAATAATATCTCCATCGGACATGATTTCCAAAAGCTCGGCACCTTCGGTGACCAAAGCCTGTAAGTTCAAATCTTTGTGATGGTAAAACTCGTTCATGTAGACTTTGGCAATCGAATAGTATATTTCTTCGAAAGACTGGTTCTTCTTAGAGGATGACTCAAAAGATTCAATAACATCTTCATAATCTGGAAACATTTTCTTAAAGTCTTCCTCCGAGTCTCCATCAATATCGTTGTACTTGTAAAGGTTGCCCAGTTGAGCATTTTCTTCATCTTCCTTCATACGACGTAACGACCATCTGTAGTAAAGCGATTGGAGCGAGTCCTGAAGCAATTCTCTAGACTGTTGTGAGCCGCTATGAGCGAACGATAATCTCATGAAAAACGTCATGATGTACTCAGGCAAAACAGAGTTGGTGGACAAAGTCTTGGCCAAGTTCTTCGCGTTTTCGAAAGACGAAGTTACTGCCCTCATGTTGGATAATTCCACTACATTGACACTCCACAAGGGAGCAAACTTGTACTTGGCGATCTGGTTCTGGGACTCAAGCATCAACATGTCAAATCCAAACTTGAGGCCATAGACATAGCCCACCAAGATATCATTCAAATCCGAGTACACTCGAAACTTCTTTCTCAAACGCAACAAGAATTGGTTGGAATTCTGTTGGAACATCTCGTTCATTTTGATTGAGGAATCGGTCAAGGATTCGGCGTGCTCAAGAAGAGTCTGGATTGGTTCAACATCGATCGAAGACTCCATAAACGACTTCCATTCCTCAAAAAGTCTGTCTATGGAACCTGGGTTTCTAAATACTCTTGGACGATTAGGCTGGTCTGCACTGTCGATAGTAGGAATCAATTCTTCAATCTTGGAAGGATGATCTCCAATGAGCACTTTTCTGGTGACCTTCCACTGTTGGATAAGTTTTTCTGATTCCAATTGCTGGTCATTGAACTTCTTGTAGATCACATATTCCTTGATGGCAGGATCATACGAAGAAGATGGTACGTACAATTGGATCGAACCACACGAAAACAACACCCATGCCTTACCCAACGACAGCATTGATGGGAAAGCTAATAATAAGAGGGCTGGAATAAAAAATTCAGTAAAAACGTTCTTGAATAACTCGTCCGATGATCTGGGGACAACCGTATCGATGGTCTCAATTATTTCTTTTAAAGACTCTGGCACTGGAAGCAAGGTCAATGCCACCAAAACGGCCTGGTCTTGCTCGTCAAAAGACTCGATGTGCACATGCAACATCTCGAAGATCCACTTGACAAGCAACACCTGGAAAGCATCGACTTGGCTAGTAAGAATAGCAGTAGAGTTGTTGACCAATTGCTTCTTTAGGTAGCTCATATCGTCGAGCTTTTGCTGGAGATACTTACCCGAAGAAGCAGGAAGTTTCTGGACCTTGGTCAAAGAAGATAAGAGCAAATCATCGTAGAATAATCCCGAGACCTTGGAAGAGTCTGGGCCAGTGGTGTCTGCCCAAAGCTTGGTGAAGATTGACGGAGAAGGTCTAAACAACTCTTCAGAAGTCAACAACGCATTAGTAGGAATATTGGCCACACAGGAGAGGTTTATCACTGAGTCAACCACCGACTTTGACGTCAAAATACCATGAGACTCTACAAAGTTTGACACCATGTATACTTGAGAAGCAAAGTCATTTTGACGTTTGGTGATGAACTGCGACGAAACCTGTTTCAAGGTGCTGATACCCTGCGAAAGTTGAGTGTACAAATGCTCAAACTCTTCTGGGGTAACCCTGGAAGCGGTAATATCGTTGTAAATGGCGATAATCAGCTTCTTCAAGGTCAAAAGCGAATCTGACGAGTCACTAAATTGTTCTGAAGCAACCTCATCGAACACATTGGCCAACTCCACCAATTTTTCGAGACTGGCCCAGTTGGCAGAGTCCTTGGGGTAATCATTTCTAAAACGTTCCCAGATCTTATCCATAGAATAGCCCGAAGTCAATGTCAATTTATCGACAAACGAATCGATAACTGACTTCAATTTGGTCATTGACGTTTGGTCGAGGTGGGGGTGAGTGTCGACCCACTTCGAAATAAGTTGTTGGTACACTCTAAGCTTAGATTCGTTTTGCTCAGTGCTGGTTTCCAACATGCTTTCCCAGATAAGCTGGAAGTCGTAGAGCGAGGTGTAAGCCTGGCCACACGAAAAGATGTTGTCAGTGTACCTGTCGAAGATCGACTCAACAAACTCACTTGTTTGCTTCAAAAATTTGAAAATTTCCAAACGTGGAGGGTTCTTTAAGTTTCTGCCGAGGTGGTATGCGGCCGACTTTTGGATATAGTTCAACTCGCTGACTTTACCGTTTAATGCTTTCTCTTCGATATCTTTGATAAGATTGTTGGCCTTGATTATACGGGCCATCACCTCAAAGAAGTAGTTGGCTTGGGCAGAGCAGGCCATTGGATGCACCTTCGCGATATTGATGTACGAGTTCAACAATGGGTGAGGCGATTGGGCAGCTGAAAAGCCAGTAGCACTACCTACAATGGCATCAGCAACAGAATCGAAGTCTTTGTACATGTTCGCGAGGTGCGCAAGAATTCCCTTGTTCGAAGCAAACTCGATTTTGGCGTTCAAGTCGGATGCAGCCAACTTGGAGTGTTCGGAAAACTCTGAGGAATCCAACACCACTTGAAGCCAGCTCTTGACGTCGTTGATCTTGTTGAAGGGCAAGATAGACATGCCAATCGACGATGTTTGGGCGAGGCTCGTGGCATCAGAACAGTTGAAAATGTCCTCCAATAATGCAAATGGTCTGGCACGAGAGTCTGTAGCCGGCAAGAACGTAAGCATTGGTTTCGCAGGAAGCTCAATCAAGGCAGTATCAAAGTCGCTGGCGCGTTCAGGCAATGCCTCGCAATAGATCTCCACACCTCTGTTTCTCATTGCTCTTGAGAGCTCGCCATACTTTGGATCAACAGTCAAAAACAACCTAAAGTTAGGATGTGGCTTGATGACACGAGGCTGTCCGTCAGGACCACTGCACTCGTTGATGATCAAAGTACCATTGGTCTCAAGTAACGAGTTAAGTCTGTCGAGCACCGAAGGGCTGCACAAGTTGGCGTTGTCGAGAACAAGCCAGTTGCCCTTCTCCACTGCTTGGACCAAAAGACCGTCGAACCACGCAAACTTGACGCTGTGCTGGGCTTCGATCTTTGCTTTCAAAGCTGCCGAGTCTTCTACCAATTGGTCCAAGGTTTGGTTGGAATATTGGGTGCAAAATGCCACTAAACGGTGATGGAAGTCGCCATAGTTGGAAAGTTCAATGGCGGTGGTGTAGATAAAGTGCAAAAGGTCGATAGCATGGCCCATCACTTCGTCGCTTCCACCTTTAACACGTAAATTGATCACTGACAACTCGTTCACTGTGTTGTAAACATAGTCAACAATCTTTACAATAGTTCTAGTGTGGTCCACCTGTTCGTATCCACCAAGAATATCCATGGAGTCGACATCACTATTCATGGCAAACTCGTGAAGCTGACATCCCACGAGGTTGGCCATGAACCTTATGAGTTCCGTCTTACCTGAGTTCGTAGGTCCGGTGACAATCAACGGCAAATTGTGGTTGACACATCTAAAAGCGGTCTCCAAGAAACCAAGGTTTGTGTGCAAAGGCACGAGGTTGGCAGAGGAGGCCCTGTAGGAAACAGTATCGTTTCTAGGAATCAACGAGTCGCCAATTTGCACGTACCGTTCGTTCAACAAGTAGTAATTGTCGCGATGAGGCTGCTTACCAAAGATAGACTCGAACAACTGGGTAGCTCTAGCTCTGTCGTCAGCAGTTCTGAATCTCTGGGCAATAATCATGTCAAAGAAATCGTGTACTGACATTTGGTGCAAGCCTGGGGTAGCGTACATTGACAACCACCTTAAAGTGTCTCTCAAGTTGAACTCCCATGGTCCCCCAGACGAGCCCCATTTCTTGCCTACGACTACTTCCGTTTCCAACTGCGAAATAAACTCGATGAGCTGAGCTGTGGTGTCACGGTCCACCATAGGGAACAAGTGGGACGAGATCATGTTCAAGTCCACCAGCTTCAACACATCAACATAAACGACGCTGAAACGGTTTACAAAGGATTTTGGCAATCCCTTTCTGCCACCACCCTGGTACTGGGGATTTTGGGCTGCGAAAACCCTGAAATCCTTGTGGCACGCAAAGGTGCGGTCGAGTTCGGGAATGTACGCTTGTCCACGGTGGTCCAAACATGCATTCAATCCCTCCAACACCGACTGCGATGCCAAGTTCATTTCATCTAACAACACCCATTCGCCTCGCTGCATGGCTCGCAAAAATGGGGCGTCGCGCCACACAAATTCACCAGTGGTACCGGCAGGCGCGTCGGACCCAAAGAGATCTACCAAGTCGGTGTGCTCCGACAAGTTGATTCTGACTAGAGGGTTACCTGTAGCCATTGCCAATGCTGTGACCAAACTGGTCTTACCCACACCAGGACTACCTTCCAAAAGAATTGGCTTGTGTACCTGCATGGCTCTGACCACGCGCATGGCGTTGGCCGCAGTGGTGGGAGCGCTCAAGTTGAAAGGCTCGCCTTTAGTGTGGTTAACGATGGGGAGCGTAAAGGGGCCCGCGTAGAATTTGTCGCCCACTTTTACGTCCACCGTGGTGTTGTAGTGCGGCGAAAGATCTTTGCCGGTAATCTTGGAGAGCTGCGCTACGCACTCCAACTTGTGTTCTGCCAACCTAGCTTCGCTTTCGGCCAAGTAAGCAGTGTTGTTGGTACCTAGAGCATCGATAAACACCATGCTGGCACCATGAAGCAAGCACTCCAGAGCGTCAAGGTTGCTTGGACATGAGTTGACAAACTGGACCCACGCCAAAATGTCACGAAGCGAGATGATTCCGCTGTCTGCGCGGCCACCGCCAAAGTGCGTGCCGTACCACTGCGAAAACTTGACTATAGGTTCAACGAGGCTTTGGTCGGCGAGTTTGGACGCCACGATCTCGGCCACGTCGTTGAAATCGTTCATTGAAGGCACCCAGATCTCTGTAAATCTGTTTCTCAATGCTGGCGACAACTCTTTTTTACCGTAGTCTCCACCAGGATTCATGGTGGCCAAAAACTCGAAGTTGGGCGAGGCCACAATGAAGGCATCGTCGCTGCCTTTTTCGGCAAGAAGAAGGCTTCGTTCGGGTTCCAAAACTGAGTTGAGACGTTCCAATACTGAGTCGTCAGCCAACGAGATTTCATCGAGCAAGAATACGTCACCTTGCTTCATGGCCTGGATCAAAGGACCGTCGTTCCATTCGAACAAGACCGCGAGGCGTTTTGAGGCGTCGTCGATCTTGGCTGCAAGCTCGGGATCTACCGATTCAACTTTCTTGTATTGCTCCCATAAGGAATCAAGATCAAAACTTTCGTCATCTTCTTTTTGCAATGCCAATTTGAGAAGTCCCACTAACTCACTACGCATGCCGTCTTTATTTCTGACCGGACGTTGAGCTCCTAAAATATCACCAGTTTCAGTGTTCTGATGAGCATTCACTGTCACCAATTCTCTTCCCAAATAACCAGCAATAACCTGACAAACAGTGGTCTTACCACAACCGGTCTCTCCTACCAATAATAGTGGCTCGTGATACTTCATCGACGTGTAGACCAACACAGCAAGGCGCCGCATCGATTTGGTCCAAACCACTCGGGAATTGGCCTGGAGCTTCGCAAGCAAATCGGCCTCAAGAGTCTCGTAATACTCGTCCATATTAAGCTTGACTCTCATAACCTTTTCGATAACCTGCTGAACCACTTTCTTTTCGTCGTCCTTACGGACTCTCTCAGCCAACAACATGTAACCATTGGCAGCAAGCTGATCGTATCCCACGGCTTCTCTCATTGCCCACCTAAACAAGTCTCTGAGGGTAGCAAACGAGTTCTTCTGCTCGAACAATCGGGACGATTGACGCTGTATAGACAATTCCCTGTACACCTCGACGATCTTGGAACCGTAAGAAGGTGCTATTTGGCATCTTTCCTTCAAAATAATCTCCAACTCGTCCTGAGGAATGTCGTCGAAATGAAGCTCCAAGAAACGGTTCCGGAAGGCTCGTGACAACACCTTTCTTCCTCCGTACAATCCTGGTGGATTCTGTGTGGCAAACAACATGAAGTCAGGATGAGGACGTACCACTTCTTGGGTCTCAGGAATGAACAATTCTCTATTATCGTCCAACAATCTGTTCAATGCTTCCAAAACATCAGTTGGTGCAAGATTCAATTCATCCAACACGATCCAATGACCTTTGCGTAATGCCTCCACCAATACACCTTCTTTGAATGTCAACTTTCCGCTGGAATCAGACACATATGTACCCAAATACTCTTGCAAGTCGGTGTGCTCGTGGTTATTAATTCTGACGAATTTGTGCCCAGTAATATTGGCCAAGTACTTAATCATCGAAGTTTTACCGGCCGAAGTAGGACCTTGTACCAACACAGGGAACCTTCTTCCTGCACTGGCTCTCACCAAGTTGAGCATGTTCTTTTCAACAAACGGGGTAATAATGTAGTGGGGCTGAGGCACGACATCGTGGGGGCCCTTTTTCATCCAGTAGTGCTTGAACTGGACATATGTAGTGTCGGCCAGATTTGGTGCCGGAGGACACTGGCTGATGACTGACTTGGCATTCTTGAGTCTGCCCAATGTGTGCTGTGCTATTATAGGTTTCAATATCGACTCTGACTTGACATCAAGCAATGTCAAGAAAGCCATACAAAACCCTTCGTACAACGACCTACGTAGGCCATAAATACCCACTATATCACACACATACACCAAGGTACGTGTCAATGTACGGATACTGAAGTGAGGTTTTTGGTTGGCTCCATCGACAATCTGGTTGGTTTCCGACAATCTTTTAGCTTCCAAGTAAAGCTGGGCAATATCGTTTCCTACCCACTCATCGCCAATGGCATACCTGTGAATGTACTTGTCGATGATCATGAGCAAGTCGCCGACATCTTTATCTGGAGAATGAACGTATATCTCGCTAAATCTCGAACGAATACTAGGAGGTAAGTCTTTCTTACCTATATCGGTCGATGGGTTCATACACCCGAATATACGGAAGTCAGGATGTGCCACAATAGGCTCGATATCTCCCTTTTCCGTCAAGAGTAACGTTCTTTGACCAGGTTCACCAAGCAAATCCACAATACTTTCAAGCGTATCGGAAGATGCTAAATTGATTTCATCCAAAAGAAGCCAGTCTCCGTTACGGACGGCCTTGACCAACGAACCCTCGACAAAATTGAACACAAACGAATTATCGATATTCGCTACGGACACTTCGAACCGGTCCACCATGGCTTCGAACTCGCCCCATTGCTTGGCCAACACCGATTTGTCAGCACCGGTAAGCTTTCTTTTCTTGGTTGGAGGATCGTCGTCCTTCTTCTGGACCAATCCATACGCCAACTTGACTGCTTCTCGCCATAACCGCACCACGTTCTTCCATTGGTTCTTTCTCAAACACTTGGCGAGCAACTGGTCGAATTTTTCATTCTTCTTTTGTGAAAACGTACCTCTGAAAAGCCTAGTGAATTCGTCTTGAACAGGCACCACAAGGGTATTGGCATTGACCGGCTTGTATCCACCCAAAAGATCACCAGCCTCGGTCTGCTGCGACACATTAATGACTGTAAGCTTCTTATTCATAAGCTTAGATACCTGTTGCACCACTGTGGTCTTACCTGTACCGGTTTCACCTACGAGAAGAATGGGTTCTGTCATCTGAATAGAAACTCCGATCTGTTCCATTAACCGGAGCGAATGGTTGGTTTTGGCAAACGACGTATTGCCATTTGACTGGGCCAATCTTTCAGTAGGATCGTGTGCCTTTTTGAGGATAGCCCGTCCAATTTTGATCTCGTCGTCGTCGTTCACAAATGAAGGAACATGATTGGTGAGGAAGAGATTGATACGTGAAGTTGGAATCTCCAACGTTTCGCCAATGGCATTGACCAATGGTACCAAAGCTCCGTATTCGGTGATAGAACTGCCGAAGCAGTCAATGGCCTCGGCAAATATGTTATCGTACAACGAGCTTTCCAACAACTGGTCAGTCGACGTTATATTGTGGTGCTTTAACATGACATTACATCTGCAGCAAAACTTCATCAAGTCTCTGAACGAAATGACACGAGGATTGGAGCCCTTGTTGAGCGACAAGAATGCAGCCGATGCATAGATTTTGCATATTTCGTTGAAGCACTTGATAAAAGGCACTATCAAGCTGGCCAATAACGGATACTTGTTCACAATGATCTGCCTCAACTCGGCTTCATTGGGCAAGTCCACTTTGACAAGCTTCCACAACCTCATTCCGATCATGTCTGGAAGACTGGTGGTGTCGTTTGTACGGATAGTGGAGATTATATGGAACCCGTTCTTGGCTTTGATCACCTCGCCTCGCGATGGAATTGTCAATTCTCTCTTTTCCAACAAGGTAAGTAATATAGACAACACATCGGTAGGTGCCTTATCAATATCCTCAATGAGAATCCACTTTCCTTCCTTGACAGCTGAGGTCAACACTCCTGATTTCCATACGAACGTGCCGGGCTTTTCGCCAGAGGTATATGTTCCCAACAACATCTTGGAGTCGGTTTGTTCACCAAGATGGATCTTGATGATATTGGTATCGTACGACATGAGCTTGGCAACCTGGTTGATCAAGTAGGTTTTGCCCGAACCTGCTTTTCCGTATAGCATTATGGCCTGGTCATTCTGAATATAGTACGCAAGTTGTTGGAGTACATTCACTGACAGCTCCGTAGGCACGTAGTCACCGGTGTCGTGGCTAGATACTCCTGAGACCAACTTGGGCACGAGAACTCCACAGATGGAAATCACCAACGGCGAAAGGTGCTCAGGTTTCACCACCAAGACCTTTCCCTTGGCAGTCGATTCTATTTTATTGCTTGGTAAGTGGGTGTATGAAGACATGCGTTTGCTTTCAATAAGCTGCAAGTACCTGTAGTCGATATATTCATTCTCGTATTCACCGTGCAAGTCGTTGTTTGCAACGTGGGTCTCGATCATTTTCGTCAAGGACGCCTCGGAAGCATCCAAGTACTCGGCAAGGACATAGACGCCGATGTACTTAGCAATATTATACTGAGGACCGGACAATTTCAACACTTTATGAATAGTTTGCGGGGCTAAGAACTGCTTGAACCGGTGGCGGTCATGGCTCATCAATCTGTAGTATGCCAATAATATGTTTTGAAGCTCAACGGCGCTGATTTGGTCTTCGGCCAATTGACGGTCCAAGGATGCCATGATATCGGAGTTTTCGACAAAATGCTCGATTAAACTGGTGGCTTCACTGCACAAACCCAATACACGAGTCAAAGCGACCACCACAGTAGATCCTGGGACGCTCAATGGCGTGCTGGCTTGCGATTCCTGGTACTTTGCTTCGAAAACTTTGGTGTTGTGGACCCACCTGGCCATGACGTCAAGGGCAATTTGAGGATACGAATATAATATAGCGAGTGTGGTAGCTGGATTCAATGCGTATAATGCTAGATTGTTGAGGTTTGCAGTGATTGAATCGGAAGATTCAAACTTGAATTTTGGAGGTATGCTCTTAAGTGGGTAGCTCTGCTGGTAACTCGAGAAGAGCCCGTCAGCATGCTCCATACTTATGCTGATATCGTTCATAGTAGTGGTAAGTCGAACCAAAGCTACTAGTGATGTAAATTTCTATAGTACAAAAGTTCTATACGCCTTTTGAGATCTATAGTCTTGTAAGTTATAAGTTTAATCTAATTAGAATTTTTCATTCGTGCGATGAGCGCGATGAGATCGCGAAAAGAATAGTGGGGAGAAGTGAGAAGAGAAGTGAGGAACTGATAGTGAGAAGTGAGGAGATGAGCAGAGAATAGGCCACTGGGGTGGGGGGGGGGGTATTTGGAGGATATTTGCGATTGCGGTGGTCATGGTATGGTTAGTTTATTGCTTTTTGGGATTCCAAGGGAGTGGCCAGAAGCGAGGATGGCCAAGTAGTGAACTAGCGAGAGATAGCGAGTATCGTGACGTAGAGAGAATTAGCGAGAAACAGTGCGAAATAGTTATACAGTAGCCGAGACGACACGGAGATAGTGAGAACAGAGGAAAAAATTAGTACGTGTTTTATCTAAACTCTTCGATCTCAGTTCATTCTCACTGATTTTTTCAAAAAGCTGCAAATTCTTCATAATAATAGTCGAAAACTTTTTTCGTTAGTTTATGTGGGTTAATATCAAATGCAATCGCTTAAATCACTTTAAAATTACCAGGGTGGGACAATCATGTAAATCATTTGCCAATCTCATATCTGGTCAGGCTATCCTAGTATTTATGCTATAAAGAGGTATAAAAAGCAAAAAATGACGACAACTGCAGGATTCGAACCTGCGCGGGCAAAGCCCAAAAGATTTCTAATCTTTCTCCTTAACCACTCGGACAAGTTGCCTCGTACTGAAAAACGCTGTTAGAAATAAATCTTACAGCTGATCACATGATGATCAGTAAGGTGTTAGCAAACTAACACTTCAAGGTGATACGAAGTATTAAGTTGTCCCGACGAGGTAACAGATGAACGAATGTGGATTTGTGATAAGGAGGCGAAAAGGAGACAATCCCTTGATACGAATATGAGAAGGCTCGGCGAGTGAAGAAGTACCACATCTTGGACTACCAGAGTAGTATATAAGAAAGGATAGATACCCTTAAGGGTGGAGAAAGGGCATCAAGTTAGATAGCATGTAATATTATAATCATCACCTGTTCTTTAATGTGACTATAGAACCAAATTATCAAACAATCGAAACCAATTGATCAAAATGACGATCGTCGTTTTTGGTGGTTAGGTACAATTATAGATGACATATTTTTGTCTCATCATATATTCACAGAGCCTTCCTAAAGGGAGACATTGGAAATTGACACCATTCGCAACCATAGAAGACTAAATCACAGCAAGATCGCGTAAACTAGTTGGAAATTTGTTGGGCTGAAAAGCACACACTAGATACCACCATGGTAGTTGTTTTTTCAACGTTTTGTAGTTATGATACTCGCACCCTTAACGGCCTTATCAAAGCCATCCTTCACACGGCAACTGAAATGCGCATTGCCGAGCCTCGTGACCTTCCCTATAAAAGGTACAAATGAGAACTCCAGAGGCAATTGCTTGATAAGTAAGGTGGCTACAATGAAGGTTACCTCATCGATACTTTCGTTGGCGGCTATCAGCCAAGCGTTTTCCTTCAACGCTTTCAGTCAAAGACCTTTCTTTCCTCACGACTACAACATTCCTCACGTTGAAGGGTTCAACCTTGAAGCACCAGAATTTAGCGATGTCAAGGTCTTTTGGGACAATATCCATGAATCTTTCAGTCCTGCGCAAGTAGAGAAACTTGTTAGCAAGTGGGAAAACACTGCTTTGAAGGCGTCTGATTTGAATAACAAATTGAATGAGAAATTGCAAAACCTCCTCAAGCCAATGTTCGAACATGTTGAGTCGGCAAAGCACGACAATTACGCTTTGAGAGTCAAAGAAAACAACCCAGAGATCCTTGGCTTGGATACTGTCAAGCAATACACTGGCTACTTGGATGTTCTTAGCTTAGATAAGCATTTCTTTTACTGGTTCTTTGAGTCTAGAAATGACCCTGAAAACGACCCGGTCATTTTATGGTTAAACGGAGGTCCAGGATGCTCCTCCGCAACCGGATTGTTCTTTGAGTTGGGTCCTTCCAGTATCAATGCTACTTACCAACCAGTATTCAACCCATACTCTTGGAACTCCAATGCCTCGGTCATCTTCTTAGACCAACCTGTAGGTGTAGGTTATTCATACACTGGAGGTGAAGAAATCAAGAGTACTGCATCTGCTGCTAAAGATGTGTTTGTATTTTTAGAATTATTTTTCCAAAAGTTCCCTCAATTCATCAAGAATGATTTCCACATTGCCGGAGAATCGTATGCTGGCCATTATATCCCTAGTTTCGCCGTGGAAATCCTTAATAATGCCGACCGCTCTTTCGAATTGACCTCTGTTTTAATTGGTAATGGTATCACCGATCCCTTAATTCAGCATGCAAGCTACAAGCCTATGGGATGTGGAGAAGGTGGATACAAACCTGTCTTGAGCGAAGAAGAGTGTGACAAAATGGAAAGAGCTTATCCCAAATGTGCATTCCTTGAAAGCCTTTGTTATCAATTCCAGAATCCATTGACTTGTGTCCCTGCAGGATTGTACTGTGACAGTCAATTGTTTACCCCTTACTCCAACAAAGGCTTAAATCCTTATGATATCAGAGAAGAATGTAAGGACGGAGGACTTTGTTACGAACAGCTTGAATGGGTCGATGAGTACTTGAACTTAGAGTTTGTTAAGAACGCAGTCGGTGCCACTGTCGATATTTTCACTAGTTGCGACGAAAAAGTCTTTGGCAACTTCGTCAAAGACGGAGACGAAGCCAAGCCATTCCAAGGATTTGTAGCTGAGTTGTTAGAAAAGGGTATCCCAGTTTTGATTTACGCCGGTGACAAGGATTACATCTGTAATTGGTTAGGAAACCACGCATGGTCTGATGCTTTGGACTACCCTGGCCACGAGGAATTCGAAAAAGCTTCCTTGAGACCATGGTATACTGCCGAAAAGGAGCTTGCTGGTGAAGTCAAGAACTACAAGCACTTCACATTTTTGAGAGTATATGATGCTGGCCACATGGTTCCTTACAATCAACCAGCCCGTGCATTGGACATGGTCAACAGATGGATCGCAGGAGATTACTCCTACGGTTACTAAATTATTAGGATCAAGATAAATATGAATAAAGATTGAACAGATAAATATGAAAAAAGTTAAACGTGAACTAAACTAGACTGCAAATTAATAGTAGAAAATGCCGCAATGTAAATGTATGAGAATATATGTTCACATTAGAATGGGGGTATTAGAGATATAGAGTAGCATTAAAGTAAGATCGTATGAACCTTGAACGGTGACACTCGGATTTGTCATCTTTATTTGTCATCAATATGAATTTGATAAGCCGAGTTTGACATGCAATTTTTGACGTAAAATACGATAGACATTACAAAATAATAGTCGGAATTCAACTCAAAGCACCACGCGAACGCGAAGTAAAACCTTATTTCAGAGCTGACTGAAAGCCGTGTAAGGTAAAAATAGTAGGATGAAGAAGTAGAAGTAGCGGCTAAAAAGAATTTGAAGTGAAAGTAGAGGCTAAGTGGAAGTAGAAGTAGAGTCTAATTGGAAGTAGAAGTAGCAGTAAAGGCTAAGTGGAAGTTTCTATGATGATACCACCAGAAGACGATGATTTCTAGTTTGAATTGTTCTCTAAGGGCCAGGTCGCATGGGCCGAGGATAGACAGCGAGATGAGCTAGTGCTCACGTGCACTGAGCCGAGGGTCCCCAGCAACTAGACGCATGGATGCCGGCAAGAATAATAATCGGACCGAACTATATGCAATACACTAGACCAAAAGACTCACTTGAAAAAACTTTTCACAATCTCGTAGACGAATAGCCCTGTGCGTTGTTGCTGAGCCTCTGTCCACTCCCCACCTCCAGCATCTTCTTGCGTGTGTCAAGCGAAGGACAGTATTAGCCTTTCACATGTTGAAGCTAAATAGCATACAACCACGCAGCCAATTGAGCATGGTTATGCGCACTTGCGCAAAATAATGCTTGTTTGCAAGATGCCCCGAAAACGAAGCCTTGCTTCATAATATTCGAATTAGGAAATTGTCTCGGTCTTCCGAAAATGTTTCGCGTTTGGTGACAATCACTACTTATTAACGACAAATACCAGTGGGCGGCTCACAGACATACCTAAGGTGTTTTTTCACAGCAAAAGATACCTGGTAGATCTTCTACCCCTTGTATTTCTCCGTTCCAACTACTAGTTGTATGCACAATGACCTGATGAAAAAAATAGGACTTGGCTGAAGTCACCTGCAGGTCACGGCTAAACTTGGGTGACCGGCCTCGGCCTTTGGGACGCAAATTTTAAATCGGGCAGTTTCTAATTAAGTCCGGTACCTTCGATTGTTGTGACCTGCCTGAAAAAGTATAATTGTTCACATATTTTTTTGCACCTCATTCACAAAACCATTTTTTGTTTTCCTATAAGAACAAAGTTTAGCCGTTGATAAAATTTTGCTATTTACAACTGCGTATTTTATTTCCTTCTAACCAAAAGAATATCTAAACGATATATACCATGTCGAAGCTTGAACGCCACGCCAGCGCAACGTCTTCCTCATCGGATCGTTACGCAGATAATGCTCCTGAAGAATTCAAAGGAATCGAAGAGCCTTCCTCTGACACAACCGGCCAAAACGATGTTGAGACCAACCGCGGAAGTCTTTCAAGATACGAAAGCACATATACTGCAGACAGATCTTTAAGCAGAGTGATGACTGGTGCCGATAAATTGATCGAAGAAGCCAACAACACAGATGAACCATTACCACTCATGGGTGGTGGCAAGCCTTATCCACCAGCTTTACCAGACAGAGAACCATACATGGTGCAGTACAATGGTCCTGATGATCCATCCAACCCATTGAACATGCCTCTCTGGAAGAAAATGGTCTACACCTCATGTGTGGGTTACTGTGCCTTAACTTTATCACTTGGCTCTGCCATGTTCTCGCAAGCTACCCCTGATTTGATGGTGATATTCCATATTGGTGCCACTACTGCTACGTTAGGTACGTCGTTGTTCGTGTTCGGGTTTGCATCGGGCCCAGTCATCTTTGGTCCATTATCTGAACTTTACGGAAGAAAACCCATTTTGATTATCTCCTCATTCCTTTATACCTGTTTTTCCTTTGCCGTGGCCACTTCTAGAGATATTCAGTCCATCATGATATGTAGATTTTTCGCTGGTTTTACTGGTGCGGCTGCTTTGGTGGTTGCGCCTGCTGTCATGTCGGATATGTTTAACGCCAAAAACAGAGGTATGGCTATTGCCTTTTTCTCTGCCATCTTGTTCGGTGGTCCTATGTTGGCCCCTATCATGGGAGCCTTTACTGTCAAAAACTCCGGTTTGGGCTGGAGATGGACCTCTTATTTCTGTGGTATTATTGCTGGTGCCTCTTGTCTTTTCAATATCTTCGTATTGGAAGAAACACATCCTTCTATCATCTTGGCAAGAAAAGCTGAAATTTTAAGGAGAAGAACTGGTAACTGGGGTATTTTCGCTGCTCACGAAGAAGTGAAACCTAGCATCAAGGAAATCTTTCAACAAAACATCTCAAGACCTGTTGTCATGTTGTTTACCGAACCAATTTTGTTATTGATCACCCTTTACAACGCTTTCATCTATGGTATGCTCTACTTGTTTTTGACTGCCATTCCACTCGTGTTTTCCAAGGGGTACAAATTTCGTCTGGGTGTTGCTGAATTGCCATATTTAGCTATGTTCATTGGTATTATCCTTGGTGCCGTTGTCTTGTGTTTGTTTGATGGAAGATACGCCAAAGCCATGGATGCCAATGGTGGTAAGCCAGTTCCTGAAGAAAGATTACCTCCAATGATGATTGGTGGTGTTTTCTTCGCTCTTGGTTTGTTTTGGTTGGGATGGACCGGTCAATACGCTGACCATATTCACTGGATCGTTCCTACTATCGGTACCTCCTTTATTGGATTCGGTTTGCTCTTGGTTTTCTTGCCATGTCTTACATACATTATCGATTGTTACTTATTCTTGGCAGCCTCCGCCTTGGCTGGTAACACTCTTTTGAGATCCGCTTTTGGTGCTGCCTTTCCATTATTCGCCAGACAAATGTTTACTACATTGGGTATAAACTGGGGTGCCACTTTGGTTGGATGTCTCTCATTGATCATGATCCCAGTCCCATTCGTATTCTACAAGTACGGTAAGGCCTTAAGAACCAAATCCAAACGTGCCTACGTGTTGTAGAGTACAACGCATATAGATTAATTTTTTACAATCGCTAATACCACTGATAAATAAACATTTTTTACAATTTCTAATACCACTAATAAACAAACGGCAATGAATGGCTGCGAAACAAGGGTTATGCATTGAAAGCGCATATAGGCTTAGTGGCTTCGTAGCTTATTTCATCAAGCCGCGGATAGGTGTAGCATGAGGGCTCTTGAAAAATTAGTGGGGAAACAACGGCTGCAAAGAGCAAAAACTAGTTCAGAAACCTATCAGTTTTAAACAATAAGACCTTAGCGTCTCCTTGAACTGGTACCTCGGTAACTGAGTGACGTGCGGTGATGCGCGTGCGGCGGCGAAGCTTATTAATCAGTATGCGACAAGACGCCAAAATACTTTCACAGCTGCCACCTCAATGGGATATCCTGAACTTTTAAAGACGGTTTCACGTAAAATTAACGACAACATTGTCACCGTTTCCGCCCCATTTTGGGTAAAGGACCGTTTTGGTCTTGGTGCCAGAATGGCGTTGATCGAACATGAGGGACAGGTTATTGTGTGGTCAGCAATTCCACACGGGGCAGACTCCAATGAACCTCTCAAGTTGTTAACAGGAAAAGATCTGGGACACAAGGTGACGTATCTTATTATTCCAAACGCCGAGCATAACGTTGCGGCAAAGTCTTGGAAGGATGCTTATCCTGACATCAAAGTCATTGCTTCTGAGGGGACCACCGCTCCTGGGGTCGAAATTGACTACTCGATTCCTAAGGCTTCCGGAAACAAGCTTGTTGGCAAAAAAGAGCTTACTGAACTAGGCCTTGGTAGTGCTATTAGCGAGCACTTGCAGTTTGTATATTTGCCTCACCATAAAGGCAAAGAATTGGTTGTCTACGATACTAAATCCAAAGCGCTCTTCACTGCGGATCTCATTTTCAACTTGGGTCTCGATAGACATATTACGTTGGAACAGTTTTCACCTGAAGTAGGCTTCGAGAAGGGTTATACTCCTCTTACCGGATTTTCTTTTGCTTTCCGTTGGTTGTACCCCGGAAGTTATTTGACCTCTCTTGTTAACTCGAGAGTGGTGAAGCCTGCTTTGAGCAAGCCGGGTTTGCAAGCCATCTACAACTTGGATTTTACAAGTATTGTGATGAGTCACGGAAACATCATTGATTCTGATGCCAAGTCTGCTTTCAAGTCTTCTTTTGAAGGCTACTTGTAGTTTCATCTCTAAAAGTAACTGATTCACAACAAATCATATTAGCACACCACCAGAGGTTAAATGCTCTGTTGGGCGCACTGCAAGTTTACGACTAGATATGTTTGTTTAGCGCAATGTTTAGCTCATTAGTCTACGCACTGTTGGGACTCGTTAGTCTACGCGCTAGTCTCGCACTCTCCGGTCAATGTTAGTGTATATTAATTGAACGTGCAGTGCGGCTTAGGCGAGCCACATTAATTTGTTATCTCGTGCTCTTTTTTTTTTTTGGCTATCAATTCTTCAACTACTCTTGAAGGGGTTGCAAGTCTGTTCTCCGTAGTGCCCAGTTGTCATGTCTCAACTTGTTGTCACTTTGGTGGGCTACCTCTTTTACATACAATCCACCATCCGTAGCTGGTTCAAGTTTGTTGAAGCGCCGGCAATTGCTGATTTGTTATTCTTGAAGGATTCGAATCAAAGAATCAGAGTCCGCCACACTCATGATAAGTACCAGCTATTGGTAGATACCGCTAAGGGAGAAACATCAGGTGTACCTACAATCAGCAAGAAGCAATTGTCCCCTTTCTTGGTTGACAATACTGTTATTGTACTTGACTCAATTGTTTCGGGTACTGGCAGATCGGACGCCAAAAACTTGTACAGGAAGGTACTTCAGCCTATCTTTGAATTGTTGGGAATTGAGCATCAATATGTATCCACTACCAGCGCTGATAGCATTGGTGAATTTGCTACGTCTTTATCTACAAATACCAAGACAACTGTGATATTCATCAGTGGTGACTCATCGATTTCTGAGTTCGTCAATGGTCTTCGTTCGGTCGAAAGTGGCGATGTGACGGTATTTCCTATTCCATCGGGTACTGGTAACAGTTTGGCGCTCTCACTTGGATTGGTGGATGCATTAGAATCTATCCAAAGACTATTGACAGCCACCAAGGAGCCAGCTCCACTTAACTTGTACGAGGTCAATTTTCCTCGTGGCTCGCATTATTATGTTCAAGATGTCAAATCTAAGGAAATAGTGGAGCCTGTCAAATTCTTGGTGGTGCTTTCGTGGGGATTTCATGCCTCGTTGGTTGCTGATAGTGATACCCCTGAGTTGAGAAAAAATGGCCTTGATCGCTTCAAGGTGGCTGCCTTTGCTAACCTTCAGCGTCGTCAACAGTATGACGCTACTTTTTCAATCAACGACCGCAAAGTAGAAGGCCCATTTGCCTACTGGGTTCTTACCTCTACCAACAAATTCGAACCTACCTTCGAAATTCTGCCTCGAGGTGACGTTTTCAAAGATAACTTGTACTTGATATCGTTCAAAACAGAAGACGATTCGTCAGGTAAGTATATTTTGGATATTATGAATGAAGTGTATGACAAGGGCAAACACGTTGACAACCCAAAGGTGTTGTACGAAAAGATATCCGTGAATGACAAGCTAGTACTTGACATAACCAATTCAAGGGACAAATCAAAGAGAGGGTTCTGTCTTGATGGTAATATTGTGGTCTTGCCTGACACAGAGAATAACGAGTTGCAAGTACAGTTGGGAGGAAACACCCACAAGGGGTGGTCCTTATACATTGCACACTAATCCTAGATATACCCATTTATGACTAACTTATTATACTACATACATTAGACTGTAAATTTTATGATTTTTATTACGAAACTGATAAAAAGACTTTAAGCAAGTAAGAACAGACTGGAAGGGACTAAGCCTAACTAGGATACCTAAGCCAGAACCATATGGTCACTAGCTTTATATCAATCTACATTATTGTTAAATAATATAGTGTTCTGTGTTTTACGTCGTATTAATCTAGCATTAATCTATCTAATTATGCACAGTTTTTGCAGTCCGCAAATGAAAGTATGGTCTTTATCTATATCCACCACGGCCGCGGCCCTGATAATTCCCTCTTTGATTTTGATAGCCCTGGTGACTATTATAGTTGTTGTGGCCATGATTTTGGTATTGGTTAGTACGATTATAACTATTATATCCCTGGTTTTGGTTATAGTTGTTATTGTAGTTGTTCTGATTATAATTGTTGTATCCGTTACCCCGTTGGTTGTACTGAATATTATAATTGTTGTGTCCCTGGCTATTGTTATAATTGTTATACTGGTTATTGTTGTATCCTTGGTTATTGTTATAAGCGTTGTACTGATTATTCTGATTGCGACCAAAGCCATTTCCATAATTGGCATTGACATGTCTTTGATGGTTCTGGCTTTGTTCGTGTTCTTCAGTTCCGGTGAATTCAGTAAACGCCCTATACCCTCCTCTTCTCAAACTGTACATCAAGTGTACTTCCTTGCCTCTAGGGCCCTTGTTGATGTACTCACTGTTGTCAGGAGGAGCATTGAATCTTCCGCCCTTGTACCTTTGATAGCCTTGTTGCTGCATTGCTGCTATGTCAGAAGATGTAAGAGCTTTGACATGGGGGATGTACCCGTTCAAAAGCATGGATTTACCATTCTTTTTGGCGGGCATCGAGTAGTATACTTGTAGATATTCCTTGTTCAGAACATCTGGCATGTCACCTTCTTTCAAAGGAAACTTCATCACTCCGTCTTCCTTGTAGGCATCGTTCTTGTAGGCGGTTCCAGCCAAGCTAGTCTTGGCAAATTGGAACGGAATTTTTTCCACGTTCTTGTGATAAAGCTCTTCTATGAATCGACTGAAATTCTTGTTGTTGCTGGAAATGAACAATACTTCTTGCTTATTGGTATTTCTGTCGATTTCAGCATCAGTGAGATTCTTGTACTTGGACTGGACTGCTGTGAGAAGACGAGTCTCATCTATAAAAGGCAAAAGCGCTATACCTTGCCAGCTCATTTTAGCTCCGTTCATGTCAATCTGGAAGTTCTCGGGGTAGAAATCGATAATTCCACTGTCGGGATTAGACATCATATCTCTGAAGATAGCTGGTAAATTGTGCCCAGAAGCGGCTGGCAACACTGACATCAACTGTTCGTAGGGACGGAACGGTTGGCCTTGTTTGAAGACTATTCCTTCCTCTGCCACTAATTCTGTGAAGTCAGTGAAATCAGCTGCAAATGGAGCATAATGGTAGGGATAGTACCATTGCCATGAAGGGCAACCTTGGTAATAGTAGAGCAACACCCACAGTATACCTTCGAGATATGATCGTACAACCTGCCTGCGTGTTTGATCCACTTCTTCATCAGTGGTGAGATGGAACTTTTTCTTGTAGTATCTGTCTCTGAAACCGGGTTCCCAGAGCCTAACAGGATCGTCATTTTCGTCCTCATCATCAATTTCTTTTCTCTTTCCATTAGCAGGATCATTTTCTTGCTTGACTTCTTCTTGCTTGGTTTCTCCCTTAACTTCCTCCTTACCTTCTCCATTTTTTTTGGAGTCTATCAACTTCTTCAAGGCAGCAGCAGCATCCTGGTTGGCCATATTGGCTTTTGTGATGGTGTCTCTGTTGTTGACAATATCCTTATTTGATAATGGGGCATACCCCTCGACGTTTTCACCACTAGTAGTCATAAGAGGCATGTTGACATCGGCTGTTATTGGCGCCTTATCCTTACCCTTGGTAACTTGAGACATGTACTGGTTCCTCATAGCCTGTTCTTCTTGGTTGAAAAACTTCCTTCTCTTATTACCCTCTTCACGACGCACTTCGTTCTCGTGCCTTTTCCTGAAGATTTCACTTTCTTTGTATGCCAAATTGGCCATGAGCTTTTCGACCAACGAAAGATTGAGATTACCGTCACAGGTCAAATATTCACGAATATTGGGCAAGAGACGCTTCCAACAGTTAACCAAGGTATCAATACCATTGTCTCTGACGTCCAAACTGGGAAGATGTGGAAGGAAATCGTTACCTACGAAGAAACACATGAAAACCCAATCATCAATAGCACGCTCCAAATCAAATGGAAACGCCATGCGTGGCACATCAAGCTCTACACGGAGATACTCTCTTAACACGTTGACGTGAAGCCACAAGAACGGCTTCTTTTTGTCACGTTTGGCGATATTATCCTTTTCTTCCTGCGTCATGTTGATCTGCTGAGAAACGGTCATTGAGCGTTCTTGGTTGGCAAACACGTCTTCACGAAGCACTCTGAAGTGCGGTTCGTGTGTGGCCAAGCCCAAAAAGATCAAATCGGCATCCAATCCATAAATACAATGCTTGGTGTTGGGATTGTACTGCGGATCCAGCCTCTGCAGCCTGATGAAGTTCATCAACTTATGTTCTCCTTCTCCGGGAACTGTAGCATCGGAGATGATGACTTGCAAATCTGCCCAGCCAGGATCATTGGCAAGCTTGTAGGCTACCCAGTAACGAAGAGCAGCTGCCAATCCGTCCATAAACGGAGTACCTGGAGTAATGGCGTTGGAGTCCCAAGCTCTCTTTTCCTTGATAGAATCTTCAATAAGTTCTCCACGCAATTCTTGGTCGCGGAGCTCACGGTCTCTTTCCTCCTGTTTAATCTTAGCATCTTGTGCAGACCGAAATCTTCTGGCTCGCTGCTGGTTCATTTTGGCTCTGGGTGCTACACCATCCACGGCAATCATTAACACTTTCCGAGGCCTGGCCATCATCAAAACACGGTCTGTGTATGTAAACACATCGAGAAACATCTCGTCTTCAGTGCTTGGTGCCGGTTTATGTTCAGGATGGGAACATGGATGGACAATACCATTCATATCTAAGTACAAATTGTCGATTTCTCCATTGAGGTTGGGGTCGCTGTACTTTGCACCACCTATTTCTTCTTCATAGTCTTCTTCCACCACCGGCGAGATGATCTTTGGATACTTCTTCGATAGCCATCTAAATAAAGCTGGCACACCCATGGCTAAAGAGAGAGATGTTTGGTGAGCGATGAAGATTTAAGGCGATGCCGAAAAACCATGTGGAGATGAGCGCGTGAGAAACGGACGGGACAGTCGCACGTGATACAGAGACAGAAAACACGTGAGAGAAGCTACTCTCCACATGTTAGGACTCGCTGGCGTTGCGATGGTCAGAGGCGGTCCAAGAAAAAAGTAACAGATCTTTCATTAGTGTGGTGCTGGTAATTTGTGTCACTATATAATAATTGATGTCTATAAGTCATGCCGACATTCCGCGGGCGGAATTAAATGGGGAACAGAAGTTGAGGTAGGGGACTAGGAAAATAAGACGAGAATAAAGGGCTACAACGAAAGATAAAGAGGGAAGACGACGACAAAGAATAGCGAAAAGTCAGAGTTACACTAAGTGCAAACGAGAGCCAGCGAATACCAGGGCGGGGCGGCGTATTTGAAAGATCAAGTGCTCGGAACGCGATGAAGGGCTCGTATAATCGACCGATTTATTATTCGGTTGAAGCCGTTGCTGCACTTATCACGTGTTTCCACGAAACCAATTCCGCTTTCATACTGTGCATCCCGTAGGCGATGAGCCCAACGGTCGATATTATTAAATAAACCAATCTGCCAACGATATCTAGTCAGAGTATGTTCAAAGTGGTAGATGACTGTGTTAAACGTGTCTTGTCTCTTCTCCGTTTTCTCCTAACTCTGTGGCACAACTAACACTGTAGTTGAGTCTCAGCCGTATGGCGCAGGTCTTGGCCGGTGCCGGGGTTGTGCATGTAATAAAAAGAATTGTATCAATGCCACACTTTATTGTAATTTCTATAAAGAGTCAGGGATCGGGCCTGCAATGAAAAGCTCGTTACTACATATCAAACATGGCTGCAGTCATAACACCTTTCAAGAGATTGAAGTGGGGTTTTCTTCCCGTCAGAAGAATAGTTGACGAGGACGAGAACGGCCAGTTTTCTCCACAATCCGCAGCCGTTCCCTCCGAAGATGACTCACTTGAGAAGGCTTCTGTCACTTCAGAGCATGAAGTCGAGTCTGCCGCTACAGAACCTGAGGTATTAGAGTACAGAGACGAAAAAGACAGAAAATGGTGGAAATTCTTCGATGAGTACGAGTATCGTGTCAACACCAGCACTAAGAAGAACCGTAAATGGTATAAGTGGTTCCATGACAGCGATACTGCTGAGGAAAAGAAAGTGATTTTGAAAATCGACTTGCTCTTGACTCTTTATTCGCTTGCAGCTTACTGGGTCAAGTATCTTGATCAAACCAACCTTAACAATGCGTACATTGGAGGATTGAAAGAAGCTATCGATATGAAGGGTAACGACTTGGTCAATACCCAGGTGATGTTCAGTGTTGGTAACATTGTGTTCCAGATTCCATTCATGTACATTTTGTACGCATTGCCTCTCAACTACGTGTTGCCTACATTAGACTTGTGCTGGTCTATCTTGACCATTTGCTTGTACAGAGTCACTTCGGTGGGCCAACTCAAAGCTATTAGATTTTTCATTGGTGCTTTTGAGGCTCCTTCATATATAGCATACCATGCACTTTTTGCCTCGTGGTTCAAAGGAAGTACTGGGGAAATTGCCAGAAGGGCTGGTTTCTACTACTTTGGCCAGTACCTTGGAATTTTGACCTCGGGATTACTTTCGGGGGCCATTGAAAGACACATGGGTGGTATCAATGGGCATGAAGCCTGGCAATGGATCTTCATTATGGACGGTATCATTTCACTTATTATTGGTTTCATAGGGTTCTACATGATTCCAGGAACTCCTGAAGATTGCTACAGTATATTTTTGTCAGACGACGATATCAGAATTGCTAGACGTAGAATGAAGGCAGATCAGAAAGATGCTAAGCCAAGAGAAAACCCAGTGTCCTATTTCTTCAACCGGAAAATCTGGAAATCCATCTTTTCCCATTGGCAAATCTACGTTTTGTCATTATGGAATATCTTCTGTTGGAACAACAATAACGGTACTTCTGGATCATATGCTTTATGGTTGAAAAGTTTGACCGACTCCGATGGAAACCCAAGATACGGTGCTGGGGAACTTCAGGACTATACTGCACTTACTCCTGGTTTGGGAATACTTTGGTTGGCCATAACCAGTTGTATTGCTGATCTTTTCAAGCTGAGAGCAGGTGCTATTGTCTTCTCCCAAGTTTTCAACATAATAGGAAATGTTATCTTAGCGGTATGGCATGTACCAGAGAGAGCCAAGTGGTTTGCATTCTGTTTGCAGTACTTTGGATGGGCTATGGCTCCGGTATTGTACGCATGGCAGGGTGATATCTGTAGAAAAGATATTAGAGAAAGACAGGTTGTGTTGGTAACAATGAATATTCTAGCACAACAATCCACAGCATGGATATCTGTTTTGGTGTGGAAGACTGTTGAAGCTCCAAGATATCTCAAGGGTTTCTCGTTCACAGCATCTTCTGCGCTTTCTCTTACTTTGTGGACATTTGTGGTATTGTGGTTTTATAAACGTGAGGAGAGGAAGAACGCCAGAGAGAACGGTATCATTGTATACAACTCGGCTATAGATGGCGAATTGAAGCCTGAGATTACCCAAAAGGCTCCTTCTGACGAGAAGTAGATAGCTTAATACTTAATTTTATGTAATATATTTGAAGTTTGCACCCAAAAATAGAATTATGATATTTGCACCCAAAAATAGTATTGTGAATTTGCACCCAAATCATGGACTTGGAAGGAAACTTGTCAATCTTTACCAATTGTGTACCTAAAAGTAATGAGCTATAGCAACAGCTACTTCTCTACACGCTCTACACTATGTAAGATATTAATTTTGTTAATCATAAATTTTAAGATATATTTCTATATAGGACATTAAATAGCAAGAAGTGAAACCATAAATCGCAAGCCTAGACCTTTTCCTTGACTTTATCAATAGAA
Source organism: Suhomyces pyralidae (assembly GCA_003706505.3). NCBI lineage: Eukaryota > Fungi > Ascomycota > Pichiomycetes > Serinales > Debaryomycetaceae > Suhomyces > Suhomyces pyralidae. The sequence goes on along the minus strand of PPLO03000008.1, from coordinate 556,146 downwards.
TCGTGCGCAACTTCTATTGCTCCACTATGGTTACTACCAGACTCGGCATTTTCAATAAAATGTTGACTATCCTTGTCTTTTTCCATGTAGTTGATGTGGTTTTCGTAGGTATTGTGCACTTCGTCAGTGGTGTAAGTGATTTTATTGATTTCGGAATAATCGGGACATAATTCTGGACCTTTTCTTCCAACCAAGTACCATGGCAAGTTGAAAATCTCCTCCATGGATTCCAAAGATCTTCCTGCGACCTCTGGCACGAAGAACCAGCACCACGCCAAGCCCATAACCATAACTCCCACAAAGAAATAGAAAGCACCGAAGTTGTTCATCGATAAAAGCATCTTTGGCAAGGCCTTGGAGTTACCGTATTGGTTTGCAAAATGTAAAACCATAGTAACGGATTGAGCAAATGATCTGATACCCAATGGGAAGATTTCTGAACCCAACAAATACTGAATACTGTTGAATCCCATACACCAACCAGTTCCACTAAGAAAAAGAGCAGCAAGTGCACCAGTTGCAGCTCTTTGTTTCGAGCCACTCAATTTAACACCCGCGTCTTCAGCTCCTGGAACAATAGTCAAGAAGATTGCAAAATAAAGCAAACAAACCAACTGAAGTGAGAGACCAATGTATAAGGCTCTTCTTCTTCCAAGGAAATCAATGATGAAAAAGGCACAAAGATAGGATGAAATAAACTTGACTACACCAAGAACAGCAGACATTTTCAAGACATCATGTCCTTTGATTCCTGCAAGACCAAACAATTGAGATGCATAGATAGTGATAGCATTGGCACCACTCCATTGACCCAAGATTTGGGCTGAAGCTGAAACCAAAAAGAATCTGTATCTTAAAGATTTAATCATAACCAAATCCTTGAAGTTCTTCCATATGGTAGTATTCTCTTTCTGTTCCTTCTCATCGAGTACTTGTTCATTAATATCACTGATTTCTCCAATGATGTATGGATGATCAGGAGGTAAATGTCTTAATTTGGACAAGTTTGCGATGGCCTTATCAGGCTGGCCAACTTTCAACAACCATCTTGGACTTTCATAACAGAAAAGGAGTGACAATATGAAAATGAGCCCGGCCAACACTATTTTGAGCGATACACCCACCACCCATTGCTTTCTTGAGTCGTCTGAAATATGGAGAACAGCTCCATAAGACACAAAGTAACCAATCATAATACCGAAGTATACAGCACCCGAAAAGATTGAAACAGCCAACCCTCTAATTGCTTTGGGAGCGACTTCAGAGGTGAATGACGGACCTATAGTGGTTGTTTGACCAATAGCCAAACCTTCGATCAACCGGCCGGCGTACAACTGACCAACTGAATAACTAAAAACTTGTACAAGAGCACCAATCACCCAAATGCCACACACTACTTGTAACGCACGAACTCTACCAAGCTTATCGACCGAATACATAGCAATAATTGCACCTCCGATGGAGCCTAGCTGTACCATAGAAGTAATGTTCGACTTCAAGTTGGCCAACTGATCCGCCGATTTGGACGTATCACTCAATCCAAAATAATTTTTGAACGATGGCAAAGCAATTTGCCCTGAGATATTACCTTCATCAAATCCTCTAGCAGCTCCCAAGACACCAAACACAAAAATGCAGAGATACAATGTGCGGTTATATATTTCTGGTGGAGACAGATCGGTATTTACCTTCCATTTGAACGATTTCTTTGGCTTTTCATGTTCCACTTCCTCCTGGTTAGTGGCTTTTGAGATGATAGATCTGACCTCTTTTTTGTCTTCTTCCATATTGAATTATACCGATTGCAAAATGAATTCAGTTAAAGTCATAATTTCCTGGGACCCGTCCGTTTTTTATACAAGGTTTAGTCTAGGAGTAGGTCTCCAGGAATTTACGATTAGCAACCCCACCCCAGTACTAGGGTTGTGCAAAAAAAAAAAAAAAAAAAAGCTAATCGAGCCAACTGTAATCCTTCTAATGGGTTGTATAGGACCGGCTGAGACTGCAAAAAATGTTCGAAGTTTTATTCTTGTTTTTCTGCATTGTGTGCGGATTATGGATGTAAGATTAGAACTATTTTTTTTTTTTGTAGCGTCGCATTTAATTCGAGCGGGGCAAGCTATGTCATATTAGTCCGGGTCCAATCGGCAGGTGGGGAATTCGTGGGGAAGTGTTGATGGAAATCAAGACTTTTTTTTACATCAGTTCACTGCAGTGTTGACAGTCCTTGGCCTTGGCCCAGGTTGTTTTGACGCTATCAACGGTCTGATTTATCCGTTGGCAGACTGAGGTGCTAAAAATAAGTGGGAGGCGCGTCAATCGTTTCAAAGAGCTCAAATTTCTCCGAATTTCGACTAGATAGACATGCAAAGCCTTGCGATATACTGAGTTTCGCCTAGGGGCAATTACAAAAGCCCCGGGAGAAAAAATTGCTAAAAATCCATAATCATATCACTGTGGTGAGTGTAGCGGTTTTGTGGTCATTAAATACGTTTATTTCTTTTTATTCCCCTCGCGGTTAACTCTGCCAAGAAATAATATTCGATATGAATCATCATTAGTTCTACTCTGGATCTTAGGGATTGTCCTAAATATCAGTGTGGGGCTTACTAAACTATATCCGCACATAGCGGTCCTACTATCAACCCTGGTCGAACCCCAGTTGCTTTGGAGCAGAAACCGACTAATCCAAGGCGGTGTTTATCTCGCGCCAGGCGGACGCTAAAAATATGTATCAAAATGCATCATTCAAAAAATATGCCCTGCCATAAAAAAAACTGGCGTTTCCCCGCCACCTCTATAGAGCTGCCCCAAAAAGAGTCTATGTAAGTAAGCGAAAACTCATTTGATTGTGTCCTCTTCCGGTATTCTTGCGAACTTGTAACAATTGAATTTCGCCACTGTACTGATTTCATGGCGGAAGCTTTCAATACGCGCTCTTGTTTCTAAAGCCCCACTAGGCTTGACTAATAGCAATAATTGATTATCTCAAGTGAAACGACTATTTATGGATCAATCAAGGTTCATTTCTCAGTTGTCTCTTAGTTGTCTGCCCCTAATTTATCCAGTAGATGACAGCAACCCCCTCTGTTTGACCAAATTGTTCCATCCCTACATTGGGTATCCCCCGCAATCCCATTTCCGCACTGTTGCATTCCGCACGTTGAATTCTGCATATTAATTTAGAGTTCAACTCGCTTCCCCACTTCATCTCGTATGACTCGCGTCGACCCGGTTATTTTCGACCATGTTTCCTAATCGGAAATCTCGGTCCGAGTTCGTCTGTTCCGTCGCAACAGATTACCTCCGACCTTATCTTAGAAGTTTAGCGGAAACATCGATACTAACAGCTTTCAAGACAAACCTCAAGGAGCTAGTTTAAAGCCCAATAACACAACCCTAAATTTTGTAATTAGTCACGTACTTCATTTTTACGGCGTCACCTCTTTTCCGAGGAGGGCTTTCCCCACAATTCGCCATTTTTTTTCACCTCAAACCTTATTTGATAGTTACATTTGGTCTTAAATTGTAAATCTTTTACTTACTACATACTATTTGTCCTCCTTTTGCTTCTTTGTCACGGCTTCTAGTTGAGGTAATCTTCTCTTGTTCTCATTTGATTCGGCAGCGGCGTTCTTCGCTTGTGGCGTGTCTGTAGCGGGCCGATGCACAGTAAGGGTGCTTTCCGTGAATGGGCTCCCCACCCTTTTGTTGGGGTTAGCGTTTGAAGCACCAAATGCTGCAGGTGGTATCTGAGGTAATCCTGCCGCCGGTTGTGTCTTATTAGTAGCTAAACCGCCACCAAACCCGCCGCCAGATACGGACTTTTCTGCATTGACCCCGGAGTTTTGATTGCCCAGGGAGGTTTCCTCCGCCTTATCGGTCTTATTACTTGCCTCACGTTCTAATCTTTCGACTTTTTTATTGAGCATCTTGATTTTGACTTCAAACAACTTCTCAACTTGCTTTTTGACTTTCACTTTTTCTTCTTCCAATTCCTTGTTGAACCCCGCTTTCAATTCTTCAATGTTCTTGTCGTTGTCTTTATCATCTGCTTGATTTTTGGCTTCCTCCTCGAGAGTTTTCTTGCGCGCCTCGACTGATTTTTCGAGTTCTTCGAATTTCTTATTGAACTCAGCTTCGAATTGTTTACGTAACTCATTTACTTGGGAAGATTTTTCAGATTTTATTCTTTGGTCAAATTGCTGTTGCAAATTCTTTTGAAGTTGTTGCTTTTCCTTATCAAAATTGGCCCTCAACTTCTTCAATTCCTCAGCAAAATTTTCTCCGTCGCCTTTTTCTTTCAAAGTTTTGATTTGATTGAGCAAGTCGTTCTTCTCGTCCGTCAACTTTTTGAGTTGTTGTTCGTTTTCCTTCTTTAGCTTGGAGATTTCTTCATTGAGGCTGCTTATATTATCCTGCAATCCTTTAATCTTTTCATTTTGTGATTGAATACGAGTATTAGCTTGGTTACGAAGGTTATTGTACTTCTCCTTCATGGCTTGAATCTCAGCGTTACGGTCAACGGTTTCCACCGGCGACTCTCCTCTAGTGCCAACAGTCTCAGCTGGTTCTTGTGAAGTAGCTGGGGTTGTACTGGGTTGCTGAGCTTGTTGTTGTGCTTGTAATTGCTGCTCTGCTTGTGCTAGTCTGGATTTCAATCTCTCGCTTTCTTCCTCGGTCAACTTGACTGACTGTGCGCTAATTTCTAACTCAGTACTCAATTCATTGACTCTTGCTTTCAATGGTTCTATGTCAGTTGACAAGGTTTGTAATTGAGCCTCCAAATCACAGATTTTTTGCAACTTGGACTTGTTTTCATTTCTCAACGTGGTATTACTTTCACGCAAGATATTCAACTGTTGCAATTGTTCTTCAACTCTTTGGGTTTCTTTAATTGAGCTTTCCAAGTTGAAGCCAGCGGACTTGTTCAGTGCAGAACTCTCGGCTTTGAAGCGGGAAAGCGATTCCTTGAGCTTGGCAATTTCTTGACTGAGAGCATCGTTTTCGTTATTCTTGATAGAAAGCTTGACTTCAACCGCTTCTTTCTCGCGCCGTAAATAGCTAACCACTTCCTTTAGGCTGGTTTCGGGATCTTCCATTGAAGCATCCTCATCTTGTGGCTGCCTGATAGAAGCATTTTCGGATCTAGATAAGTCAAGCTGATTCAAAATAATGCTATTTTGCTGCTTGACTTCTTCCAACTTATTTCTAGCTTCTCTCAATTCGTCTTCAATCGAACTTCTTTCCAAATTGAATGACTCCTGTGCCCCTAATGCCTGCTCCAATTGACTGTTCAAGTTTTGAATCTTGGTCTTGTAAAATTCAACTTCTTCCTCATATTTGGCTATCACTTGAGACAAATCTTGGTTTCTCTGTAATTCCACTTGGTACTTCTTTTGATTGGAAGTTACCAATTGAACCTGCACTTCCAAGTCGTATTTGATGCCTTTAATACGGTTTTCATAGTCGGTCTGTAAGTTATCGTAGGCATTTGATTTGTTAATGTACTCGTCTAGTTTGGTCTTTAACTCGTTAGTTTCAATTCTATATTGATCCCTGACAGATACCAACTCATCTGTAGACTCTTTTAATGAAGTTGTAAGATGAGCAACTTCTTTGTTCAAGTTCTCTTGTTCCTTGATGGAAATTTGATACTTCTCGTCAAACTCGGACTTGTACTTTTCGAAGCTGTTTGTAGCGTTAACCAAAGCCTCTTCGCTTGCCTTGGCAAGATTAGAGAATTCCTCGACCTGGCCCTCGGATATCTTGAGGTCTTCCTTAAGCTGGTTAATTTCGATTCTTAATCCTTGCTTTTCAGAGTCATCAGTTCCTGAAGATCCAGTTACTTCGCTTGGACGCTTGACCAATTGTGCATTGAGCTCGTGAATCTTGGCTTTCAAGCTTTCCACCTGAGTATCCTTCTCAATGAGCTTTGTTTTGGTGGTAAGCAACATTTGGCTTAATTCTTCCACCTGTCCTAACTTGGAGTTTTGCGATTTCAAAGTCAATTCTGCTTGGTTGGTCAAAATATTAATTCTTTCGTCCTTTTCCTCCAACTTGGAGTATAAGTTCTGGTAGTTTTCAATGGATTTGTTGAGTCGAGTCGTCAATTCTTTGCTGGATTCGTCTCTTTCTTTCAAGATGGCCTGTAAGTTGGCTACAAACTCGCTGAGGTTGTTTTTGTCAGTCTTTAATTGTTCGGTTTCGCTTCTCAAAGACTTGATAATAGAATCGGTATACCTCTTTTCTGTCTCGAAGTTGTTGATGAGAATCTTATTCTTGGTTACTACGGACTCCAAATCTCTATATTCGTTGCACTTGGCAATAAGGAGCTCTTCTTGTTTGGAAGTTTGGTTCTTCCAGAACAGAAGGTTCTCGTTGATCTGACTGATTTCCTTAGTCAAGTCTTGGACGGTGTTTTGGGAATTCTCAAGTCTGGTTTCGGAAAGTTCAAGTGAATGTTTGGTGCTGATCAACTGAAGAGAAAGTTCACTCTTATCATTGCTTGCAGCACGAAGTTTGTTGTTCAAATCGTTAGAAACCTTGTTGGATTCAGCTTGGTTCTCTTTGAGGGCTTGTTCAAGATCTCTGAGTTTATTTTTGAGATCTTGGTTGATCTCAGCAAGGTAGTTATTGCCATTACCATTCGAGACTCCGTTGGAATTACCACTGCCACGATCATTAAGCGATTTGAGAATGTCTCTTTCTTTGGTGATAGCATCCAATTTGATAGTGATACTTTCCAACTCACCTTCCAACGTGAGAATGGCGTCTTTGGCCTCTTCAATAGCTACAGACTCCACATTGTTATTTTCCTCTTCTTTGCTTTCAAGTTTCTTGGTGAGAATACGAATAACTCTCAACAACTCTTCATTCTGTTGCCTCAACTCAATGATATTCTTGAACTCTAAGAGCCTTTCCGTGATCAATTGATCTGATTCATTTTCTTCACCATCTACGTCTTGGAAGTTGCCGCTCTTTTCAAGTATATTTTCAATTGCTTGTTTTTCACTTAGGCTTAATGGGTCTTCATTATTATCTCTGATCTTTGAGTGAATAAGATAATAGCACAATTGACGACCCAAGTCTTTGAGAAGCTTCTTCATCGAGTTGAGATCGTTTTCATTTTCAGCCAATCTGATTTTTAGTCTATTGCTATCTTTTTCAATATTGATCTTTTCTGCTTGAATGTTTTCGACTTTTCCAATCATCTCCTTGAGCGAGTTTTCATAGAATCGCACTTGGTCTCTATAGTTGGAAATGGCAGGTTTCTTCGATTCCAATTCACTTACAAACGACTCTAGTTGTACTGCAAGCTGTTCCTTTTGTGATCTTTCCAAAACCAACTGCTTTTTCAAGTGATTAAATTCTGAGTATAAAGTGGAAAGCGATATTCCATTACTGCTCGATGCAATAAGTGACGAGGAATCAGTAAGTTTTGGGAGCTCGCTTTCCTTTTGAAGCTCGGCGTCAAGAACTTCTTCAGTACGCCTCAACTTTTCTTGGACTTCTACCAACTGTTCCGTTTTGGTCGACAAGGACTCTTCCAAATTGGTAATGGTATCGCCGAGCTTTTGCTTGAGCTCTTCAGTATACTCTTCTAGCTGTTGAATACGGGTTGCTCTTTGGTTTCCTTGGGTTTGGGTCAAGTTTAACAAATCCTGCTGGTTTTGGATTTGCTGCATTAAGCTGGATTTTTCAAGGTTAAATTCTGTTTTCAAGCTCGAGACTTTGGCGCTCTCCTCCTCCAATTTCTTTCTAAGCTCAGCTATGGTGGTCTTGGACTGGACATAGATCTGTTCGAGTGATTCGTTCTTGGAAGTAAGGGTCGAAACTTGGTTAGAAGTAAGATGGTACTCTGTCTCATGCTTCTTGATCAAATCTGTGTAACGTTTTTGAACAGACTCCAATTCTTCTTCAAACCAGGCTTTCTGGTTCTTGAGGTAAGAAGCCTCATTGTTGATTTTGGTAAGGTCCAATTTGAGCAGGAAGTTTTCGTTTCTAGTTTCATTGATCTCTTTGGTGATTTCATTAAGCTTTTTGCTTTGTTCGATATTGGAGCTGGTCAATTGGTTAATGGACTCGTTGAGACGGTTCATTTTGGATTCATATGTTTCTTCTATAGATTTGTTTTCGTGGTTAATGGTTTCTTCGGCTTCTTTCAACCTCTCAATGCGGTCGCTCAATATTTTGTTGGATTCAGTCAACTCATGAATTTGATGCTTCTGGTGGTTAGTTTCGGACTCCCAGGCTTCTTTTTCGTCAGCTAGCTTGCTGCTAAGGCTTTCGGCTTTACGTAACCTACTGTTGAGCCCATCAATGATCTTGGTTGATTGTTGGACGTTTTGTTCAGTTTGAAGTTGTAAGAATGAGTTTTGGGACGAAAGATCATGAAACTGGGTGGATTTTTCTCCTATGGATTCGAGAACTAGCTGATTTAATCCATTTATCACAGACACGTCCACCTGTAAAAAGCCAGCCACTGCATTGACTACGTCGTTGGAGGAAGAATTGAATGCCCCAAATGAGGAAATGTTCCCTTCAATGCTATTTTTGGGTAATATGGGTGAGCTTGCCACATTAGACTGGTCCACAGGCTCCAAGTCCTTGGCTACGTTAAAGGACTTGGGTGTACTAATTTGATCAATATCTTTTAATGGAGGCAACGATTTCAGCGGAGTTCCAAAGTTGTGGTTTTGAGATGGAATATGTAAATTGGACGTATTAGGTTCGTCGTTATCTGCCGAACTCTCCAATTTGTTGTCAGTATTGGCTTCAACTGGCACGACAACTGATGGAACTTCGGCCCGTGCAGGCTCGGCCAATGCACTCTGTAATTGGTTCAGTGATTCCTCTTTGGGGTTTGTTCCATTTCCAGGTTTCTCTGGTTGATTTTGGTCTTCGGTAGCGACAGTCTCATCCTGTGGTTGCAAGTTTGGAAGATTGTTTTGGGTGTTCGAGCTGGCGACATCGGCCTGTTGCTGGCCGGTAGAATCGGTCGAGAATGGTTTTTCAGGCGCATTGCCTGCGCTATTATCCATCGAGTCGCCCATAACTACTAGAATGTACGCTGTAGACACCGATTATCTCGTCGTTTGAGAGTCACCTGGTTGTTGCGGACGGCTGGTTAATGAGATTAGTGAAATGTCCACGTGAGGACTGCGTGAGTTATGCGTGTCCATAAACGTGATCAAAATCGTGACCCGACTCACCTCGTCCATTAGGGCAAAGCCCTCGACTATTGGTGTTTCCACGTGATAAAATATGCTCTCATGATGTAGATCATTAGGCGAGGTCCCGTGCGCCACCTGCACACACACCCTCTCGCCACGAGCAGAAAACAAATTTTTCCAAACCAAAAAGTATTTTCAACCTTCTTTATAGTTAGATTAAGCAACAAGATGATTGAACCATCCTTAAGAGCTTTAGCTTCCAAGTACAATTGTGAAAAGTCTATCTGTCGTAAATGTTACGCCAGATTGCCACCAAGAGCCACCAACTGTCGTAAGAGAAAGTGTGGACACACCAACCAATTAAGACCAAAGAAAAAGTTGAAGTGATCTATTTGGTCAGTAATGAGCCAAGTGGTTCACCAATGGTTTGCAATGATAATTGTATAATTATAGTGGATATAGCTTTAATAAAACCTTACGTTTAACAAGAAAGATCAAAGACTGGCAAATGAGGAGTGAACAATGAAAGGACTGACAGATGAAACATCCAAGACACCAAACCCACCAAAGCAATTATAAAGCTACTACAAAACTAACAAGGTTTCTCAAAAGGATTTCGGATATCACATCTATACGGAATCAAATTTAAACGTCTGTAAGATTAGTGGGTTAGTACCACAGAATTATTAGTCACTTTGTCTAGCGATGATACGTGTTTCAGTTTGTCAACATTTTTGCTCCAAATAATTTGCCGTTACAGTCAAGTGTAAAACCTGCGTAGGTGTAAAGATAGTGCGAAAGCACAGGTCGTAATGGACCGGTAGAGTTTATGTAAGCAAGGCCCTTAGTAGATCAGAACCGCATGTTTAATGTCGTTGCCAAAGCGTTTTTTGGCCGCGACCAGTATGCAACTGCGGGTGATTGTTATGCGAAATGTCTGCAAATCGTGCCTTACACTAGCTATTTCCCGCGAATTAATCATACGATCAGCGCCAAGACCTCTCACTATTTTCTCGGTGTGCACTGGCTTCTTGCGGCTCACTTCCTGGTACTCGGCGGTCCTAACTCCGTGAAACTTCCGCGCGAGCTCGTCCGGGCGCAACAAGAAATCCGCTATAATTTTCACAGCGCTCCTGTACCACCTTTAGCGTACGGCCCTGCTAGTTGTGTTGTATTGACACCTGAGAACTTGTAGGTGAACTTGTATATGTACTACAATTGACCGTCGTCAGCGCTACTTTAGTCGATTCGGTACTACCCTTTCGGGACTTTGCCTGTAGCCTCTTAAATCCTATTTGGTACCGAATATCCTATTTAGACTTACGCGGAGCTTCGCGAGGTAGCTACAAATGCGGCTAGTCTACAATATTTTCGTGAGATCTCAAACACTTCACCAATGCAACATGAACCCCTTACTCTCCCTTCTTATTATTACTGGTAATTACAATTCCACTTTCTAGTCTTCTTTTCTCACAAACGACCCACTATTCTACCTTACATCCAAATCGCCCGGGAGATCATCGTGCCGTCCACGAGAGTGCGCGAGATCCGCGCTACCGTGAGAAGTATCCCTGCGGACTTTGGCACAAGTACGTACCAGCCTACTCAGTAGCACCACCGGAACTTGTGATATCTGCTAATCGACTCTTCCTCCTACTCTGCATACCCAGCCCTACATCCACCTCGCTTCTGTTCCTCCTCTTCCCTTTCCTTATTCTTCCCTTCCACTTTCTCCTCTTATAGTCGTGCCCCGACCGTTCTATGTTGATTCTCTGAAATCGCCTATCCACCATTATCAACACATTTTACTGTATCACTTTGCATCCATCCCATCAGTTTCGCATTTCTTCTTGATTCCGGATAGCTCACCACATCTTAGGGGTATCGTCGCTTTTCACAACTCGACTATTAACCTTTGTTACCCCTTGCTTTCCTAGTCCAGCATCAAGTCCCGCTAATGAACAATCCAGGTGGCAACCATTTTCCTGATCTTTTGGTAAATAACGGCAAATCCCCGCAACATCATCAATCACTGCTGCTGTCCCAGCCTCTCCAGCAATATCACACGGCAAATCTGCCTGTAGTTGACTCCTCTGCCACTTCGGGGCCCCATCAGCAAAAGCGTCAAAATAGCTTATCCAACTACAGGATATCAAACTCAAATAAGCGTAGCCAGACTCCATTGCAATCTGAGAACTCAACTAACATCACCTTAACTGGTTCACTAATTAATAACAACATAAGCAATAACATAAATAGCACAGGTAACACCATGCAACCCATGAACTCCAATAATTCAAACAACCAAGCTTCGCCTCGCTACTCTTCTGGCTTGAGAAGTGGCGTTAGGAGAAGTACCTATAACCATCCAATGAAAACCCCCACTCCCTCTGCATACGAAGTCCCATCCAGTCCCGGCGTCAACCCCATGTCCAGTGCGTCTGCTCAGAACCACTCCGACCTGTCAGATTCAAATCCTGTAGACCTAGAACATCCAGGCCACCAGAATCCCAATCTCGTGTCTGCTAAAGACCTGACCGCTTCCACACCGACGAATACCGTACATCTCAAACAGCCACTAGTTGCCCCCACGGCAGCTATTCAGCAACGTACCATGTCTGATGAAGAACAGCAGCTTGCATCTAAACTTAAGGAAACATACAAAAACGTCGTAAACTACGAGGAAATCGTTCAGAAAAACTGTATTGACATCACCTACAAAATCAACCATATCACACACAATAACCACAACGCCAATATGGTTTATGGCAACTCGCCGCTTGCCGTCAACCAGCTGCTCTCGTCTTCTGTAAACTCGCAATCTTCTATAAACTTACCCTCCAGTCGTACTTCCGAGCTTCTGAACGACTTGTGGACCGTTTATCATCATAACATTATCTTGTTAGACAACTACTATGACTTTTTGGTCACCGCATTAAAGCCTTCGTCCAACCAAACCCAGTTCAAAACAGGGAAGAACATCGTAGAGCTCTACAAGATCCCTAGAAGAATGTGGGTATACGGAATTGTGGGCTTTCTAGAAGTATTGAAGAACATAATGAGCATATTCCAGGACCACGAAATATGCCTGTGTTTCATCTCGTACTGCTTTAATATAATATCCAATCTTACAGACTCGATCTTGGAAATGGAAGGCTGGTGGCTGGAAAAATTGGGTGACTTATCTCGAATGGCCATCGCTCTCTACTCCTCCAAGTTTATCGACTGGAAAATTAGTGCAGAATACTGGTACTCGGTGGCCATGAAAACATTGTATGGTCATGGTAAAATCTACTATCATATGTGCACAGTACAACAAGATAATCTCGATGCGTTGGTCAATATTGGGAAGTCCGTCGTGTGTCGTGATCCATTTGTCCCCACCCAACACTACCTCAAATTGGTGGTGGAAAACATATGTACTCAAAGAAATATCTTGTCGTTGTTGGAGTTGCCCATCATTGACTTTATCAAAATCCACAAGGTGTTGCTTAGCATTTTTAATCGCCACAATGAAAGCATTTCCAAGTCGGTAGAAGGCATTCATGACTCTCAGGTCCACTACGGTATTGATTTGGTGACCAGATACGGCTTGACTTTTGGGTCTGATTCAAATGGTTATAACTTTTTCACCAGGGAACTCTACACCCCTTCCGGCGTCACTACAATCAACGATCCCCACCATCCTTACGATTTGCAACAGCACCAGCAGCAACAGCCTTCGGCATCCAATACCATTGAGAAGATGAACTTTTGGCTCAACAAAGGCCCGTTATTTGCCATTTCCAATATCAATCATTTGATTGGGTTCGGTGACCCCAAAAACCCGTTCGCCAAAATGTTCTTATTGCCCGAAGCCTTGAAAGAGCGTAAAGATAAAAAGGACCGCAAGCGCAAGTCGAGAACCTCGCAATCCCATCTTGACGAACAGAATTTAACGGGACCCAATTCGTCGATTGGTTCAACAAATGGGGCCGAATCCAGTTCGATACCAGCATCAGATTTGTCAGTCAAAGACTGGTTTTATGGTCTTCAGTTCATCAACAAGTCCGTACTCGAGCTTTCTATCCGTATTTTGAACCACTACTTGATTGGTCCGAAACAAGCATCCACAAGTCACGTCATTGTGTGGTTATATTTCTTGATATCTTTGGGTGAAGCATCTAATAAGTTCCCCAACAGTGCCCCTATGGTCAATTGGTTGTTTAAAAAGCTCTTCCCATGGGAATCTCTCATCAACTATCTTAATTCATTGCTTCAATTTGTCAGACACAACCCAAACCTTTCCAACCTATGCAACAAATATCTTATGAAGCATCCAAACTACTTGGATTATTTCAACAAGAACGAGTTCTTGCCTGAGGTTTGGAAGTGTTGGGGTACCTTGTGGTTTGACCAAATAGTGGAGAAAGGTGACTTCACTGATTTGGACGCTGCCGGTGTCAAAAACCCCAACTTGTTCGACTTACCGATCTGTGGAACCTATCCAATCGTGTTGAATAATGACAAAAATGCCAGGACCAAAAACCAGATGGAAAATGACAATGACGAGCGTGTAATCAGAATTATCTTGTTGGCCAGAATCGTGGCTGACCAGTATAATTTCGGATTATACCGAGATGAGACTGAATTTAAGTACGATCAGAATACTTATACTAGCAACGATGCATCCATATCTCCAGACTCTCACAACGATCCTTACATGTATATGGAAGAGTTCTTATTGAGTGATGGAAGATTCATCCAAAACAATTTCTTGCAGCCCATCTCAGTGCACAATTTGGGCGACATCAAGAATCAAAAGGCAAATCCAGCAGAAATTGATGAAGAATGGTTTGTGGGAATGAAAAATAAACCCAAGAGAAAGAATGGCAGCTACGACGATATGATCGAAGATGATGAAAACGATCTTGATCTTGATATCGATCAAGGACACGAAGAGCTCGTGCCATTTGTAGAGTCGGAATTCGACGATGAAGAGGCTGCATTGGATTCACAGCATCAACAGTCGCTCCAGAACCACCACTTGTACCACCAATTCCGCCACCAGCAAGCACTCGAACAAGCGCAGCAATTGACTGGAAGTGAGCCAAGCGGATTCTACAACGAAAACTTTATAGGCGGAAGCATAGACTCCACAGGCACCAACGCCATCAATGGCAATGAAATGGGAGCAGGCGTCAGTCTAGAGGGTGATCTTGGTGACCGGATGGACAGTAGCATTACTCACATCACGTTGGACACCAATATTTGGCTCAAGCATTGTGGCAGGATCTACAAGTGTGTTAGAAATGGGGTATTTAAAGTGCTGATTCCTCTTATTGTATTTCAAGAATTGCGAGCCTTGAGAAAACTGGCCGAAGTCACCATTTCCGATGCAGCCACAAGATCCGTCATAATTGTCAGAGAATTGTACTTGACCAAAGAAATCTTGCCCTTGAGATACGACGGGACCGTTGCATCTGACATCAATGAAACACTTGAATTCGAAAACAACTCCAATTGGAGAGCATGTGTGGATGAAACCATCTTGAACTCGGTGAATGAACATGACGATATCGGCAAAAAACTCATGAAGGGGGCCAACATGCAAATCACCACGCCAACATCGCACTACGTTCTTGACTCCACCACCGCCAAGATGTTCCGTTACTGTATACTTATTACCGACGATAGAAATATGCGGTTACGGGCAAAGAGTATAGGGTTGACCAGTTTCCAGAGCAAATGGCTATTCGCCCAAGTAGAGAGTATATTTCCGTACAAATGTTACGATTGATCAAATTGATTTGCATTCATAGTGACACGCGTCAACTATTCATAATACATACATTTACACAAGCTGTTGCACAACTGTAGCGCGCCCTAACTGTAGCACACGTAATAGTGACACATGTACTGTAGCTGTAATGGTTTGTAATTGAGAGGCTCGTAGCATCCTAGCACTCATGGAAAATGTAGCCTAATTCCCGTGGTTGGAAGCCCGGAGGTTTGGACGCGGTACGAGTGGAAAATTTTTTTTCTGCTCCGTTCGCACCATGCACCTCATTTGGACAAATTGGGACCCAAATTGGCGTTGGCGCTCTAGGAGTGTTTTGAATTTGTTCTGCATATCCCTCCAAGGAGTAAAACATCGCCATGTGCTCATCGATGAACCTTTTTTCACGCACCTGATCTGCAGCTACGCTTCGTGGCCAGGCTCAAAAAAGTTTGTCTCGCCATGGGCTTTAAGTATAAATCATTATACAGCCAAATCAGGTTTTTTTTCGTCAAGCAAGTCTTTACTAACTAGCCAGTCATTCCTTTAACAGTCACTCAGTTGGCACCACACTCCTTTATATCAACTTACTTACCTTAGTCAATCCTTTACTATGAAGTACTCCTCCTACTTAGCACTTTCTTTATTATCCTCAAGACTTGTGTTGGCGGCTCCAGTTCCTGTTGCTACCGATATTGAAACCGTGTGGGTAACTTCAATCCACACTTATTACCACACTGTTGTAATTGGTGAAGATGGTCTTCAAACCCCACTTGACGCCGCTACATCTCAACCGGCTTCTACCACCCAATCCGCCAAACCAGCTGCCACTTCTGCTGCACCTGTTTTCACCGATCCAACTTCAGAACCGGCTACTACCACTGCCCAGTTAACTGAATCATCCTTCGTTGCTCCATCCTCGACTGTCGCTGCCGCGGAAACCACTGCTGCCCCAGTATCCACTTCTGAAGTTGCCGCATCTCCTGTTGCCAACTACGCTGCAGCTCCGGTTTCTTCCGCCGAGGCATCTTCTGCGGTAGCTCCAACTTCAACTGCTACTCCAACCACTTCTTCAACTACTTCTACCGCTCCAGCCACTTCTTCCTCCGCTCCTTCTTCGTCTCCATCCGGTGGTGAATATTCAGGACAAGGTACTTACTACAACCCAAGCATGGGTTCTTGTGGTGGAACTAACCTGGACGATGACTTAATTGTCGCTATCTCAAAAGACCGTATTCAACCTTTAAATGTTGACAACAATCCAAACAAGAATCCTTTGTGTGGCCGCAAAATTAGAGCCTCATATGAAGGAAAATCCGTTGATGTGACCGTGGTCGACACTTGTATGGGCTGCAAATACAACGATTTGGATCTTTCTCCCAGCGCCTTTGCCAAAATCGCTGATCTTGGCTTGGGAAGAATCAACTTGCAATGGTCTTGGTTATGATTAGATGCAAAAATACCCTAAACTAAGCAGGCTCAAATCCAGTCCTACTATTTTATGATACCTTGTTATACCCATAAGTTTCCATATTAATGTAGCTCACTCAAATTCTTTTTCCTTCTCTTTCTCTTGTTTTATTGTGATCGGTTTATCGTCTGCTTGAAGCTAGATGGTCTACGGTCTTGGGTTCTGGTTATAAGTTTTTATTTTATAATTTACGAGAATATACAATCACTGTTTTGATTACGTATACAGTCAGCTTGTCCTGGCATACAGATTTACATCAGTCTACTTTCAAGTATTTGTTATTGTGATTTTACATCACAATAAATCACAATACTGATAAATTCTCTAACAAATTTGGAGTTCTATGCAGCCAAAATAAATCGATTGCCAGAATGGCAAAATCAATTCTCAGTATTACACTTTCAAATCTACGGAGTTCATGATAGAACTGGCCGTGTTAATTATTTACCCGCTCACGGCTAACTGTAGCTATTGTAAAAAGGCTTCTTCATTTCTAATTGAACAAGTTGTTCCACTTCGCCATTTTTTACGTGAGCTATCGGTAAATCCTTCCCAAAGCAATTAGGCGAAAGGAGCAGATAACAGTAACCACACTTTCATGAGTGAAATAGAATCCAGTTACTAAGGCTACTCGAATCAGACATTAGATACACTATTTGAGCAGGATGGTACATTGAAAGATCAGCGTAAGTCATCTCTAGTCACGAATTCGGTGATCGAATTTTTTCGCAGCCACGGCCTCCACCAAATTGACGGATCCTCCTACAATACTGCTAAATTCACTAGCTTCTGCTCAAAGAAGATACTCACTATACTACTGGGTACACCAAAATGGTTTGGACATATCGTGGCCCAAAGAACCAAGGGAGTCCCAACAAAAACTTTCATTGGAAAACCTGAAACTTCAGCAAGAAAAGTCCATGTATACCACTTGTAGGTTGTGGAGATGTGCTTAGGATTATTCTCCTCAAGATCTTTTCATCTTGGTTTTCCAAAACTAGGGTTAGAGCCGAAATGGTTTGGCAACGACGATCACATGAAACAGGCCCATCTTGTAGAGAGCTAGAACATTTGATGATGCACCATCGATGATGCGGCTTTTATGGGATTTGGCACACCATGAGGAATGTCCAAGCCTCAAAACAATATGTAGTATAAGTAAAGGCTGAAGTCTCGATCCAGACCTCGAAGCCGTTTCCGCACCATCTTGCATCACCATGCCTCGCTTATCATTGATGCAACATGATGCAAGAAAAAGGGGTAAGGGGGTTCACCCTACCATACGCCGAAAAAACGATCTCACTAACAGTAAGCGATTCTTGTCATTACAGAGTTTATAGACTACATCCACAATTAAGGTAGTCGCTAGTTCGTATCGCCAAACATACTCTGCATTAACACTTTATTCAACTGAGTTACCTACGGTTAGTCCCATTTATAATATTAGTGGGGCGAGACCATTACAATTTACATCAGCAGCAAAATAAACTTTTGACTTTTTTGAGATAATTTTTTGAGAATGGTTTACGGTTGGATCGCGAACTGGAATTTGACATGCATGAAAAATATCAATCCAGAACATTTAATTGCTGCGAAATCAACTAGACGGAATGGACTGGGCAGAGGTATAAGTATTGGAGGATCTCCGTCTATCGTGCTTTTTGGCTTTAGCAATCTTAGACTCTTAATTCCCAACTAGTACACTCCTTCGAATACTATCGATCTAAAATGAACCCACACTCCTTAGTTACCTGTGCCTTTTTATTATCGGCATCATTCACTCAAGCCATTCCTTTGTTCGGGTTCAAAATTCCTGTAGACATTTGGTCCGAGGAACCGGTTAAGCAGCTTGATAAAAGAACTGGTGCTTGGGCTCCATCGTCGAACGGATGGAACATCAGTTATCCTGCTCAAGATAACCACCCTTTCGGTTCTGACTCAAGTCAAGGTGCCGGCAAGAATGCAAGCGTTTATGTGTACAAGTACACAACTACTACAAACGGTATTACCCAAACTATTCTCTCTACCGGTACCTTGACTACCCTTTCTACTTCAACTTCCTTAGCTGCAAACGGCCAAGATCACACTTCTGAACTGGTTGCAAATTTCAATTTGAAGACTACCGATTCTTCTTCTCCTGATACGACAGTTACGGTAACCATCACATTGACTTCAACTGGAGAGCAATACTCAAGCAAGGGAACTTCGTCTCCATCTGGTGCTAGTTTCCATTCAAATTCCAGTGCTATTTCATCTGCAGCAATCCCAGGTTCTAGCTCAGTGTCCTCTCCGCCAACATCTTCCTTCAACATTCTGTCTGAAGTTTCAAATACCGTTTCGATCTCGCAATCGACAATTTACCCTGAAACCCCTTCTACTCAAGGTACACAGACTTCTTCTAGTTCGACTTCTGGCTCACCCTCTACGACTTCTAATTCTACTTCTACTTCTACTTCTGCTGCATCAGCCACTCCTGCTCCATCTGACTTGATTTCTGGTGAAGCCACCTTCTATACCCCAGGTCTAGGTGCCTGTGGAGGAACAAACACCGAATCTGACCTCGTCGTTGCACTTCAGTCATCGATCTTTGACAAAACTGATGCGGACGGAAACCTGAATAAGAATACCATTTGTGGCAAGAAGATTAGAGCTTATTACCAAGATAAGTCAGTTGACGTAACCATAGTTGATTCTTGTCCTACATGTTCGGCAAATGGTGTAGACCTATCTCCCAAAGCTTTCAATTCGTTGGCTAATCCAAATCTTGGCGTTATTGATATTAAATGGAAATTTTTGAACTGAACTCAGTAATTTCTGAAACCATTTTTATATTCAAAGTTATGTGCAATCAAATATGGATAAAGAATTTATTGTAGTACTTGAAGTATCATAAAGGCTGAGAATTGAAAGATTAGCACCATGAGTACTCCTGTATACCGATCACTATTAGGTTGGTTGTATTTTACGAACTTGTATGGCAACGATCACTTGAGGACGTCCGATTGGCTGCTGCACAAGAAATGGGGAATGCGGTTAAAATGAAGTTTCTTTTCGTTTATTTTGATGCCTGCTTTAGGCACATATTGTTAAGTCTAATTATAATTATAAGTCTAAAGAAGAAATAAATAATTGTCACAAGTCTATCCAAAACTGGTGAGTAAAGCCGATATAAAAGTGATAGAACCCAGCTCGCAAATGACTTGATTAAATGATATGCCAACGAAGTTTTAACGAAAATGCAAATTGTTTAAATTTTAAAAAATCCAATTTAATATTCCTTTGAATTTGGAAGTATTCTTATTCTTGTCTTTTTCATCGTCAGCTTCAAGACTTGCATAATATTCGTACTCATGCTCTTCGATTTCTTCGATACCAGTGTACAAATCAGCTTCAGCTAAGTTGACGAATTTGGTTCTCTTCAATATCTTCCAGAATAAGAACACAGCAATTGCAATGAAGATCATGACGTAACTGAACAAGAAGTCATCGACGGACCACATACCCGGTTTGAACACTTGATATCCTAAAATACCAATCAAGCACCAAATGAAGAATGTAGCGATATAGATGGAGTATGGTTGGAACCACGACCTGTAAGGGAAGTTTGATCTATCAATTCCTTGAATTCTGCATGCGTGGAAGAAACGGATGTAGATAATAGCCATGAAACCATAGTTCAATAATTGCGATCCGGTACACAAATTAACCATATAGTTCAAAGCTTTTTCACCAGTAGGACCAAGCTGCATCAACGACAATAATGCGAAACAAAGTGAGACACCAACACAGTAAATTGGAACACCATTCTTGGTACATTTCTTGAAGAAACGAGGAATAAACCCTTTCTGCGCCAAACCGTACAAGGCTCTTGAAGAACAGTAAGTGTAGGAGTTACCGGCTGAGAATGCAGAAGTAATGATCACAACATTGATAAGATCAGGCAACACTTTGATACCCAAGTTTTGCATGGCAACAACGTATGGAGAAGAAGCTGCACCACTTCCACCAGAACCACCAAGAATCAGCAAATATTTTGGGTCGTTATAAGCAATTAAGATAGATACAGACAAAGAACCTCCGATGTAGAATAAGGCCAATCTGTACAAGACGGTTTTGAAAGCAGTAGGCATGGTCTTTCTTGGGTTGATAGCTTCACCAGCTACCATGGACATGTATTCAGGGCCAACAACCGTGAAAGCAGCAGAACCACGCAAACAACCCAAAAAACCTTCGAATTTTCCGATACCTCCCTTAGACAAATATTCAGCAACCGGACCACCGGCAGCATGCCAGTTTCTGAATCCGAAAGCATCGTGCTGAGGGTTTCCTCCACACATGGAAATCAAGGTGAAAAAAAGCAAGCCAATACTCAAAATCAATTTGGCAATAGAAAGCCAAAACTCACATTCTCCGAAAATTCTAACAGCGAACAAATTGATAGCAGCGTAAATCAAGATTTGAAGAACCAAAGGAATGGCTAGCGAATAATCACTACGCCAATAGTGAATCATACCATTGACTGCGGTGATTTCAAAAGGAACATACAAACTCTGCATGAGCCAAAAATTGACAGATGCTGCACACTCAAATGCAGGATCGATAACCCGCCCAGACATGGTAAGGAACGGAGAACTCATAGGTAAAAACGAAACCATTTCACCAACTGCAGTAGTCAATAACAAAATAACCGAGGTCCAGAAAGTGTATGAAAGAAGCAAGCCAAGCGGACCACCTCTGGTAAGACCGGTGGTACCAATGGTAACAAACAAACCTGTACCAATCAGCCCACCAATAGCGATTAACTGGACATGTCTGTTGCGCAATTTACGGTGCACTAGTCCTAACTTGTCCTTGGTGTCTTGAGGCGATACACCTTCAAGATCTGAGGAATGGCGCGTAATGGAATGATTCGAAGACTCGAGATCCTTGCCTACATTTGGCTTATATATCTCTGGCTTTGACATGGTTATGTTGGTGTTTCAAGGTCTGGGTGCTCTAGACAATATCTATGTTTGACTGCAAAATCTGCGACTCCAAACTGTATCAAACCAATGTGTGTATGATGAGAGCAACAATGCCTAAAATGTGGGGGGTCGATGGAAGAAGTTAGGTGCGAAATATCTTAAATCGGTGCAGATGAGCAAGTACAAATACTATTTTGATAATTTACTATCTCTAGGCTTTCCAGCGTGGTGGGGATTATTTCTTTTCTCGGCGAGGTGCGATGTAGTCGCATTCCGTTTACAGTGAGCGAACCCGAAAATACGAAGAATTTTTTGTATGACG
Organism: Suhomyces pyralidae; assembly: GCA_003706505.3. Lineage (NCBI taxonomy): Eukaryota > Fungi > Ascomycota > Pichiomycetes > Serinales > Debaryomycetaceae > Suhomyces > Suhomyces pyralidae. Next base: position 534,455 of record PPLO03000008.1, on the reverse strand, counting down.
TAATCAGATTATTGGTGGAGAGATGAGGGGACCAAGACAAACAGATGTTGGCGCATGACATGGGTCACCGGGACCAAGGGTTCCAAGCTCACCAGATCATGAAAGGGCCACAACTCTTACGATTATGCACTCCAAATCATCAGACTGTGAAATTTAGTGAGTATTCAGCCATGACCTATTTAATCTTGTCCAGTTTCTTTTTTTCGTCATCCCGATGTAACCATCTCTGGCGTACTATAGATCGTTTTTCATGGAAGTTGCAGACATGCGGTGCGGCGTGTACTGCACACATAGTTTGGCCCAGCCAATAATGCCATTGGTTAGTAGAATTTGTATGTACAACACGTCCCATCCAATCAAAAGCTTGGCCCAACTAATTATGAACCCACGGAACGAATGATCTGAACAATACATGTTTTCCTTGGGTCTATTCAGGGTACTTCGTGGCGAACAACACTTAACGTAGTTTCTTTATCTTTGATGTCTCGATCTTTAGTGCTCTACCTATGTACATTGCACCGGACTTCCTAATTAGTTCATATTTTGCGAATGATGGGGTTTCACTCACGGAACAAAAAAATTTTTTCCACTACATAACAATGCCCAGCATATTTTTTTGGCGAACAATAGAGAATGAAATTGTAATACTTCACAGTAAAAATTCAAAAAGAAGACTCCGCGACGGGGAATTGAACCCCGGTCCCCCGCGCGACAAGCGGGGATTCTAGCCACTAAACTATCACGGATGTTTGTTAAAATCATGTGATGTGCTGTAGGATTCATTCCTCACATCCTAAACTCAAAGCTTCATTGTTGGAATTCAAGTAAAACAGGTGAGGTATTTGCTACACAGTAGGAGGAGAGCAAATCAGTTACATCATCTAAACAAGCTGACAGCTGCTTTGGCAGACATAGGATAGAGAGAAGGTCATTTGTAGAAGGTTGAGTACAGACTAGCATCAGACGATTCATGAGACTAGTCAGGTTTAGATATATCACGTGATCAAGCATGAAGGGAATATTATTCGAACGATAAGATCTTTAGACTATAATACGATGAGAAAAAGTATGATCTGTTGAGTAGACTGTTGCATAGTGAGTGGGTTATTCACTCACTATGAGACGACAAGTGGTTACAACAATACTCACCGAGGACATTTTAAGAAATAGTTGAGAACTATCTCATATTTCTCTATAAATAGGTATTTAGATCTCCATTCGACAGTGGAGGATAGTATTAATGGGCATCTGGTGTTAATAATAAGCTTACCAATTGCAGGAGCAGTCTATTATGCACAACCTCTTCTTAAAACTCAGATTAGGAAGAGATCGTAAAAAGATCCTCCGGGGCATTTTTGCCGATTTAAGCAAAAAATTCTTAAAAAGCTGCAAAAAAAATATGTACAGATCACATTATTCAGTCAAATGTAAGTGATATTGGAAGTACCAAAATATATTCATAGTTGACCTGAGCAATTGGAAGATTTCGTCCTTGTAGTTGAATACAAAGTAAGGTACTGTAATGTTTGGATTGGCGAACTCAAATGTGAGCAAGGTAGTCTTTCAAGACTCCTGAAAGTTAATAAAAGTTCCCTTGGGATAAGTAGGACCAAAACAGCTTCAATTTCGGCCATTCGCTTGAAAAAAGCTATAGTGAAGTACCGGTATCGACAGCCACTTGTTGGTTGAGTAGGATGATACCAGCTGGGATTCAAAACCAAACCAGCGCTTCCGGTATCTACTAATACTTGAACAATGACCTCTTGACTACCAATGTCCAAGTCGAGAGAGTAGTAATCGCTCAAGGATGAACCAGCTATGTTCTTCAGCTGTGTTATCCAGCTGTGTTCCTTCAATAAGAGACTGGTCGTATCTACTCCTTTTGACTGTCAAACAAACTTGACATAGTCATCGGTCAGGTTATATCTGACAGAAGGAATTGAAAGGGTTGCAGAATTTTGGGCCAAGACCAACACAGCAGCGTTTGCAAATAATAAAACGACTAGGCGAAGAATGCCTTTCATTAATATTCAATAACTGAACTTTAGCTACTTCTACATTGCAAGGGTAACGAATTTCATCCAGGTCATATCGCTAGATGGTATAAATATGAAAAAAGCCAAAGCCAGATAACATTTTAATTTTCGCAACTGTTGGAAAAATCATATTTGACGTAGCCTTCGGATGGTCCTTTGCTCTACTAAAGTTCGAAATTGCCGTTATTAGGCGATGAAATATTCACCATGTGAAATCCCTTGACTTATTACTAGACGCTTGGTCGTATAAAGTTGTGTTGAACTAATCAACAAATGGCACGTATCGCTCATCCACTAGTCTGCGAAAATCAGCACTTTTTGGCAATGGCTCGATTACCTTGAATGTGAGAACGTGTGGGATAAGGTATATCATCTAGATCTGTTCTACTAGAGTTATTTCAAGTATATTTTCTATTTCGAAGTAAATTGAACCACAATTTTGAATATAGAAATTTGATTTACATGGATCGATTGTACAAATTCAGAACTGAAGACGGACAGTCACTTTGCTGGTATGGAGTTGTCATATTCCAAGATGCTCATTGTCGGTAGCTCAAGAAGTTGTAACATAGACCAGGTCCTTTTCGGAAACTTGAGTCTGTCGTTAGCCTAATATTTTGAACCTGAGTCTCAAAAAAAGATATAGTCCAACAGTAATTGCGGCATTTCTCTCAATAACAGCTAGTAATAAGCAAAAAGTCATATACAGTCTAGAGCTAGGCTATCTGTAGCTCCAGCCGATCTCTCATTTTGAACATGACCACTCCACCATACTGATTCTCCACTTTATCATTCGCTTTTCGCAGCCTCAAAATTCAATTGATAAATAGACTAAAGTTTCAAGACTTGCAAAGTGTGGAGACAGCCGAAATGATACGTGGTAAAGAATTATTGTTGATAACTAGAAGGTTAATTTCTGGGTCAGCAGTCAAGTTTGATGCTATCAAAGATTTCAGAATAGCCATAGTGGGATCGGGACCTGCTGGGTTCTACACGGCACACCATCTACTCAATAAAGCGCCATCAAAGGTTGGTTTAAACATCGATTTTTACGATAGATTACCAGCACCATTCGGATTGAGTCGTTATGGAGTTGCTCCCGACCACCCGGAAGTGAAAAACTGCGAGGAATACTTAGAAAATATCATGGAAAAGTACGGCAAGGCCCTGGCCAAAGATGACTCTATTCAACATAAGGTCCGCTTCTACGGTAATGTCAACGTAGGAAAGGACATATCCCTTAAAGACTTGGAGAAGAAATATCACTCGGTGGTGTTATCGTATGGTAGTACTACCGAAGATAATCAATTGGATGTTCCTGGAGCAGATCTTCCCGGGGTTGTGTCGGCACGGCAATTTGTCAATTGGTATAACGGACACCCTGACTTTTACCAAAAAGGCAGCAAGAAGTTTATCCCGCCACCTTTGGACCAAATTGAAGACGTCACAATAGTAGGAAATGGTAATGTAGCTCTAGACATAGCCAGAATCTTGCTCGCCGACCCAAGTCATTGGTCTCCGACCGATATATCCGTAGAAGCATTGAAAGTGTTGAAGACCAGCAAAGTGAAGAATGTTAATATAGTGGCAAGAAGAGGATTGTTGGAGTCTGCTTTCTCCAACAAGGAGATCCGAGAATTGTTTGAACTCTCTCGTGACAAAGTTAAGTTCATTCCTGTTGAGCAACACTTATTGGATTCCATAGATAAGAGGAGTTTGGGTAGAGTAGATAAAAGAAAAGTTGGGTTGATAGAGAAGTACTCCGTTTCAACTAAAAATACTACACCAGCAAAGACTTGGAGTCTACAATATTTAAAAAGTCCCATTGAGTTTTTACCAAACTCCAATAATCCCGCATTGCTTTCTTCGACGCGAGTCAGAATCAATGAGTTGGTGGATGACGAAGGCAGAGCTCGCGTTAAAGGTACTGACAAAACCGAAACATTGAAGAATGAGCTTGTAATTCTCTCTATTGGCTACAAAGGGACTCCATTGGAGCAATTTGATGAGTTGGACATATTGTTTGAGAGAAATCGTCTATTGAATAAAGATGGCCGTATATTACAACGCTCAGAAGAGGGCCGCATATTGAAGAAAGGTTGGTACACTTCTGGCTGGATCAAAAATGGCCCTACAGGCGTTATCGCCACCACTATGATGGACTCGTTCGACACGGCCGATAGAATATTGCAAGATTTGGAGCTTGGAGTTCATTCGGAGCCTGTGGAAACACCCACAGCCCCAGATGGAGCAGTCAGTTGGAAGAACTGGCAAACCTTGGATGATTATGAAAAATCGAAAGGTGCAGAAACGGGCAAAACAAGATTCAAAGTATGCAACAGCGAAGATATGATCAGTATCGCTTGTAAATAGAAACTATTCATAATGACAACCTGTAATTTTGATCAAGTAATGCGAATGTTCGTAGCTTCCCACGAAACTAGACCATATGTTTCGAGGACTCAAGTCTTTGAAACCGGCGAGGGAAACCGCGCTTTCCTCGAATTTCGAGCCCATGGGCATAACGTCCTCCGGTTCATGAGGAAGGTCTCTTTTGTCGATTCGGAATTCAAAACCGTCTTTTTGAAATACCGGCGATGGTGGAAGATTGGTTACCATATCATTGGTATGGACCAACCTTATAAGACCACAACTAAAGTCTTCATGTTTATCGATTTCCTTTGCCACCTTGTCAGTTTCAAATATCTCATTGACAAAGTCCACAAACTTTGAGTTGCCTAGTTTCGGCCCAGCATAACTAACCACCAATGGCTCATAGCCTTTTAATTGAAACTCGATTCCGGTCAATATGGCCAATGCAGCCCCCAAAGAATGTCCCACAACCACTAACTTATACTTAGGGTACTTGTCCTTCAACTTGACAACTCCACCAACAATCTTTTTATGATTTTGTTTCAAGAACTTGAAGAACCCCTGATGGGCTTTGCAGCCATCACAGTCGACTTCGGAATCCGTCATAGGACTATACGTGGCTGGAAGAAAGTTGAGGTTTGTGGCCATTTCTCTTCTGTTGGCAGTACCTCTGAAGACAAGCATAACGCGTTCGGCTTTATGGTCGACGGCATAGAAGCCTGAACCAACCTGGCCCCATTCACTGGAGTCAAACACCTTGACAACTTCTATATCGGCATACTTGGGTTTCTTACATAACGCAGTAGGACAGGTTTCGCCTAGTCTACCAGGAGATAGCCCATCATGTACGCAGTATGAGATGGAAGCAATCTCGGCATACTCCAACAACTTGCTATAGTATTTTGGTACCTTCAGTGGTTTTTTGACTAGGGCCCCAAGCGAAAGTTGTAGCATAAGCACTCTAGATAGCAAGTTATTGAATCTCATTGCGATATAGAACACTGTAAGAAAGTAATTATCAATCATTGAGACAGGACCAGAAAGTAATTAAATTACCAATTTTCTATGATGCTTAGACCAAACTTATGCTAAAGTCATAAATATTTTACTTATGCTAAAGTCATAAAGTTGAAACTTTTGCCAAGTGACTATGTGCACCTCAGCTCGTTATGGAGATTGTTACACCTAACGCTGCACGAGAACAAGCCACAATTGTAACATCTAGCGTAGCTGGAATTGGACCCACAGATGCAGCAAAGACGTAATTTCGGCCTGAACCGTTGGTTTAGGTCCTTTTTCTGCACTTTAGATGTGTGCGCATAGTCAGTGTCGGTTATATACTGATAATTCAACCCCAAGATGGTGTTGATGGATATAAGATTACGTTCTTCCTCAAAGTACAGGTTCAAATTCCGCCGTGCTGACAAGATTTTTTTGGTAGTGGGCGTATTTCCTGGCGTGGCTTTCTTTCTATTTTTATCGGAACTGGAATGGATACTGTTGTAGGCGAAGTTTTTGGGCAATTCGAAGGTGGTGACCGATGATTCTTTGTTGAGGTCTACTATACGCTTGGACACGATTCTTTCGAGTTGGATCTGCTGAGCAGACTTCAACGGTCCAGAATTGGCCTGTGAATCGGTCACTTGGGTCTGGATGTTCATTAATTGGTTCACATTGTAGTTCACTTTCGCTCTTCCTTTCTTGTTGGAGTTACCATCATTGGGCTCCTGAGATTGGTTATTCCGATTAGCACTTGGCCTTGCTGTGAGGTTTATCGACGAAGAGAAATAAACCGTCGAGCTCTGTGCATTAGTCGACTTCGGTACCTCCTCCACTAACATTTCGTCTACTACGCCACCGACGGTATCTCCAGCTACTTTCTAATACGCCCTACATCGATTACGTAACAAAAGACAAAATATTACATAAGCGATGTGCCATTTTATAGTGTAAGTACAGCAGTATAATTTATCTACGACCAGGTTTCGTGAAGTGTTTTGACTATGTACAAGTTCTTATAAGGCTAATGTATTATAATTGTCTGTTTGGCCCCAATATTGTTTTTCGTGGAGTTTGAAAATTTTGGTTATTTATCACCCTTTTCTGGTAAGGTCCCAGCACTTTTTCTCAAGTCTTCGGACAAAAATGGCTGATCTTCTCTTGCTTTGTCCAACATAGGTTTGATCTTTTGTTTTGCCAATGCAACATCTACACAAGTGATGTAGGTGTCCCAAAACTCAGTACACTCGTTTTCCAACGACTTGCCCTTCAAAAACTTTTCCGTGTACCATTTATTGAAACAATCGTCATATTGATGCTTAGCTTCGGTGCATTCAGGAGCAAATGAGACCGACATAATATTTCCCATAGCTATAGTGAATAGTTGTGGAGGTGTAAGGCGGTTTGGAGATATTTAGTAGAGCGAGGGCGTGCGCAGACTGAAAGTGTACTAGAAAGCGAGCTAGTTTGCGGGTTGAGAGGGCTTTGCAGGTTGGAATATAGTGTCTCCAAAACAAACAAAATGTTATCAAAACGGAACACATCTCAGCAACATGAAGAGGTATTCGGTGGCACCCTCTTCTTCGAGAAGGAAATCGACAATGTCCTCAACCAACAATGAGACCACCTCGGCTTCGCGTGAAGAATTGGAGAAACTTGAGCAAGAAACAACATTGGTGTTGCAAGAAATCGATAAGAATATATCGCGAGCCAACGCGGTGATAAATGATCGGCTTATCCCCATTATCAAAGATTATTCCAATGAAAGTAAAAAAGTATGGAACAACGCTGGGTTTTGGAAGTACTTTTTTGAACAATCGGCTAACGTGGAATTGAATAGCTACGAAGATCCTATATCCAATACAGATGTTAATACCTTGGCTAATTCACGAAGTAATATGCTTTTCAATGAGGATGAGGATGATGAAGAAGAGGAAGACGATGCTGATGCAAATAACGAACAAAATAGAGAAGGTGAAGCCAATGATGATAAAATAAATCTGGAATCCGAAAAGCCGAATGCCGATATTTTTAGAAAACCAACACTAAAAGCACACATAGAGGAGTCTACTCCAACTTGGTCTACAGAACAAACCAAAAAAACACAAATACAGTCGTCCACGCCTCAAATAAACAAGAAACCATCGTTATTGCCGGGATACAATCGCCAGGGTTTGGCATATGAATCAAATGACAGCATAGGAATCCAACCACCACCAATGTTAACCGCTTCTTTGAGTAGCAGTGAAGGTACTGGATCCAAATCTCCCAAAAAATCGCAAGAAGATTCGCCTGTCAAAGTGCATATGGTACGTCAATCCTTAGACACTTACCACAAACTAAGCATATCACCACGAAAAGTCAGTCGAACTCCTAATAGACAAGAAATCGTAGAGGATGTGAGGCGAAGATCGTCTTTGATCCAAAACCTTATCAACTCCTCACCAACTTTGCCCGAGCCTCCTATACTTAGGTCAGAACTCGCCGAATACAGTCAACTGTCATCACCGAACAAAGATGGAAGAGAAGACCGCCAACTATCTAATGTCGAAAGACTTTCTCCCGTGCTATTACCACCAGAATTATCGCCCACCAAAAGCTTGCAACTAACAAAGCAACAATCTCGAGAGCCTACTATTCAGAGGTTCCCGACCACCCCTATATTTTCCGAGAGATTGAGTGATGGTGGCAAACTTGACATAATGAAAACCCCTCTTGGCGTGAGACTTAGATATGGCGAAGAAGATAGCGATTTACAGCCACCAGAGCTTCACAATTCCCAATTTTTAAATAATAGCGAAGGCTCCAGCAAGCGACGTAGAGGACAGAATAATTCTCCTGATGTTTCAGATAAGAGACGTAAGCCATCTTCAATACAAAATAACGACGACAATGAAAACGTCTTTTTGGACACGAGCAATAATTTCCCCAATAATTCCGCGGGCTCTACCATATATCACTCATTGAGTAGACCAGATCATGGTGCGACTCCTGGTACCGACGCCACCGAAAACCATTCGCAGTCGAGATCCATATCACAGATCTTTGATGATATATTAAACAGCCATATGTCAGAGAATAATAACCAGAAAAATAGTCCCAATGACGGCACGAGCAATTTGCTGCAAATCCTCAACCGCCAAAAATCGTTAGCTGCCAAGGCTACAAAAAAGTCAGGGGCAGGATCAGCGGAGGTAAAAGATTTGTTCAGTGACGTACCTGAGAGCAGAGAAAATAGTCAGCTTGACAACACCGAAAACTCCACCAGTGAATTGGGATCGATGTTGCGTGAGAGATTTAATAATATCACCAATTATCGACAAAAGCCCACCTAATAATTGGGATCTTAAGAGCCGATAAATGCGGTACAATGTATAGTAGTTTATAGATTAGTTTAAGTTCATTAAAAGTAAGTCAGGCGGGGCTGGGCCGCCTATAATCACTCGTACATCCAATTATACTGTATCCCCTTAATTCCCTCTAATTCCTTCTCGATAATGCGAGGCTCTTACCAGTTGACATGTCACCCTTGAGTAGAGATGTGATCTGATAAGATCAAGCGTATATTTAATAACTGGCACGTGCCCGATAGAGCGCCTATAGGAAGGGCCCAGAGCTGCGTTGTCATGCTGACCAACATCCGCACCGTGATTGGCTAGATTTTGCAAAAATCGCTGTAAGCAGAGATCACGCGCCGCACTTGATGACCAGCTGCGAAATTATCACCTTATGCGGCTTGATTTAAATGGGGTATAAATAAACCATAATAATCCACAATTGTGGTGGCTTCAATTTAGTATCAACCTCAATATCTAAACTAATTACAGAATACAATGACCTGTTCTGCTGCTACCTGTGTTTGTGCCCAAAAGTCCACCTGTTCGTGTGGAAAGCAACCAGCTTTAAATTGTGTTTGCTCCAAGGCTGCAACCGAAAACGTTAAGCCATCTGCTGCTAATGCTTGTGCCTGTGGTAAGAGAGCTAAGTCTAGCTGTACTTGTGGTGCCAAGGCCGTTTGTGACGGAACCAGAGATGGTGAAGTCGACTTCACTAACTTCAAATAATCGAGTCATATCATTTTCTGGAAAAATAGAGCATACAAAGACTATACAATAATGGGAGGCATATAAGCATAATAAATTATATTTAAGTACACTCTCTGTAGATACCTGTGGAGAATTCCTCGTACTCGGTTTGGTTCCTGCATTTCGACAGTTACGAAAATCGAGATCACGTCTTTACGTAATCCACCAATCCACCACCTAAGGTCAAGCGTTGCGCTGCCATATGTTGCAAGAAGACAAATTGACTGTATTTTGCATTTGCTTATCAAAGATAGGTAATATCATTCAACTCTTTCGTGGCAAGTAAAGTTACTTCTGAAGCTAATCTATCTAGTACATGTCAATTCTTTAATATGATTCGTGTACCGACTTTCCCAAAAGTAGCATCCTAGCATGTGGAAACTTCCTGCACACGACCCTCATTTACAAATTGATAAATCTTGACAATTGCAAGACACCCAGAGAAAACCAGGTCAAAATGGCTCGTCTCTCAGGATTGCAAAAAGAGGTACTTAGTTTGTACCGTTCATGCATAAGGGTCATCAAGACCAAACCTGTCGAAAATCGTCAACATTGGAGAAACTATGTCAGGAACGAATTTTCAAAAAATAAGACTATTCCCAAGAAGCTGTTCAATGTGATAGAACATTTAATACGAGTAGGTCATAAACGATTTGAGTTGTACCTGAGTCCGCAAATTAAGGATATAAACTGAGTTTGGGAAGGTAAGAATTTGTAAATAGTAGTCTCAGTAAGTAGTACCAATACATTCTGCATTTGAAGGTACAAGCGACATAGCAATAGAGTTGGGTCATTGTGCAATTCATGACTATTCAACTTAATTGTCTACCGGATCAGATAGGTGGAGCAAGGTGGTAGAGGTTACAGTCACTACTCACGAATTCAATGAGCAGGAGGAAGGTTGAAGTGGAGCCGCTCCAAATCAGATCAATTCGAACTACGACCAGATGCTTTGTTCCTAAGTATATCAAACCATTCATCTTTTGCGGAAAAGTAGAGAGACCAGTTGTAGATCTAGAGCACTACTGTACTTGTCAACGGAAATTTCTTGTAATATATATTGAAATACGATTGAAAAGTATGAAAAATTATATACCAACGCTCTAAAAGTAGTAGCGAGAAGAGTAAACTATGCTAGTTATAGCCTATATTATTTTTATTTTGATCTTGAGCCTGCAGACCTAAGCGCTGTAGTCTCCGAAAAGGGAATCGACGTTAGTGAGCAAGAGTTCGGTACTGTCGTTTCTGTAGCCCATGTCCAGCATCTCCCTTTGGCCAGTCATGTCACGGGCTATTGTGGGTGCAAATACCACCGACAAGTTTTTGAATCCCATTCTATTCACATGAGATAACGAATTCACCAACACCAAATGCTTGCATAGAAGATACACGGTGTGTCTGTTAGCCTTCGGAAGTTTGTTGATGACGTTCGTTTTCATATCATTGATACGCTTCTCCGACTGGCCAGGAGAATTGGAAGAGCTGACTTTGATGAATTCATCGTACAATGAGAAGGGAATTAATGGGTCTGGCAACTTTCTCAAGTAACGCTTCAAAGCAGATGTCACGGCGTTGATATCTCTGCTCAAGCATTCATCCAACTTGCTTAACTGCTTCTCGTCGTGGTTATTTGGAAGGCCAGAGAATGCATTTTCAATGGCTACGATGGCCGAATTACCTCCCGAAATTCTGTAGATCCCTTCCATATCCAAGCCTCGTTGTTCAACTTCTCCCAAACATCTAGTAATGATGAACGGCACGATTCTTTGCTCGTAGTCAGCTCTATTCTGAATATTAGACGTCAATAAAGGCACGGCACTGGCGTCATTACTTGTGTCATGAGAAGCTGTGCCAGTGAGAAATGTATCCAAGATGTTGGACGACTTGGACTTAATGAACTTGCCCTTTTTCTCACCAACCTGAAGCGAGTTGTTATTACCTGTACTGTTGCTGTGGGAGTGGCCGTTTCCATGGGTAGAGTTGGTGAATGACATGACTCCACTACTTCCGTTGTTCTTGACCGGACTATTGGGCAATTGTATGACGTTTGAAGAGTAGCTCTGGCTGATCTTGCCGTTACCATGTTGTGGGGTAGCAGCTTGCAGTTGAGAAGAATGTGCTGGAGAAACCAGAGACTGCGGCTGGATTTGTTGGTAGTTATGTTGTTGCTGTGATTGTTGTGCTTGCTGATGCTGCTGCTGCTGCTGCTGCTGTTGATTTTGCTGCTGCTGTTGTTGCTGTGATGGTGGCAAGTTCTGGTTTTGGTGGGGCTGAGAGTTCAACAGAACCAAGTTGGCGGTGTTGAATGCGATCTTGGGTCTTCTCCAGAACTTCAACCTTGTGGCCTTTTGAGTTTCACCAGAGGGTTCGTCGCCATTGGTGGAGTTTTCAGAATATGGAGCACCAGCTATCAACGAAGACGAGGAGTTCAGTGCTACTGTCGATGTCAGTGGGGTTGAGGTATGTTTAGAGCTTCCGAAGTTGAGGGTGCTGTTGGATTCATTAAAGGTGGAGTTTTCTGAATATGGCTTGGAAAGAGATTTGCGGGTGAGTTCAAGCTGGTGGTTCTCTTCAGATAAAGCCTGGTTGATTTCGAGGAGCTTACGTTTATTTCTCTCCAATTCCTTAATTTCTCTCGAAAGACTGTCCAACTTGAGACTCTCAGACGAAACCTTGGTTTGAATGGTCTTGAGCAGTTCGTTGAGCTTGACTTTGTCTGAAGCCAATTTCTTGCAGTCCTGAGTCAAAGCATGTCTACTAGCCAAGAGCTGGTTCACTTCTGACTGCATTGAAGCATAATCAAACCCGGGTGGCATGCTACCGGATTCATCGTTGGGCTCAAGACTGGTGAGCAACGGGGTATCAGAGGCGGTTCTTTGATGGTCTCTGTGGGGTAAAACGCCGTTAACGTTGTGCATGGCAGGAGACGATTTGGGTAATGGAGGAGTAGTGAATGCCGAGCCGTTGCTGATCAGACCCTCGGAAACGTGCCTTGAGTGGCCCTTGGTACTGATTTCGTCTTTGCTGGTCTTAAAGAAGTTGAACTTATTGGTGATACCTCCGCTCCCACCGGAGACGGATCGCTTATGCTTCAAACTACTGAGTTTGGGGGTTCTCAATATAGTGTTCTTGCGTGAAATCGATCCGTTTTGTTCTGGGGTGGTATCGTCTTCGAGGTTGGTGACTGCTGGGGTGACTTGAGAAATGGCTCTTTCACGGGTCGATGGGGTAATCAGACCTGCAAATGAATGCTGCAGCTGTGGAGGAGACGCATCGCCTCGCTGTCTCTTTCCACCCATTCTTGAGGTTCTGGTATCGTCAACTTCATACTCTATGCCCTCTAAACCAAGCCCTCTTGGTGTGATATCGTCAGGACGGAAACTCTTTTTGTTGGGGGTGCTGGGTAATGGTAATTTGGGTGGAGGAGAAGACATGCCGGCACTGAAGGAATTCGAGGTGTTTTTGCGTGGTGTAGTGGTATTACCCGAAGTATCCTTCAGCTCTTCGTCAAGGTTATCAGTAGAGATATTATCGTTGGTTTCAACAACCCTGGCTTGCCTATTTGCTCTGGCAAATGGCGAAGGACATGCAGATCTTACTCTAGACTCGTCATACGCGGAAAGAGTGTTTGTTCTGATTTCTGCCGAGCTGGAAACACCCAAATCTTGTGGAGCAGACGAGTTAGATCTTTCGGATTTTGCAGGAGACGACTTCATATTGCTGGAATTGTGGAACTCGTGGTCGTTAAACTGGTTGGGCGACAAGATCATAATGTTCTTGTTCTTGAAATTGGACGATTGTGTAGACTGTGTGTCAGCGGGAGGACTTGCCTTTGGTGTGATATTGGCAGCTGGCTGAAGCTCGTCGTGAGTTGTAGGGGTAGATGGATCGTAGGGCAAGTCGGTTATGTTGTTTTTGGCATCAGAACTCATGGGTGGAGTTGAATACTGTGACGTCGACGTGAGTGGGAGTGACAGTTGAAGCCATTGCAGGTTCTGGATGGGGAGGGGCGAAAGAGTTCTTCTGGTGGGCTCAGCCGGTGGTGGAGGCGACTTTTGTGGTCTTAAGGATGTGTTTCTGTATGATAGCGTATTTTCTTCATCATCGCTATAATTGTTAACTTCTTCAATTGAAAAGTCGTTATCTTGAGATTTAGCGTCTTGGACCGAGTTTCTGGTCTGGGAATCGGGTGAAAAGTGCGTAGTGCCTAATGATGTTATGGAAGAATCGGTCTTGGTAGAGGCATATGAGTCTCTGGTAGTCAAGTTTGAGTATGGAGCCACTTGAGGTGGAAGTGAGGTGGTGGCAGCGGCAGGAGCAAGCGTTCTGGGCTGCGCAGCAGAAGCAGAAAGAGAGCTGGGTGGTGGTGGAAGGATTTTGTTCTTGGTGGAAACTCCTGAGGAGGAGGTGTTGGCGTGCGTGTACATGGCACTGCCAGCATCAGTGATGCTGGCGGTGCTTTCATTCATGTAGTTGAGTAGGAAACTGTTTCTGGACGAGTTAGAGGTACGGGCATCGTCAAGTTCACGGCCCTTTTGAAGCTGTTCCCCTTCTCTTTCTCTCTCTCTTTCCAACTCACGAGTACGCTCGAGCTCTTCCTGTTGTTTCTGTAAAGCCATTGCCTTCTTTTTGGCGTCGTACTTTTTCTTCTTGGCCATCAACTTCTCGTGGCAGTCCATACAGAAAAGCCCCTTGGAAGTTCTGGCGTACCGCAAGTCCTCGATTTTCATCTTACACGAACGACATTTGAAGCAGTTGGAACAGTACGCCTGGTCGCCCGTCAAAATGGCCAAGTCGTCAATCTTCTTATCACATTGCTTACAGTTGTAGGAACAGTTGGAACATATTAAGTTTCCGTTGCCCAAAACCAAGAAGTTGGAGTTGCATCCCAAAGAAGACTCACATTTGGAACATTTGAAACAGTTGATGTGCCACCTGTCGTCGCCTAATTCATAGGCGTGGCCTTCGTATATGGCTTGGTTACACTTTTTACACGTCTGAAGGTCATGTTGGATTGGCGGAATGGTTATTGAATGAGTGGAGTTAAGGTCTGAGTTTTGGGTTTGGTTTTGGTGGTGGTGGTCGACGGTGGAAGGATCGTGGGTCATGTTGATATGTGACATTGAAAGACCAGAAAGAAGCCCGTAGGCAGTATTGGAAAGAGCGAGATGGATATGGTAGACAAACTAATCAGTATCCAACTGTATAAAAGTTGGTGAGATGTTGGTCAGAAATTACCCGACTAATTGATTTTTGGCGTCAGTCGTGTTCGACAAAGTTGTAAATCCGGTGATTGGTGAAAATAGCCGTAGTAGTTTAGGAAGGCACTGGCTTAGAGTGCTAAACGATCGAACGAGCCGGTTGATTATGGTTTAAGTGAGAATAGCCGTATGTCTAGTTGACCATCTTATCAAATTTTTGAAGAAGGAGTTGACGTGCGAAGGGGCTCTAGGGAGAAGCCAGGCGAGCCGGGGAAGGAAACGAGAAATAAAGAGAGCTGAAAAATTTACGGAGGAGTCAGCGAGAAACGGAAAAAATGGAATACGGGAGCAAAATACAATAGCCTACAATTAAACAATTAGCTGGAATGGTCCAGCACCGACAGCCACCATCCGAGTGTAGCCTGGTTTACTCTATATACACAGGTAATCTTCGCTCGCTGTTCTCTAGGCTAGCTTCCCAATACTCTTGACAGTTGTGGGCCCGTGCCTTGATCTCACTAAAATAGACCAAGACATTTTGCGGTGTTACATCAGTAGTGCCACGCCCGGAAGGACGCGTCGAGGTGAAAAAGCCGAGCCTCTAGCCCCCCTGGCTGTACGAGGTACACGCAGTGCGCTTATGCTGACAGAATCGTGCAGTAGTTCTATTAAATATAACGTCTCCCTTTGCATTCTTTATGGGTTTCTCTGCTTTATTTTATGGTATATTTCACGATTCTAGTGCTCTATGATTCTATAACTAGGTTTGTGTCAACTATTTACAATTCCTCAGCAGTAAGGTCCTGCTTGATTTTGAATGGCTTGCCTCTCCAGTCAATCTCGTGACCAAACATGGCAATAAGCCAGATGGGCAACGCCAATACCTCTCTCATAAGCCATATTTGGGCCCATTGCCACCAAGGACGCTCCATGGGCGGAATGTTCTCCAACCAGCGGGGCATGTGGTCGGTAGCTTTACTAACATTGCCGGCCAATGTGTAGTACTGCGTGTAGTCTGTGATCATCCATAGTATCATGTGTACAATGAAAAACTTCCAGTTCCACCAGGTACCAAGAAACAAGGTGGAAAAGGCATAGGTACCGTATATTCCGCAAATAATTGACTCGGTGGTGGGTTCCACGAGCGTCGCCATGAGCACCATATATTTTCGCACTCTAAGCCAGCGGACTCGACGGGTGACATAATCAGCAGCACTGTTATCCAGCCCACTCAAAGGCTGCACCACGATATCGCCGGTAAGTCCAGTTTTGCCATTGACGTTTTCCCACAATGCTATACCAATCATATTGTCTTCGCCAATGTACCTGGCAAAGAACTTTATGGAGTTGCCCAATCCTGGTAAAAAACTAAAATACAGAGCGTCGCGTTTGTTGCCAGGATTGTTAAAGAACGCTGAGTTATTTTTGGGGCTGGCTATGAGCTCGACCGACTTGTCTAAGTCTGATTTGCGGTAAATATTGGATTTGCCGTTGACACAAGGAGCTATAGCAAGGTTATTGAGCGATACGTAGAACTTAGCATGCGAGGTGAAAAGAAACATCTCGTCCAATTTTGCACCCCACTTCTTAAGAAACCTTCTTCTGGTAGGGGCATTTGGTGCCAACAGTTTTTTGGGCCGAAAAAGCGGTGTGCTGGTGAGTCCTACCGAGCTGGACGAGCCTGATTCTTGCGAGTCATCGGAAATGACAGGACTGAGCAGGTACTCCGAATCGGTAGCACTGTTGTCTAGTGAGTTTATGGAAAGTGCAAGAGGAACGTGGTGAACCAACTTCACTCTTCTAGTTCCAGGCGCGTCAGAAAGTTTACGGCCATTGTTGTAGTTGTAGTTGAGCGACAATATCGAGTTTCTCAAGATGTTGGGGCTGGCCCACACATTGGAGTCCATCACCCACAAGATATCGTAGATGGCAGCATTGAACCCTTTGGCCAAGTTATTTACCTTAGGATTGGGCCCATAATGTTCGTCGCTACTGTTTATGCATTCGTTGTAGTTGGAACTCACAAGGATCGACGCGTTTATATGAGGATATCTGGCCAAGAGCGTCTTGATGACGTCCACAGCTTCGTCGCGGGGGTTGTCCACACAGAACAAGATCTGGATCTTGTCACTAGGATAGTTTTGACAAAACGATGACTCTAGACACGAGGCCAACTCAGGATCAACTCCCTTGATGGGCCGAATTATGGTGACTCCTTCGTAGGCAGAATCAGCGGATGTCTGCGCATCATCGTCTTTAGTCTTTGGCCAGAGATCGGGACGGGACAGGAACTTGGCCAAAATTTCAAAAAAGCCGTTATAGGCTGCCAGAACCATGGCCACGTACCATATTCCCAAGAATATCCCCGATAGTAGTCGAGCGTTCGACTGAATTTCTGGTTCAGACATGGTGAAGAAGAGAGAGTAGTATATAATTTCTAAGCGCGCAGTTCTGGTGAAAAGTACATTGCAACAGGCCCAACAAGCCCCAAACGCGGAATGAACGGGAACGCTCGAGGAGATGCAAAGAAAATACGGTTGACAGGTAGGCTGAGTGGTACGAATCCAAACCCAAACGCCTAAACCTCGAGATCGACGTGGATCTGTAAGCCTCTTTGCCCGTTTGTTCCGATAGCCGCACAGTACATAAATAAGGCGCACCTTTACGCTCGGAGACACCATAATGCTCGGATGTACCTTACTTTAGCTCGCACATTATTTACTGACTAGTGACACTCCACTGCTTTTGTACCCGCGGGCCATTTCACTAACAATGCGAGCATACTGACATGATCATCTACTACTCCTTTCACCGCCTATGCCCCAATTAGGCGGCAGCACTTACTACTTAACAATAAGTACTCAAATTGTCATTTTTTGAAATATTTCTTGTTTCATATGTCCTATTTGATGTGTATACCCATTTTATGTCCCCTTTTTACATCCTGTCTGTATCTCATTCTGTCAACCCTTTCTCTCCAGTTCTCTCGTAAATCTACTTTTTCAAATTCCTTCCGACCGCGGATGTGGTTTCGCATGTGCCACCACACCCCTGGTTCCTAGGATGTATAACCTACGACTTCGTAGACCATATGCTTCCTTAGCACCACTAAACAATGTGACCTCGTAAGCGTATATACCTCAAAGTCATTTTCATTGTCGGTATCCTCGGTTACTCACCTTATTCAACCATATTCGTCCTTCATCGTTCGGACCACGGTGGTTCCCGCACTTGCCCCACAACTCGCGAACGCCCCCACAAAACCCGATCAATACCGAGCCCTGCAGCCCTGCTAAATTATAAATGGGTCCTCAAAGTACCTCAGTTGCTGATTTCAATTTACTTGAGCATTGACCGAAGTCAAATAAAAAAACTTCCTTTCAATGTTTAGAGCTGGTTCAGGAAAAGTAATCAATAGAAGAATGCCCTCCCTCAAACACAACTTATCCAGTAGTGCCGTTAAGGGTGACTTGTTCAAGTACCAAAGCCAGTTGCCCAAGTTACCTGTACCTACTTTGGACGAAACTGCCACCAGATACCTCAAGTCTGTCCAACCTTACTTGACCGAACAACAATTTTCTGAGAGCAAAGCAAAGGTCAATGATTTTATCCGCTCGGGCGGAGCCGGTGAAAAGTTACAAAACCGTCTTCAACAATATGCGAGCGATAAGGATAATTGGTTGGCTACCTGGTGGGATGACTACGCCTACTTGAGCTACCGTGACCCAGTGGTTCCTTTTGTTTCGTACTTCTTCTCTCACAAAGACGTCCGCAACGCCATTGGTAGAGACCAATTGTTCAAGGCCACCTTGCTTGCCCAATACACTGTGGAATTCTGGGAACAGGTCCAGAATGAAACTTTGGAGCCAGAAATTATCAAAGGTAACCCATACTGTATGAATGCCTTCAGATATATGTTCAACAACTCCAGAGTTCCACACGAAGGTTCCGATATCACCAAGATCTACAACGGTGCCGAGCACCCATACTTTGTAGTGATCTACAAGAACAACTTCTACAAGGTGTATCACCACAAAGACGGCAAGGCTATCTCCAGAGCCGAAATCTACCAACAGCTCCAAGCCATCAAAAACAGCAATGTCCCAAAAGGTGAACCAATAGGTGCTTTGACTTCTCTCAACAGAGACGAGTTCGTCAGCGCCTACAACAACTTATTGGCCTCTCCTGTAAACGCAGAGTCGTTTGAAACGATTTTCGCTTCTTCTTTCATTATTTGTTTGGACTCCAACAGCCCAATCACTATCGAGGAAAAGTCCGCCAACAGTTGGCACGGAGACGGCCAGAACCGTTACTTTGACAAGCCTTTGGAATTCTTTGTTTCCGAAAACGGTAACTCTGGTTTCTTGGGTGAACACTCCAAGATGGATGCCACCCCTACTGTTCAATTGAACAACTATGTTTTGGCCAAGATTGCCAAGGAAGATCCAAAGGCATTCTTGTCCGAATTGTCCTCAACTACTTTTGACTTTAAGGCTGCCAAGCCCGATCTCTTGACTTTCGATCTTGACCCTACTGCTAGATCCAACATCGCTACTGCTGTTGTCAAATTCGACCAGACTATTTCAACTCATGATGAGGAACTTTTCCAACATTACGCGTACGGTAAGAGCTTGATTAAGAAATTCAAGGTTTCTCCTGATGCTTATGTTCAGTTGTTGATTCAGTTGGCGTACTTCAAATTGACTGGTAAAATTAGACCTACTTACGAAAGTGCCGCAACTAGAAAATTCTTGAACGGTAGAACCGAAGCCGGTAGAACTGTATCTCCAGAATCAAAAAAATTCGTCGAAACCTGGACTAGCGCCGATGCCACCCTTGAAGAGAAGGTTAAAACCTTTCAAGATGCCAGTAAGCAACACGTCAAGTACTTGAGTGAAGCTGCCGATGGTAGAGGTGTGGACCGTCACTTATTTGGTTTGAAACAAATGATTCAACAAGGCGAGGAGGTTCCTGCTATCTTTAAGGATCCAGTCTTTGCTTACTCTCAAACCTGGTATATTTCTTCTTCTCAAGTTCCTTCTGAGTACTTCCAGAGTTGGGGATGGTCTCAAGTCATTGATCAAGGTTTCGGTTTAGCTTACTTGATTAACAACGACTGGTTACACATCCACATTGCCTCTAAGAAGGGCAATGGCTTAAGCTCTGCTTACTTGAAGGCTCACTTGATTGATTCAGCCAATGAGATGAAGGAGATTTTGTCCAAGGGATTATTGGAACCTCAAGCAAAATTGTGATTACGTATTTATTCGAATTGTATATGGAATACACTTATTTATTTTATTATCACTAAGATAAATTATCAATTGCAGACAATTGCTTTATCCTCTGAAGCACACTATTCAGATACATAAAGACCATATAAGAAAATTATTAATAAAAAATTGCAATAACTTTAATTAATATGCAAGTAAACACCCTGGACCAGAAGACTAATGACTGCAAATAATACAGTGTTCGAGCCAGATTCAGATATAGCGGGCGAAATTTATTGAGCAACCTAATCGGGATTCTTTTTTTCCTTGATCAGTTTGACATGAAATGAACAAATATGACAAAGCTAGAACTAATAGATTAGGGCGAGATATAATTGTAAAGTAGTTATCAAGAAGTTAATCCTTGCAGTTATTTAGATGATCACCAGGACCATCAAGCTTAGAGTAAATTTTCCAATCCAACAATTTCTCCCATCAAGCTGAGATATTCCTGGATGAAGCTATTGAAGACCCACCAATTACCAAAGCTATTTTGATTGCCTTCGGCTTCACCTTCGCTTCCCTGACTTTGTAGTTGAGATTGCTGTTGTTTTAAGAATATAAACTTCAAGATATCATTGAGAATGAAGTTTATGAAGTTGTTATAAATTAAAATTGGATACTTTGACTTGAAATGAGTGGATAAAAGCCTTTTATCTATTAACCGGATCAATGAGTATAGCTTGTTCAACTCCTTGGACGATAAGAAAGAGTCCGCAGGTTTATCATCATCGTCTTGGGTGTCTCCGGTCTGAAGTGAACCAACTGATGTTGCAGATACTGACGAAGACGATCTCCTATGATCGCTTTCATTCAAGAAAGCTAAAAGGTCTTTTTTGAAAAACTCATCAATTATGTTGATTTCTTGATTAATAAAATTCATCGATATCGATGATTTCAATTCATCACTTAGTACTGGGTCGAAGTTGTATCCAATCAAAGTGTAAATCAAGTCATTTGATAGTATGTCGTTCTTGAAACTGAAACTGAGTTCATTCATTGAAGAAGTGAGGTTAGAGTTTAAGTTCAAGAAAAAGTCATCATCCTGACTTTCTTCTAGTTTACTTGCGGCCGTGACTGCCTCTTCGCTAGGTAGTGCTCCTTCAGCAGCTTCACTTGTTCCAGCAGCAGAGACACCAGCACCGACACCGCCACCTTGCGATTGACTAACCTTCAAAAAGTTCTCAATATCAGTTGACATGATTGATTTACTATTATCTTTGATAATAAGTTTTATGAAAGTGATTAACAAATCATTCAAATTGATCAATTTTTTCAACAAAATCAAAAATATGGTTGAATTATTGATATTGAATTTGGGTGAATTCACCTTTTTCAATTCTGTATTAAGGTTGTTTATCATATGAAGTAAATTCAATCTTAGATTCTTCAAAAAATTGATATCGGTTGAAGACTTTATGAGCAATAAGTATGGCAATATCTCAATGATTATGATCAAATACAAATTCAAATCAATAGTGGAAGATACAGTACTATCCGATACCAATGGCATTATTATGAGGTTAATCAAGTTTGATAAAAGACTTGAACTATTTAACAAATTGTCATTGCTAAGAAAAACCTGGTCTATTAATGATCGGGATATTTGAGGTTGATTTGAATAGACTTTGATTCTGATATCATTGAACCAGTTTTCTTCGTCATTGAGGATCGTGAAATGGTCATCTGAAGGGTATTTCAAGAACGGTTTGATGAATGATAGATTTGGTGAAGATATTGGATCTGGTAGCTCAGATAGTGTTCCCGAAGGACCAGAAGTTGAGCCACGAGTGGGGTTAGGTACGGTAGTGGAGCCGGAGCCACTAGGACCACCAGTTATCAATGTTCCAACATTAATTGTAGCAGTATTGGCGGTGTTTTCCAAGCCCACTTGAGAAGATTTATAATTATCCCTGCTACCAAACTTTGAATCAAGTTTAATTTTGCTTCTACTGGAGCTTTTCTTGTGGCCCTTCCTGGGAGTTGAACTTGCGATTCTTTCCTTTCTTTCGCCTTGAAAGATATCGTTCAAATCAATCAACTCACACCTTTCACACAAATCTTTAATCTCGTCATTAATAATATTTTCATTCCAGATAACTCCCAAATAATTATACTTTGATTCACCTCTACTACCTAATCTTTTGATAAGCAAGTTCGGGTATACTAATTTGATCAATTTTCCAAGTTTAGACTGTCCAAGAATTAGTTTCTGTTGCTCATTAGTTGTGTTAGAAGAAGAAGGATACATCATAATGAGCTTCTGGCATATTATATAGTATGTTTTGTAAACAGAAAGTCTTGGGATAGTATAATTTTGGGGTTCTTCATTGGATTCTAATGGCATTTGAATCAAGATGTCGAATAAAATTTTTATGGCCAAGAAAGTTCTGAGCAATTCATGATAGTTTATATTTGAGAGTCTGTTATCCTTATTGTCAAAATTCGGAAAGTACTCATTCAAAAGATCGGGATTTTTGAAAACATTTAATAGTTGGTTGATTGTTTCCACTGACGAATCGTTCTTGCCCTGCACAAATGTCTTGTCAATTTTGTTTCGGAAATGAATTGAAAGTAATGAGTTGATTTTGTCGGTGTTGTAAAGTATGTTATAAAAGTCATCCAATGGTATTGGTATGTTGAGTTTGTATAAGATGGTTAAAAGATAGTTATTGATATTCGAACCATCGACACTCATAAGACTAATCAACAAGTCGTTAGTTGTATCTGTCGATTGCTGTTGTTGCTGCTGTTGTTGCTGTTGGATCAATTGACCTTGAGGTTGCAACAAGGATGGTTGATTTTGGGTTTGATGTTGAGGAATATGTTGCATGTGTTGCAGTCGCTTCTTTTCTTCGTTCAAATTGAACAAATTGAAGTGGGAAGATATGGACAAATTGTTCTTTTGATGCTTACTCAAACGAATAGATGCTTTTTGATGGTTTATGTTCATGGGTGAATGCTCGGGAATTTTGGGAAACGTAAAGGAAGGAGAGTATACTGAACCCTCGAAGTTAGATTGAAAGTTGGGAGTAGAAGACGAAGGCACCATTGGAGGATGTTGGGGATGTGCAAATGAGGAAGATGAAGGGACCGACGCTAGATTAGGATTATTGAAGCTAGAAGGAGGATACATCGAAGTAGGTCCACCGACATTTGATCCCGCAATTGAAGATGGATGCATTTCCATTGAACCACCATAAACGTTGTGTAACTGAGATGGATAATGAAAGAAGGATGGCGGAGGCGCGTTTGATGAAACAGACGAGGCAGAAGTAGTATTGGGAAGTGCTGAACTAGATGCAAGGGGTATAGATGAAGGAATATGCGAAGGCATATCGCCATCGTTGGATGCAGATCTTTTTAATGGAGAATTATGTATCGAGTGACTTGCGGTTGTCACATCGTCAGGATCATTTTCATTATCATTGTTAACAGATGAGGGTGCTTCGGAGTCTTTTTGAGGAAAATTGTAGTTCAAAGTGTAAGCATCTGTCTCATACGGCTGCAGCTGCTGCTGTTGCTGTTGATTAGAAGGAGATTGTTGCAGAGGACCATTGTTATCTTGAAAGTAGTAACCAACACTCAGAATTGACGATTTCTGTCGCTTATGTGAGTGATATTGTGCTGGTCTATTGGGCATAGTAATATTAAGGTTGGAATCAATAGCAGAAACATCAAGGTTATCTAACGTGTTTGGCTGAGTAAGGTGGTTAACCTGTGCTTGTCTTTCAGACGTACCAGGGCTAGGGAATAAACAATTAATCACGGTGGCGAGGAAATGAAGAAGTGACTAGCTTTGCAACTCAAAAAATTAATGATCGAGGGGACTTCAAAGCGACACGATAAAACTGATGATTGATGTAAAACCGAAAAGTCCGAGCAAAAACGAAAATGTGGATCGGAATGTTTAAGGATCGATCGATGAAGGAAGTGGATGATTAATAAGAAATATTATAGATTATATCAGTCAAATTGAATGAGTTAAAGATCAGAAATATCTTTTTGTCAATTGATTGAATCAGAATTGAAAATGAAGAACTAACAAAAAAATGTGTCTAACAATAATGGATCTTGGGGGCCAAACTCAAGTGGTGGTTGATCTTTATGGATAACGTGTATCAGGAGAGGTTCGAGGAAAAACAAACAAGGGATCCGTTATGAGGGTAGTAGCAAGGTCCAAGGGAGTGGTTGGTAGGTCAGAAGGTGGCAAGGAAGAAAAAACACTGATCAATTGAAATGGTTGTAAAATCAAGCCGGTATGTGAATTTATTTTTATCCGTTAGTGGCAGCGTGACAGATAAAATCTCACTAACTAATGTAGTAAGTAGCCAAGTAGCGAGACTGGGTTGTAAAGCTGACGTGACGCAACCCCTGGAAGCTAAACAGTGGGACTAAAAAATGGCGTGGATAAGGGAAATTTTGTAGGTTCAGCAGTTGGTTACTCAGAAAATGGTTGTTATTTAAACAAAAAGTGAGTAGGCGTGTAAAAAAAAAAATACTAAAAAATAATAGAATGTAGGCGAGGGCTTTGATAAATTAAAAATAATATAAGATATAACGGAGAATCTGAAGTCCCTGAAATATGCCAGTACTGTGAAGAGGGTAAGCTAGGGGTGTGAATTTACCCGAACTCAAAAAACTGGCTCCAACTACTTGTAATTAGGGTGGAGTAACATAACCCATTTCTACATCGTAGACACCAAAAAATAAAAAAAAAAAAAAAGTGAGGTGGATGTAGACGAAACATGCGGTATTACAAGATATGACTGAGAAACAAGATTAATCATGCTGATGCGTAATTAACAATCTACAGTTGAGCAAATATATATAGAGGCCAGTATAGTCGATAGCAATACTGGGTCGCGTAGCACCAGTAACATTCCTCGATTATGAGCATGAAAATAATACGGCTCAGGTACACTTCGAGGAAATAGGATGCCCGTAAATCAATTCGGGACATGTCTCGGACGAACGAGCTAGGTATGATTAATAAGAGTATGTTTAAGGGATTTCTGATTATTCGCCACGAGTTCAGCATCTCGATTCATGGCATATTTACGGGTGCGGCTTTCTCTCGGAGAACCTGATTCTCACAGATTACCAGCCGACTCGTTGTTCTCGTCTTCTTCACTTGCTCAAACAAGAGTTATAAGGGCCTTATTCGTCGACTTGCATTCGACGCCCTTAATTTCGTTTACCCAAGACTCGTCTAATTGACGAAACCCACCTCGAATCAACTTTATTCGATATATGTACTTGATTGTACTTTATTTATTTTTATTTATTTTCCAGTATTTATTTTTTAGCGCATTTCCAAATAGTGAAATGTTGCCTACTTAAGAACCGCGCACTATAAGCATTCACCCTCGTTAATATCCCCGATTAGGATGGTTGGCACTTTAAATAGTCCGGTCGTCTTGACTGCAAATACTCTTCGATCTGAACCTCATCACGTTCAGACAACTTCACAACATATCTAAAGCACATTTGATCCACGTTTTTTTGGTAACAGCATAATGCGACAATTGAATCACCTATTGATCCACACTTATCACAATCCTCGGCCGCTATTTTTCCTATTATTTACTGGAGCAACGCCGTATTTACGTTTCAACACTTTTCCACATTCTCCAGATCTGGCATATAATAGCTGATGACCTTTAAATAAAATGCTACTGATTGTTTACGCGACAATGCACCTACTTATGTCGGCTCAGCCATACAATAGAATTCTTGTACGTTTGGAATTTGATCCCTTTTTTCTTATCGAGCATTTAGTGGTATGCTTTGTTCTTGACATGCGGGGTTAATGCGTAATATAAGTGCTCCATAATGTTTGGTGGAATTTCGGGCCAACACGCTGGCAGTTGGGTATGGCTTGCTATCCTGATAAAGGTTTTCAACCTTTAAATTGGCCGCACATCCACGGCATCCGCCTATAGTTGATATTCTAGTATGAGCCCCTTATCGCGTTTGAAAGTCATTACTTTTCCATTTTTGTTTGCGACTAGCATTTTTGAATAATTTTGCGTAAAAATGATGGATACTGGATAGACCACCTACTCAAACCCTACAAGAATGCTTTGTCGTCATTAGCTCGTTCATAGCTACCCAAATATCAACTGCTCTTGTCGCGGAAAATCATTGTGTGCTTAGCCCCTCACCTTTTGGTCTCGATAATCTTTCCGAGTGCAGTACATTCTTCAAATCATTCCTATTTGAGTTTCCGGGCTCGTACTCTTGGACCTGCGGGTTAGGACTTGGCGCACTATCGAATCTCCGATAACTCCCATACGTACTCAAGGCTTAACTTTAATAGCATCGATTAGAACTATACTAATCTCAACCCAACCAGCCACTCATCACACCACTATCTTCAAAATCGACCCACTAGCTGTCCACCTACTATCAATACATATGGGTGAGTGATCGCGCATCTATGGGCACATTGGGAATGGGCTCACTTCCCAAAAAGGCAAGATGAGCGCTTCTTAATCTTTCGCTTAATCATTGATTGCAAACACCTATAAGAACTGACTTGGTGCCTAGTCGACGTCAAACTCTAGACAGCGTCAGTCTAACAACTACAATGACAACCAAAGTTATTATAATTGGTGCTGGTATCTCTGGAATCAAAGCGGCAATCGATCTTCTGGCTGTAGGAATTGATTCGTTGATCTTAGAGTCAAGAGATAGATTGGGTGGAAGATTACTTTCGATCGAGAGCATAAATGGATCTCAAGTTAAATTTGACATGGGCGCGCTGTGGTTTCATGACGCACTCACTAACCCTTTGTACGAGAAAGCATTACGTCTTGGTAACATCGACTGTTATTACGAAGATGGGTCTACTCTCATGTATGGGAAAGATGGGGAGAAAATAAGTGCAAGTGAAATAGACCCAATTGCTGAAGAATTCATGATATATTCGCAGCTTGTATACAAACAGAATCCGCATAAAAAGGATGCTTCAATTCGCGAGATCTGCGACGAGTATATCGAAAAGTACAAGACAACTTTGAATGCGAACCAATTGAAGTATGTACCAGCTGTTGTCAGGATGTGGGTCGAACTTTGGCACGGTGACTTATGGGATCGAGTTTCCGGTAAGTACTGCTTCTACGATGCCGATCATCTAGGACGTAATATCCTTGTGAAAAGCGGATACTCTAGCGTGCTCCAAAATGAACTAGACGAGCTTCCTGACAATTACATAAACGAGAATATCAAGTTGAATTCTCAGGTAACGAAAATAGACTACTCTACCAATAAGGTGGTCATCACGACAAAAAACGGCACGAAGTATACTGCGGACTATTTGATCTCCACCATTCCCATATCGCTTTTGAACCTAGGACCAAATGATAGCGCTCGCATAGAATGGGTTCCTCGGTTACCCCCACCTATAGCCGCAGTAGTTCCTGACATCTATTATGGATCTTTGGGTAAAGTTCTCTTTGAATTTGAACAGCCATACTGGCCAGAGGACATAGAACGGTTCCATACTCTTTCAACTGCGAAACCTGGTAATTCCGATTCTATTGGGAAATGGGACTATCCAGGAATCATTTTGAACTATCAGAAAATAGCCAATATTCCATCATTGTTGGTTCTTACTCAAAATCCACTCTCCAGCTACATTGAAAACTTGTCTCCATCTACTAGAGACGAGGTTGTCTGGAGCATATTCAAGCCTATGTTCCAATCGTTTGCGACAGTGAAAGATATACCCGAACCAAAAAAAATAGTCCACACCAAATGGAACAATGATGAGTTTGTTCGTGGCTCATATTCTTCTGTTAGTGTAGGCAGTTCGGATCCGGGTATATATACAGCTGCATTAAGAGAAGGATATCAAAATAGAATACGTTTTGCTGGTGCCGAAACTGTCGACGGAAGTGCCAATGGATGCGCTCATGGAGGATGGGAAAGTGGTAAAAGAGAAGCTGCTAAGATCATTTCAGCCATGAACAAATCCAAACTTTAGGTGTAGAATCATCTACGTGTAAACTTCTTATAGAACCGTCACTGGAATCACCATGGTGCGTAAACCTTGAAGTTGTAATTTTTTATTTTGCGCCCTAAATTATGTAAATAATACACATTTAATGCACATACTTTTAGGGTCAAAGCAAGCCTTCGTGGCATTTTGAGCTACGAATAGTTCCACCACGTTTCAAAGGAAAAGACCAATGATGCGATCTGATACTCTCGTCAGGTTTGGCAGCATCGAGGTCTTTTAGTCTTCGGCGATTATGCCTGTTGAGACCCCACGTGATAGACCATCGATCAAAAATTCAACCTGGATATCTCATCAGCTATTGCACTCGCCTAGAGATAACGAATATGCCATCATCACAAAACTCAATCAAGCTCATTTCGGGTAACTCTCACCCTAAGCTTTCGCAGTTGGTGGCTTCCAAACTTGGAATGAATTTGGCCAAGGTTGGAGCTTTCCAGTACACCAACAAGGAGACAGCTGTGGCCGTTGGTGAATCTGTGAGAGACGAAGACGTATACATTATTCAGACGGGATGTGGAGAAACAAACATCAATGACTTTCTCATGGAACTCCTTATAACTATCAACGCATGCAAAACCGCCAGTTCCAGAAGAATCACTGCCGTTATCCCTAATTTCCCCTACGCCAGACAAGATAAGAAAGACAAGAGTAGAGCCCCCATAACAGCCAAGTTGATTGCCAATTTACTACAGACGGCAGGCTGCAACCATGTCATCACCATGGATCTACATGCATCACAAATCCAAGGTTTTTTTAGAGCCCCGGTCGACAATTTGTATGCTGAGCCATCCGTATTGAGGTATATAAAAGAAAACTATAACATTAATGACTTGATTATCGTGTCACCAGATGCAGGTGGTGCCAAGAGAGTTGCGTCCATTGCCGATAAATTTGATATAAATTTCGCCTTGATCCACAAGGAAAGACAAAAGGCCAACGACGTTTCCAGAATGGTGTTAGTTGGTGATGTCTCATCCAAAGTATGTATCTTGGTGGACGATATGGCTGACACTTGTGGTACTTTGTGCAAAGCAGCTGAGATATTGTTGGGAAACGGAGCCAAAAAGGTCGTTGCCATCATCACACACGGCATATTCTCGTCCAATGCAGTGGAGAAGATCAACAATTCCAAACTAGACAAAGTTGTGTGTACCAACTCGATGCCGTTGGATGAAAAATTGGCGGCCTGCCCCAAGCTTGAAGTCATTGATATCAGTGCCACGTTAGCTGAAGCTATCCGTAGATTGCATAACGGTGAAAGTGTAAGTTATTTGTTTAACAATGTTCCTGAATAGACGGGTTTACATGTGAACTTCCGCCGCCTCTACCATGTACCATACCACACCTACGCTCAATTGGAAAGGATTGAGAAGCTCACTACCCACGTTGCTGGAAGTCACCTTGTACTCGTCAATTCTCTCCACTTTGCCTACCATCCAGTCCTTGTTGGCAAACTTTTCTTGTTTTTCAATCTTGAGAAAGTAGTGTGGAGCTCCAATGTTGAAGGCTGCCCACGGCTGGAACAACTCGGTCACTTCATTATCACGGTCTATTCGTGTGGGCAAAAAGAGCACCATGACACCCGGATGGAAATCATTCATGCTGACTTTGGTGTTTAGCTTAGATATCAATTTATTTATTTCTTGTTCTTTGATTTTGTTTTCTTTTGTTTGACGTTTGGCAAATCCTTCCACATCCCTGAACCTCTTGGATACGGCATTCAAGAAAAACTTGGACAGTGAACTATCTTCTTGAATCTGTACATGTTCATTGAACGATATTATCTTGAGGAACTGCTCGAAGTTATTGACATCCGTCTTGAAGTTCTCAGTGTATAATTCAATCAACTTCTTGGACTTTTCGTCATGTTCTTGTTCTTGCTCTTGTTCATGTTCGTTGCCTTCTGCTTCGGCGTACAGTGAAGGGGCAAGGAGCGACAATTGTTCAGCATCACTCAAACTATCTGCCCATTCCTTGTAATGTTCTATCTCTGCTATTACCTTGGAAGAAAGCTTGTTGGGAGCTAATGCACTTTTTGCTATATCGTTCAGGGACTCTTCCTCGACCTTCTTGGACCGCAAACCCTTCACTCTAGTGATCTTGTACTCGTCATTTTCTTTAACCAAAAGTAATCCCATAGACTCGAGAATGGAACATAATTCTATAAAAAACTGGAAGTTGCTTTCCATCAACTTTCCTATACTTCCGTATAACTTGACGATAATGTTGTTGAGCTCAAAGATAAGGGAGTCGGTAGCACGTTGCTTGGTTTGAGTCAACTCCATTAAGTTCTCGTAATCCTCGTTGCTTTCGTCCAACTTGGCCCGTAAGTTCTTAATTTCCCCTTCAATATTGTTCCGCTCTTGAGTAAAATCGGTCTCTTTGGACGACATGTTTGACAAAAGATCGTTCTTCATGTTGATAGCATCCGTGAGTTCGCTCCTGAGCTTGCTAATGGTATTATTGAGATCGTTGATTTCATACGACGATTTGGTATGGAGCTCGGTAAACTTGGCTATATGCTGCTGCAACTCTTCAATCTTGGCATCTTTGGTCTCGATTTTCTTTTGGTAGTATGCTGCTTCTTTCGTGTCAAGTTTCTCGTCTAACTTGGCTGCATCCAACTCTCTTTGCTTGGCTGCTAATTTTGCCTCATACTCGCTCTCCGCAGTCTTTTGGCTTATCTTCATCTGCTCGATTTGCTGGCGTAATTCACGGATGGTCGTTTCATTCGTTTCATTCTCTTGTTTCAAGCTCTTTATGTCGTTCCGCAATTGTGAGTTATTCTGCTGTAGACTTCTATTGTTGTCCATCACTTCCACATTTTCCTTACGAAGTCTGATATTATCCAAGTGTTTGTCAATCCCTGAAGTATCCAACACTTTAGATTTGCTAGGTAAGGCTTCTCCTGTCGTGTTTCTTCTTTGTAATAACTGCTTGGGATCGGACGACGGATTGGCCACAGGCTTCATAAGCATACTTGATCGGTTATCAGCACTACTGTTATTGCGAGTAACAGGCCAGTTTGTAATATTTTTGTATTGTTGCTGATGCAATAAGTTTTCGAGTTTTTTGATACGAAGCTTGAGATCTCTGACCAAGTTCAAATCAGTGTCGTTCTCTTCACTTCCATTATCTCCATGCTGAATAATCTTCAGTTTATCTTCTTCGGACATAGAAGTGATTGTTCCAAGAGAATTGATCAAGATAGTAATCTTTTTCATGCTAGCGGTAGATTTCATCAAATCCCGGAAGTTCTTGTTTAGCAACTGACAAAAATTCTTGGGAAAATCAAAACTCTCTAAGATCTCGAGATAGGCTGCTATATCCGATCTCTCCACATGAACGTCGTACAAAATACTGAAGTCGTCTTCTTCATGGCCAATCAACGTGACGTCTATATTGGGCAAAGATAGTCTTAGGGGCAGTTGGTCCTCCTTCAACAATGCTAAAAAACTGCCGATTTTTCTGAGCCATACCTTACGGAATAATCTCTCGTGGTCTATTATGATGGTAAGTTGTTCGGTAATATTACCAACTATTCCTTTGGAATAGAAATCATACCATTCGTATTGTCTTCTCTTTTCAATAAGCATGAATCCAAACAAGAGTGGGAGATCAATGGTAAGTGAAAGATAGTACTCGCACCCTTTGATCTTGTTGATAGTGTGTAATGACAACAACTCGGTCGAGTCTGATGGTGACGTCAATACTTTCAAATCATTCTTGACATTTACCATTCTCATTTGCAAAGTAGCGATACGATTGAAGATCCCAAAACTGCGCTCAAGAAGCTTTTTCTTGAACGATTTCAACGCTAAAAAGTACTTGTACAGCGTCGAGGCATGGCTGAAGATTTCGGGAGCATACTCTCTAACATGGGTCACATATACGTGCTGCATATTCGCATGTGATTCGTTGGTCGAAAGCTGTTCTAGATCCTCAACCATCTTCTTGAAAAGTTTCTGTATGACTTCCAAATGACTATTAATGGTGGAATCCTTAAATGCCAGAATAGACTCGTTTCGTAAGGTCTCGATGCTCCGATCTATGCCAACCTTGTCTTCTCCTACCTGGTTGATTACACTTGTCAAATCGTTCAATTTGGTGACTATAGTGGGTAAGTGATCACCAACATATAATGCCAGCAGTTCAAGCTTCTTTACATCTAACAAACTCGCAAGATTGACAGACAATTCCTTGATCTTAAATGTAGGAAACTTCGCAAGTTTTTCGTACTTCTCAGACCATTTGCAATAAAGCGATTTATAGTTGATAAGCTTGATGTGATTGAGATAATTGTTGAAGGTCTTTTCGATATCGTTGGTGAAATTAGACCCAAACTGAAAGATAAGATTGAGAGCTCTGAACATGACATTGATCCGTTTCACCAACTCATTACATTCCTCTTCAATCTTGGATGAGTCCTGCGACACAGAGCGAGCCCAGCTCAAGTTCGAGTTGAGATTGGTGGATATTTGCTTAGTAGATGTCTTGCTGCCATCCTGAGCAGAAACGACAGGAGGCTTGGGTTCGATGCTTGTAAAAGGTTCATGTAACTTTTGGAGCAATGTATCGCTCACATCTGAAGAGAAGAGCCGTTTATCATACACAAATACATCATTCAATTCGTTGATCAAGTTATAGTTGAGTTTGATGCCAAACGACGTTAGGAGAAAGAGATTTTCGGCATTGTTTTCTTCATCAAAAGTCTGTTGAATATAACTTTTGAAATCTGCTAGTGTGTGGTATCGCACAGGTTTCGGAATCCGTTCACTTTGTCCTGTGTGGGCGTTATATATTGTGAGGTAAGCTATTTCCATTGGTGGCAAAACATCGGTTTAACGGTTGAGTATAGCCTAGTTTTCGTATAATATGTTCCGATCTACTCTAAAATCCCTTTCTCGATCTATAATATCTATGCTTCCTATACTTTTTTGCCTAAACGTTCTAGCTTGACACTATGGCTTTCGTTGCAACGTATTGTAGCAGCTTTAAAAGCTCCTTGATCTTTAGGTTATCTCGGTCCTGCAGATAGCCCCGTCACCCACACCAGTCTACACTAACCTACATGACATCAGCTAAATTTCACCGAAAGAGAGGCTTTGACAAGCCACAGATACTTGAAGATGGAAAACTGATGCAGTCGAACTCTACTGTAAATCTGAAAAGCATCCTTGGCTGTATCAGACAGTCTTTTCTCTGACCCCTGTCATATTAGTATTAGGCCGTTTTGGACCATCGTGTCCTGCATATAGATCACATTCTACAAACCAGGAAAGAACAGAAATATACACCGATAAACCAATAGTATTCTACTATACCATAATATGTTGGATAGCACATCGCTCGAGGTAGTTTCGAGGTTCAAACAGGCCATCCTTGCCAAGGGTGTTGAAGAAGATGGACCACAACTCCTCCATCCCAACCGTGGCACCAAGCTTGCACTGCCAGCCTCGTCTCTAGACACCCTTAACACCAAGGTGGTGGAATATGACGGAGTTAACCACTTGATATTAACCAACGACAGTATTGAACGCAGCAACTACCGTAACAAACGAAAATGGAAAGAATTTTACGGTTCTCCAGATGAAGAAGATAACGAGCTCGATGATGATGACGGCTACGAAAGCGACGAGCCCAGCGATAGCGATTCCGACAGCGAACATCCATTCAAAAAGATCAAAATAGCGGATATATTGGCTCCACTAAGTCATCCGTCGGAACTAGTATCTCATCCTGCCATACTGAAGACATACAAGCTGAATATATACAATAAGCTTGCGGGAGAGTTCATTGAAGTCATTGAAGTTGCACAGAAAAATCTCAATTGGCTCAACAAACTCCTTCATGTATTGAATGGAGAAGACTGGTTTTACTTATTGGAGGAAAATATGGGTCTTAAGAAGTACGACCATGGACTTGATGACGAGAGACTGAAGGAAGCAGAGAGCAACGGAACTGAAGCTGACGCTAAAGAAGTAAAAACTGAGGATTCAGATGAAGTTGTAGATCCATTTTTTGCTTTGCCAGAAACTTTAAAACGCTACGAAGCTAACCAAGTCCAGACAGAGTCGGACGATGAGCTTACCAATTTACACGACGAACTCATCAACTATCTTCAGGTAAGCATACAGAGACAGCATGAGTATATCAATAACTTATCACATCTCCGAAATGGGATAGTACGAGCCGATCGTTTGAAGAAGGATCTTTACAAATGGGGTAAAGAGATGTATGATAAAAAGAGCAGTTAGCTGATTAGCCAAAGAAATGAGAGAAGAAATCTCTCTTTTGAAAATACCTCAAATCTGAATGAAACAGATAGTATTATGCCAAGTGAATTTTACACTTTCACAGTACTCTGTAATGATATAGATGTAAGTTAGCAGTAGCCATAGTTTCAATAAGTATCGATTACTTTATTCATCAACTAGCGCGATATAGTAACATGTACTTTATAACCTCATAGGATACACTTAATTCTGTAATCATTACTGGCGAGTGGCCAAATTTTGAGCTAAGTAGGATTGTCCCAGTGGCTATATCAAATAATCTCTTTAAAACTTTGCAACTTGGGATATGTTAAGAAAGCGTTGGTGAAAATTGGTGGTAGGAGGAGAATTGATGATAGATATTGGTGGTGAGAAGAAGTTAACGAAAATTAGTTGGTGAGATTTAGTGGTGAGGGAAATTGGTCGTGGTAGACATAGTATAAATAGTGTGGTGTTAGTGAGAAATAGTAGTATGTATTAGTAGGTGCTAGTGAGAGTTAATGACTTCCAGTGTACTTTATTTAGTGCTCCTGTCTACATCACGTCTATACTTTTGTCATATTAATTATACACCTAATCATCTTCATCAAACTTTGGAGCCAAGTAGAACCTCAAGTAACCTCCGACATCCAACTTATATTCAAACAAAGCTGGGGTCTTGTCGGCCAACTTGATGGTGATAGTACCTGCTAAACCAGTAGCCTTGACAATGTCACTAAGATACTTCAAGCCAAAAGTCAAGTCGACTGGGTTGTCCAAATGCACATTGATGCTTTCTTCTGGTCTGTCCATATCAGTATAAGGCTTTAACACAATGGAGCCTGTTCCAGATTCACCGTCAGAGCTAAACTTGACAGATTCTTTGGTGACAGTGATACTTAAGGATTCACTCAAGTTTTTCAAGTCACGAACAATCTTGGCGAACTCGTGCGATGGCATGGTGACAACGGTGTCGTATTCCATGTCGTCAATCTTTAAAAACTCAGAGTCAATGTTCATCAATTTGAGAGAATATTCACTCAAACGATCCTTCTTCTTATCTTCAAATATAGTCATCACGCTATCAGGGGAATCATCGGCCAAGATGGTCAAGTAGTCTTCATTGTTGGCACACTTGATGATTTTAGAAAAGCTCTCCAAGTCAATTCCCAACGTCACGTCACGGTCACATCTATATTCGCTGAAAGCAGTTTGTCCAACCAATAACGATACCAATAAGACTCTGGAATCGTCAACGGCTTGGACAGTGATACCGTGCTCGGTACAGTTAAAGTTACATAACTTGACACAGTCTTTTATAGAGTCAACGATTTTCTTCAAGAGTGTGGATTCGTCAAATTTACCTTCAAGCATTGCGTATGTGTTGTTTGTGTAGAAGAATATGTGGTGAAGAAGAAGATGGTTGTAAGATGGCGATGGACATTTTCAAAGACGCGTGGACGGAGGAAAAACGAAGGCGACGCGTAGATCACGTGCATTGACCAAGGCTGGCCCCTCGCACCGATTTACTAAACGTCCTGCAGCCAAAGAACTGTCGAGAGCTAGTATTGAAAGTTTATAGTTGATACCTGTGTAGATTAAAATGCGCAGAGTGTTTCATGCCGGTATCTCGCTCTCTAGGGAAGGAAGAAACGCTATTCTCTTGCTGGATTTGTCACCCAATGGCAAGATCAACCTGTACGCATCGCGGGTATTAAGATAGTATCTATACAATCTTTTTGTACGAAGAAAACCTAAACTCTCATACAACCGAAGCGCACCACTATTGATGACTTCAGTCTCCAACATGATTTCGTCCACCAGATCCCACTCAATCATATTTTTGATGGTGATCTGGGCTAAGTTGGAGGCAATACCTTGATTTCTATAGGTGGGGTCGATTACCAACATTCCTATATAGCCCCGCATCCGCACTTCGCGGTGGGTCTCTACTTTGGATATAATCACCCCAATGATTTCGTCATCATCGTTTTTGACTGTGTAGCAGTATTGGGGCCATGAGTTTAGAAAGTACCAGTATACATAGATGGAGTAGGGTTCCAGTAGATGACTTGAAATTAATTGGGAGATCTTTTTGAATTCCTCTTGATTCTGCGCATCGAACCGGTAATATTTCAACCCCTTGATCGTCGTAATAAGCATGATTACTGATTCACAACCTTTGAGACTTGCTGCTCTTCAGTAACCGGAAAAAAAGGGATCACGTGGTAAGATCAGTTTTTTTTGACATCGCCCAGATCGTCCGTTGCTCGTCGACATTTGCTCGTTCGACAATTGCTCGTTCGACAATTGCTCGTCGACATTTGCTCGCCCGAATCTCTGAAACCGGCCACGCATCCCCCTCTCACGCAACTGTTCTAGCTTTTTCGACAGCCGCTCGCACGCACTCCAATTATTGTGTCGGGGCCGCAGCGAAACCGGTCTAACGGGAATCATGTGATGGTATGTTAATTGGGCGAGGGGTTCATTCCGAAGGACCCCGGGATTGTCTGCCCACGAGCAATTGTTGTCTGACTTGCTGTGCTACGATCGAAACCACCTGTTCTTTTGTTGCTGCAATTGGGCGTTGACCAACTAAAACTGATCGGGGACCCAGCCAATCACATTTCTGTAATCACAATTCAATTGGCCGCGAAGCATGATGATGTATTCGTATGATGTAGTGGTGCCTTTGTGCACCGTTTTTTCCAAACACTCGCTCAATTTTGTGACTTTCCTCATCCCCCGGATGGTTGTCTTCCTTCGGAGTTCTATTTTTTTCTGAGGTGGGCACAATATATAAAGCGCGTACCACCCGCAAAAATTCATGGCCTTAATTTAGCAACCAATTTTAATTTATAAATTTAGTTTCGATAATGTCTGCTGCTGTTTTAAAGAAGTCCGGTGTCATCTACGGTGACGACGTTCGTCAATTGTTCTTATACGCCCAAGAAAAGGGATTCGCTATTCCAGCTATCAACGTCACTTCTTCTTCCACTGTCGTTGCAGCCTTGGAAGCCGCCAGAGACAACAGATCCCCAATCATCTTGCAATGTTCCCAAGGTGGTGCCGCATACTTCGCCGGTAAGGGTGTTGACAACAAGAACCAAGAAGCCTCGATCGCTGGTTCGATTGCTGCCGCTCACTACATCAGAGCCCTTGCCCCATCTTACGGTATCCCAGTTATCTTACACACCGACCACTGTGCCAAGAAGTTGTTGCCATGGTTCGACGGTATGTTGAAGGCTGACCAAGAATTCTTTGACAAGACCGGTCAACCATTGTACTCCTCCCACATGTTGGACTTGTCTGAAGAAACCGACGAAGAAAACATCGAAACCTGTGTCAAATACTTCAAGAAGATGCACGCCATGGGCCAATTCTTGGAAATGGAAATCGGTATCACCGGTGGTGAAGAAGATGGTGTCAACAACGAACACGTCCAAAAGGAATCTTTGTACACCTTGCCAGAAACCGTCTACAAGGTCTATGAAGCTTTGTCCCCAATTGGACCAAACTTTTCCATTGCCGCTGCTTTCGGTAACGTCCACGGTGTCTACAAGCCAGGTAACGTTCAATTGAAGCCAGAAATCTTGGGTGACCACCAAAAGTACGCCAAGGAACACTCTGGTTCTACCGCCAAGCACCCATTGTTCTTGGTCTTCCACGGTGGTTCTGGTTCCTCCCAAGCAGACTTTGACACCGCCATCAAGAACGGTGTTGTCAAGGTCAACTTGGACACTGACTGTCAATACGCCTACTTGAGAGGTATCAGAGACTACGTCTTGAACAAGAAGGACTACTTGCTCTCTCAAGTCGGTAACCCAGAAGGTGAAGACAAGCCAAACAAGAAATACTTCGACCCAAGAGTCTGGGTTAGAGAAGGTGAAAAGACCATGTCTGAAAGAGTCACCGAAGCTTTGGGTATCTTCCACACCAAGGGCCAAATCCCAAACTAATTTATTTAAATAGTTCTACAAAAATAACCTCAATGTCTAATGAATGTTAAACAGTAACTCCCGTATTTCACTATGTACAAAACTATTAAGTCTATTTCTTATTTTTCATGTTTTAATGCTGCTTCTTTCAATATCAGTTGTACTTTATGATATTCTGGCATTCGATCAAACGGTTCTATTCTCTTTGATTTCAAGTGCTCTCCGATCACTAAATTGGCTTTGACGTATTTGGAGACACATCTGTCGATGCAACATTGTTCGGCCTTTACCAAGTCAGATTCACCGTATTCATGGCCCACGCACTTTTGAGCACATCTCGCCAATAACTTGTTGAATGTAGAAGCAGCAGCATTGAACTGGATCTCGGCCAACTTGATCTTTTGCGGGTCCACCGACAGCTGAGAATACTGTGATGTGTTACCCAAGAACAACGACATCTTAAATTATTTTTATTATTGTGGTGTGTATCCGACTATGACTTGATGAGTATACTGGGTAGTTCGAAAGGCTCTATGTCGCTAGTGTTTTGCGCTGACTCTTCTGAATCTAATGCTAAATGTACTTTGGTGAAAGTTTCGATGATTTTTTCCCCAACTCGCTGAGATTTCGGGCCAAAAAAATTCCTACTGAATCAAATAGGTGGAATTCAATAACTAGCGGTCTAATAATGCACGTATTGCTCACCAACGATGATGGTCCGCTAGATGACTTTGCTTGCCCTTATATCAAGTACTTAGTGGACGAAATCAATCTCAATACTGACTGGGATCTATCGATAGTGGTTCCAAATCAGCAGAGATCTTGGATTGGCAAGGCTCACTTCGCAGGCAAGACCTTGACCACCAGCTATATCTATACTCAAGTATCTACAAGGGGAGAGAGTGGAAAGGGAGTTAATGGAAAGAAGGGTCCTTTCCCAGTTCCACAGCCCGATTTGGCTTCTGATCACCAGGAATGGTGTTTAATAGACAGCACCCCCGCTGCATGTGCTGATATTGGCATTCACCATTTGTACAGTAAATCCAAAGAAAAAGACATTGACTTGGTTATTTCGGGCCCCAATTATGGTAAAAACTCAGGCAATTTGTATATCCTTACTAGTGGAACGGTGGGTGCTGCGATGGAAGCTGTGACCCACGGCAAAAAGGCCATCGCGTTAAGTTATGCCTTTAATACTCGCGAGCATGATCACCAAGTTTTGCGGGAAGCTGCTAAAATCTCGGTAAAGTTGATAGCAAAACTCTACACTCAGCTCAAGCAGCAAAGTGACATAGACCTTTATACGGTGAATGTCCCGTTGGTTCCATCGTTGAAGTTGGGTGGCACAAAAATTAGATACGCACCAATTTTGAACAACTACTGGAAGTCTATTTACTCACCAAGTGACCAACCCAATGAGCAAGGGCAGTCTCAATTTCTCTGGGACCCCGATTTTAAGCTTGTTTACAAGGAAGGTTTGGTTCATTATGATCACACCGATAGTCGCACATTGCTTAACGAGGAAATAAGCGTAACGCCTTTGAAGGCTGCATTCAAGAGCGTAGAGCCTCATGGCGGAGAAATAGTGTTGGAAGACGACGTGGAAGAGGTGAGCCAAAGACTTGAACAATCTGAAATAGATGAAACCAAGGCCGTTTTCTTAATAACCATACCTCAAGACCAGTACTTGTATCTGCCATGGGTAGAAGCGGTCAAAAAGAATGGGAAGTTTTTCATAACCAACGATAAATCAGTGTTAAACAAGATCAGAAATTCGTCCATTAAGGTGTTTCACTATGGTGAGTATGAAGATATCGATATTGATTTACTTGGAGAGTGTCCTCAGCAGTACTTCATTCCGTCGTATATCTATAGAAAGGCCCTTATTCGTAAGCACTTTCTTGCCAACACCGTAAACCATTATACAGTGAAGCATCCAGAATCCATATTGTGCTCGCTGGTCCCAGAATCTTTCCAGTTGGAAGTTGATTATGCCGAGTTCTTGGACGACGCTTTGGACGAGGCTTATGAATTAAGAGATGAAATTAATGCTGGCACCAAAACTTGGATCTTGAAGCCCAGTATGAGTGACAAGGGACAAGGAATCCGGATTTTTCGGACCGTAGAGCAGCTACAGGCTATATTTGACTCGTTTGAAGAGGGTGAAGAGAGTGACGACGAGGAGGCTCAAGATGAAGATAACGGGGTGATTGTATCACAGTTGCGCCACTTTATCGTGCAAGAATACATGGCACAGCCGTTATTGTTGCCATACTATGACAACAAGAAGTTCCATTTGAGAACTTACGTCGTGTGCAGCGGTGATTTGGCTGCATACGTGTACAAGAATATTTTGACACTTTTTGCTGGCAGCCCCTACTCAGCACCTAGTGAAGATGGTGAGATAGACATGTTGGGCCACTTGACCAATACGTGTTTGCAGGAAGAAGACAATCCCTTGGTAGTGCCATGGTGGCAATTGGAAGACAGTGCTATAAGTCAAGATCAAAAGAGTCAGGTGTTTGACAAGGTGTGTCAAATTACTGGCGAGTTATTTAAGGCTGCCACCAGTGTAGATAAGATCAACTTCCAACCATTAGACAATGCAGTGGAACTATTTGGAGTAGACTTCTTGGTGGATCAGAACT
Organism: Suhomyces pyralidae; assembly: GCA_003706505.3. Taxonomy (NCBI): domain Eukaryota; kingdom Fungi; phylum Ascomycota; class Pichiomycetes; order Serinales; family Debaryomycetaceae; genus Suhomyces; species Suhomyces pyralidae. The sequence continues at coordinate 493,622 of PPLO03000008.1, read as the reverse complement.
TCAACGTGCAATTGCTTGAAGTCAACTCGTACCCTGACTTCAAACAAACGGGAAATGAATTGAAGGGGCTAATCTTTAAATTGTTTGACGAGGTGGTGCATCAAGTGGTGGCGCCTATGGTTACTGGATCTAAATTAGAGGAAACAGGGAACTTAGTGAACGTATATAAATATTAGATTTATCAGGAAGTGTCCAACTAGTACTGTGAATTTTTTCATTTATTAGTAGTTTTTTGCAACCATCCAATGGTCTCGCATTTACGCGCAGTGTATATGAGATACTACTGGGTGCAATCATTGAAGCGACCACAATGACAGTCACGACAGTCAGACAGTACAGCTGTGGATCCATGCTAGACCTTACTGTGATGTGGATTGCAGTATTATAATTCCTTATATAACTGGTCTCGTGGGCAACCATAGCTATAAGCTTTTTAAGGGCCTTATTGTGTATTTGTTCACTGCGTCTTTTCAAACGCTTGCACAATTTTGCCGCACTATCGCCTCACCGTCACAGCAACACCTACAGCATCTATATTGCGACAAGCCTCCAGCTGTAAGCAGCAATTAGAGCATTTTATACTACATTACACTTCGATATACTACTGTCGACACATATTCTCAAGCTAACATACAATCTTCTCCATCCAATTTTCTCTTCTGTACACTTGCATTTCCGATTCGCTCGATTCTCTTGTCCGATTTTCATTTATTTTCTCACTTGCACCCAAGCAATTTCACCACTCTGATGGGTACTATCGTACCCATTCAATTCTTCGAGCCCAGACCCTATACCCTTCCTTAACTCCGCTAAACCCAATATTTCCATCTCTCACGCTCTTTTCCGTTTACCTGTCCAGTTATGTTTCCCCACATCTAGCCTTAGTAGTCACCGTTGAAAATGACGTGCGTAAACCAGCGTTCGACGACTTTCGATCACCAGCCCCTACGAAAAGAAAAAGCGACCACTTTTCATACATTTCATCAAACGTATATTCAAATTAAAGCGAGAGACCCGCCAAAATAAAGTGCACTAGTATACCTAGCACAGTTTGAATAATTATATTAAATAACAGAAGAAATGTCCACACAACGAAAAACATACAAAAACCATCTGAAAAAATCCACCACAAATAGCACATCGGCTGAGTTGGCCAGCTTGTCAGAGATGTTCCCGGACTGGGAGGTGGAAGAATTACAGAGTTTGTTGTCAGAGCATCACAACGATGTAGAATTGGTGCTTGATTTGATTGTCAATAACAAAGTTTCCAAGTGGGAGCCTATCAAGAAGGATAAGAAGAAGAAGGAAAAAGATTTGGATGAAACCGCCGGCGCCAACGTAAACGGCTCAAATAACTCAAACTCAAACCAAAATACCTCCACTTCTTCTAACCACATAGCATCATCGAATCCTTCCGGACAATCCACAAAGAAATCAAGACAAGGCAAGTTTGATCCTGCTACCAAATCCAAAAAACAGGTGCCTCATAAGAAGGGCAAGGATACTAAGGCTGACCACGCCAGCGTGGCTTCGTCTACTGGCTCGGGCGCTTCTTCTGCGGCTCTTGCTGCCGCCACGGCCGCTACAGCTTCTACAACCGTATCCAATCCTACTCAAACTGCCGCCAACACTTGGGCTGCTGCTTTGGCTGCCGATGGCGCACAACCGGCAAAGACCGTAGAAAAGTCAGAAATACAACCTGAAGTGTCCCAAAATAACGTTAACGAATCCCATAATGAAGTTCCTGTAGAGTCTGCAGACCAAGACCACCAAGAACAAGAAACCACATCCGTAGCTGCCACCGAAAAACCAGTATTGAAACAAGCCACTATTCCTCAACCTCAGCAAGGAACATCGTGGGTTTCTGCCATTGCTCCACCTAAGCCTGCTGCTCCAAAGCAAGCGCCTAAAAAGGCCGCTGTTCCTGCTGAACCTGCTCAAACTCAAGCTCCAGCACAGGCTCCAGCACAGGCTCCAGCTCCAGCTGCCAAAGAAGAATCCAAGCCTGAAGGAACCGTTGAAACCGCCTCTACAACCGTTCAAGACTCTGCTCCAGTTGAATCTGATCCAGTCCAAAAGGAAGCTCCTGTTGAAATCCAACCTCAAGTTGTTTTACCTGCTGCATCTCAACAAGTCAACTCCATTGGTGTTTCGTTTGGATCATTGGCTTTAGGTGACGAAGAAGGTGAAAAGTCCGAACAAAAGGAAGAAGTAGCCCAACCAGTTGACCAACAACAAGCCCAACAAGCTCAACAATCTCAACGTTACGGTTTGTACGGTAACAACTCCAATGCCAACAGCAACCGTTACAACCAAAACTCTTACAGCAATCAATACAACAACAAGCAGCAATCCCAACAACAGCAACAGCAATCCCAACAGGTCCAACAACAGTACGACTACTACAACCAGTACCAGCAACAACAATACCCACAACAAGCTGCCCAAACCTTGCCAGGCGCACAATTCGGTGGATACCCTGGTATTGATTACTCTTCTTACAACAACCCTGCTGCTCTTGGTGGTATCTCCTCTCCTGCTGCTTCCCACGCAATCACTGCTGCTTCTTACGGACAATACGGTGCTGCCAGCCAGCCAGCCTCTGCTGCTTCTGGAAACGGTCAAGAATCCACCCAATCGCCCATTATCAACCAAAACAACTTACAGCAACAACAGATCCCAACCCCATTCGGCTACCCATACTACTACAACTACTACAACAGTCCATACTACGGTACTGCTGCTGCTGGTTTGGGTGCTCAATCTTCGTTTGGTAACGTTGCTTCTCCAATCACCGGTTCTCTCAACGCTACTCAAGCCACCGGTGGTGCTGGCTCTACTGGTAATACACCAGGTCAAACCAACGCTGTCAATGCCACTGGTGCTTCTGCTTCTGGTATAAACAACGGTGCCGGATTTGTCGGTGGAAGTGCTCCATCTCAATACTACGGCCAACCAAACCAGTTCAACAACAGATACCCTGGCTACTCTTACCCACCTCAACAACCTCAACAACAACAGCAACCTCAACAAGGATCTAGTGGTGCCAACGGTGCTGCTTCGGGCCAAAACGGTGCAAGTGCTCAAGCTGACGGTTCTAGCGACTCTAGAAGCGGCTCAACTGGTCAACAGGGCCACCAATTGCCTCAAAACCCAGTTCAAATCCAACCAATTCCTCAATACGGTGCTTACCAGCAATATCCCCAATATGGGTATCAAGAAAATGCCCAATACCGTGGCTGGTATTAGGTGGTCTAAACCTTTATGATAATGAGTGAGTTGCCTACTAAATTGTATTAATTTAACGTCACAGGTGTAGAAATAAATTATACTGATACTTTTTCATGAATGTAGAAATAACTACTTTGTTCTGTAAACTAATTTCAAATCAAATTTGCAATATTTGAAAAGGTGACTTCGGCATGGTAATTTCCTCATGTTTGGAACAATTAAAGCAAAATATAAGAGAAATGATAAGGATAGATCATTGAGAGAAATTATCAGCAAATCAGGGGAAAGTCACGGGCATCTGCCAAAATGGAAACGATCAAATGAACGATACAGAGTATTTATGACACTACGATTAGCCACACAGTGATAAGACTCCGCAGTACCTCAGTACCCCATGGAACCACCAGCGACAGGTATAGCACATCACGTGACGCCACTTTATCACGGCAATCCTCTTTTGGGGCCACCTCAGCCAGCGTCAGAGGCGACAGCAGATCCCTAGGGGCTAGCTTGAGAAGTAGAGAAGGTCAGAAAACGTACCTAGAGCGACGTAAAAGCTCAGGGCAGCCTTTTCTACTAATATTGAAAAATCCCAACTTAAAATATTACCATTCGCACCATATTACCACCTACTATATAACAATTTCAGTATGTTTATAAAAGTGGAGTATAGGAGGAATTACATCCGCTTTGGTAAATTTGTGCACTGGGTGGCTCATACATTAGGAGTGCGTCCCGCGTATAACTGGGTACTAACAATTTTGAGTACAGCAAGTGCGCGAAAATGGCGATTGTATATAATTTGCGGTTTATGCTTCCGCCCACTAGTATATACTTTTTTCTTAGTGATTTCTTAACTACCAGACCACACATTAAATTTCCCCCCTAAAGTAAGTTTTATGTTTGTTAGTAGGACGCACTAAGTGAAACACACATAATATTTGAAGTCCATAAAAGTTGAACATGAGGTTAAAGGTACCAGTGCATACCAGCAACTCCTATATAAGATATAGACGCTGCTGACGTTAGGTACCAATTCGATTATCGTCATTTGCATGCATCCACCATCAACAGCTGGGATTATTTGAGGTTGCAAAATCTAATCGCATCCAAAGTTTGCGCGGACGGCTGACTTTGGTGAGGTTACTTACACCAGCCATCAAAACCTACTAGTTGAGATGACTCGAGATTTCATTCAATATATCCATCAAGCAATTAAGTGTTGGCCTCCTAATTTTCGGCATTCGAGGAATAGAGGGGGATTTGGCTAGGTATAGGAGAAGCCATCACCAGCGAACGTTCCCCGTACTTAAGTGCAGGCGCAGTGTGTGCAGGACGCACACTTTGGCGTTTACCGAGTGAGGCATGCGTGCGAACACGAACAGCGCCGCACATTTTAACTGTTTTGCAATGTTGGCGTACGCGTTTGTTTACATTGACACTTTAATGGCCCACCCGCACTACACTATTTGTGTATATATTGAGATGGATTTCTGTTATCACTTTTTGCCCTAGTTTATATTTTTGACTTATTTTACTAACAATTCGAAGATGGCTCCAACAGAAAAGAGAAAGTCTACCAGAAAAAAGAAGGACCCAGACGCTCCAAAGAGATCCCTTTCAGCTTACATGTTTTTTGCTAACGAAAACAGAGACATTGTCAGAGCTGAAAACCCAGGTATTTCTTTCGGTCAAGTCGGTAGATTATTAGGTGACAAATGGAAGGCTTTGTCTGATGACGAGAAGGTCCCATACCAAACCAAGGCCGACGCCGACAAGAAAAGATATGAGAAAGAAAAGGCTGAATATGTCAAGAGGAACACCAATTAAGCTATTTGACTTTTAACGTTTGTTTTCTTCTCACGGCAGAAAAAAACTCTGTATTATTCTTTTACCCTTTTTTTATTTCGTATCTCTGTTTAGCTCCATGTTTTATTAGTTATATCTAGGTGTACCATATGATCAATATACTGACATCTTTATCGAACGTAGATACTTATTGTGGTAAATTCATGGAAATTGTGTTGCTATAGATTAGTGCGACTAAATGTTTACTAATTTGCGGTATCGTAGCGCGTGGTCTCGCCGATCGAACGAAAAGCCCGAAAATGGCCATAATCCGTTCTATCAATTATGTGGAGTGCTAGGATGAATTTGTTGAGTTGTTTCTTATCTTCTGATTTCTATCCCATATTCTCTGTCAGTATACGACTTTATGTGCCTCTTCTATCCAACTGCTATTTGCCTCGATTTTCTCTCCTAACCTCCAAGTGCGGGCTCTCGCGGTCTTTCGCTGTGGCTAGCCGCCGCGGCTTCCTCTCACCCACAAATTATATCTCATCAGCAAGTTAGTCCTTTTCTCCTTCTCTCCATCTTTGGTACCACAATGTCTTTACCATTACCTTATTACAATGACGATAAGAAGTCTTTCGCCTACCCTACTGTTCACAAAAGATGGCCCTTAATCATAGAAGGCGCCATAAGGGATGTTTCCAATACATTTGCTGCCAAATCAGAGCTCTCTGAGACCGGCGATAAAATTGTCGCTAGCTTGAAAGATCTTCTTGCCGCTTTTCTTGATGATGCAACCGTGAAACCATTCACTGAAGCCGAGATAACTTTGAATCCAAGCTTGAAAACTTACAATGAATCTCTTGCAGAGTTAAATAAAGTCAGAAAAGTGACCTGGCTAACTGGCCCTTGGTTATATTTGGAGTGTTATTTGTACCAATTGATCAACAATATGTTCATTTCGTCACCTCAATCTTTCTGGCACACATTTGATTTATTCGAAGAATTGAAAACATCCACCTTTAAACAATCCGAAACTGGAGTTCTTGAGCTTTGTAAGCGTTACGAAATCCTCAAGGACCAATTGCAGGATGCTGACGAAGAAGCTCTCTCTATTTTGTTCCGTGAATACATTGATATTTCTCTCTGGGGTAACGCCACTGATTTGTCGCTTTTGGCTGGTAACGTCACCTTAGAAGATATCAAGTCAGTTCAAGGTGCGGAAGTTCGTAAAAAGAACGAAGAAAAGATTTTGGTCAATGACTTGCCTGCTGCCTGGAAACATTTACTCTCGCAGGATCCAGCCAAAAGAAGAATTGACATTGTTCTCGACAACTCTGGGTTTGAGTTGTTTGCTGACTTGGCATTCACTCTTTTTGTTCTCGACTCCAAATTGATTTCCGAAGTCAGAATCCACTGTAAAGAGATCCCATGGTTTGTTAGTGACACTATGCCTAAAGACTTTAGTGCATTGCTCGGGCAACTTGTTGATCCCGAGTTCTATAAGGAGATTCATGGTAATCGAGCAGACGCCAAGGCAATTAAAGTCTTTCATGACAAGTTGCAACAATACCACCAATCCAACCGGCTCACCGTTCATCACCACCCATTTTGGACTTTGGACTTAAATTTCTGGCACATTGTTGACTACAAAGATTTGCACCAGACATTGGCTGACTCAAGCTTGGTTATTTTCAAAGGAGACTTGAACTATCGTAAGTTGACCGGTGATTTGCAATGGGACAAAACCACCCCATTTAATACTGCCATTCAGTCTTTGGCCTCATCATCCATACCTGTTCTTAGTTTGAGAACTTGTAAGGCTGACGTGGTTGTGGGCTTGAAAAAGGGAGTCAATGAGAAGTTGATTGAAACGTACAAAGAAATGGGTAACGAAGTGGGCGAGTTTTGGAGCTCTTCCGGTAAATGGGCCGTTATTTCTTTCTCCGATGGTAAAAACTAAAACTACATTATATACCATTAATAGACATTTATTAGACATACTTTCGTTTATTTAAGTTATGACACCCTCACTTACATGTCAGCCGCCCTTCTGGCATTACATGCCACTATCTTGAACTTGTCCACCACCACTTCTCTGTCAGACGTACTGGAAGAACCAGGACCATCGTGAGCACTGACGTCACTCATTTTGATCAAAACATCTTTTATGATGAATGTCCACACGTCGTCACAGAAACGATACGTATTCAAGTCACCTTTGAATGTCAATCTGCTCTTGGCCGTTCCGGCTTCCGACTTCAAGTTGTCTGAGATTATGCGGTCGAAGTTGTTTAAGATTGTCATAGCAAGTTGCGGTTGGATTTTTTGGTCCGATATCAAAATATCCAACGCGTCTGTAAGCGCTATGCCGATTGTGGACCTTCTGTAAAGCTCATAGTATGCTGGGGCACTCATTCTTGTGTTAGTAATATCACTGACTTACTGTATTGCTGATATTTGATATCGGCTTGGTACATCACGTGATACAGCTCCTTCTGCTCCATCTGAGTAAGAATCAAGGCTGGTAGACTGCTGTAGAAGCAGCAATGGTAGAGCAAGACTTGAGTATCGGCAAGCGGTATAGAAATGCCATCAGGAAATTTAGGGATATCAAGTCATGGGACTCACGCAAAGATAGTTCTGACTTCCAGCATAGGCTCCAGGAATTAATCGATGAGTTCACCTTGATTCAAACCATCGTCACTCGGTTGCACCTATTCAGTGACAATGAAACACTTCAAGAGGTAAACACCAACTACATACCATTCTTCAACACTCTGTTCTACTTGGGTAGTTTATATACTGATTATTCAATTGACAAAGGAGTGCAGTCTACGGATGCCAAAGTGGTCAATCTTCAACGGGCAAGATCATTCTATACTCAATATCTTATCGAATTGCAGCAATATCAAGTATTAAGTGAGAGTCAAAGCCAAAGGCTCGATGGGTTCAAACGTCTAGCTAATCCTAACATAGAAGAAGTAGTACAATATTCTAATAACCCTACTCAAAGGAGACAAGAGAAGATTGAAAACTTCAAGCTAGAAAAAGAACTCAACCAGAAGCTTGAAATCCTCAATGAGTATCACGAAAAGACAGGTGAAAACGAAGATGATGAGTCTGCATTCAGTAAATTTGACGAAGAAACCGTCCTACAAATATATACAGATCAGTTGAGATTACATTCTATCGAAACGTTTAATATGCTTGAGTCCATTACTATGGAGCTCAAGGTACTTGAAAACAGGCCCAAGATCGACTCCATAAATCCTCAGCAACCCCAAGATACGCGGACTAAAGATTTGTCTGCAGCCAACGACTATGGATACACCCCTAGGCTTGAGACTTTGCCTTCCCAAGCCACTAAAGTATCGGATCTTATATCCAAGCAAGGTAAGATTTTGAGACCTTTTACCATAACGTCGGACCGTCAACAACTAAAAGAAAAGGTATTTGGAACCGGCCAAGTATTGCCTTCGATGACAGTCGAGGAATATTTGGATTATGAGCTTGCCAACGGTAAGATGATGAAGGAGGAAGTAAAGGACACCAATGAAAGTGACACTGACAATTCCGATGACGAGTTGGAAAAAAGAAGATGGGACGATTGGAAGGACGAGAATCCTAAAGGATCCGGAAACATGAAAGCCAATGTTGGTTAGATACCCACAACCGTAAATATATGTAATAACGCAATATGTATTTGCACTTTCAGTAGTATTAGTTGATGGTCTTTTACTCATTCAATTCTTCACCCAATTGCTTGAGCCATTCGTAGTACTCTATTTTCAATTCATCCAATGTAGTGACCTTGAAACCAAAGTCATGAGTCTTTAGTATCCACTTGTCTTCGTCATCATCAAAGCTTTTTAAAGTGTTTAAAATAACCATGTACAACTCTAATATCTTGAGTTTGTACTGCTTAACATCTTCAACAGAAGTCTCGGCACTTGAAAGTGAATGCTCCGACCTGAACCGAGTGATGAACAAGTACAAAGACTCGACAGCCCCTCTTTTGTCTGCTAACAGATCGGCACTCAAACTATTGGCTGAGCCAAATAATCTCCACGAGTAAAGGTATTCGTAATATTTCAATGCTTGCGATAATGTAAGCTCATCGTTGGCAAGTTCCAATAAAATGCTATCGATAAGCAAGTAGTTATTTTGGTATAACTCGTTGGTGTTGGGAGGAAAGAGAACAGAGATCGAATTGTTACTTATAAGTTTCTTGATGAAACGAGTAAACAATTGTTTGAACTGGAGTGATGATTTCAAGTATGTGAGCGACTCATATACCAAGTCAAATTCCGAAAGTGTGATTGATAACTCAAACATATTCAAGTAGAACTCCGTAAGCTGTGATGAGGCTGGCGAAGACTTGAGGATATCAATGGCTTTCTGCTCGAACTTCAACGATATTTTGGACAATTTAACTTCCAACTCAAACGATGCAGATACGGCATCTTTCAAGTCGTTTGCTCCCGATATTGTAGGAATGCCACCCAAGAACTTGGATTTGTTTTCAAGAATAAGCGATTGCGACGCTCTGTTGATATCTTTACCTTGTGACTTAGCAAGCTCAGACAATGCATGGAAATACTGGGCTTGCTTGACGTATACGTCAGAGTGAGGAGCAAATATGGAGTTCAAGAACTTTCGAATGTGAACGTTTTGATTAAGGTTTTTGACCAAGTCCTGATACTTTTCCAACTCTTGGTTGAGACTAAATTCGGCAAATATGTTGAAATACTCATCTGGTTCACCGTCGATTAAGTAAACAAGTCCGATCAAAAACTTCTCCAAGCTGTTGGCGGAATTAAGGTTGGCAAGAAATGAGTTTCTAATGAACTTGCCTTCGTTTCTATTGATCAAGTCGATGGTGGCATCAACTACAAACACTTCTGGCTTACTGAGTACTGTGTGGTAGAAGTAGTCGTAGGCTTCATTGAGTTTGTGGTTCTGGATAAGCTGGTTCATCTGGGGGTGTTTTGCTACGATACTGGACCAGAAAAGCGAGTTTTCGAGATTGCTGAGGCCATTGGCTTCAATACGAGCCTGGCTTGAAGAGTCAGTAAAACTTGTATCGAATATCTTACCAATTAGATTATAGGTATTGAGTTTGGCAATCAATTTGTTGATGAGCAATAAGATTTGGTCATTGACTTCACAGATCAAGAACATTATAATCAAGTTGAGGAGCAAAGCTTCGTGACTTTGCTTGATCTGCTTAAATGTATGAATGGTGTTGAGCTTGTCAAACTTCAGAAGAGCTAAGGCGTTCAGCTCAGCATCAATAAGCTCATAGTCTATCGAGTCGATGATGGAGTTGATGATATCGATTCCGCCAGGCAAGGCATCGAGCTCGACTAATATATCGTTGATTTCCTCGTCAGATATTTTGGGTCTGAGAAATTTATCAAAGATATCGGTGACTTCAGATGCACTCAACTTGAACGAGGTATTTTTGATCAAGTCACAGAGCTTATAGTTGGTCTTTGTAGACAAAAGGGTCTGGAACCTAAGAAGAAGCAGTGCCAAGTTTCCTTCGCCTGTGTTCTTTCGCTTGTATAAGAATGATTCGTAGTAGTGAGAAGGTCTGTATATGCCCAATCCATTAGACTGCAATGATACGATCGACGAAACAGATATGAATCCAATCGCAAAGGTCTCTTCACTTAGGCGTTTATACTGCTCGCAAAGAGAGTAAAATTTGAACCAAAACGTCTTTGCATCGTTCCATAATTCAAGGGTTTCGTGAACGCTGCTTCTGAGTGATTTTAGAGGAGCAACTGGGCCTCTATTTAAGTGTTCTCTCAAGATGTTAATGGAAGTTCTGACAATGAGTGTATCGTAAATACCGCTGTTCAAGATAAGGTTGGAATAGTAATCTGTTTCGTGGTTAGGAGCAGTCTCGATATAACTGTCGTTTTGGTTGATATGAGACCAGTTGATGTGACTGATGGCTCCGGTTTCGATATTAATAGTGTACAGGACAACAATAGATGATGTGTTGGATTTCCACAAAATGAAGTACTTGATTAGGTCATCGACCACCTGGCACTGGAAGTCTTGAATAAACCAGAGCTTATTTTGAAACTCAATCAGATCTTGCGAATGGTTGAGAGTTACTAGTAACAAGTTCGGCAACTCCGGCTCGAAGTCAAGGTGGGGCACATGAGTCAATTGGTCAGATATTTCCCAAGTTTTGAACCCAAACCTGCTTTTGTCCAGGCTCTCTGTGGAGTTTATATTGAGATGTAAAGTCAAGTAGCGGCGACCAGACAGGCTTTCGAAACTATGGAAATACTTGGTGGGTACTGCAGTTAGCCATGAGCCAGAATCAAGCGACTCGCTAAGAAAAATAGGCTCCTGAGACCTGGTATGGGCTTTCAAGTCCCATAACTTTATGACTTTACTGACAGACAAGGTGACGAAGGTCGAAGAGTCAATTGCAATTAAGTCGACAATAGAATTGGACGAGATCCCATCCATCACAATGTCCAGCTTTGGGTTTTTCCTGAATAAAGATCCGATGAAATTGAACGGTAAGGAAGGAGGCAACTCGGTAAAGTTGAACACATCAAAGTCTTCTAATGGATTAGTTCTTTGAAAATGTAACAAGCCGCCATCTTTTAGGGATACCACCAAGTTAAGCAGATCCACACTTTTCAACAAGTATGGCGAGGATCTCAACTCAAACGAGTATGGCACCGAGATGTTTCCCCACAGAGCAAAGTTGTGAACGCCCAAGGACGATTGGGTACATACAAAGTTGCTCAAGTCTATGCGGAAGGTCAAGAACAAGTAGTCTGAGTCGATCATATCAATAATAAGGGTGCCTTCCTCGCCCAGCGGATCGTAGTGGACGTCCCAGCAGTTCGAGATGAGCGAATGGGGCAAGTCAAACCGAAGAGACTGGAACTCCAAATTTAAATAGTTGCTTTTGGACACCACTGGAGTAAGTGTGAGCACCTTGGAGTTATTGGATATTTCGTAAACCACCGAATTAATCAAGCCGTGGTCCAATTGCACTACAGCACCGGCTCGCGCCAAGTGCTGGTGGAACGAGTCGTTGGGCGCAAGAGACGACCGATTGCCGGGATATTTGAGAGGTAATTTCACCTCGTGCACATTCAAGTGCTCCTTGTAGCCGGGGACACTCGAACTAGAGTACGTGACGTCCATAATACCTTGGTGTGGTAGCTTCAATAACAACCGTAAAGTTTTGAAGAGTTTGTTTTCGGGTCACGTGACTCGCATCTATATCTCGAAACTAGGCTACAGTTTATCAGCTACAACGTCAACATGTCTTCGGTCGTTTACTACAAGTTTCTTCACCAAAAGGAGCGGTCGGTGATACACTTTGACGGAACTGCAATCAATGTGTTTGATCTAAAACGAGAGATTATCTTGCAGAATCACCTTGGGCTGGGTGCTGACTTCATATTACGGCTCTACCATTCAGAGCAGCCAGACCTTGAATATGAATTGGACCAGGACATAATAACGCGATCGTCTTTTGTGCTAGCCAAGAGATCGCCTGTGAACTTCAAGGGCGGTCGTTTTGGAAATGCTTCGAGGTATGTTAGTGGTAAGCCTCGAGTCAACCGTAAAGTCATCAGTAATGCCACTAATGCACTGGGAATGACTGGAGCTAGACCAGATCAGGGACCTGTGGACGAAAATATGAGTGAAGAGGATCGTATTAAAATGATGTTTGAGAGTCAAGACAATGTATGGGCCCAAACCCAAGACGAGTTGGCCAACCACAAGGTGGTGTATCACAAGCAGGGCCAAGCCAAAGCCGAGGATATGCCACCTCCAGGTTACATATGTTATCGTTGTGGTAAGAAAGACCATTGGATCAAGAACTGTCCTACCAATACGGATCCTACATTCGAAGGCAAGAAGATTCTTCGTACTACTGGTATTCCTAAGTCGTACTTAAAGACCATATCCAAGGAAGAGCTTGAGCGCAGAGTGGAGACTGAAGGACTCACCACAAACGAAAACGGTGATATGGTCGATAAAGACGGTAATGCTATTCTTATCACTGAAGATGGTGACTACGCCATAGCCATGGCCGACAGCAAGACTTGGTTGACATACCAAGAGAAACAACAGAATGCTGCCCTCAAAGCCAAACAAGAATTCGAAAACCGAATTCTCGAGTGTATTGAAACTGACAAACGCTACGAGTTTTTGGACCCCTTGGCCAGTACCCGCAAGTTGCTCCATGCCCCCATCGTGATGACGCCGTGCTGTACAGACCGCAGCAGTCTCAAGAAGCTCTCGAACTTCAACTACAACCAGGAAGACTTGGAGCAGACGCTTATCGAAAACGACTTTCACTGTCCCAACTGTGGCAAAGACGACGTATATATAGATTCGTGGATCTGCAATACTGAATTGGAAGAACAATTGACCAAATACATTGAAGAGAAAAAGACAGAGTTGGGGTTGGAGGACACGGCCGCATCGTTGAAGCGGTCTGCTGAAGAAGACGACCTGGATCCAAAAAGACAAAGAACTGACTTGCCCATGAGACCCATGTTTGTTGCTCCTCCAGGCATGCCGTTTATTCCTGGAATGCCCATTCCACCCATGTTCATGCCTCCACCACCACCAATTCCACCTCAAAATCCTAACAGTCAAAAGTAATGTAGTAATAGAATAAACAAAACAAAATATAGTTCTGTAAATGTAAGAACTTCCTGATATAAATAGCAGGATGTGATCAGTACCGTGGAATACATAGAAGGATTAGAACCTTTCAAAAAAGTAGTGAAGCTAAACTATAATACTGACACCCAGATCTACAATCTTGTTGTTTGTTCAACAAGGTTGGACCAATTCAACATTACAAGACTACTGGTCAACTATACTTCCTTTAATTTATTCGCTTAATGGCTGCGAAATTAACGAAACTCGGTTTCTTTCAAAAAATCCTTTTTAAAACAATTTTTTGTTTGAAAATTTATAGTTTTCTTCCACCTACAGTTATTGATCACCATGACATTCTTACATCCTCTCACTTATGGAAGCATCATCAGTGTTGCACCGTACTTACTCTCTCCAACTTGGGCCAGCCCTGGGCCCAGCCCAAACCCACGCTGGCGCACCTAGAGTTACCCGGCCGTGAAAATTTTCGCACGCACCAGCACTACTTAAAGCCGGCAAACGGCCATATTCAAACAGCTCTTCATAGACGAAAGTGTATGTGAGAAGATATAAAGCACCAAGTTAAACAGCATTTTACGGATGAACCAAATATAAAATTTCAAACTAGAGTTTGTGACTAATAAGAATGATCACATTTATTTACTCTGAATAGGCGATTAGTCTTGGTGGCTTTCTGGTAGTTGGTGCTTTACTAACATTATTAGCAGATGCATAATATCAAGTTATGTGATGTATAGAAAGGATTTTATACATTTTACACAAATGGTAAGTATTTTCCTCACTCGAGAATCTCGAACTATACAATGATGATTAAAACAAAAACAAAGCTGGAATTACTGGCTGAATCTAAGTGTTGATAAGTTTTTGCATAATACGCCTCTGAAGTATATTCAAGATTCAGCATTCAAATGTTTGCATTTCAAAGCAAACGGTACAATCAAAATAAACTAGTTTACTAACTATTTTAGGGTATGTTTACTTCATCAAAAAGGAGATGAATTCACATAATGAGGAATTATTGCACTGGGCACTGAATATTTTATGAGTGACGACGCATAATCGGTGGGCCTCAGAAACCCACTTTAACTGATCATGATATTACCTCCTGTATCAACATGACTTTTTCATGTTACTAACCAAGACAGTATTGTAAGTACGAATTGCAACATAACAAGAATTAGATGATGATCTCTATAGATGACGAGTCAGAATTTCGGGATTCCCGTTGATGACAAAACTTTTTTAATACCATTCATGCCTTTCTGAACAATTCTTGAATTATATTGAAAAAGAAATACTAACATCCACAGAATGTATCAAAGAATAAATTCATAGAGGATCATAAGACTTAGGTTTTAGCATCGGTTCGATACTGATATTACAGTGATAAAAGATGAGGTTGAAAAAAATAGACAAGCATATGTCTGAACTTTATGTAGATAAATTTTTTCACGTCTGATATCACTGCAATATCAAATTGAAGCCATTGCCAAAACCTTGTTTTCACAGCGAGCAAAATCAGGCGGTTTTGTTCACCTGTTAGAACAAGCCTATTGACAGCTTCGTACTACATGGAATGTTTATGATGACTTACCACATTTTATCACGACGGTCTACTGTGTATTAGGACTGTTAATCCTTATACTTTGATGATAATTTAGGCCTTGACCGGCCGTGGCTGCTGAATTTCCATGAGTACGAAGCTCAATAAATGACCTGACAAAATTCAATCAATGTAGTGTAGTAGAGCGAGAAAACAGCATTGGCGTCAAGAATCTCCCCTATTTCTGGGGCGGCTCCCTACAAGGCTCCCTAAAGGACCCTGTGAGTGCGACTGTAGCGAGAAAACTAGGAATGTGATAGCGAACATTGCTGGAGTTGGTCTCGTTAAGGCATAATGTCAGACGCTACTTTCTTGGTTTCAACCTTCAAGAACTTGAAAGAGTACTCCTCCGGAAATTTAAGCCTAACCTCCGCAGAATCAAACTATTTACGCCTTCTCTTTCCCTCCTCTCGACCCTCACCATGACTAGCGCTAATAAGCCGCACACCTCATCGCTAATTTCGGATGCACAGTTAAGGAGTATACAAGTACAAAGAATTCCAATAAAAGAACAGTATTTGGCTACTCATTAATGCCGTTAAACCTTCTTCGGCCCAGTCGTTCCAAGGACTCCAAGCACAAGTCTGCAGCGCCCGGGCAGCCTCCCTCATTCCAAGGCCCCGATGCGATCCATGCCAAAGCATCTCCGCTGTCTACCAACACTAGATCCCCTCGATTATCACCCACAGCTTCAAGATCTCCAAAGTTGTCACCAGTACTGTCCCGTTCACGTATGGGATCCTTGAATGCAACGCTAAATAAACCGTACAGGCCGTCACTGGAACAGCAGCATCATATCGATCAGCTCTCCAGCGGCCAATTGTCTGCCTCAGCATCCAATACTCAAACAGAATACTTTGACATTTTGCCTTCGTTCCAGATGTTCCAGTCGATCTTGCGCCGTGACGACACCCAGTTTTCAGAGGATCTCCAGGTGAAACCACCCATCTACGGCGATACCAAGAATTCATCGGCCAACCCACCACTGTTTTCACCTCAGACATCCCACGTTGACGAAATAACCACTCGACTCGAACAAATCGACACCTATTATCCTGATAACGAAGAGTATGTGTACGAAAACGACGATGAAGATGGCCATGCCGTGCCAATCAGCCAAGTTCAAGACCAGGAGTCTGTGCATAACCACAACATGGCAGTCACGGAATCGGCACATTCTCCGTTAGACAACATCGATGTGTTGCCCAAAGCAACAAGTTCGCCTATAGATATCCAGATCTACGTCACCAAGAGAGTTCCGCAGCCCAACGTCACCAACGAGCTTGAAACCCGTCTCAAAGAGTATACCTCGGGCGATGTCGTTAACGGGTACATTGTTATAACTAATACCAGTAACAAACCAGTAGACTTTGGACTTTTCACGGTTTCGCTCGAGGGAACAATCAAGTCCACTGACAGAAACCCCAACTCTGGTCCGATGGACTTGAACAAATATAACAAGATTTTGATGAAGAAGTTTCTCAAGATGTATGATCTTAATGCATCTTATGGCTACACCCAGATTCCCAGCAGTGCTGGAATTGAGTACGAAGCCTATACTATTGATCCCAGCGATGGTTGCCTGATTGGGCTTCCTCCTGAAAGAGTGCTTGCACCACTCGGAAAGTACAAGAAGTTCTTTACCTTCAAGTTCCCCGATAAGCTCCTTGACAATAGCTGTTTCAACTCGATGGCCTCTCATATCATGCCCCCACCTACCATGGGCCTTGACAGAACGTGCTTCTACAACCGAGGCGAGTCGATACAGTTGAACAAAGTGCTTGGCTACGGCTTTTTGAACACTAGGGGAACACCTATACTTACTAAAGACTACAGTTTCGAAGATGTCAGTCTCAGTTACACCATTGAGGCCAAGTTTATCGACAAGGTAGGTGCCAAAGAAGCGGTCTCGGAGCACGAGATTAACCATCCCAAAGCGTCTTCGTCCGACTATGTGATCTCCAAGAGCAGCCAGTACTTTCTCAGGTTCTTGCCCAACATGAAGCACCAACTAAAGCTTTACGACCAATGGTTCCAGTACGGCACCGGCAGCTTCAGCAGTCTAGGAATCGATGGCAAGCTTTATGAGGATTTCAAGACCAAAGCTACCTGGAAGGCCATAGCGGGATTAAATGAGCGCATCGAGCGAGAGATAGACGAGAGGCTAGATCAGCAGAATATGACTATGGCTGAGCTCAAAAGCAAAAACCTGTTTCCTCCTGTAGGCTCTACGGAGAAACACCATGACTTAAAAGCCACCATGGATCACGACCACGAGTATTACTGTGCCAACAGAATGATCGGCACTGCTGTAGCGACCGCAGTATACGGAAAACGTAAGAAGAAGATTTTGTCTTCGCTCATAAAAATCGGTCTGCTGAGGTTATTTGTACGAGTACCTCTGTTGGTGATTCCATATGCTTCACCAAAGCTTCTCACCAAGTACAACAACGGCAGCATGGAGGAAGCCGAGCTCAGTCCGACGCAATCAATAAATGGAATGCTTTCGACCGATCTCCGTCCTGTCACCTCGACCAGTTCGGCCAACAACATCAACGAGCTCTATATACGAGATTCCGACGAAGTGCTCCAGAAACTCGAAGCCACGTTGGTATTTGATGCCATAGACTCGGCCAAACCTCCTCAAATAGCGCTGATTGAAACCAATATCGTGCTCTGGTCATACAACACCGACTATCCGCTCCCATTTGAATTGGGCTACGACTTCTTTTATTCCACCGAAGTGGGCCAGACCTCCAACGACGATGTAACAACCACGAGAGACAACCTACAGAACCTTAAAAACGATGCGTTTGGCTACATCCAGTATCTCAAAGCCAACCAAACACGCCTATCCAAAGAATCTTATCTTTATCTCAAAAGTGCTAAGTCTCTCACCGTCAAGAAAGATTGCCTTAAAGACTACTACAAGCCAGTCACAGCACATACCCACCCGCATCTTATGGACGACAGTGGGTGGAAGGCGACACAGACCATGAATAACAAGATGCGCTGGACCAAAGACGTAGTGATTCCGTTGCAAACAATCAACAAGCACAACGTCAGCTTGATCCCCAGTTTCCAAAGCTGTCTTGTGGGCAGGGTGTACTGTATCCAGCTAGTGGTCAAGTACAAGGGTAGCAACAGCGAGGCCAATGAGTTTGCCGATAACGTAATCAAAGTCGATGTTCCTGTTCTTGTGGGATGAATGCTATACTCTATAATACTGGTTATTGTCCGAGGCCTAGCATTTTTAGTAGGCACAATTCTACATAGATGAATGAACAGTCCAAACAGATGCTCTATACAGCGAAATTGTATTGAGACTAATTTGTAGTAGTAACTTGTAATACAGAGCTTTAGTACATAGTTACTTTTTTTTTCTTTTCAATATTTTGAACATTCAAAAGTCAATATATGTAGGCTGGTGAGTAAACGATCTACATATGGAAAGGTAGAGTTCTTCCTTTGAAACTAATTATCGATTACTTGTATTTGGTGCAATGAGCCTAATTGTCAGTAGATGTATAAATCATCTAATTAACTTACGGATAATATGTGCATGTCTTACTGATCAGTATGAAATTGGCACTGCTAATATAGATGAGCCACAGATCAAAAATTTCCAATTATTGGTGCAAGGTAACTGACGTCAGTTCCAAAACCACCTGCGAGCACCAATAGCCTACAAGTAGGGCTCACTCGGAACATGTGCCAGTTTACTGCTGCACGTCTTTGTCAGAGTGAGATGAGTCATTCCCAAATAGGTAATGGATTGGCAAATTTTCGTTAGCCGCGATTCGCAATCAGAATTTTCACCCGCCCTATAAAGGGTCGATTTCTTCCAACCGGTAATTTTTCTCAGTAAAGATGCTTAGAAGTGGAATTTCGAATATAGGCAAGCGTTTCTTGGCCACTGCTTCCAAGGGGTTCACCAACAAGACCTCGCAGTTGGACCGTGCCACCTTGACCATCAAAAACGGTCCTGTGTTCAATGGTTACTCGTTTGGTGCCAACAAGAATATCAGTGGAGAAGCTGTTTTCACCACGTCGTTGGTGGGATACCCCGAGTCGATGACCGATCCTTCATACAAAGGACAGATCTTGTGTTTCACCCAGCCCCTTATTGGTAACTACGGAGTTCCTTCGTCCACTCAAAAGGATCAGTTCGACTTGTTAAAGTACATGGAAAGTCCTACCGTTCAATGCATAGGTATAGTTGTTGCTGATGTTGCTTTGGAGTACTCGCACTG
This sequence comes from Suhomyces pyralidae, assembly GCA_003706505.3. Lineage (NCBI taxonomy): Eukaryota > Fungi > Ascomycota > Pichiomycetes > Serinales > Debaryomycetaceae > Suhomyces > Suhomyces pyralidae. The sequence continues at coordinate 474,059 of PPLO03000008.1, read as the reverse complement.
GACTGCGGTCGAATCGTTGCAGCAATGGTGTCAGCGTTCGGGAGTGGCTGCCATCTCTGGTGTCGACACCAGACAGTTGGTGTCATACCTCAGAGACAAAGGTTCTTCTTTGGCCAAGATCACCATTGGTGAAGAATATGATGCAGACGAAGATGCCGCGTTTGAAGATCCTGGTGCGGTCAATTTGGTCCACAAAGTCACCACCAAGGCTCCATTCCACATCGCTTGTCCTCCAGAACACTCCAAGGGTATCCACATTGCTGTGTTGGACTGTGGAGCCAAGGAAAACATCTTGAGATGTTTGGTTCAAAGAGGTGCTTCGTTGACTGTGTTCCCTTACAACTATCCTATTCACAAGATCGCCAACAAGTTTGACGGGATTTTCATCTCCAACGGTCCTGGTGACCCAACCCACTGTTCTGCGACTACCGAAAACTTGAAAGCCACCATGGAAAATTACCACGACTTACCTATCTTTGGTATCTGTTTGGGCCACCAATTATTGGCATTGGCTAGCGGTGCCAAAACCATCAAGTTGAAGTACGGTAACAGAGCTCATAACATTCCTGCTCTTGACTTGAAATCGGGCCAGTGCCACATCACCTCGCAAAACCACGGTTATGCTGTGGATGTCGATACGTTAAGCCCCGACTGGGAGCCCTACTTCACCAACTTGAACGATTTGAGTAACGAAGGTATGATCCACAAGCACAGACCCATTTTCTCCACCCAGTTCCACCCAGAAGCCAAGGGTGGACCATTGGATACTTCCTTTTTGTTTGACAAGTTTTTTGCCAACATAGAGACTTACAGACAAAGCAACGGATTGAACTTGGGATCCATCGATAACAGTTTATTGGTAGACATTTTACCAAAAGAGAGAGTATTTTGAATAGAGTAATATAAAAGGTATAAAGAAACGTCCTAAGTGTAAACGATTAATATTGGACTACTTGCTACTAGAGACACACTAAAGGGATGTACACGAGGTACGAGCAGGTTCGTCGTATAGAAGTATGTAGTGGGACCGTCGTTTAGAGTTATGCGATGGCCGTCGTACAAGCCGTCAAACTCAGGTGATTTTTTCATCAGGCCACCGCGAATGGGTGCAAAAAAAGGCAACGCGCTATATATATGACAAACGGAGAGCACTGGAGGTATGGATTCAAGGCAAGCATGTTGGAAGCTTTGAGGCAGGTGTCGCTACAAGCAAAATTTGACAACATTACGGTTTCTAACGGATACTTTGGAGTGTGGAACCTGCTCCAGCCTGCACAGCTCTCGTGGCTCGAGAGATTGTGGGCTTCGTGGTACTTATACGTGGGAAACGACATGTTGGCCACAGGGCTCCTCTTTTTCGTAACCCACGAACTGGTCTATTTTGCTAGATGTCTTCCTTGGTACATAATCGGCAAAATATCATACTTCAATCGGTGGAAAATCCAGCCTGACAAAATGCCCAGCGATCGCGAACAATGGGAATGCTTCAAGTCAGTGATGAAGCTGCATTTGATGGTGGAAGCATTGCCCATCTGGTTGTTCCATCCGCTCTGTAGCCAGCTAAATATCTCAGTGGAGGTCCCGTTTCCTAACTGGACAGTGATGGCTGCGCAGGTATGCTTTTTCTTTATTTGTGAAGACCAGTGGCACTACTGGTTCCATAGATTGTTCCACGTAGGATGGTTTTATCGCAACATCCACAAACAACACCATCGCTATGCTGCACCCTTTGGACTTGCTGCCGAATACGCCCATCCTGCTGAAGTCATGATGCTTGGGATGGGAACCGTGGGGTTCCCAATCCTCTATGCCTACGTTGCACGTGACTTCTCCCAACTTGGGCTCCCACAGTTACACTTGATGACGATCGTGGTGTGGATCACGATGCGGTTGTTGCAGGCGGTGGATTCTCACTCGGGCTACGACTTTCCGTGGTCGCTCAACCACTGGTTCCCGCTATGGGCCGGTGCCGAGCACCACGACCTCCACCATCACTACTTTATCGGTAACTACGCCAGTTCGTTCCGGTACATGGACTTTATCTTGAATACCGAGAGCGGGTTGGGTGCAAAGAGCGCACGCCACAAACGCATGAAGGTATCAGCAGAGAAAAGCCAGTAGAAAACCAACAAGCAAATACAAAAGCAAGTAACTCTAAACTAAAAAGGAAATACAAAAACCAGTAAATTGTACTAGTACACTTAATAGTAGCATCTGACCATGTACCCAATAAACTAGTAAGCATCCATACCATGTCCTTCTTTTCTGCAGTACCTCAGACGTGAGATTCTATACACTACCTCTAGGGCTTCAGCCCTAGACCCCATGACCGCATACACACATCACCTCAAATTTTCTGGCCTGCACAGACTCGATGCGCTCGCTGACACAAACCCTCCCGACTACCTGGCGCCGGCAGGAAATGAAAAAAGTCTACTTGAAAAAGCTATTCGCCTTTTAGCATATACATTTGGATATCAACAACAAAAGTAAGTAATGATGAAATGAATAAAGAGGACCAGGATGGAGACGGGCGTAATGATACAACTACCCTCACGTACACATTCGTATATACACATGCCTTGTGATTGAAAGTTGTGTGAAGAAAAATTTTTCAGCTCATCATCAAAAAACCACCAGCCTGGACAATTGTTGAAATACTCAAATACTAACCCAGTAGATGTCTAGATTAAACGAATATCAAGTTATCGGTCGTCGTCTTCCAACCGACTCTGTTCCAGAGCCAAAGTTGTACAGAATGAGAATCTTTGCTCCAAACACTGTTGTTGCCAAGTCCCGTTACTGGTACTTTTTACAAAAGTTGCACAAGGTCAAGAAGGCTTCCGGTGAAATTGTTTCCGTCAACATCATCTCCGAATCCCACCCAACCAAGGTCAAGACCTTCGGTATCTGGATTAGATACGATTCCAGATCTGGTATCCACAACATGTACAAAGAATACAGAGATGTTACCAGAGTCGGTGCTGTTGAAACCATGTACCAAGATTTAGCTGCTAGACACAGAGCTAGATTTAGATCGATCCACATCTTGAAGGTTGTTGAATTAGAAAAGACCGACGATGTCAAGAGACAATACGTCAGACAATACTTGACCAAAGACTTAAAATTCCCATTACCTCACAGAGTTCAAAAGTCCAAGAAGTTGTTCTCTGCCCAACAACCATCCACCTTCTACTAGGTGTTCACTGTGTAAATTTGCAAATACATTGATTTATATAAATGAATTAATAATAATAGTAGTTGAGTAGTACTATGTATGAGGGTTAGTAACCGTAACATACTGCGATATTGGGGACAAATTGTATATGAGCTAGTTGAGATGAGTATATCCGGGGACCAACACGTGCAATACGACTTCCGGCCACCTGGGTCTCCACACAGGGATCCTCAGATACTAGATCTGAAAACCCGGGAAAACCGCCCAAATCGCAAGGGGCCCCTCGAGACCATTTCCAGGTGTTCCCCAATATCACCAGCATCACCACCGGTTCGGCCCACACCGACATAAAGACGACCAGGGCCCCAGATCCAGGAACACACGTGACATACTCCGGTTGCTCTCCGCCAATCTATCACCTTAACGAAACCGCCACACTATCGACTCACTACCAGACTATAAAGTCGTCCAATAGACACAATATATAGCTGAATATCTACATTCCAGAACCATGTCGTACGGATTGAAAGCAGCCGAAAGACTTGCCCAGAAGATTGTCTTGATTACGGGAGCTTCAGGAGGAATTGGTGAAGCCACTGCTTGGGAAATCGCTCATGCTGCATCAGGGAACATCAAATTGATCTTGACTGCAAGAAGAAAAGACAAATTGGACACTCTTTCCAAGCAATTGAACGAAAAATACCCTAAAATCAAAACATTGACGGCTGCTCTCGACGTCTCCAACCTTGACTCAATCGAGCCATTTGTCCTGAATTTGCATGCTGATTTTGCCGACATTGATGTGTTGATAAACAACGCTGGTAAGGCGTTGGGCCGTGATCCCGTAGGAAAGATCAGTGCCGCTGATATCAAGGGAATGTTTGATACCAATGTGTTGGGACTCATCACGTTGACCCAAGCGGTGTTGCCTATTTTCCAAAAGAAGAATTCCGGAGACATTGTCAACATTGGATCTATTGCTGGCAGAGATCCATATCCTGGTGGAGGAATCTACTGTCCTACTAAGGCCAGTGTCAAGTCGTTCTCTCATGTATTGAGAAAAGAGTTGATCGATACTAAGATTAGAGTGTTGGAAGTTGATCCTGGTAATGTTGAAACCGATTTCAGCCTTGTTCGGTTCAAGAATGACGCGGAGAAGGCAAAGGCTGTGTATGAAGGCACTGAACCTTTAGTGGCTTCTGATATCGCCGAAATCATCGTATTTGGCCTCACTAGAAAGCAGAACACCGTGATTGCTGAAACTTTGGTCTTTTCCACCAACCAAGCTAGTGCTACCCACCTCTACCGTGACACCAAGTAATCGTTTTTGGTGAGCGCAGCCCTAATCAATTATTGGTGAGGGTGTATTGATGTGACATGGCGAAAGCGATGATTTTCCAAAGTTGAAACCGTATACGATTTTAGAACAATACTACGTACCCAAAACAAGAATTGCGATACATATCAGTGACTTTGATCAAACTCATACTTTAGAACAGTAGCCCCTCTAAAGATCGCAACCGCGTTGTAATCCTGAATAGAAATTGACAAAATTTTGAATTGGTCAACTTAGCTCAATAATTAAATGGTGGTTTGAAGAAGTAGTCACTTGCGGGCTCAAGCCATATATAGAACTTCAATTGGACTCTATTGCGTGACAACCACTCGAATTCACCTTATAGGACGCTTGTTTGCAAAAGCGAGACGTCTTATCTTATTCGAACAGAGCATGGGGTTGTGTTTTGGAAACTTAACCCAGTCTTTTACTGTTCACGTAGTATATTGAATCAGGTAGCATATACGTTATCAAGAGTGTGCCAGGGCTACAAACTAGTAGACTATTTCGCAAACAAAATGTCAACTCATTGCCATTTCTTACACGAATCTGCCATTCATTCAATCTGCTAGCTCTGTAACGGTCTATTCAATTCGTTTTTTTTTGGCAAAGTTGGCAAATTAGTACCGTTTCGTTACGAAGTTAGGTCGATAAATATTTGACTATATATAAATGGCAATATCTATTTGATTGCACCAAGCTAGCATTATATACAACTGCTTTTCTCCTCTATTTAGACTCTATTAATCCTTCTAGGACCATTTTCTCTTCGTTGATTCTTCACTTCATACATATCTTAAAAAGTAAGTTGCTCTAGGGTCTTGGTTAGCTTGGCTGCTCCGTCTACCCCTACATTGCCGTCAATACCTACCCGAGGCCTATCCTTTTCCAACCCGGCCAATAACATACATGCCTTACAAGTCTTGTTGGATGACAAGTATCCACACTTTTCACACCGATTACCATCCTTAAACTCTTTGCCCAAACTCACCGAGCCATCAGCATTGACTTCGACTTCCTTTTTGTTCTTTTTGTAGCTCACAGTGATTTTCTTCTTCTTGGGTGCAAGCACCAAGTGCTCTCCACTATAGATGATATCCATGATACATGAAGGTCTGATCGATTCCAACGACTTTAACAACTCTCTGGCTGTACCTCTGAACGCCTCGGGTGCATAAGTGCACTCGGTGGAGAAATAATCGAGCTTCTTATAGTGAGCATACAAGACAATTTCTTTCTGATAGGTGTACTTGAACGGCTTAGATCTTTTGATGGGCGAGCCCGGAGATTGGGTCAAAATGGTGGTGGACTTCTCGAGACGTGCAGTATCGCCTCTCAACAAGTTCATGAGTACTGTTTCGGCTATATCGTCGGCATTATGACCGGTGACTACGTGGTTGATTCCAAGCTTGGCCGCACCACGGTCCAAAGCTTGCCGTCTCAATACTCCACAATAAGTACACGAAGAACGGATCCCGGCACACGATACTATTTCGTCCATAGACCAGTTGTATAGTTCTTTATACGAGATGATTTCGAGCGGCATTTGGTACTGCTGTTGGTTTCTCTTGACTGTAGCCAACGAGTCATCTCTGTAGCCTTTGATACCCTCGTCGATGGAAAGTAGGACAAGTTCTAGGCCATAATTATATCTCTCGTTCAAGAGCTTAAGAACAGAGGCAAGTACAGTAGAGTCTTTACCTCCTGAAGCCCCTATGGCTACCCTGTCTCCTGGAGCGAATAGCTGGGCTTCGGTGATGGTGTTGTGGATCTCGGTTTCAAACACGTTGTAGAAACATTCCTTACAAAGTTTTTGGAGGTTCTTGGGCCTCTTCATCACGGCTTTACGCCCGTGGCATAGCTCACATAAAGCTCCTACCTTGATCTTACGTTCCCCGTTCATTACTGTGTTCGATAGTATGACAAATTTTGTCACATATAGGATGCGTCACGTGGGGCCATCGCGACTGCACACAACCTCCCTTCTACACTGGACACATTATAGGCAAGCCCGGACGGCAGCCTGGAAGGCTGTATGGTATACTTCTACAGTTGCACTTTATGGTACTTCTACATTTATCGTGATCCTCTATGGTTTTCTTCATGGTGTTTATTATAAAAAGACGTGTCCGTCAGACATGCAATATGTTACAATTAAGCAGTAGCTTGGAATTCATCGTTATTCACACTCACGTTAGCGTACCTGAACCTGTTGTTCTCTTCTTGAATCAAGTCCTTCTGTTCTCTTTGCTGTTGTTGCTGTTGCTGTTGTTGTGGAGGCTGTTTCTTTCCGTAACCGTTGGAGCTGGTCTTTTCGTTCTTTTCGGTCAACAACCCAACCTTCTCGTTCATCACAATAGCCAACTCTTGTAATCTTGATCTCTGAGGTTCACTACTGGTGAAATTGATGAACTTCTTGGATTCATCAAACGATCCGCTTACTTCACCGCTTTCAAGAATTGAATCCAATATTTCAATGACTTTTTCGTTGGCAAGATCAAACACCTTGGTCAACTTAGCAATGGATAATTTGGCATAGATGCTTCTGTAGGTAAAGATGTAAGTTCTCAAGCCTTCGACTTGTAATTGGGTTTTCATCATGGCCAACAATTCTGCGGTGTTAGGGAACAACTTCCAGATCTTGATGGATGACAATAATTCGTAGGCCTTGGCCCAGTCACCCTTTTGCAAAGCAATAGAGGCATGGACAATGTGATCTTTGATACTTTCTGGAGGACCGGTGAAGAACTGTCTGTCGTGGAACTCTAATTTGCTCTTGAATGACTTGATATTAGCCTTACGCTTGTTGTCTTTGGATGAGGAAGAAGCAGCGGCGGCCAATGCAGGGATTTCTATTAATAAGGAACAGGTCAGGTGGACACATTCCAACAACTCCAAGTTTATGTGCTGGTGGAATGGCAAGAGTTTTTGCTTTTCGACCACGGAAGCTTGGTTTGGATACTTGGAATTGAAGCCTTGGCCCAATAACTCCTTGGATCTTTGCGAGTTGACGATTTCGTTCAATACCTTGTGAGATTCTTCGATGAAGCCCGATCTAAACGCACTCAAGCCCAATTGCACCAAAGCTCTGTTGTACTGAACTTGTAAGGTGGAGTCAAAGTGGTTGATGCCGTTGTAGATTTGGGAATTTAAAAAGAGGTCTCTGGCCTTAGTGTAGTTACCGTTGACTGCATAGTAGTAGATGGAAAGTAACAAAGCGTGCTTTCCATAGATCTTGTTGGAGTGGCTCGACAAGTATGATGAGAGGCCGTCAATAAGTTGTTGAGGGCTCAGGTTTTTGGCTACGAGACTGGAGTCGTCCTTGATTCCGGTCCAAGCGTCGGCTTCGTTGGATTTGATAAGAATGTCTGGCTTGTAGTAAACATGTTCCAATCTGGTCAACACAATACGAGGCAATTGTTCGGTTGTCAACCTCACGTCTTCAGGAGTGACGTTTTCAACATATGTTTGTCCTCTGACCAACAACTTGTAGATTATGCCTTCGTCCTTCAATCTTTCAACGTACTCGGTGGAGTGCGGGTCGGTATTCTGTAACGACTTAGTGAACTCGTCGTCCAATCTGTCGACCAATGAGGTGATGGAGCCTGAGACAACCTTAACACCATTTTCATTGGCCTTCGGCTCGATATCGATATCGTCTGTGGTTTGGCCCAATTCACTCAATTGGTAGTTTTTAATTTCCTTTTCCAATAAGTCCAAAAACGAGTTCAAGTCGACTTCTTGTCTCTTCCAGGCGTCCAATGGCATGAACGACTGGTTGGAAGAAGCATCGAATCTGATCGATAACAACATTCTATAGATGGAAATCAACTCGAAGGTGCTTCCCTTCGACAAGCTTTCTTCCAACAAGGTCTCCAAAGTTTGAATCTGTTCGGACTTGTCGATGTTCTTCTTACCACGAGTTTCAGAGATTTGCTTCAAGGTGGTGAATACTGGACTCAACACACGGTTGGCGTTGTACTGGTCTTCTTCAGCATCTTTGGCAATCTGGCTCTTGATGTCGACAGGCTCTTCTGTGTCGAACAATTCAGGTTGTTCTCTAAACAAGTCGTAGTATGGCTGGTATTCCTTGATTTGTTTCTTGACTCTTTGTCTGATGGAATTAAATGCTCTAAACTCGATGGCATCCAACGATTTCTCCAGTTTTTCGTTTTCCAAAGTGGCGTTGATGTAGTCTTCCAAACCTCCCAAACACTTGATGTAGAAGTTAGGAATGCCGAAGTTCTGCTGGGTGGCTCTCACAAGAGAACGACCAAGCTTGTCGAACTCGGTAACCACAGTAGTCCATTGGTTGGTTCTTTTAGCGACGTTGATGGCTTCGGTGGAATCACGGATATCGTCCATCAACTTTTCTTTGGCGGACTTGACGACCTTACGACCCTCGCCTTCTGAGTCACTATCACTGTCTCCGCCCTTTAAGAAGCTCTTCTTCAAGAAGTACGAAGGTCCGGTGGGGGCGGCGTCTGAATCAGAGTCTGAATCAGAATCGGAATCATTGTCGAATTCAGAGTCGGTGGATTCTTCTGAAAGAATTTCTTCTTCAGAAGAACTTAATAAGTCCTCTTCTTCGGAGGACGACTCGGAATTGTACCCTGATACAAAGAAACGGGACATGGTATGGTGTTTCTTTAGTTGGTTGACTGTTCTGCAAATTTTCAACGATGTGAAGAAAAAAAATTTACTGTGAGCGTGCGGGTGGTTACGCTGTGGTGCCACGATGTACGCGACAGGACATAGAGCGATAAAGGTCCAGAGACTTCTAGCAGATAAACGTTAGATGTACTTTGTTTTGTAGGCTATGTACGGTCTGTGCGCTATATACTAATTGGTCAACAGATAGCTTCTTACCCGCGAAAACTTGAATGGCTTCTCGTTACGTATTCCAAACACCGTTTCCTCGCCTTCATCTTCGTGCCCCAGCTTGCGCACTGCAGAGTAGCGGTTCCACAGTAATTTGTGATGCTTGAAATTAGCGACAGACTTGATTTGAAACAGGTAGAGGAACACGTAGTGTGGCAGCGACCCGTTCTCGATTCGCACATTGACCTCCCCATCGGCAGACACCGTCCATGTTCCATGGTATATGCGCTGGCTCTCTGAGATGGTGGGGCGGCCCTGCGACACGTCTATGGTGGCGATGCTATTGTTGTGTTGCAGCATGTGTGGGATCACCCGCGGTGGCTCCACCGGCGTCAATGCCTTGACGCACTTTCCGTCAGGATAAAACCGAAGATACCGGTAGTAGGTGATAGTGCGCACAGGATTGGTCCAGCTACTGGAAAACTCAGCCTTGCCTCCTTCACTGTAGTAGTTGATCACACTGATGTAGCACCCTAGGAACTTGACGAAGGGCCGATTGAAGAGCATGGTTTTCCATGAGTTGTCGTAGTGGACGAGCGCCTGGAGCGGGTCGAGGGGGATAGGAAGCGACTCGGTAGCGGTGGCGCGGTGCTCGCCCGCGGTGTCGTCCCCATCCTCGCGGCGCTCGCCCAAACGCGCTAGCACCATTTGATTTTCCTGGTACACCTGGTTGGGGTACACTAGATAGCAGAGCTTGCGCCAGAGGTCGTTGGTCCCAAGACTCAAGTATGCATGCTTCTTACACGTAATGGCAAACGTGAACCACGACTCAGGTGCACTCTCTAGCAAGATCTCAAGAATATGGATCCATATATCCTTGGGCAAGTGGATCAATGGCGACACCGCGAGGGTTGCCACTCTAGCCGGCTCTTCGGTACCGTCCTCGCTAACCTCTACCGCGGGCGGTATAGGCTCGGGTTCGACGTCCTGAAACCCGGCTATCATGCGATCCACATTGATTTTCTTAACCTTTTCTTCGTCCACGCGCTTGAGCGTGTTTTTGCCTCCTTCTCGCTGTAGCCGCTGCGCTATTATCGGTACCTCTTTGGTACGATATAATGCATCCACCTTGTCGTTGATCTTGAACGCCCGCCGGTAATACTCCACTGCGTCCGACATTTCACCATGGGCCTCCTTGTCGATGGCCTTCTGGAACCACTGGATCGCCTCCCTTTCCTTGTCGAGGCCTGCGCCCTGCCCCACTAAACTCATGGCGCTCGCTTATCAATTGATTTGAAATATGTAATCAGTTTTTCAGGCCTCATTAAATTTTGTAACGTATTTTTTGTGCACATCCTACTACTTAGTATACTAGTTAAGAAGCTGGTCTAAAAAGTCGTCGTCAGGTGCGGGCCTAGCTACCTTTGGGGCCTGCTTTTTGATACCAGAGTCAACAGAAAGTCCCTTAAGCAATTGGTCGAGATCGCCCGTATCTGTTTCCGACAGTGGCTGATCGCGCGATGCCAATGGTCCTCCTAATAAGTAGTCTAAATCCTCTTCTAATGTAGTGGACGATTGTTGGTGGTCGCTTCCGTGCGCGGCTATACGATCGTTGAGTGCAGAAACATGCTGTTTGTTGCTGACATCGATATTGTTGATCTCTAACACCTTGCCTTTGTGGTGGGGAGCGCCACTAGGATTGAATTTGTTGCGGATTTGATGGTAAAGACGGTTCTGCTCGGCCTTTTCTTGTCGTTCTTGCTCCTCTTTGATCTCCTTTTCACTCATTTTCTTAGGTTGCGGTCTAGTTTCTGTTTCCAATGCCAGCCCTATCTTGAACCCGTCCAATTTCTCTGCCGGAAGATCCAGAATCTGCACCTTTTTCTTGTTGTAAAAATCATCGTCTTTGGCACCTGAACTGTAACTGTCGAGCCCATACTCCTCAAGAAGATTATCAGACATCTTGTTCTTCAACATCTTCCTGCTAGGCTTGCCTTCTCCAGTCGTAGCACTTCTCAAAAGCTCTTTAAGATTAACCGTTTGAGGATCTGAATCCTTCTGTTGTGCATCTTTTTCCTTAGAGCTTTCACTTCCCAAGTATATACCATCAATAGGCTCATTTTCTGTCTCCTCCTCTCCATCCTCTTTGCCTTCTTTTTCTTGAGTTTCTTCCATTTCCGCAAGGATCTGGGCTTTTATCTTTGCCTTTTGTTCTTTTGTAAGCTCAGCATCGCCCAATTGGGGATAGAAGTGGTTAAGTAACGCTTCGTCTGTATCTGAATCCCATTCACTATCTGAATCTTCCAATGCTATTCTCGATGGGTTTTTGGGAGCATCAGCACGTTTCGAGCTCCACTTGGCTCTAGGAGCATCATTAACTGGTCGTGAAGCAGCTATGCCATGCTTCTTCATATACAGGCGCTTGGCCTTTTGGTCCCATTTCGAGTTCTTTAACACCATTCTTGATCACCATTAAAGTAGTGCGGATCATTTTAACGATCCATCTCGCACTATAAAGAACGACGGAATCTAGTACTCAAGTGCTACGAAGTTTACAATTGGACAGGTTAATTGTCCAGTTCATCTAGTAGATCTATACTGATCATAGTATGGTATTTCTACATTTGTGGTACTACTTCAATTTACGGCATTCTTCAATTCCCTTTCATTTCTCTAATTGCCCGTATTTAGCCTCTTTGCAGCCAGAATAAGACACCACAGTAATGGTCTCAATTCGACAAATAAAGAACGGAAAGAGAGCATTTTATATGAATGAACAGTAGACTAAATACCCACCAATTCGCACTAGTGGAATCACCTCTTCTTTCACTGCATTTTACCCAACACAGGACCCTGCAAGCGGCTGCATCAAATAGTATAGGTCACATGATCAACTCTCCACAACCAATTTTCTGAATTACCGACGCCGTCTCTTTAAAGTCCCACACACAATGCCAAACGAGAAGGACAAGCCAAGCGCCAAGTCCATCGAGGAGTTGTTGAAGCGTCTCTCCATGGGCGAGAGCTTGAATGAAACCCAACAGAAACAAATGGACGACTATCAGTTCTGGAAAACCCAGCCTGTTCCCAGATTGGACGAGAAAATCGACTCCGAGGGTCCTATCAACAAAACCTTGACCCCTGCTGATATTCCAGACACTCCATATCCTTTGATTGAAGGATTTGAGTGGAGCACGATTGATACTGAAAACGAAGCAGAGTTAGAAGAAGTTTACCAGCTTCTTTACGAGCACTACGTCGAAGATCAAGATGCGACTTTCAGGTTTAAATACTCGCATGAGTTCTTCAAGTGGAGCTTGAAACCTCCAGGGTGGAGAAAAGAGTGGCACACAGGTGTTAGAGTTAAAGGAACCAACAAATTGGTGGCGTTCATTGCGGCAATTCCTATCACCTTACACATGAACAAGTCGGGCAAATCGATTCCGAGCGTTGAAATCAACTTCTTGTGTGTGCACAAAAAATTGAGATCCAAAAGACTTGCACCTGTACTTATCAAAGAAATCACCAGAAGGGTCAATAAGCAAGATATTTGGCAAGCATTGTACACTGCTGGAGTCGTTTTACCATCCCCTGTTTCAGTCTGTAGATACACCCATCGTCCACTTAACTGGGGCAAACTTCATGATGTTGGGTTCTCTCATCTACCAGCCGACAAAACCAAGTCTTCCATGGCTGCATACTACGCCTTGCCCAACGCCACTAGCACTCCAGGCTTGCGTCAAATGAAGGCTGAAGATTTGGACCAGGTGCACGAATTGCTCGACAAGTTCCAGTCGAGATTCGAATTGATCCAAACTTTCACTCGTGAGGAGCTTTCCCACTGGTTATTGGGCGGCAAGCTGGTTGACGAAAAAGAGGACTCAAAGGTCATTAAATCGTACGTTGTTGAAAAAGACGGAAAGATAACCGATTTCTTCTCGTACTATCTCTTACCATTTACAGTTTTGGACAATCCTGATCACAGCGAGCTTGGTATTGCTTACTTGTACTACTATGCATCTGACTCTGCTGGCACCGACGGTTACAAGAGTAGATTGAATGGATTGGTCAACGATGCACTTATTACCGCTAAGAAATATAACGTCGATGTGTTTAACTGTTTGACATCCCAAGACAATACGTATTTCATCAAGGATGCCAAGTTTGGCAGTGGTGATGGGTTCCTCAACTACTACTTGTTCAACTACAAGACCTGGCCAATGTACGGGGGAATTGACAAACAAACAAAAGAGGTGGTTGACGACAAAACGAGTGGAGTAGGTGTAGTTATGTTGTAATTTGAAACATGTTACAGTAGAAGAAAACAATTGTTGTAGAATGACAGTAGATGAGACAGCACAAGAAAGTAGCGTTCATAGGTGATGTCTACGAGTCTTGTTTTGAGAGGTGCGATGAAGTGCGATTTTGCAGGTTGCTAACCCGCGTTGCAATCTTGCAGGTAATTTTTTTCGAACCTCATCTCGACCAAAGATACTAGAGAACTATAGAAGTTATCGCATAGAAGTTTTAGCATAGGTCCAGAATGATTTCTTCTAGCACATGGGTCCCTAGAGGTTTCGCCTCGGAGTTCCCGGAAAAATACGAACTTAATGACGAAGAAATGGAAAGAATTAATGCTATGGCCAAGCTTGAGCTCGCAGACAATAATGACGAAGAGGATGAAGAGGTAGAAGGAGAAGAGCCAGCATCCAAATTACATGACCAAATTGAGTTGGACGACAACTTGAAGGAGTTTGACTTGGAAAACTACGACAATGAGGTGGACGAAAACGGAGAGGAAGTCACCATGTTCCCTGGGTTGTCCAACACTGACGTGAAATTTCACCAGGACGAAGACGGAAATGACCCATACTTGAGCATGCCAACCGAAGTGGATATTCAAGAAGAAAAGCAAGAATCGCAAATCTATCCTACCGACAACTTGGTCTTGGCTACCAGGACCGAAGATGACATTTCCTACTTGGATGTATACGTCTACGACGACGGTGCAGGAGCCCCTGAGGGTGCTGAAGAAGAAGATGCGGACAAACTCGATCCTGATGTCGCAAACGGATTAGTGCGTGAGTCGACATTATACGTGCATCACGACATCATGTTACCTGCATTCCCATTAGCGGTGGAGTGGATCAACTACCGTCCGGGCCAAAACGAGGGTTCTGACATTGGCAACTTTGCGGCCGTGGCAACCTTTGATCCCCAAATCGAAATATGGAACCTTGATTGTATAGATAAAGCATTCCCAGATATGATTTTGGGAGAACCGCAGTCCAACTCAATGGCGTCGTTGAAGAGTAAAAAGAAAAAGAAGAAGTCGAAGCAACATGTCACCACCCATCACACCGACGCCGTTTTATCTTTGGCGCACAACAAAATCCACAGAACTGTGCTTGCATCCACATCAGCTGACCACACCATTAAGTTGTGGGATCTTTCCAGCGGTACTGCTGTGCGTTCGTTGGCCAAGGTCCACTCCAACAAAACGGTATCTTCGCTGCAGTGGCACAGCACCGAAGCCTCTGTATTATTGACCGGTGGCTACGACGGTTTCGCGGCCGTTAGCGACGTTCGCATTAGCGACGAAAACGAAATGTCCAAAAAATACGCCGTGGGCGCGGGCGAGGAAGTGGAAAACGTGCGTTGGGCCCACCCTCTGACCCCAGAGTTGTTCTACGCTGGTACTGATCAAGGTAACGTCTACTGCTTTGATGTCCGCAACACCGACAAACCCCTCTGGACATTACATGCTCACGATGCCGGCATTTCTGCTCTTGATGTCAACGCCCATGTTCCCGGTATGTTGGTCACCGCGGCCATGGGAGAAAAAAGTATCAAGCTCTGGAAGGTCGGTAACAACGCTAGCGAGGGCCCATCAATGGTGTTGTCGCGTGATTTCGGCGTGGGTAACGTATTGAGTTGTTCGTTCGCCGGCGACGTGGAAGTGGCAGGTAACTTGACCGTGGGTGGTGTGACTGGTGCGCTCAAGTTGTGGGATGTGTTCACCAATGCTTCGGTGAGAAACAATTTCCGTGCCGAGGTCAAGCAGCTCCAAAAAGCTGCTCGTGAAGAGGCCGCTGCTAACGGGCGCGCATCGAGAATCGCCAGAAAATACACCGGCGAGGGTTCGGAGAACATCATCACAGTTGATGCTGGTACGTTAAAGGACTCGGAATCGGAGTCTGAGGGAGAGGATGTACAAGAAGACGAAGAGTAAGAATATAGTTTTGTATATTAAATCATAAATGACTTTCAAATCTTTCCACCAAGTGGTCTATTTCCGATCCACTGGAAATGGAATCGTCCACGATTCCGTTCACGCTGATGGTAGGTGTCACGTGCACGCCTGCGTTACGAAGGTACTTTGTGAAGTACTTGACGTCGACTTGCGATGCATTGCCTCCGTTATTAGGTTCTTCCTTGTTGGGTTTGATGGTCAACTTGGACAAGATCTCTTCGCCAGTGAAGGGCAACTTGAGCTCAGCGCCAACGACATCGTAAATTTGTTTGTAGATTTGGTTCCGGTTCAACTCGACGTTGTAACTGTCCCAGAACTTCTCCTTGTTTTCGAAAATCACCCTGGACAATTCCCAGAACAAGGGTGATGCTTCTTCCCCCGCCTTTTCACGAAGGAGCTGACCCGCCACCAAAGCGAATTCGTTGAGGAAATTGGAGTTCGGGTGCCAAGGCTGGATCACATTGACATACACAAACTGGAATCTGGTGGGGTGCTTCTCGTTCAATTGCGGAATCACTTTTTCATAGAGCTTGAAGTAAAGCTTAGCACTGAAAGGACAATTGTAGTCGAAATAGAGATTGACCACATTAGGAGCTTGTTTTGCACCTGCCAATTGCTTGGTGGTATAAAAATAGTTGGTAGTATACTTGGGAGCAATCATTTCTGTTGATTGCAAAAAGCAGCCACTGGAGCTCGGTGCGCTTATATACTGTCTGGGGCCAGGGGGGCTAGTCTAGGGCGGCGTCTTGTCTTGTCACGTGCGCGCTGTGGCGATGAATCCACCAGGGGTACCGTCAGGGTGTCGGAGATGTCGAAGTCGTGGGGATCCACGCGGCCATTCTCAGTTTGGCGGTTGGAGGTAAGGGGTTCGGTTGCTTTGGGAATACCAAGACTTGTTTTCAACTTGTTTGAGCCTCGTGACGTGCGCGCACGTTTACGTTTGTTGCCGTCCTTACGCTTTTTGTTGCGCTTGGTCAGTGAGGTAGCGGAAACAGCAGGTGCGAGTGTGGGGTCGCTAGATGTAAATTTTTCAGTGGTAGTGCCGGAAGACTTGCCAAGCTCGGGGGTCTCGATACTCGCACTATGCGAATCCTCGGTAGTCGCGGTAGATTCAGTAACAGTCTTGGTATTAACAGTGGTCTCAGTAGTCTTGGTCTCAGTAATATTCTCACTAATCTCAATCGTGGTCTCAGCATTTTTCGTTATCTCAGTAGTCGCGCTGGTCTCGGCCTGCTCAGTGATCTCAGCCTGCTCAGTGATCTCAGTTTGTTCAGTGATCTCGGTCTTTTCGGCAGACCCGGTAGTCTGAATAGTCTGGCACGTCTCAGCTGCTTCCTCCTCTGGCGGCGAAATCATCGATGCGATCAGAATTCTTTTTGCAGCCGTGCCACTAGGCTCGCTACACTTTAGGTTTGTAGACTCATCGCCAGGCTCGCTACTGTTCCTCACTACAGACTCGTCGCTGGGCTCACTACTCCCCAGACCGTCAATTGTCCCTTTCTTATCTTCGCTCTCATCTATAACTTCCACTAACACCTCGTCCTCTGACGAAGAAGGATACACCCGTAACATGCGGTCCAGAACCCGTACGCGGTGCTCTCCTATTCTCTTATCGCTTACTCGTTTCTTCGTGGGGGTCGGAGGTGACTTGGGTGTTCCAAATACCCGTTCGACCTCAGCTCGATCGGCGTATACAGTCCTTTCCGACGTACCATTCTCCTTGTTTTCTCCACCTGTTTGATCATTACCCTTGTTCTCTGTTTGATTATTACCCTTGTTCTCTGGTTGCTCTGCCTTTTTCTTCAATTCCTTTTCTGCCCGAGTCCTCTTTTCTTCTTCCACAAGCTGGGCTATACGATCAGGAAGCAGTTGTATTTGGGCATTTGGCTTTTGTTTCCAGATCCCTTGACTGCTACCACTCTTGTTTCCTCTCAAGCTGAGTTGAGTGCCACGCACTGGTTTTTTCGGGTGCACTTGGGGACCTTTTGCGGCTTCTTGCGGGCCCGCGCTCTTCTCATTCGTCGCGTTATTCTTTCCAATAGACGCGCTGGTGTTCTTGTTATGAGCTTGTTGATCTTCGACTTTATTTCCACCACGTTCATCTTCACCATTCCCACTTTTCTTCAAATCCTGGTTTGAGTTGGCGGCGTTGTCATTGCCAAACCCAATTATGCGTAACATTGCCAGAATCGAAAACCATCTTGCCGGCTGTGACTCCTCCATCCTCCCTATATTCTTTCTTGCCTAGAATTGATTTTTTTTTCTCTCACCTATTTTTTTAACTTTACTTACATTTGAACTATTCCATTTTTGGACGTTGTACAACAAATAATGAACTTTGTTCATATATTACAAGACTTTATACTTACCTATACAAGAATAACCAATTTACATTTATCAAATAAAACTTCATGAAATTTGTAATCATCATCAACCTCGAACTCCTTAAGCTTTTGCTGGTGAATTTCATTAAAGTTCTCGTTGACAATTTCGTTTTCGCTGATGAAATCATCGTAATCGTTTTTCAAAAACAACTGTATCTCTTTACCAGCGTAGTCGTAGGTTCCATCATTACCATTTTGAGAGGAGGCCTCTCCGTCTAGATTGAGTCTTTTGAACAATTTGCTCTTCAAATCTTGCAATCTTAAGTTTGATGGAAGTAATAATACAAATATATCATCTTGGTAGTAGAATTTTACCTTAACCTTATTCTGTTTGGGTTCAACATTGGCCAAAACGTTGCCTGTGGATGAAGACCTTGATCTGGGAGGCGTGTCATTAGCGATGATGGTGGAGTTTCGCGACTGGTTTCCGCTGTTACCATTAGAGCCATTGACTCCGTTATGGTTGTGAAATGATGAATATTGTGACAATCTGTCTTGCTGGTAATTAGATTGTTGGCTGATGGGTTTCAGGGATCTCTTTATAGTGGTGCCGTCGTCGTTGAATTCCCTGTCGAACCCATTATCTAATACTTCAAAGAGTTTCAAGACATCTTCGGATCTTGAAATGTGTAGCGGTAATGCAATTAAGTTCCGCAAGTAGTAATCCAACTTCTCTCTTCTTAATTTGGAAATACTGTCATTAACATTAATAAGGGGGCCAGGTATGGAAGGAATGATTCTCCTCGAGTTTTCGATCTTACCGGCTTCAAATGGGAACAATTCCAATAACCTGACTTGCAAATCATAAAAGTCTTGGTAGTAACGGTATAAATATCTTGTTTTCCCATTGGATAATCGGGCAATAATCAAGTATTGGTAACGCCCGTGATCAAGCTGGTACGACTCCACGCCGGCCTCCAAAATGGTGGTGTTTGTAGAGCTCAACGAGGATCTGTTGGAGTGAGAGTTCATTCCTTCAAAGAACTGGCTATTTGATGATACAGGAGGGGTTTGGTTGTTGGTTATAGAGCCAAGCGGTATGGTAGAAGCCTGATATTTGGCAGTTTGATCTTTCCATTGATCCACCGTGGGAATCTTGAAGCTATCAATGGCACGGATAACCTCTTCTTGAGTATGAGAAGTGGTCAAGTCGTGTGAGGAGTTGGGTTTTAGCAAGTCTACGATTTTTACATAGGCCACTGGCACCAAGCCAGGACCTCCCAATCTATTTATGGGCTTGGCAATAAACCATTCATAATCATGATGCGCACAGATAATCAAGTTTTCACCTGGAAGTATATCCAATTCATCTTCTCTTTCTGCTTTGAACTCAAATAACGTGACGGCATAAAGAGTTTGGTTGGAGTTTCTATGAGGGTTAGGTATTCTGGTGACTGGAGCTTGTGCAGGAGGATGATACTGTGGAGATTCTTGGGTTGCTGGCCTCGAACGGTTGAATACTTCAAAGTAACTGATAGGAACCATCCCTCTGGCATGTGTCATGGGATTAGTAGCTTCGTACCATCCGTTGGAATTATCACCATTTTCAGTATCCTCATCTTCAGTGAGGACATGGAAGAAGTCGCCTTTGGCAAATTTGAGTTCGCCTGGTCCTTGTGGCTGATAATCATACAACGCTTTGATGACTTTTTTGGGAGACTGTAAAACCGGGTCTATCTCAAGACCAAGACTAGACTGCGACGACTGGACTCTAGAAATGGAATGCTTGGGTGATCCAGATGAGTTGGACAGCCGCTTACTTCTTCTGAACGACTTGATCATATTCGATCTATTTTTAAAACTCTCTTCAATAATTAAGCGATGGAATGAAAATTAGGGTAAGGTGAAAACGGTAAATTTCAGACAGTTGTCTTTATGCAAGGTGCTGACTATGTAGAAGTATCTGCGAAGTCCCTATTACTTATGATCCTCTGATATCGTGCCGAATTACCTATGCTGTCCTAAAAGTTTAGTTGGTGGTCAATTCTTGTGGTGGGGCGTGAAAAAGAAAGACGTGCGCGCACCGGATTGTCGGTTGAGGATGTTGATTCTACAGGGGGACTTGGACAGGGGCAAGAAGGGGCATACGATGGCATAACTACAGGGACCTGGCCTCAGGGATTATACGGTTACAGAGATTGCGTAGTTTATGTTAAAAGTAGTTGATGGTTAGTTGATAAGTTGTAAATTCATCGCAAAGGTTTACGTTATAGACGTGTCTCAGGTTTAACCTTAATGGAAAATGTGGAGAGTTGTATGGTCAGCGGAGAAGTCGGCAATGGAGACCGCCCCTCCCTATCTAGAGTTAAACCCTATTGAGACATCATTAGGCGCATTAGGGAGAAATAGTTACGATCGATGGATTGTCTGCAATTTACGCTCGCGGCGCGTTGTGCTGTGCCAAGTCCCAATAGTGGGCAAAGGATCGCGTAGGTTGCAGGGCTTATGTGTTAAAAGACAATGTAACATTTTAGTGGAAGTTTGGAAATGCAGCTGGATCTAGTAGTGTGCGGGAAAGCCAGTTGTCGACCGGCGTTGCAGAGAATGAGGCGATCACAATGCGTACGAGAACTACTGTGGCTGAATTTGTGAGAGGAGGAAACAGGTGACAAACAACGGACTTCAAGATGGAATATCGTCATTGTTTATATTGTTATGGCAGTTCATAATATACGTTTCCTTTTACAGTCTTTTTAGTGTTAGAGTCTTTTTTGTAGGGGCTGTTGAGCGATGGTGCGCAAATCAACGAAAATGCGAGATCCACACGGAATAATAGACCCAATTAGTCCTACGCCGATCCCCCTGGAAAATTAAGATGTTTCGATATGGATGCTGGAATTTTACCGCACTGATATGAAAGAAATGCTCGGCAGGAGGTAGGTGTAGATATTGCGAGGTTCGGCAATCTGTAGACCGCACGCTATTTGGTGATCTAGGGAAACCCATACGTAGCGAGAGCTATAGTGAGTGAAATACGTTGGAGCATGGAGAATCAAGTAGGAGCACTATTAATTCTCACAATTGGAAACTTTGTGTAGTCCTGTAAGAATAAGTCAAGTAGTTACGAACACTTCAATAGATTTTATGACATACGAGCTGTCGCTCTTGAGTACGAGGATGTCGACTTAGACTTTGCTAATACTGAGTCTTTTTTCAGCACTCTCGCAAATCACACTCGCTTTTCTCACTAATGTCTCATTTTTCATACTTACTATCACACTAATGTCTCATTATTTATACTCACTATTTCTCGCTAATGTCTCACTGATCACGCTCGCTAATCACCCACATTTCTCACTAGTCACTACCAAATCAAACTCACTAATCACCATTTCAATCACTCCAACCATACAACAATTATACCCAATATTTATTCAGTCTCATAATTTCTTCGTTTGAATACCATTCATTCCCAACATGGATACTCCCCATAATGCTGAAGACCACATAGATATCTTTCAAGACCTCGATGTAGGATTGGGGGAATTGTTCCACCGGAGGCTATACGGTGATATGTTTGGTGACATCCCCGCAGATCAGCCACTCAGACGCTTGGACCGTCTTCTCCATATCATAGTAGATAGACAAAGAGAAGAAAACTTGTCCCACTTGCGAAATTACTGGGGCCACGTTTACGTAGGACCCGTTCCTTTGCCTACATTCAACTACTCCAGGTTCTGGCATGAGTATATACCGCGCACAAGGGGTGCATTCAGGGAAAAGGTGATGCGTGTAGGCTCTTATATAATCATCGCATTGAGAGTGGCGTTCTTCCTAGTGTTGACCGGCCGCCACATCCAGAATATGTTGTGGTTGATTCTTCATCATGGAAGTCACATAACTTTCAGTGACAACTTTGTGAAGGACGCAGCTACATTTTTATTCCATGATAGTCTGAGCTTGCTACAGAGAAGAGAAAAATTGTTCTTCAACAAAGATGATATCTTCTATCCGATCAACAGTCCTGAATATGAGAACTACCTGAGGCTCAAATTGACGGTGGAGGTGGTGCTTAACTGGATATCTACAAGTCTTAATGTTGCATGTACGCGATCAGAAACAGGGTCAAGTTGCCGTTTGATAAAAGAGTCGTTGGCGTTCCGGTTTGCTGACGTATGGCACAACAACTTTCCTTATTTGGACTATACTAGCTGGTGGTCATTGAAGTCGGTGACCATGTTGTCGTTCACCACGTACGTGGCTGTGGGAATTCTAGTGTGCTTGAATGTGTACTTATTCTTCGTCATAAACCTAATGAGCACGCAGTCGCGGTTTGCGAGGTTTTTGGTCAACCTGGTGAAGCTCTGTTGGAAGTATTTGTATCAAATAATGTAACAGAAGCAAATTAATGGAACAAAAGTTGAATTATTATACAGGGCGAAAAAAAAAATGGCTCTGGCCAGATACATGCACCATTATGCTAAATCATCAAATCCTGATATGTGGCTCAGTGCCATCTCTTCCAGTGCTTATTCCATACTTCTGCCTAAATTGGGTACATTCGGCGCATATAACCCTCACTAGCATATAAATGTGATTACGAAATACTATGAAATGAAATGTAACATCCAGTATTATCTTTAAGTTGTGGAGTCGTTTGTGGCGAAAAAATGTTCCTCAGAACATTTGCACCCATTTCGTCCCCCGTACATGAGTAGGAAGTCCATTACGTTATAGAATCTTTCCTGACATTTTTTGATTACCCTTCTATCTGGCATCTTCTACCCATGCTCCCCATTAGACACTCCCCATTAGACACACCCTATAATGCTCTCTCTGTTAGGCTATCTCTGTTTGACTCTCTCTATTAGACTCTCGCTTAGTCTTCTCTCTACCAATTCTCTCTGTGATACGCGATTCCCAGTACGGAAGGCGCGCTACGATCTTCCCCGCCATGCAGCCGAATCTCCGCGGAACCCTCGCTATAAATAGGAAGATCGGCCCAGGGTTGCAACAATCATCGACAATCATGGCACTTCCTCAATCCATGAAAGCAGTTGTGTTTCACGGACCCAATGATATCAGAACAGAGCATGTGCCTACACCCCAAATAGAAGAAGACACTGATGTGATCTTAAAAGTCAAGTACTCTGGGCTATGTGGGACCGATCTACACACATATCGAGGACACATCAAGGGACCGGTAGGTCAGATAATTGGTCATGAATTCATGGGTACAGTGGTTGCTAGAGGCAATTCTGTTCTGGACTCGCACTTTAAAGTGGGTGATGACGTGTTGAGCACATTTACTATTCAGTGTGGGGTGTGTTGGTACTGCCAACATGGGTATTCGGGCCAGTGC
This sequence comes from Suhomyces pyralidae, assembly GCA_003706505.3. Lineage (NCBI taxonomy): Eukaryota > Fungi > Ascomycota > Pichiomycetes > Serinales > Debaryomycetaceae > Suhomyces > Suhomyces pyralidae. The sequence continues at coordinate 450,785 of PPLO03000008.1, read as the reverse complement.
GATAAGACCAATACGTTTGGAAAAGTGGGGCTAGCAGGCGGCCAAGCAGAGTATGTGAGGATTCCGTATGCAGCCTCCACTCTTGTCAAAAAACCCACCACTGCTGATGGTGTGGACGATTCTGTTTATGTGTTGATGGCCGACATCTTCACAACGGGGTATTACGGGGCAAAGAAAATCGTGGATTTCATTAACCAGCCAGTAGCAAAAGGCGCAAAAGTTCAAACTGTAGAAGATGTTACCATCTTGCAATTGGGCTTAGGACCAGTAGGATTATGTGCATTGAGAGCCTTGAAACATTTTGGGTTCAAGAAAGTCGTATGTGTAGACAATGTTCCTACAAGATTGGCTGAAGCCCAGAGACTTGGCGCTTACAAAACAATTAATTTTGATACGGAAGGTGCGATAGAAGACTCAATCGAGCAAGAAACCCATTCGCTAGGTTTCGACGCCGTATTGGAAGTGGTAGGTGCACCGGCTGCATTGAAGACCAGTTATGATTCTGTGCGTAGAAACGGGTTCATTTCATCCATCGGCATGGCGCATGATCAACTTCCTTTCAACGGACTAGACTGCTACCTAAAAAATATCAACATATCGTTCGGTAGATGCCATGCATGGTCGTTATTTGAAGAGTCATTAGAAGTCTTCGAGCTTTTGAAGCAAGATTTCGAGAGTTTTATAGACTACAAGCCCTCTTTGGATGAAAGCAAGCAAGCATTTGAGTTATTTGACCAGCACAAGGTCAACAAAGTGGTGTTTGATTTAACCAAGTGATCGCATTACGAAATATCGGTTATGATACATATATTTGACGTGCATATTAGCTTTAAAATAGACGATAATGTCCCCCAAAAGGAAGCTTCACTACACTTGTTGAGTCAATTAGCAAATCACTGAAAACCGAGCACAAGTATTATCTCAGGCACATGCTGCTTCAAACCTTGCTCGGCTTGTTATAGTTTACTTCCAGTTGCATATGTCTTTCTGGCCACTGTCAGGTGCATATTATGACGGGCCTTCACAAGTGACAGCATGCGACTTGAAGTTGTTTGCAGCCATTCACGAAAGGGGCTTGAAATATATATCCTAAATCTGTCCTAGCTAGGCAGAAACTATGAGATAAAGCGAGACAGTTTAAAAGTTTTCTACACTTCTCTGTAATAAAAAATGGAACTTAATGAGATAATAGAAATTAACTCTTCGAAATTCAGCATTACCCAGAATAAAGACTCAACTCCTAAAGCTTTGGGTCCACTTGTTAAACCTTTGATTGAACGCCACAACGCCTAACCAACAACTTCATCTTCTTTACTCGTCGAGCCATCTTACATTAGCTGTAACATTTATTCATAACACCACGAATAACAAGTCGCCTTTATGGCCAAGTTGGTAAGGCACCTCACTAGTAATGAGGAGATCGTCAGTTCGAATCTGGCTGAAGGCATTTTTTTCGACCCCGGATCAGTAATTGGTGAGCGCACGATTGATGACCTCAGCCCCAAAACTCGGATCGAAGTCGGGAGCTACTTATCCATACCCGTTGGGATCCAAATATCATGAGCATGGGAAAAGAGCAGAGCGGTGATGGTAGTGCCAATAATAATACTACAACAGGTGCAGATGTGTATAGAGATCAACAAAATATTTATTCCGGCCTGAGAGGTAACATCAATGGACCAAATGGAGGAAACACATACATGTCATCGGGAGACCCTAGTATGAAAGGTAATAATGGATCAAATCATACGGTGTTACCACCAATGAATATTTCAAATGCCAGTTCCCCAGGAGCACCAACTTATAGCGCCAATAGAGTCAATATTTCAGGCACCGGCAACAACAACGCTGCAGGTAGTTCTTACGTGGGCCATCAATATGGATTGGGATCAGATTCGAGTTTGGGTGCAAACTCTCACCATAAAGCAGCAATGAATGCAATTGCACAGCAGCAGCAACCACAGCATTATTCACAGTACCAAATGGTCCCGCCAGTGATAGCTTCGGGTCCTAAAGCAGAACCAGAACAGCCAGCCAATAGTGGCAGAACCAGAATGAGAGTGAGCAAGGCGTGTGACAGGTGTCGGACACAGAAGATCAAATGTTCAGGCACCCACCCGTGTTTGACATGTACCAAGCAAAAGAAAGAATGTAACTACAGTCTGAACTATGCAACGCACGAGAAATCGCCTGAGGGAGGCGAGACCTATCTAGGAGCAATACCTCTGCATGGGAAGAGAAGAAACGTTCGTGAAGAGCCGATTCTCGGGTTTCCTATCATGCAAAACCCCAACGACAAGGAGTATATTGAGCATCTCAAAAATAGAGTCCACTACTTGGAGAGTCTTCTTGCAGACAACAGTGCACGGGTGTTCAATTCACGGCCTTTTCAAAACGATCTCGAGCGGTTGGTCTTGGTGAGTCCCAGTAGCAAGTGGCGGTTTTCTCGCCGTCACCAGAACCTCTTGACGCTGGACTTGTGCAACCATATGTACCACAACCTCAGCGCAGAGCTGCGCAAGCTAGTTACCTTGCCAAGACAACAGTACTTTGGCTGGAACATGAGTGGCTGCAACTATCTTACACCAGACGAACTTCCGGAAATGCCCGAGATTCCACCTCACGTCAACACTATCGACCTCATATCATACTTTCTTGAGCATATTAATCCGCTCTACTCTATATTGCACGAAAACGTATTTCTCGAGCAGGTGGAGGTGTACCGCAAAATCACCAAGGAAGAGTCGGATATTCGAGCCGATAGCACGTCTCGAGAGTCCAAAACGTACCAGACCCGTTTGTTCAGTGCCATTCTCTACCTAGTATATGCTCTTTCCATAAGATTCATCGAGATGGCCAAGCCACGCGGCCCGGCCTTGCCCATGTTGGCGCTTGAAGAAAAGTGCTTCAAATACGGTCACAAGGTGGTGTCTATTTTGAGTTTTGAATGGGAATCGTTTGAGTTGATTCAGAGCTGGTTATTGATCACACTCTACCTTCGTGTGTCCCACCGTCAAACGTCGTCGAACCATGCGTTGGGCCAGGCCATCATTATGACCAACTCCATGGGAATAGGTCAGGATAATTATAAAATTGATGCTGCAACTCCGTACGAAAGGATGAAGTGTGAGAGAATCTTCTGGTCGGTGTATACGTTTGACCGAATGTTCGGGGTCCAGACCGGTCGTTACTGTGGAATAAGAGATGAAGACCATGTGCGGGCCTTGCCGTCCATGGACGCATTAAAGGAAACAGTCTACGACGAATGGATGACCCTGACATCATTCGCCATGCTTCATTTGGCACGTATAGCCAACTTCATCCATACTTCACGTACAGACGAACCTGGAGCAATCAAGTATCAGCAGCTAAACAAGGAACTTGCATTGATGGAAGAATGGTTCGAGGCTAACGGCTACAACAACCAAGACTTGTTCAACGACGGTCCTGAAATACCAAAGGCACCCAATCAAGATGATACAGCAGAAGAAGGTAACAAGAACGTGCACAAAAAAGCGGATCCTTTGCTCAAAGCTCAGGTAAAACTACACTTCTACGATATAATTCTCAGTGTCCATGGCAAGATTGTGTTCAGATACTTTGGCCACAAGATAGACGCCACTGGTCTTGAGTTGCAAATGGTTCTAGATGCGTGTGCCGGAGTGGTTTCCTTGCTTGAAAGGTGTCACAAGGCAGGACTTCTTTTTGTTCCATGGTATCAAACGCTACTTTTACTCTTCAATGTTGGGATCTTTGCAATTTCGTTCGTCAACGCCGGCGCCAATGTAATTCAAGCCCGCGATATTTTGAAAGGGTGTATTCTGCTTGTCTCTATCATCAAAAAAGCATCGGTTCGTGATGAGAATTCGCGCAAAGTCTTGATCAAAGAGAGGTTTAAAATGGCTAAAGAATGCTTATGGGCACTTAAAATGGCCAACAGAATGTTGAGCTTACGGTTCCAAGAAGATATCAAATCTCTCGATAACATTGGCGTCGACCACGGTCCTTCTGATGTCAATATACAGATGTTTTCCCAGATAGGGCTCAATCAAGATCTGCTCAACAAAAAGAGACTTAATCAAACTGAAGATGAATTCAGTGCATTATTGAAAAAGCAACTCCACAGGTCAGACGGCGTCCCAGCAAATGTCAATGATAGTGATTATGAAAGTGCAGATGAAGAATTAGGAGGAGATCACAAAAGACATAAAGCAAGATTACATGCGGACTCAAGCAGCTCGCCAAATCAGCACCAGACAGCGAACGTTGGAACCCCAAGCTCCTCATCATCACTCGACCAAAGATTTGGTTTGCAGCCCGACGATATTGATAACAACGCAACAAATTTGGGGGAACCATTGACAGAAGTCGACTATATGTTAGGAAACCTCCAGTGGTTCGATCAATGGATGGATTTCAACATGCTGTGAGATCACACAATTGTAATAATTTCGTTGTGGCATCGCAAGCAGACTTTTACGATGTAAGTGAAATCATAAAGTTAACTTGAGACGTATGATGCTAGAAGAATCGAAGTAGATTGTTTCAGTTGAAAAACCAGATAGCAAAGATAAAGTCAAGAAAACTTCAGCATGTTTCAAGTAATTGGTAGGTTGCTCCACGTAGGAGTGCATCTGGAATTACAATTATTAATATATGAACAAACCCGAATGCGAAAAACAAAAAAAAAACTTCTTCCGAAAGAGATTTATCGGCCCTCCCCCACGTAGGCTAATATTAGTACATAGATTCCACGGAGATAAAGTACCATCATCTTGTATACCTTTGAATGCGGTAATGGGAAGAACATAAACAACCTGGGCGTCAGGATTGATCGGTAGTTCAAGCGTTCGAATGGTGGGGGCTCATAACGATCGTCGGGAGAACATCAGATTGCAAGATTGTTGAGTTTTGAGTGGCAGAATAATTATACGTATGAGGAAACCAACGGTAAAACGCTTATGAGTGGTTTTGCATGAAGAGAAAAAATAAAAAGAATTTTAATCCGAAAACTGTAAAACGACCTGCCTGAACTACAAACCGTTTAGTTGTAAACAAAAATAGTGAGCGCCTAGGCAATGGTCCGTTCCCCACATACATAGAAAGAACACATAGGAGGGGCGGGTAATTACGGGCTGCGTCTGATTCCAGATTTTTGATGCAATGTAGCGACGTAAAACATAATGGGGGAAGTGGGGCGAGCGTTGAAGGCGGGCCGGCAAGTTGGTGGATCACCATAGAGCCGTGACTTAGCAAATCACGCCCCTTTTTTTAAAAAGTGCCGATACGAAATGATAGTTACGGTAATATTCTACTATTAAGCCTCTTTGGGGGAGGTCAGCTTATTATACAAGAATAATGTGAGCGTGTGAACAATAAGAGGACAAGCAATGTAGACAAGAGAAGAGCCTAAAAGAAGGACCAAATAGTACGAATTAATCCAATGTGGAAATATCCCTTGCACCGATTTTTAGGCGAGGCCTGGAAAAACGAACCCCATGGGGACATGGAATATTGCTACCGACCAAATTTAGATAAATATGCAATAGGTAGATAGAACGAAAACAGTGACCATAAATGAAGTAATTAATGCCGGCCATGTGCATATCATCTGTACGGTAATATGTAGTTGGAAAGTTTGAAATAGAACACAATCTTATAGCGATTTGTAAATGAGACTTAGCTCCAAAGAGAATGATCGTACCCCAGCATTAGAACGATTTCCTTAACCGATCAATGTTGCTCAAATAAGAGGCTTCGAGTGGTGGGGCATGGGCGCCTCCCCGTGGAAAATATATTTAATAATCTTAAGCTCGCATCAAGGTCGTGTGCGCCGAACAAGACTTCGGAAAGCAGGGTATCGTAGATAGAACAATAGCCCTGTTGAACTCCCGGTGTTAAGCCAACAGAAATGTAGAAATAAAGAAACCAAAAAACGTGGTAGTTTAAATAAGACGGTTTCAAGAAGTTGTCATGAAACGAAATTATCACATGTTGTTGCAAGGCAAAGAAGACTTAGTCCATCCGGTGTGAATTGCTAAGGTATTGAAAAAGCAACAACCAAATTGAAAAAGCATCAAGGGGCTCTCGGATGATCATCGCATGGATATTTACCTGTGGCACCGATATTGCTTCCCTCACGGAAAAACTTTTCACTCCTAACCTGTAAGGCTAGTACCCATCGCTTCTATTTTGTTACCCTGTCCCCACACCGGAAAAACTAAGCTGCGTGATTGTGGGACTTTTTTGTAGTTTACATCCATTTCTTTTTAAATTGTAGCAGCAATACATGCACCTACGAAACAAATAAGGTTATTTTTTAACTCCATGGCCCAGATGGAATGCCTCTTAATTACTACAGCAGTTCTGTGTAACCACAACCTCCGTATTGGCCGAGGTTCAGGGCACACTCAACAGCTCTTGTACCTAATTCTATTGGTTACATGTTCACTGTTTATGTCATACATGCAAGCGTTCCGAAAATTTTTTACCTCTTGCATGCATATCAAATCTACATGAAAATCCCCTCCTTATTTCGTACTTACACTTTATCTTTGGGGCTGACAGTATTTATTCATGGGCGTAGCTTAACTTACTAAAAAAAGTTTGAATCCTTATTTGAATCTAGTAGAATTTTACATTAATCATTCACTTCTTTTTCTTACTAGATAACTTTCCTTTGAACACCATCACAACCGGTGTCCCTCAGTACCACAATCTACATACTCGGTTTGCTACCGAGACTACAATTAGCCATACGAGCCGAATTTAGCCATACAAGCCAATTTACCTCAAGTGATATAGCAATGACACTGGATACCAAGGAGAAAAGAACAAAGGAGGATAGACCCTACAAGTGCACCTTCTGTGACAAGGCCTTTCATAGGTTAGAGCATCAAACCAGACACATCAGAACCCACACTGGAGAAAAACCTCATGCATGTAGCTTTCCAGGCTGTAATAAGAGGTTCAGTAGATCCGATGAATTAACAAGACATTTGAGGATCCACAATAACCCAACTTCAAGAAAGAGAAAGACCCAAACGGAAATGTTCATTGAAGATGAAAAGGAATCGTCATATATCCAACCGATAGCCGTGTCGTCGCAGGGAAACTCTACTATGGGACACCCAATACACAACCAGGCTCCACATGCTGCACCCGGCCCTATTCCCCAGCAAATACCTATAGCCCAAGCTGCATCTGTCCCTGTCACTATTGATAGGAACGGTAACCACTACTACCAGCAGCCATATCCAGTGTATTTCATTGCGCAACACTCATTTCCACCAGGCTCGCAGCCCGTGCAGGTAGTCCAGCAACCTTTGCCATACGTTGAGCAAGCTCAACCACATGAACCGAATACCACCCATCAAACCGGGTCTGCTATGTTTTCCTTACCATCATCACCAACTCATCAACACATGAGTCGTCCAATAGTGTACAGCAAGTCAGGGTCGTCGGAAACTAGTATACCGAACAACTATGTGCAAGTCCTGGGATCAACGAATACCACGTCACCTCCTACACCATACTCGAGAATCCCGATAATTTCCAAGTCGGGCTCGACCTCATCCATCACTTCGGGCAACTATCTTTTCAGCCAATCTGGCACGATTTCTACCGCCAACTCCTCCGCTATATCACTCAGTGCTTCTCCTGATACAAACGTTTCTGGAGCTTCCGGTATGCACCCTCCCTCACATCCTACACGCACACCATCATTGACCAACTTGAGCGAGTACATAATTCAGAACCAACTGAAACACAACGTGGGCCTGGCTGCCAACGGTGCCGGAGGTTTCAGCAATCACAACAGACTTTTCAATGCATCTAGTAACTCGCTCAGTTCCTTGAGTGGAAAAGTGAAATCAGGTTCCGGATCTAACTTGGCATCATTGAATTTACTCCACCGTATGACTCCGATGAAACATAACCCAATACCACCACCTAATGATACTTCATCGCCAGGATCAGTCAAATCCCGTGGCATAGCGTCTCATCCAACCACACCTTACCAAACTGGAGGAAATGCCTACTTTTCCATACCCAAGCAATCGTCTTCAACATCACTTAACTTGGAATTCTTCCATGGCCAAGGTAACCATGCAGCACAACATACCCATAAGAAGTCGCGTCCGAACTCACCATCACACTCACATTCCCAAATCTTTGGCATGACCCCCAGCTCCAACGACTCCAAGCATTTTGTGATATCGCCTCAGGAAACACCACTTCAAACACCATCGGAATCACCACATATTCAACCACAATCCATGCCCACCAAAGGAACTCCACCTCCGCCATTGGATGCAGGAGCACCGGCCAAGCCAGACAATGCCTTGAACTTGCTTTCAGCCGCCACTCAAAATTTGCAAGAGAGACAGGAGAAAGAAGACAGCATTGCCACCACCGGAACACAACTTCCTCCAATCAGATCTGTGTTTAGCTTCACCTCTTTAGTCAACTCGCCGCAACCTTCAGGTCCTAGCTCCAACAAGACTCCCAGTATGAACTTGTCTGCTTGATGACATGGGAAGCAAAGGTCAACTGAATAGATTATAGTGAAATATATGAAGGAACGATTATGAACGATAGGCAAAGCGACTCAGCAGTGATTAGATATTATAGCGAACTCTAACCAAACATATTAAGAAGTGGAAGGAAACAATTACCACAGAAGAGTGTACGGGTCGGGTTTAAAAGTGTAGCTTAATATAAGAAGACGCTGCGAAAAAGGCTGCAAAGTTGTAGCTGGTGGGGTTAGTAGGCGCTGCAAAATGCTACAATATCTGGTAGCGAAAGTATATGTGGGGCACAATTAGTCGTAAACAAATGAGGTAATCTATTCCTGTATATTAATCCAGCACTCCACATAGCTAGCAATAGTTACCTTCTCGAACTTTCTGCAATTGCCAAGAGCACAACTTTTCCTATTCATCGTACCATTCTTCAGTGAGGATAATTGTTGTGACCGCAACAATACATCCCATCATGAGCCCCTTTCTTAGCCCAGATCGAGCAACCCCACCCACGCGAGGAGCTTAGGGAAGGTTGATCCCGGTGCGGTGGCTATCCTGCATGTACGCTTTGGCGCCCCAGACATATAAATTGCCCCAAAATAGCCACCACTTTGGCAGCCTCCAGTTGCTCTCAATTAAAGAAGATATCAAACAAAAATGTCAATTAAATTAAACTCAGGTTACAATATGCCTTTGGTGGGTTTTGGATGCTGGAAAGTGCCAAAAGACACTGCCGCGGACCAAATCTACAACGCCATTAAAGTCGGCTACAGACTTTTCGATAACGCCGAAGATTACGGTAACGAAAAGGAAATCGGTGATGGTATCAAGAGAGCCATCAATGAGGGCTTAGTCAGCAGAGACGAACTTTTCATCACCTCTAAGTTATGGAACAGTTACCACCACCCTGACAATGTGGAGACTGCCTTAGACCGCACTTTACTGGACTTGCAACTTGACTACGTCGACTTGTTCTTGATCCATTTTCCAATTGCTTTCAAATACGTTCCACACGAAGAGAAATACCCACCAGGGTTCTACTGTGGTAAAGACAGCAATGGCAAGTTTATCTACGAAGACGTTCCACTTTTGGACACATGGAAAGCCTTGGAAAAGCTTGTCCAAAAAGGCAAGATCAGATCCATTGGTATTTCCAACTTCACTGGTGCATTGATTGTTGACTTGTTGAGAGGTGCCACCATCAAGCCATCTGTGTTACAAATTGAACACCACCCATACTTGCAGCAACCAAGATTGATCAAGTATGTACAGGATCAAGGAATTGCCATAACCGCATACTCCTCATTCGGACCACAATCATACACTGAATTGAAAAACCAAAAGGCTTTGGACACCCCAGTCTTGTTCGAACACGATACTATCAAGAAGATTGCCAGCGCACACTCCAAGGACCCATCCCAAGTCTTGCTTAGATGGGCCACCCAAAGAAACATTGCTGTTATTCCTAAATCTTCCAACCCTGAAAGATTATACAATAACTTGACTGTTGGCGACTTCGAATTGTCCCAACAGGAATTGGAAGAATTCGAAGGCTTGGACATCAACTTGAGATTCAATGATCCATGGGACTGGGACGAAATTCCTATTTTCGCTTAAATGACTTTTATTTTTACTTAGAACTATATAGAGTCCAATACAGCTGTTCTGCCCAAAGTCATCAATTTCAACGAAGAAACAAAGTCATCTCTATTGATGTAGGCACCGCACATTCTTCTCTTACCAGTAAACTCAGTACGCGAATGGAAACAACGCCAGTTGTCGAAGATCAAGCATTGACCAGGACGCAATTGGTAGAAGAATTCGTTATCTTTCGAGTTGATGATCGAAACCCATCTTCTGATAGCAGCATAGAATTTGGGAATATCGGCCGGATTGGCCCAATGGTCCATAGTAGAACGGTCAGACTGGTTCCAACGGACTTGGATCAACTTGCCCTGGCCATCTAATTTAAAAACCGGTTGAGGAATGTCAGGCTGGATACAAACACGCTCTTCACCTGCCGAATGGGCAGGAATAGGAATCTTGGTCAACAAGTCGTAGCTTTCAGGATACTTTTCCTTGAATATCTCAGCACATTTGAACGCATCGACCAACGAAGTGGTGCCGCCTTCTCCGTCGTGGTACAATAAATGGAACAATTGAAGACCTGGAGTGTCTGACCAGTAAGTACCGTCAGTGTGGCATGAGATATCGATATTGGTGTAAGCAGTGTCGGCTTTGGACAAGTCACTAGTGAAATCCCAAAATCCTCCGTAGTGCGTAGGTCTAATGTACGAAAGCTTCTCGCAAAGACGCTCGGTGTCCTCGGGATTCACAGGCACGTTGTCAATAAAGCAAAAGCCGTGTTTCCAAATTTTGAGGGCCCATTCCTGAATAGCGCCGTCGTTGTCATCAGAGGCCGCCATTACAGTATTGAAATCTACACGGGGCAACGAATTTTCAATGTCCTTCACCTGCCACAACTCTTGCTGCAACTGTTCCTTTTCGCCTTTGATCTTCAAGTCCAAAGGAGCCAACCTAGGGTTGTAAGAGTGTAGATAGAGCCAGTCGGCATCATAAGAGCTGGCATGTGCGTCCTGACTCCATACGATATCCACTTTGTCCTTGGTAGATTCGAGTTTTTCCGGGTTGATATCTTCCCGAATTGATGCTGAATTTAACAAGCGTTGTTTGGTAGCTGCATAGAAGCATTGATCACAATGGCAGTAGTCTCTGAGCCAAATGTTGTGGTACGTCGAGGTCTGGTTATCGGACCAAACGACCTTAATCTCTTCATCTGAAGATGCTGACACCGAGCTGATAGATGGCATGGTTGACTGAAATTCTGGATAATCTCGACCGACGATCGCGGCTTTTTATAGTGCGCATCAACCAATTCTGGGGTAATACAGGACCCCGCAAATTCCGACGTTCAGGTGGTGCGATGAAACTTGCAAAAAAACGTGGAGAGACTAAAAGTTTTGCAGTGTATTCCGAGGAGGCAAAATATCACCCACCTCTTTTGTTACTTCTAATTAGGCTATGTATCTTTACAATAAATTTAAGTACAAGCAGATTCGGTGTAAGGCGCAGGTGAGCAGTGCTTCTTTGCACGTTCTTGTTTCTTTCCACGTGCAAGATCACATGCTCATAAAATGAGGTCAGCGGATTGCACGGCAAGATAAGCATAATTAGCATCCACCACACGGCTTGCCACAAGAATTGTTCTACCTACTAGATATAGCACAGGCCCAGCACAATTGACCTGTATCAAAACCACAGTCCCATGTCCTCGTTGATCGAGAACTCGACTAGCCAAGTCCACCCTGAGTGGGTGTCAATGGACATCGAAAAGTTGGGTAAATCCTTTTACAATAGCGAAGAACAGCCACTAAATGAACACATTCGCAGTCTCAAAGAAAAAACATTGATCAATGCGTTGAAGAAGAGATCAGATCTCTCCAAAAAGGCCCAAAAACCACAACTCTACCCTGACGCTAGTCTTCACACTGACCCTAGTGTTCCCACTGACCGCCAACTTCACCCACCCCGAACTTATCCTCCAGCGGGTAATTCCCCTAATTATGATACAATCTTTGCCGATTATCTGAGAACCACAGACGGCTTGGTCAATAGTGCTCTTCGAAGCCAAATATGGCCCATTCTTTTGGGCATTGACGACGATCTGCTGACAGCCGAGACCTCGAAGCTTACGTCCACAGCGGCCTCATATTTTCTCGATGACCTCGATTCTACAGACCTCCCACCACACAAGGACGAGTTTCAGGTTCAGCTTGATATCAAGCGGTCGTTCACGGTACTTAATCACTTCCAATCGTTAGGCTCTCATCCTCAAAACGATCTGTACACCACCATCTTCTCACGGTCCGATATCGACGAACTAAAGCGTAAACTTCACCACTTGATTATCAGGATATTGCGCAAACATCCAAACTTCAACTACTACCAGGGATTTCACGATATTGCCAGCATAGTGCTTCTTGTGTGCCATGTAGCGTCGCCAGGCCTATCCTCAGGAATCAATGTAAATGAAGTTCTAGCGTTCCGGATCTTGGACAGACTCACAGTATACCATCTCCGAGACTTTATGATCTCGGATATCAATCTTCTGGTAAACCATCTTCGCCTCATACCGGTGCTACTTCGAAAAACCAGCCCACAATTGTTCGAGTTGATCCGCCTGGCCTCCAACTCTTACATCCTTAGCGATGGTTTGCACTACGACTACAGATCCCTTCAAGGACTCCTGCTGATCTTGACGCTCTTTAGCCACGACGTTTTTAACCTCCTGCACATACTCGTGCTCTGGGACTTCATCTTCAGCTACAACTCAGTGTTGGTGCTGGTTTACATCTACGTAGCGAGCCTTGAAGTATTCAAAGACTCGATATTCACGGAATTGGGAATAAGTCTGGAAACATGCACTACTTCTGTTGACAACGATCTACTCCATACTTTGATATCGCCAGTCAGTCTCTTTGGAGGCCTTACTGACCAGACGTTGATCAAAATCCTCAACAGAACCCGTACTCTTATTGACACTTACTCCACAATAGATTTCCCTGAAGACACCTACAATAAATGGTTCGACACCTTTAACAAACATTCTGTACTATTGACCACATCCTGCCTTCATTCTGACCCGACCCTAACTTATGACGAAGCAGCCAATTTAATTGAGATACAAGACGAAGAAATGGCTGAGCAGGCATCTTACGAGCTTGAAATTCAAGCAATTATCATGCAACAGCAAGAAGAATCCGACTACGATGAACTGCTGATTGAGTCGTCGCTTAGTTTAGGCTCTGCGGCCTCGAGTTTCAACAATAAACTCATGAATACTTCCTCGCTTATATTGAAAAAATTCTTCCAAGGTGAACCTAACGAAGACGAGGACAAAAAGCGCACCAGCGGTCAGCTCAATATCTACAAGCTCAGTTTTACAATTGGGTTTGTTGGTTTCTTGCTTCATTTCTTGATTGCCAGAAACTCTTCTTCTCACATGGTGAGATATATACCGTGTCTTCCCGAGTCTATCACAATCGGAACACACGATACGTTGCAGGCATTACGAGACGCGTTCATGAATGTACGAAATTCGGAGTTTATTAGCTCAGGAATCAATGTTGGTCATATCGGCTTGGGAAATTTACGCAGTTCCATCTTTGGGTTCCCAAACTAAACATTGAAAAACATTTGAATACCGCGAAAACCACTTTAAAATGCTAGTATCAACTAGTTTACGTTGAGTTATTGATAGATATAAGATACTTCTGATAGTGTTGACCATAGCACATGTTAGTTAGACAACTTAATAGGCTGGGCCTTGCAAATCAGACTAGCACGCGACGACTTTATTCCTACTGCGAGTATTATCCTTGTAGATAGTTTGACACTGGGTGTGTGATAGATGACCGTAAATTGCAAAAAGCTTTCACCAAGAATACTTGTAGTATATAAAACAAACGGAAAATCTGGTGTTACATGGAATTTTATTTCACTGTTATTGGATTGTACATTATATAAACATACAATAATACTATTAGTCAAAGACTTTTGAGCTTGAACCAAATTATTCGAGCTTCGTAAAGCTCCTCCTAATTGACTTCTCTGGCTAGTAATATAACTTGAAACAGGCAATGACCTGAATTGGCTTGCGGTCTTTCTATCTGATATAAGAGATAATAAGGGCCTCAATTATCCATTTAATTTCAGCCCTATCTCCGCAAATTAACACTAGCTAGGTGAAAGGTTCGACTCTCAATTTGGTTAGTTGAAATACATGGTTATCGTGCTAGCAGCGTATTCAGTTGGCTGTAAGTGAACTACGAGGTGTTGGTAAGTTTCATTTTTATTAGTACAGTATTTACGGAAATTAACCCTCAAAGTCAACTTCGTATACCAAAACAGTATCGGTATAGTTGGAATGGCCCCAGCCTCTATTTCCACTCGCACTGATCATGAATCGACCAGTATCGTCAACGTGAAGGTTGCTGAGAATACCTCCCTGGTGGCCGGGAATAATTAAGAACGGCGTTGCTGGTTTTTTTGTGTTGGTGCTGGCACCGTTGACCACATCGTACAACTTCAAGTTGTACAATCTGATATTGTCCTTGGATCCACAGAGCAAAAAATCATTGTTGGGCATGGTGGATATGGCACTTACAGGGCCCGAGATCTTGGGGAACTGAAGAACTTTCAGAACGTTGGGAATAGACATACCAGAAGTGGATTTTTTGTGGGGCATCCTTATCGAAAACTCCTCTACAGTACTGTTTCTGCGCCCGGCATAGATCAAGTCCCCACTATTGGACCACGTCGAAGACATACACCACGGTGGAACTCCCTCGGGCACCCCGAGACGAAGTACTGGGGTGGCACTTCGGAGATCCCACACGTTCATGGTCCCATCTATACTGGAACTCAAAAACACATCATCGTTCTTATAGTTTTTGGTGGACTTGCGGGACTCCCAAGACGGTTTCGGCGTTGGCTTATCGGTCTTTTCCTGTGCCTTTTGTTCGCTATCTGACTCGCCATCGCTGTCACCAAAGAGCGAGTCAATCTCACTATTATCGTCATTTCCCTTGGTTGTTTTCTCTTCGTTTTTAACACCTGAATCCTCGACTTCTTCGCTCAATACCATGTCGCTAAGTCCCAAAGGTCGGTACTGTATGTTGGAAATCTGACCCGAGCACTGGTCGTACAAGGTGGTAATTTTGCCTGTATTCAAGTCCCAGTTCCGTATGGTTTTGTCCCACGATCCCGATAAGAACTTATCCTGGTTGGTGTTGAGTCGTATGACGGAAACAGCATCGTTGTGACCGCTCGAATTGTCAGACCTCGTACCATGTTGGAAGTAGTGCTGGATGTTACCTTCGCTATACCGCATAGTATATAACGATATTCCGCCACTAAGCAACCCAGAGAGACACCAGTATCCATTTCTTTCAACATCCAAAGCGTATACGGGGTTGACTTTGGGTTCGTAACTGTTAAGACCCGTAGCAAAGTCGCTGCTCTTGATTTTGGGATTGGAGGCCATGAGCTGTTTTCGCGTTACAGGCTGTTCATTTTCCCAGTACGACGCTATCACACCTGCTTTGGTTATGGAGTCCACCATGTTGTGTTTCTGGGCCATTGTAAGTGGCGATTTGCCTTGAATTGAGGCTATAAAATCGTACTTTCGAATGAAGCCGTCTTCTCCACCGGTCAAAATCCACTTGGGCCCTTCACTAAATGCGAGCGAATGACACTGCCCTGAATATGGAATGGCCACAGACGGCACTATATCGAACTCTGTGGCTATTCTGGCTTTGGCAATAGCCTGTTCTCTAAACGAGAGCTTCGGCCCAGCAACTTCTCCGCTATTACTGTCACCATTTTCTTCATCGCCTGCCTCTTTGGGGTCTTCTTGGCTGTCTTGGGCGTCTTTATCGGCATTGCTCTTCCGCTTCTTATCTTCTGAATCTTCGTCATCTTCGGCCATTAAAACGTCCTCCTGCGTACTTTTGGCCTCCTGAGGACTGTTGGTGCTCTGTAACGGCTGCGATTCTCGGGCATCCATAAACTTGCCGTCTTCTTCCTCTTCTTCCTCTTCATCTTCATCGTCTTCATCTTCATTTTCGTTTTCGTTATCTCCATCTTCGTTTTCTGCATCTTCATCTTCGTCATCTTCTTCTACTTCTTCGTCTTCATCTTCTTCTTCATCTTCTTCGCCATCCTCATTACCTTCACCGCCCATCTCTTCATCTTCAATGTAATGTCTCTCCTCCTCTTCCTCCTCATCATTCATCTCCTCGTCATTATCTTGCGCATTGAATAGCTCATCCTGCTCAATCGACGACATTCTTCAACGTAGTGCTATGCCTTTCTAATTCAATTAGCGTCTAGGTGGACTGGCGGCTGCAAACAGATGTATATGCTATGGAGTGTTGGTGGTGGTTACAATATATGGTCACGTGATCGGTGTTCTCACGTGCTGGAGCGCTCGCTCGTTCTCACTACATTGTTCTTTACTGACAGCTTGTATTAACTATATACGGCCACGTTTACTCGTAGACCCATGAGTACAAAGCGGACTTGTAGTCAACCAATTCTTCCTTCTTGAACCATAAGCCAATTTCCTTGTTGGCAGATTCGACGGAGTCAGAACCGTGACAGACGTTTCTACCCATGTCAATGGCGAAGTCAGCTCTGATGGTACCTGGAGCAGATTGCAATGGGTTAGTGGCACCCAAGATAGCTCTACCTTGCTTGACAACGTCCTTACCTTCCCAGACAGTAGCTAAAACTGGACCGGATAACATGTAAGACAACAAAGATGGGAAGAATGGCTTGGATTGCAAGTCATCGTAGTGTTCTCTCAACAAGGATTCGGATGGTTGAACCAACTTAATACCGACCAATTTGAAACCTCTGTTTTCAAATCTGGACAAGATAGAGGCGACTAATCCTCTTTGGACACCATCTGGCTTAATAGCAATAAAAGTTCTTTCGTTGTTAGACATTTTGTTATGAAGTGGAAAGAAAAGTGAACCAATTGAAAAATTTTTCGCTTTTAAATCAAAGGAGAAAAAAAGGCGTGAAGTTGAAAAAAACGAGATTGAACTAGCGAGGAACAAGACTGTAACGAGAGGAAGAAGGAGGTGTGAACACGTTAGAGAGAATGTTCAGTATACAAAACAAGTTGTGAAGCCCCATTGATGTCCATTGATATGCATTGCGTGAGCAAAATGTCCTCTTGTTTTGAAGTATTTGTAGAGTAGCGTCGCATACGATGTGGATGGGTTTAAAATTTGCGAAAGATTTACAGAAAACGTAAAAAATGCCAAATATGGATTGAGAAGTTTGATGTAGTCAATTGACCAAGCAGAAAGAAGATGAACTAAAACTGTATCATATCTTGCTGTGGCCCTTCGGAAACTCTCAGGTGGACTTTTAACAGATGTTCTTGCCCTACACTCCTAGGTTGAATAGAATAGCCGTGGATGTGGATACGAAACATAGTTGAGCTAATTATAGTAAGGCAAACAAAAAAAATAGAGAATAGCGAATTGTATAGAAAGACCCTAGCTAGTCACTAAACTGGAACGCTAGAATCTTATCCCCTTTTACACTTTTACCCTCATTTAAGGAAGATTTGTAGAATTCCAGAAAAAGTGCGGGCTTAAGTATAAGTACCCCTCTCCAAAGGAATAGCTAGAAGAGCATAAAAGCCACTAGATGACAGAAAAGGGGAAGTGAAGATAAGGCTCATTTAGATTCCTGTCCCTTTTCTCAGATCAGGACTCGCATAACAAAAACGACCCATCCCCACCCATCGAATTTTCGAGAGGGCTGTGAAGTAGAACTTTCCATCCCGCGAATCCTACTATTTAACGAAAAAATATCGCTGGCACAAAGTAAAATTCGCATCTTTTCTCGCCTATCTCGTGGTTTGGTACTTTCCACGTTCATCTCGATTCAAGACCGCGAATCCAAAGACCACCACATATTCACCAAAAGCACACCAGCAGCCTCAATTCTTACTCTCTACATACCTACACACGTCTTCTTCCCCGCCTCTCCCTTTCTCTTCCATCTCCTGTTCAGTGGACAGCCCGCCACCCTCTGCTCTGTTTCTCTACCTAACCCCTTCCACGTGACCAACACGCCCAATCAAAACAAACATACACACGTAAACATAAATAATGCGCCATCCTTTTTCGTCCATTACCACGCTTTGCGGTTGTGCCCGCGACCCCAGCACAGTTTGTTAGTCGTCGTCCAGAACAATAGCGTACAATATCACAATCTAGCGTGTATCTGTTTTAATTTATATTAGCGTTAAGCATTTTAGGTTTTGGCGTTATTTTCATTAACACTGGCGTCGTTAGCCTTGTCGTATCTAATAGAATTCAACCAACTTTTTTTGGACTACATCCATCACACTTTTCTGAGAAATATCTTCACTTCACACGGATCTGGCACACTAATCACAGTGCTGCCATCATTCGAAAGGTCACATCATTTCCACATCCAATCACTTGTAATATTCATTCATAGGATTCACTTTCGTTAAACTCACCCTATCCATTCATTTACCATTTTTATATGTCAGTGCTTGATCAACAGCTGTCGGTCCAGTCTTACGACGACCCGTCAGACTCAATATCGTCTTCGGTCAATGTCGATAAAGTGGTCCAGTCAGTAACAAACGCCACCAAGAGATTGTCACAGATCTCCACCAACACTAATAATTCGGCCAAAAAGCGCAAGACCCAGAACAAAATTGGGCCCTGGAAACTAGGCAGAACTTTGGGAAGGGGGTCGACCGGCCGGGTCAGACTTGCCAAGAATATCGTCACCAATAAGTTGGCAGCCGTGAAAATCGTCCCCAAATCCAACTTCAAGTTGCTTGAAAACCCAAAATACAAACACCCGCCCACTTCCAACAACAAAGATAGATTGCCTTATGGAATTGAACGTGAAATCATCATCATGAAGCTTATTTCTCACCCCAATATTATGGGATTATACGACGTGTGGGAGAATAAGAATGATCTCTACTTAATCTTAGAATACATAGAGGGAGGAGAACTCTTTGATTACTTGATCAAACGCGGTAGACTCCAGGAATTTGAAGCCGTCAACTACTTCAAACAGATTATCAGTGGAATAAGCTACCTTCACCAGTTTAACATCTGCCATCGTGATTTGAAACCAGAAAACTTATTGCTTGATCATAATAAAAATATCAAAATCGCTGACTTCGGGATGGCTGCACTTGAAGTTCGCGAAAAGTTACTCGAAACCTCGTGTGGCTCTCCTCATTATGCCAGTCCTGAGATTGTTGCCGGTAAAAACTACCACGGTGCCCCCTCCGACATTTGGTCTTGTGGAATCATCTTGTTTGCCTTATTAACGGGTCACTTACCGTTTGACGATGAAAATATCCGGAAGTTACTTTTGAAGGTTCAAAGTGGTAAGTTTGTCATGCCTCCCGAATTATCCTGGGAAGCCAAAGATTTGATCTCAAAAATGTTGAAAGTAGACCCCACTGATAGAATTTCCATTGAGCATATCTTAACTCATCCTTTATATACCAAATATCCCGAACCCTCCATCTCATCTTCGAGCTCGGCGTTGAACTTCCAGAACTTCAATGTGAAGCCAATCGAATCAGTTGACAAGATTGACAAGGAAATATTGAAGAACTTAAGTGTTCTTTTCCATAATTGCGAAGAAAAACACATAATCGCTAAGCTCCTTTCTCCTGCCAAATGTTCCGAGAAGATGTTCTACTACTTATTGATGAAATACCGTAACGAACACATTGCATGTAATTCCTTTGAAGATGAGAAAAATCAATACAACGAAGAGGTGGATGACCCCAAACCTACCATTCCAAGATCAACGTCAATCGTCAAAACCACGATCTACGACCAGACCACTGGTGAGAAGCATACAACTATCAAAAAAGTACCCAAATCAACCTCAACTTACTCTAATAAGTCTTTGAAGAGAGTCCAACAAGCCTCAAAGCTTGGATCAAATTCAAATTTTAAAGTGTTATCCAACATCACCAACACGGTATCACCAAACTCTTCGATCAGAAACTTCAAAGCTTCTACTTCATTCAACAGAAAGAAGACTCTTTTGAACAGCCAGTCTATGTCCAGAAATAACTCGGCCACCAACTCCTTAAAATCGAGACATAAAGATGGCTCCAAGACTAATACTCAAAGGATCAAATCAACGTCAGAAAGGACCAAAGCTAGCTCCAACGACACCTCTATGTCATCCGATAACCCAAGATACCAAAAGTCCAAACCTCCACAACAGAAACCACCCAAAATGGTCAGAAACTCGACTGGTTTGCTTGGCTTGGAAGCATTGGAAAAAATCACCGATAAAAGTTCATCTCGGGCTACCTCAGACAATTCCAATCCTGCAAATGACACACCTGGACCCCGCAATCCAGCCAGAACTTCCCTCTCCTCTTCAGCGGCCTTGGCCCGTGAAAAGAACATGACAGGAACATTTGGTAATAAATCTTTACTTAACTTCAAAATGATTTGTGAGGAAATGTTCAATGAAGAAGAAGGCTCTCAGAAAAAACAACCTAGTTCTCGCTCAACTTCGGCTAACCATTCCCAAGACAGAAAGCACACTCTTGCTAACAAAGAACGAGAATTGGCTGCGAAGGTTCATGCTCTGAACGATGTTAGAGAAAGAAAGTACAGGGAAGAGGAATTGCGTAACCAATTAGAGAAGAAACAGATGGAAAAGAAAAGACTTGAGGAAGAAAAGAAACAACGTGATATTCAACGTAATATGGAAGAGGAACGCAAGCGTCAATCGCTTATCTTACAGGAAAAGCAAAGACAAGCTTTGGAAAGGCTCAGCAAACATCAAAGCACGAATGACTTCGCCGATCAATTTGTATCGCCCAAAAGTCAAAGATATGTTACAGAGCCTCCAAGACCATCGTCATTGGATCCTAAACACACTACAAATGTCAACTCCTTACTCCGTGCAAAATCTTTAGCAGCTCCATCACCTTTTGCTTCATCCCGCAATGATAATACCTCCAAGGTATTACATAAGTTAGGAATTGACGTTATACCTCAATCGCCAAGAAAACTCGACAGCAGCTTAAAGACTTCCAGCTCCAAGAACCTCTCGGCATATTTGAAGGGAAGCTCTTACACAATTCAGCAGAGTATTCAAGAATACGAGGAGGAAGATATCGAGATATCGGAGGTCTTGGACGAAGACTACGACGAGACAAACAAGGAAAATGACATGACTTTGAAATCTTTCAATCAAAAAGAGGAAAAGTTACGCACTTCAGCACTTAGAACAAGCTCAGTACACTCCAAATCCAGTAATCGTAATTCTCAAAAGACTGACGCAAGTGGCAGTCCGACTATCCCATACAGATCTTTGTTGCGTGACATTAATGAGACTAGTAGAATCAATGATTTGAACAAGTCGACTGTCGCAGATGAGACCTTCATGACAACTGATACCATACACAGAAGTGAGCTTATTCCAAATCCAAGATTCTCAAGGTTTTCGTTTGGTGGCATTCTTTCAAAGGAGACCAACGAAATCGGAGATATCACCATATTAAACAATACCTTGAATTACTCCAACACTGTGGTCAGAAAGCCAAAGAATAAAGACGTCTTGGCTGAGAAGAACGCCGAGTTTGACTCCAAGTACAGAAAAACTAGTAGATCAGGTTCCATGTTAAAAAAATCGTCCACCACCAATTTATTGGGCTTAGGAATCAAGCTGCAAAACCGTCAATCAAGTGCTTCCAGCCAGTATGTTGTCGAAGAATTGGGCAACTCTACAGACGAATTCAATGCAACTTTGCCGAGTGCAGCAATCAGTATACGTGAAAGCGATATTGATGAAGATGACGAGGAAGAGGAGGAATATGTAGGAAATGAATTTGATGACTTTGGAGGAAACGATTCCGATGAAACCATGTTGGATGAAACAGAAATACGGGACGAAAAGTCAATCCATGGCAATGCAACAACCATTATGGATGAAGACTATTCCAATCTTGATATCATCAGTACAAGAACTGCTGATGTCGGAAAGTTCAATACTATGAGACCAAGTATTGTGGAGTCGAAAGAAACATTGATATTGCCACCCTCACCAGTTGAAGAAGAAGGCCCGGAAACATCCAACAGAAACACGTCTAATAATAATGAATCTATAAAATCATTGTACAAGGACTACGAAAAGTTGCATGGAGACAGACATACCTCATCTAACTTGATTGAAATGAACAAGCCAGACTTGAAGCCAGATCAACATGCTTACTATCGCTTGAACACCCGCAGCAACATAAAATTATTGCAAGATAAAGGCTCTGATGGCGAACAACGGAATAGGCTTCAACGTGAATCTCTCAAATTACAACGTCAAAAGACCAGAGAAGATTACAACATGTCGAAGAACTTTGAAATTCTTGATACTTCATCCATTGTAGAAGAACAAGCAGCAGCAGTAGAGGAAAAGTCCAGAAGCTCACAAATTTTCAGCTCAAGAACATTATCGAAGGTTCAGCAATCTGAACCGGTAAACGAACCAGTCGAAGAACCAGTTGAGGAAGAATTCAAGGGTAGGCAGTCATCCATACGACGTAGAATGAGTCTTAAGCCAAAGAGAGAAGCTCCAAAGGTGCCAGGTGACAATGCTCCTTCAAACGGCCACAGATTCTCACAATTTTCAGTGAACGAGCGGGGAGCACCAAAGAAGAACAACTGGTTCAAGAAGATCATTAATGCCATAACCTCGTCTCCAGCCACGAAATCCAAGTCCAAGTTTGATTCCGAAGAGGTTGCTGCATCTACTTTAAACGCGAAGAGTTTCAATATTATTGACTCATCGTTGACTTCAGTGGAGTTGACTCGGGTTATCAAAACCCACTTGGAATTGAAGCTGATTGAAGGATCCATCAGTCATGTGGACATAGACGAGGAGTTTGGATTGATCACTGGTGTCATTCCTGCCAAGTACTCGCACGGACGAAAGTTGAAATTCAAGATTGAAATTATTGATCTTATAAACTCTTCATCCTTACACTTAATCAAGGTGAAGGGTAGTGAGAAGGGATTCAAGAATTTGGCCAATATAGTCACATTCGTAATTAGGCAAGAAGAACTGGCCACCGGAAGAAGACCTTCGGGGTTCACGTATTCTGGCCAAAAAACCAAAGCATAGATAATATAATACACGCTTAATGCAAAAAGTTATTGTAATGTAGACATGAATACATTGAACAGTTATAGGCGACGATTTACCATAAGAGCAAAGTCTACAGTAAGTTAATCTACTAGTCCTTTTCGTATTTTGCATTGTTCAATTCTTTACACTTTCTTTATATGAGTATAATACATCGAGTATCACTATGATTTAATATTGACAGACTTCTATTCTCATCAAAACCAACTATTAGCTTCGCAATGCCCTCAATCTCTCAGCAAGCTTATCTTCTTTTTCCTCCGTCATGGTGCTGACAGGAGGACTGGAAATCTCGACTTTCGTCTCATTCAAACCTTGCTTCATTTCTATGCCTGCTTCGTCCGCCACCTGGCTCATTAACTCGTCCACATCTTCTTGAGGAGTTGTCAAAGCACTGACATTATTGGTAGTGGTTTCATAGTAGTTGGTACTAGCATCCAAATCCTCGAATTGGTTTTCGAATTTGTCCATGACCATGGAGATTCTCTCAAGATTCATGGTCTGTAATGCTTTGTCCATACCTTTGATGACTTGGGTCATATTTCCGGTGACAGATCTCATGGTCACCGCAGTCTGTACTCTCGAGGCTACTGCGTCGATCCGAGAAGCCAAACGCAACAAATTCACTCTTTCATTGGCTTTTCTAATGGCATTTTGTGCATAGAGCTGGGCTATATCATTGTTGCCTTGGGTCAATGCTTTTTTGATTTTGGCCTTTTCTTGTAACTCTTCTTTTGCAGCTTTGGCCGACTGACGGTTGAGCTGCTTCGCTGTGAACTTCAACTGGAATAAAGACTGCTCCAATCCTGCCATTTCTCTCGTTGTAGTTGCCTCCTGGTGCTGGTGCTTATCGCCCCTAAATCGGCGATACGTGTCACGTGGAAGAGATGGTTCAGGCACGTGAAGAGCCTGCTCCACAACCAGCCGCGCGGACGATGTCATCACGTGAGCTTAGGTTAGCCAACGTGCTCCAGATCAACGCCTACAATTCATTCGTTACTAGCTAGATTGACATATTAGTTGAATATTACTAGATATTATAGACGTACTGAGATGTCTGCTAACAATTGCAAGTGTTCCTGTACCCACGAGCACAAATCGGGTAATTCTGTGGATCTCGAAGAATATAAAGATCCAAATCACCCAGCCAACTTGATCTGCGAATTGTGCCGGTTGTTCTACGACAACAATTGGGTTACAGGAACAGGTGGAGGAATTTCTATCCGTGATGTGGATGGACCCAATCCAAACTTGGTATACATAGCTCCATCGGGAGTACAAAAAGAAAGGATCCAACCATGGGAAATGTTCGTGGTAGATTTGCCTGACAACATTATCAGAACTCCCAACGAGTGTCCTCCAGAATTGACTAAGAACTATAAATACAAGCCTTCTGCATGTACCCCTCTATTTGTCAGTTGTTACACCATGAGAGATGCCGGCGCGTGCATACACACGCATTCGCAGAATGCAGTGATGGCTACTCTCTTATTGGAAAACCAAAAAACTTTTGAAATCAGTTACATTGAGCAAATCAAGGCATTGCCAAAGCTTGAATTCAATGAGTCCACACAAAAAATAGAGAAAGTGGGCAGTATGGATTATCGTGATACATTGGTAATACCCATCATCGAAAACACTCCTTTCGAAGAAGACCTCACAGACAGTCTCCAAGAGGCAATCAAGAATCATCCTGGAACTTCCGCTGTTCTAGTAAGGAGACACGGAATCTACGTGTGGGGAGAAACAGTGTGGAAGGCCAAGGTTTACAACGAAGCTTTGGACTATTTGTTGGAGTTGGGGGTTAAGATGAAGTTGGCAGGTATTCCAACCGTGCGGGGAACATAATTTTGCAATAGTGGTGCACCCTGTATCCTATTCTTGCTGTTTGGTTACTAGGATGCTAAATGTGGATGTCTTTAGCCATCGGGGAGATGAATATACATATGGTCTGATTGATTCTGTTTCCTGTATATTTGTATTGATCGAATCGTATATCTCTATTTATAACTATGATACATCAAACTACCGAATAGTCCGTAAATTTCAAAGTGGGTTCTTGGTCCCCTTCAATGCTCCCTTTATCTTTGTCCAATCCATTTCATTTGGCTCTTCAATTTCTCCTATGCATACCACATTTCCTCCTCTCATCAAATAGAGTCCGAGTGCTATTTCCTGGTTCTCTTCTCCTTCCGCTTCGTCATATATTATCCGCTCAACACATTCACTAATGACTATATTGGTGGACTTGTCAAATCCTTGCAACACCCCTTCAAATAGCCTGGCATCTGTAGAAATGATTCTGACTCGTTCTGCAATGTTAGTATGGTTTTGAAAGCTGGTTTTTTCTCTATACTCACTCTCCAAAAACGCCTTGAGGTCCGACATCGTGCCTACAGTTCTGCTACACGGCGACCTCACTGTTTGAATTTACGTGCAACGTTTCTCACGTGACTGGAGATTCCTTCCCATTATCCATACATTTTGTTGCAAAACTTTAATTTGGCAGCCATAATGGGGCAGGATTTAGAGAGTACGGAGTACTCGAGCGACGATGATAACTTCTTCCTTACCCAGCGTACACAAGACACGCAGAGCGGTATCAGAAACGCAGACCTGACGTTCAATACAAGTTTTGAGCGAACAGAGATAGAGCCCGTGGGCCCCAATGATCAACGACTCCTTGAGTGGGCCACACGGCTTGAACTCGAATCGATCACCTTGAAAGATTTAGTACGCAATGAACTAATAGAATTGGTACAGGAGAACCATCGCTCAACACAAGACTCTCTTCAGCAATTGAATAAAAGGTTAGATCGTCTCAAGAGAGGCTCTGCCGATGCCTCAACTAATAAGATGTTATTCGAAATGCTGCAGAGCCAAGAAAAGATCAAGAGCGATTTCCAAATGATCAGTCGCCAGATGTTCCACTTGTTGCAGGTTTGTTGCGAGCTAGAAAAAAAAATGGGCCGAGAAGACGGCGAAAAATTACTAGGCCAGTTTGCGAAAGGTTGGAACCCATGAGACCCTATGAGATGCACACAACCCAGATTGTGACCACTACGAGCTACATAACACGACGTACCCACCTTAGTTGATTGCTATATTCCGGCGCGGATTTGCACTAAAGTTCAGGGCTACTCTATGCCCCATCTCATCGCTTTCTTTAGCTATTTTAGTCACGAAAAAAGAACTCCGGCTTTCGGAAAAATGACAGCTCGCAACGGTGAAAAAGAAACTAACGGTTCCAGAAAAAGTATTTTGCTGCACTCAGTTGCCGTTTCGGCTGCCACTTCCCGTCAAGTCTGCAAATTTTGCAATGCAGAAAGCTGGTACTTGAAATGCCATGACATTATGGCTAGGTATGACTCATGCTAGCTAAATTGCCATTCAAATTTATATAATGCATCCACTAGGTCCCTTTGACTGATGCAACATTTTTTTTTTATGTTTGATACATCTTCTGATGAAATTTATTCAATATATATGGTTTTAAATCCACTTTTTCTTCTTACAAACTACTCTCCAACTCTAACTCAATAATAAACTCACTCAACATGAGTAAAAAAGGTTCCGAAAGGGACTCTTCGTCCGTGATAGATCACATGAGGAGTGGTTCTAGTAATTCGTATGAAGAAAGCAACGGAGCTTGGAACTCATTCATAGATTCCTTCAAACCAGCCTTGCCTCAAAACACATTAACACTGAAGCATGTCAATGATGAGAAAGAGTTAAGTGATCTTGAAAAGATTAACTTAAACTCGGCAAATTCTAATTTGTCCAGAAAGCTTAAATCCAGACACCTTCAAATGATCTCAATCGGTTCCAGTATCGGTACCGGATTATTTGTCGGTTCCGGAACTGCATTGAACACAGGAGGACCTGCAGGTATTATGATCGGGTGGGGAGTGATAGCAACCGCAGTGTTTGCAACTATGCAAGGTTTGGGAGAACTTTCAATCACATTTCCAGTCAGTGGAAGTTTCAATGTATTCGCTAGTAGATTCATCGAACCTGCTGTTGGATTCGCAGTGGGATGGAACTATTTCATGCAATTCTTTGTATTATTGCCATTGGAGCTTGTGGCCGGTTCGATTACCGTTAAATACTGGAACAAATCTTTGAATCCTGACATCTTCGTAATAATCTTTTGGGTAGCGATTGTCTTCATCACCTTGTTAGGTGTCAAAGGTTATGGAGAGTCAGAGTTTATCTTTTCATTGGTCAAAGTCATGGCCGTGTTGGGCTTTATAATATTGAGTATCGTACTCATCGCTGGAGGAGGACCTAATCATAATTTTGTAGGAGGAATGTACTGGAGAAATCCTGGTCCGTTTGCCAATGGCTTCAAAGGTGTTTGTTCGGTGTTTGTCACGGCTGCCTTCAGTTTCGGTGGTACCGAAATGATTGGTTTAACTGCGGCAGAAACCCAAAACCCCAGAAAAACCCTTCCAAAAGCCATCAAGCAAGTCTTCTGGAGAATCTGCTTATTTTACTTGGTATCATTACTCATGATTGCAACCTTGGTTCCATACAGTGATAAAAGATTATTGGGCAGTAGTTCTGTTGACGCAACTGCTTCTCCGTTTGTTATCGCTATCGTGAACGGAGGTATTAAAGGATTACCCAGTGTGATTAATGCCGTTATTTTAATCGCTGTTTTGTCGGTCGGAAATGCTTCAGTTTATGCTACGTCTAGATCTTTGAATTCATTAGCTGAACAAGGAATGGCACCCAAATGGACTGGCTACATCGATAGATTGGGGAGACCTTTAGCAGCTATCTTGATCACCGACATCTTTGGATTATTTGCATTAATTGCCGCAAGTGACAAACAGACTGAAGTCTTTGATTGGCTTCTTGCGTTGTCAGGGCTTAGTTCCATTTTTACATGGATCTCTATCAACATCAGTCATATTCGTTTCAGAAAAGCTCTTCAGGTACAAAATAGACTGACCAATGAGTTGCCATACGTATCACAATGTGGTGCTTGGGGATCATATTACGGATGTGCTCTAAACTTCTTGGTGTTGGTTGCACAATTCTGGATTGCATTGTTCCCAATTGGAGGAAGCCCATCTGCCTACGACTTTTTCTTATCATATTTGGGATTGCCCGTGGTAATGGCTTCATGGTTAGGTTACAAATTATGGAAGAGAGACTGGAGACTATTCATCAGAGCCAAAGATATCGACATTGACACTGGTAGAGCCAACATAGATTATGATCTTTTGCAACAGGAAATAGCAGAAGAAAAAGCCATATTAGCTGAAAAACCACTCATCGTTAGAATTTATAGATTTTGGTGCTAGTATAGATGTATTATAGACTTAATGAAAATATCGGAAATAAAATGACAACTCTTGTATTCCCAAAAAATTATTTTAAGTAAATGAACGCTATTAGGTTTAAGTTCTCACTAAGGAATTGGGTGTGAAAGAGACAAAAATTAAGCCCGATGCGGGGGTCGAACCCGCAACCTTTTGATATCCTATCTAAGAGTCAAACGCTCTACCGATTGAGCTAACCAGGCGTTCTTGTTATTTCCTAGAATTTGGCTAGCACTCATATCAGGCTCGGAAAATATGCTAAATCAACTTGATTGTTGACATAAGTAAGGTTTGCAGTGATTTGAGCGCATTCCATAATATTCGAGCAATTTTAAACAATTTGATGATACAATATAACTCCCACCCAAGTAAGTTCACGTTTTAACTTCAGTTTGTTTACCTCACTGTCAGATGCAGATGCCAAACCGCCATTATAGTTTACGCTTTTTAATGAAATTATATACATTCGATTTATTTAAATACCTATAAGTATATATGCAATTATTAGTTCAATGAGTGGATTTCTTATACAACATCTCATCCAAAGAGTACTTTATTTTAGCTTTGTCGTGAGAATCAGTAGCAGCATCATCCGTGGAAAATAAATCAGTATTAGGAGTAGAGCCAGCTTCCAAGTCATCAATACGCCTGGAATTGTTTTGATTGTTGCTCCATGACATGATCAGGTTGGTGGTATCGTTTCTAGATGCCACCTTGGGTGATGAAGAGTTAGGATTGAATGCAAAATGATTATTGGAGACAAGATCACGTATTTCATCGTCCATTTCAGTGTAGTCCACGTTAGTAGTATTCTCGTTATTGATATTTTGATCATCGTTGGAATTACCATTCAATAAGGATTCCAATTCATCTGAATTTTGGGTTCCATTCAAGAATGGCGAAGATGGCATGTTGACGACGGTTGCCTTTTTATTATTCAATTTATTGGTACTAGGAGAAGTTTGTTTTCTATTCGAAAAAGTCTTGAGATTTGGCATGTTTGGATGTAAGAATTTGTCGTTTTCGTCATTTGGAGTCTTAGATTCTCTTGGGGTGATTTGATCTTTTGGGGTTGGTTCCGTAAACAAAGTATTTATCCATTCTGATTGTCCAATTGGACTTGATTTTTCGCTACCATTATGGAACGACTTGCGAATCATTTGCTCGAAATCGGCAATGTCACCATCTTCGGGAGGAGGACAATTTTCCTTATCTTCTCCATCATCACACAAGTTGATCACTCGAGTATTACATTTTGTAGCCATCATAGGAGGAGTCACCCCTATTTGATCCTGAGGCAAGGGGTCAATATCGGTTAATGGGCCTCCAAAATTATTCAATTGGTTCAAGAATTCGTTGGAATCATAATTAGGTGTTCTTTTAGCAGCTTCGTTAGTATGGGAGTTATTATTTTGCATGGCTTGATTAATCATGTATGGAGTGTGCGAAGGTGGTGGAAATTTGGCTGAGTCTTGGGTTGCAGGTGACGAAGCATACTGATTGGCTTTACGCATAGCAATGACAGTTAGGCTATTTGATCTTTCTTGAGTTGCTGTCGGAGCCTGGTTAGAGATGACTGTATTCAGGACGTCATTGAGCTCTTCTCTATTTTTCAAGTCTTTTTTGTATCTCTGTTGCTGCAAGTACTTCTTGACAACATTTTCGGGTCTCATGAAACCTTTGTTTCTAAGAAAAAGATAGCAGGCATTACACAAAGGTCCGAACATGCCCTCATAATGCTTTTTGTCAAACTCTTTTGCTCTATGAATTGCAAAATAGCTAGGGTGGAATTCTGTTTCAAAGTAACGCCATGCAATGGAGGAAACGGTAGCACAGTTGCTGTTTACACAAACCAAACCATGGTTTTTGGGTAATTTTGTATGAGGGATGGTATGGGTTCTTTTGCTGTCCAAATCCTCCAAGTCTGGCAATGCTTGGAATGTGTCTCGAGACTTTGAGTTACTAGTTAAAGAGGACTGTTTTATTTTGGCCTGCTCCTCTTGAGTATCGTATGGTGGTTGCTGAGGAGTATACGGTGAAGGTTCGCCAAACTCTGGGTCTTGCTCTTCATCGTCTTCTTCGTCATCTTCCTCACGGATCTCGTTACTTTCTCTATATTCGGTGTCATCTGTACTGTCGCTAAGCTGTTCTTCATTTATGGGTGAAGAAATCATAAGAGGATTATTATTGACCATGGAACGAGTTCTCATGGCACGCTGTGGGTTTTCGGCGTAGCGGCGGTGTTTTTGGACGGGTTTATCTATGATTTTGGCCTGGAAAAATGGAGCCAGCTTAAATCTGTCCTGAACACTTTTACTGTCGTATTTTGAAGCGAGATTGAGTTTATCGTGATGCATAATGTTGAACATAGTCTGGCTGGGGACGTTGTTAAAGATGGGTAGCGACTTGGTTCGGGTGGCCTTTACTGCTGCCGTTGATTGTTGGCTGACAGGAGCAGGAGATTGTGAGTGTTTGGATTTTTTGTGGGTAGAGGGCATTGGAGATTCAAGTGGCCTTTTTTGATGAGGCGCGGCAAAGGACGAGTTGGTTTGCGGTTGGCGTTGTGTATTACGCGGCAGTGGTTTTGGTTGAGATAGCTCCACGGTGTGTAGTTTCAATCTCACTTCCAAGGTAAGAGACGAGCCCGAGGAGTGGTCACCAAATAAGTAACTGGCGGACAAGTTCTGGCAAACTCTACCAGGTATAAGATGTTGTTTGGTGGAGGAAACCAAGGATGAAATCAGGCCATTGGCCACAAATGGCTCGTCTGGCTGTTCAGTTGTATCTTTGTAGTACACCACGTAGTCCTCTGTATTGAGTTTGAAGTTTTCGGGAGAGCTTTGCATGATTTGCTGCACGCAACTTTTGAGGTCAAAGGCGCCTAGAGTGAGTTCCTGGTCATCCCCCAACGGTATTCTTGCTACTTTTACGGCATATTGAGATTTCGATCTCGACAAGAAGATGGTCGAGTTGTTGTTGAAGGAATAGAGGACCTTTACCTGCATTCGCCTCGTTTGGTCAGACATGGCGGCAATGACTAAAAAAAACAAATGGACGAGAAAAATGAATGGCTGACCAGCGACGATGATCAGAAATGGGTGCTAGTGGTGATCAGATTTGGGTTTTGGTAACGTTCAGTATAATGGGCCTAGTAGTGATCACGATAATACGGCCTAGTGTTGTGATGACGGTGGTGGATGTGGCAGTGGTGAACGTTCGAAACGAATTGCCTGGTGGTATAGATAAAGAAGTTTGAGAAACAACAGGATCTGACGATTTGTTGTGAGCAGAGCGTCACGAGACCGGCAAGCTACCTGACAAGCGTTAAGGGTCGGATTTGGTGACTGCCGATACGATGAAATTTGCAGCAACGCCAACGTGATCAAAACAACGCGACGCGATCGGTGATGAGATCGAGCGCGCTCTAATAGTTGCCGGGGTTTTACGAGTTTTGCGACCGATGCGAGTCGCGGTAGCGTCGCGTGGGCAATGGACGTGGTGCTGGTTCTACAACCCTTGACAATATAGACAATTGTTTGCTAAGACGTGTAGGGATGAAGAATATGAGCCGAATCTGGACATGCTAAATGTTGCTAGGATGCACAGTTTTGCAACTGCACAGTATTTGTCTTCGATAGTGCTGCCGGGTCGAAAAAAGCTCCACTGTGGTTCCTTTCGCAACCATGGCCAAGTAAGGCACGAAATGTAGATGGCTACATTATCGTGTTCGTTACATCTATTAGCAAATGTAGGCTTCAGACATTATGATAGCCTACTCTTTAAGTGAGTTATCATTGACTTCTATGCATAAGGTTACTCATATGGTCTTGGCACCCATTAGCACGTTTTTTCTCACTGAGACACATCTCTATCTCTTTTGTCTTCTCTATTTATTCTTCATCTTGTATTTTATGATCACCCTTTTCCATACTTTTCAAGAGAGATGTCCTCTTCTCTCATTTTAAGTACTTTGTGACTGATATCGAGAAGTCTTTCTATTTACATATCTAACATTTCTATCTACTTTTGCTATCTACAATTTGCAATTCATCTTAGTCCATTCCCATCACAGCTCTCACCTCCTTGATATTCTTCAGCGCAATTTCACGAGCTCTCGATGTGCCGTCCCTACAAATACTTTCCAAATAAGCTCTATCGTTCACCAACTCATTAAACACCTTGCGCTTGTCCGCAAACTCCTTCACAATCACTTCTGTCACATAGTCTTTCAACTGCTTATGGTTCTGAACCCAATGCAATAGTTCAACTGTTTCTTCTACCGATGCATCATTGATTCCTGCCACGATGTTTATCAAGTTGGATACCCCAGGACGCTCGACCTCGTCGTAGTATATGGGGCCCTGGATAGAGTCAGTGGTAGCCTTCCTTATCTTGCGCGCAATATCTTCCGGTTCTTCAGTAAGGTAGATACTTGAGTTTTGATCTGTATCGGATTTGGACATCTTTTTGGAAGGATTTTTTAACGCAAGGATCTTTTTTGTGGGCGTCACCAAAGTCTTAGGAATAGGAAAGACCTTTCCAAAGGCACTGTTGAAAGTCGAGGCAATGTTGCGGCACAACTCAAGATGCTGTGACTGGTCGTCGCCTACAGGAACATGCGTAGAATGGTAAATTAAGATATCTGCTGCCTGCAATATAGGGTAGCAGAGAAGCCCTGCTTTAGTCTTTGCCATGACATCTTCCAGAAAGATCGAGCTGGCATCACTTTGCTGGGCCTTCAGCTTCCATTGAGTCATACGGTTCAATTGGCCCATCCCCGTTACACACGTAAGGTACCAGTTAAGCTCAGCGTGTTCCGGCACGCTGGACTGGTGGTAGATGATGCACCGCGAAGGGTCCAAGCCCGAGGCCACCATACTGGCGACCGCTTCGTATCTTCTGTACTTGAGCTGTTTTGGGTCCTGGTGAACGGTCAACGCATGGTAGTCGGCCACGCCAAATATGAGTTTTGTCGACTCAGGTGCTTTTTGGGAGAGTTTCTTCCAGTTGGATAAAGCACCCAAGTAGTTTCCCAAGTGGATTTTACCAGTGGGCTGGATAAGCGAAAAAACAGTGGCGTCGCCAGGAACGGCCAAGCTGGAGCTTATTGATTCACTCTTGAGACGCCGCGCACTCCTGCTGAAGTACCTAACGAGCTTCGGCGACATTTGACTTTATACTAAAAGACTAGTCAAATTTGAAGTGCGTTCGCGCAGATCAAATCGTAAGACTCATTACAGCCAAATTGGATCAGCACTAATATAAAGATAATGAAAAACAAGGTGACATAGAGGGGTCTATATACTTGTGATACTACTTTTCTGAGACCACGAAATTGTGCAATAAAGTAATGTCCTTCACCTAGGTATTGTGGGCAAATTGTAAATGAACTCTACGGTATACAAAAAAAGGCTTTACTATGGACATAACCTAATAACGCTCACGATAGCACTTATGAGGTATATGCCTTCGAAATTGTACTTTTGTAGAAAGCAACTTCTCTGCAGCCAGCCTTATAGTTTTTCAAACTCGTAGATCATTTAACCGGTCTTGTCGTTTTCCCCTGTTTGGTACGTTCCTTACTATCTGTTTCGTCAAGAATTCTGTATTATACAATTATATCGCTACTTACCTATGATGGAACCACCAATCTTTAAGAATAGGAGCAAACAAGATGAGTAGATGGTGGTGACCAACTAGCAAATTCCAAGCGAAGTAAAGCACAAGTATGCAATTACTTGAGTTTGTTCGCTC
The DNA here is from genome assembly GCA_003706505.3 of Suhomyces pyralidae. Taxonomy (NCBI): domain Eukaryota; kingdom Fungi; phylum Ascomycota; class Pichiomycetes; order Serinales; family Debaryomycetaceae; genus Suhomyces; species Suhomyces pyralidae. The sequence continues at coordinate 416,404 of PPLO03000008.1, read as the reverse complement.
TTTATGGTTGTTTCCTCTTTATCCTTTCTCTTCGCTTGTTTCATTCTGTCTACACCTTTTCCTCCTCTTTGAATCCACCCACCACATTGCGGATCTCTACACCGTTCTCCTCCAATCTCTTTTCCAACTTGCTTCGCTGTAACTCTCTCCAACGGTTGAGCTGCGAGTATTCATGCAACTTAAACCCAAACACCTTGGGCACGTATGTTTCTTTGCTGTGAATAGGAATGGCCTGGGGGAAGTTTTGGAAGAACATAGCTGGAAATGATGTTCCAAAGTATGCCCCGTCAACCACCGAATGTCTGCCTGATTTGGGGTTGAACAAGTCTTCACACTTGGCGCAGTATAGTTTGACCAGCGCCAAACGAGGCTGGTCGTTGAGTCCGATCGGTAAGAGCGGATGGAGCTGGCAGTGCACACGCGGACAATAGCCAAAGTCACCGTTACGATACTTCTCAAACATCTTGTTCAAGCCTCGCAGCGTCAAGATATAACGGGCATGAATCAATCCATACAAAATGCGGGCATTGTGTTCCAAAGCATCCCGGTGCTCGGCAGGGTGCAGCTCAATATCTACCAAGTCGGTGATGATATCAATAAGCGTGGGCAACTTGCTGACTTCTTGGTTCAATCCCGTCAAGTTGAAACGGTCGCGAATATACTCATCGTCGATATCACAAAAGTACTCGTTTCCTTTGATACCCAAGAACGAATCGATCCAGTACTCGGTGAAGTCCGACGACGAGTCTGTCACATACTCCTCGTTGGCCATGTCTTGTAGTATGCTGTTTTATTGGTATGTGCTGTGGATTTATCACCTCGCCATCTCTTTTCCCCCTCGTTTTTTACCGTGCGAATCACCAAATGAAACAACTGAAGGTAGCGTAGAGAACGAGAAGAACAGAAGTCTGTGGAAAAATAGGAATACTTTACAAGCTGAAGTAGCTACTAGTTGAAATAGCCGAACAAGTTTAATAGGTCAAGCAGCTTCAAAGTTTGATATGCGCTTTTTGAGGTTTCCAGCTTGTCTCGAGACTGAAATTCACGCCGTGGATATCAATGCCGACAACACCAAGGCCGCCACGTCCACCAAAGATGGAGCAATTCTGATATGGAATCTTGACGAGTTGACAAAGTGGGCTTCGTCATCGCCCGAATCATCCTCATCCTCGCTAGCACCTCCCATTAAGCCCCTACAATCGTATACTCGTGATGTCTTGGTGTCGATAGTCAGATGGTCGCCCAAAGATGCCGACACATTGGCGTCAGGAGATGCCAACGGCCACATATACCTCAACAACGACCGCATATATCCATTTCTGGATTCAACCTCTGCCAATTGTAGCCCTGTGGTCGACTTGTCGTGGTCCCACGACGGTCGCTTGGTAGCATGGTCGACCACCAATGGCCAAACCAACGTAATTGATATTGAGCGCAAGACTTTTCAAGAAATATCGGTGTTGGCACATCTCGAAGCTCCTACCATTCAGCGTAGCGTGGCATTTGATCCCTCCAACAACTACCTCGTGACTCTCAGTGATGATACCTTGATATACTTGTACCAGTACACGTATGACAATGACGATTCTAACGGATATCGTTTCCGTCTCATCAACAAAATCTCGCGGCTTATCAATAAGCACCCTCTAAATGTCCATTACAAGCGGATCTCGTGGTCGCCCGACGGAGAATTGGTGTCGATTCCCACGGCAAGCAAGAACCAGACCTCGCTCATCTCGCTTGTTTCCAGGTCTAAAGGATGGCTGAACCGCATCAGCTTGGTTGGCCACGGCCTCACATGCGAAGTGGTCAAGTTTAATCCTCGGATCTTCAATGCCAGCCAGTCCGATAATGACAATATCTACAACGTTCTAGCTACCGCTGGCAGCGACCGCAACTTGACGGTGTGGAACACCTCCAAAGACACACCTATCTTTCTCTTACAAGAAGTGGTCGACAAACCTATTACTGATGTTTGTTGGAACCGCAATGGAACGTCGTTGTTGCTCACTTCCTTGGACGGTTACTTGGGTATACTTCTGTTTGAGCCCAACGAACTTGGTTACGAGGTTTCTCCAGAAGTGGTTTCTGAGCTCAATAAGTTCGAGAAAGAGTTTGTCAAGCCTTTGAACCATAAATACGAGCATGATACCCCGGCTGGGAGAAGATCAAATGCCAGTCAAATTGAGATCTTGGACCAGAAGGATGCAGTAAGTATTGAAAAACATGAATCAGTAATGGAAGAATCAGAAGATTCAAAGGTCCTGGCACCATCGGATGCCGAGGTGGTGACAACAAAGGCAAAAATAGAGCCCGAGGTCATCCCTGCTTCCAGCATGGACGATGTAACGAGTGATATACTAGTTTCGGCGATGACCACGCGAAAGAAGAAGAATGAGAAGGAAAAGGAAAAGTCCGTAAAGGTCGAAGAAAAGGTAAAGACTGAAGAAAAGGCAAAGGAGAAAACGTTGGAGAAGCAAAAGGTAAGTACCAAAAACGGCAAGAAGCGTATACAGCCGCTTCTTATTTCCAACGGCAATGAAACAAGCTCTCCCGAGCCCGTTACAAATGGAAACAGTACCACAGATAATAAAAGCACTAAGTCGCTCATGGAATTTGACAAGCCTTCGTTCACTGTATCAGATGATTTTTACAAAGAAAACAAACGTCTCAAGAGCCAGGATGAATTGACAGCTTCCAAGAAAGTCAAGCGTGAGCTTGTTCCTGTCAAATACATTGGCTCACCTATAGTAAACCCCAACACGGCATTTGCCAAGGTAAGACTTGCAGTGCCCAAAGTGCGCCTTGGATTCCAGCTCCCAAGCAAAAAAGACGAGTCGTTCATTCTCGACATCAAAAACGGAAGCGGCAACGAAACAAAACCGTCTCGTGTAACTTACTTTAAAAAAGAAAAGCAGGTCTGGGTCGATTTCATTCCTCAGTTTATCCAGCTAGCCACCGAAGGCTCTACATTCTGGGCCCTTGCGACATCCGATGGACAAGTGCTTACCTATTCACATACTTCTGGAAAGCGGTTGCTACCGCCTATTGTGCTTGGATCCTCCTTGTCCTTTCTCGAGAGCCACAACAAGTACCTTATGGCGGTGACATCCTTAGGAGAATTGTATGTGTGGAATCTTGAGACGAGGAAGAAGGTATTGTTAACCAACTTGAGTCCATTGCTTGAACTCAATAACCGGTTCCAAGAAGATGGTCTTTCCAAGTCTGATAACATCACTATGTGTTCCATCACGTCGTTGGGTATACCGTTGATTACTCTCAGCAATGGGTCAGGTTACTTGTACAACCAGGACTTATCGGTATGGCAAACCATCACTGAGTCGTGGTGGTCATTCGGTTCACACTTCTGGGATAGCAACGACGAGACGAAGCAATCCAAGTCTGCATTATTTTCGGACGATCCTTCTATCATTGAGCTCATGGAAAACAAGACCAACGAGGAAATTATTCGTAAGTCCAGAACTGGAAGAGGGAAGTACATCAATAAGATCTCTAAAAACATGATAATGAAGGAAGGGTTCGAAAATCTTGAAAACACTATCTCGATCAGCCACCTTGAAAATAAGATCTTGTGCTGTGAATTGTTGGGCGAAAACAAAGATTTCCACCGCCACTTCATCACATACGTTAAGCGAGTGGGCGAATTGGGATTCAAGGCTAAATTATTTGAGGTGTGCAATTTCTTGTTGGGACCCCAGGAAGAGGACGAAGAAGTTGGTACTTGGGATCCAAAGATTTGCGGCTTCGACAAGCATAAGTTGTTGGAGGAGGTGATTTTAGCATGTGCCTCCAATAGAGACACCCAGAGAATATTGCTTCATTTTAGCGATCAAATCGGACTCATGAATTTTGAGGAATAGACAAAAAACCACAGGGAGAAACTACTATATCTAAAAAGAAATACAGACAGTTTAGTTGATTTATTGTATTAAGTTTGTGTGTCTCTAGTCTTGTTTTCTATTTATAATTTGAAGGTATTTGTCGAATCCCAGCCTTTTTTGGCCAACAATCCGCCTACCGGTCCCTGCTCGCCAGCAGCCCGATCCTTGGGCCCTGCCAAGTTATCGACAAAACCATCAGGACCACACACTATAGCCAATGCTGGACCTTCTTTGGGCTGTTGGCTTGTGACCATGGCCTGGTGAAGTGCGTTATCGTATCTAGGAACCATTTCCTGTTCGGCTTTGGTATCGATATCTTTGGCAGACCCGTCTGATTCCAACACACTCATACGAAGCTTCAAAGCTTCTTGAGGGCTCAACAGAGGATTTTCAAGTCTCGAAGCACTGGTAAAGTGGGAAATTTGAGCGTTTGGAAAGTCTTTGGCACTGAGTCTGGTGGCTGGCTCAGAATCGTAATGTACCGTCAAGTTGATCCGGTCCAACTTTTCCAAAAAGAAAAGGAACCGCTGCAAAGGCTCGAGCTCGTGTGGTTTTTGAGCTACATAGTGCACGTCCACGAACCCTCTATAAGGGTTTCTTGAAAGCAACACTTGTAATATGGGCGCTATCCCTGTGCCGGCGCCATAAAAGACCAAGTTATCGAAATTCGGCAACCGGTGAACCTTTTTGAGCTTCTCTACCAAGCTTTCAGCTTCAACCTTGGAAGGCAAGTCTCGAAAAATAGGTCTCTGATGGAGTGGTTTGAGTGGGTGGTATGGAAACTTGTACTCAATGTTAGGACCCCGCAACTCGAGCTCATCGCCCACCTTTTTGTCACATATGTATCTAGAAACCTCTCCTCCATCATATCGCTTAACATAAAGACACATCACACCCCCCTTGTCGTAGTCCTCTGCATCGTTGTTGATTACTTTGAGCAACGGCTTACGCTCTCCTGTTCTGGTGTATTCAGATTTCATAAAATACAAAGGCAATGGCGTATATGCCCTCACTACCATGATATCGGGCTGCTTGACGTCCACAGACCAGATGCGGTCTCCGTTCCAAATGGAGTTCTTTTCGTAGTTGTTGTTGTAGCTGTACTGCCAATGGTTAAACTTGGGGTGTAGTTCTATGAGGTAGTGGTCCTTGTCAATCTGTTCCTTGTGGGTTATGATAAACTTGTGGAAATCATCGGGTGCCAAAAGCTCTTTACTATCCGCACCTTTTTCTGGAGCATAGAACCATACTTTCACGGTATATGCACCCCAGATCGCTACTACTGCGGTGATTATTTTGGGTATGTGTCTGGTCCATCTGTTGATGATCTTGGGCTTGTCATTTTGGCCCAGGAACTTGTCTTGGTTGGGCAATCCTGGATACTCGTAGCTGAGTCTGTCATGCTTGACTTTGGGAATATATGGTTTGTTGGACTTTTTCATGAGTTTTTCGATTCCAGTACCTTCCATAGGCACTGGTGCTGACGACGACGGCTTGCTGTTGGTTTTGAACTGTCCCACTTGGTCATTGTTCCCAGCCTTTTGCACGCTGTGGTCTTCGTCATTATCTGGACCGTCGGGGCCCCGAGAGCTCTTTGTACGAACTGCTAAAAAGTGCTGCATAGTGGTACCAGGAGTCTTCAAAAAGCTCCTCGAGAGCCCTGGTGGCCTCATTATTGCTCGTATCATCGTGTCTATGAAGTACACCTGTCTAGCACTGGGGCTAATCAACTTTTCAATGGATCTCACGTGAGTAATTATACCTTAAAGTTCGCCTCCAAGCACATCGACACTACAGAGTCAGCAATGGTGCAACTTGTTCATACATTCAAGGCCCACCTGGACAAGGTGTGGAGCGTTTCGTGCCACCCAACCTTACCACTTTTGGTCAGCGCATCTACAGATAAAACATCCAATGTCTACAAATTATCATCGCGTCAAAACTTTCCATTGATATCTAAGCTAGAAGACACCCACAAAAGATCGATAAGGTCGGTGGCATTCAAACCACCGGTTGGGGGTGTTGATAGTCCTGCAGAAGGATTCTTGGACTTGCCGGCACTTGCCGCAGGATCGTTTGATTCCACGATATCTATCTGGGGCATAGACGAGCCCGGCAACGAATATGACGATGAAGATCTCGTCAAAAACCAACAAGAGATTTTGACCGGACCGGGCAACGAATGGAATCTTATGGCTATAATAGAGGGACATGAAAACGAAATTAAGGCAGTCGAGTGGAATTATAGTGGGAACTTATTGGCATCGTGTTCCAGAGATAAAACAGTATGGATCTGGGAAACCGACCCGGAAACCTTGGAGGAGTTTGAGTGCATATCGGTGTTAAATGACCATGAACATGACATCAAGAATGTGACATGGCATCCTAACCAGAACATGTTGGCCAGTAGTTCTTATGATGACACTATCAGGGTGTATAAGCAGGATATCAATGATGACGACGACTGGTCGTGTGTTGGGGTCTTGAATGGCCACGACGGTACAGTATGGTGCTCCAAGTTTGAGGACCATAACAGTCCCAACTTTCAAAAGAACCGCACAAGATTGGTGTCAGCCAGTGACGATTTGAGCGTTCGAGTATGGGCAAGCGCTAGTGAAGAGCTGGGTGCTTCCGGCTCGCAATTGCCTAGTTCAATCAAACATACTTCGGAAATGCACTGGGAACTTGAAGCGGTGCTTCCTGCAGCCCATAAGTATCCAGTATATTCTGTCGCCTGGTCCAAAAAAAGCGGAAAGATCGCCAGTGTTGGGTCGGACGGCAAGTTGGTGATTTACAACGAGTCCAATGGAGAGTGGGCTATTGAAACAGTCCACGAGTCCTGTCACGGAGTGTTTGAAGTCAACTGTGTGATCTGGGCCAACTTGGACGACAAGACCGAAGTTCTTGTGACAGCTGGGGACGACGGAAATATCAAAGTGTGGCAGTAACACATATAGTTCAAAATACAAAACCATAGATGTATATAATCCTCACTTGTCTAAGAAGCATACTTTAAAAGATAACACCAACTAAAATTATAAAACCCACTACCCCTAATAGTATAAAGAGACAGCAGAACATACGGCCTCCGGAACGTCTCTGGTACCGTTCTGCTCTCCTAAGCTCGCCAGCAGCACCTCTCACGTTTGTATCATAGTTAAATAGGTTGTTTTCGATGCTATCTATCAGATACTGCTGCTCGTTGACAATGGACGACAAGTTAGAGAAGATCTCGTTGATCTCCAAAGTATCCTGCTGTATCTGGTGGATTTCACGTTCTCGTTCCTGTATAAGTAGAGTCTGCTGTTCGAGTTCCTCGGCGTTGACAGGCTCGTACGAGATTTGGATCTGCTGCTGCTGTTGCAACTGCTGAGGTGATTCCAATGGCACCAGTGGTTCCTGATCAGGAACACCAGCCAGTTCTTTGACGTTCAATGCTTCGAACCGACGCTGGCAACTCTTGAAGTTGCTCAAGCTGTCCCTCGTAAGTTTGATAAGAATCGACTCTTTCTGCTTGAAGTAGTTTACTACCTCTACATCTTCATGGTTGGCTTCAGTTTCGGCAATGTAGGTGTTCAATGACTTGATGGTGACGTTGAGTTTTTTGAAACTATCGGTTATACTGTTGAAAGTACGGGTGACCTGGGCTAGCAACGCAGGGTTTTCCCTATCAATCTCGAGGTTATTGACAGCAGTTTTAGCAGCATGAAGAAGCTTTTGGTTTATATGGACTAGCTGGTTATCGACGGATGATGATATGCTCTCGAACTCGGGAAAATCCTTGTATTTGTTGGATACGTTCGTAGAGGAGCGTTCGAGGTCATCTCCAAACTGGTCATTAAACGACATGGTGGCGAGTTAAGAAAGTAATTTGACGTAGTTGACAATAAATTACGGGTATGTGACAAAATAAACTGAAAGGTCGGAAAAGTATCAATGTAGACAATCACTGTTTAGTCTCCGATCGTTATTTGTTAATGATGATCTGTAAAGGTACTGCGATTATTTGAATTATTGAGCGCGAGATCATCTAAATTAGCGACTGTGCCGTGGCGTAAACCGAATTTGGCTGCGACTACGGAAAGGCAATTGGCTGCAAGTAGATTGACCGAGAAATACACAGGGGGTCGTGTCAGAGATGGGACCAAGTCTTCATACAAGACTAATTGTCCGATTCAGCCGCTATGTGCTTCTCCACACCAGGCTACTGCGTGATAAAGGATACCTAGGCTGCTAACAAAAGTAGAATTAAACATTTTAAAAATATAAAATAGTTGCGAAATACATATGAAATTGAAGAAATTCGCTTAGAGTATTTTTACGAACTTATGTTATGTACAGATAAGCATCCGAGCCATTATTGGCCGACACAAGGTTTTGGCATTTTTTCTCTCTAATTATTATCATGTGTTCAAATTATTCAATTCTAAGTCCATTATTAAGCAACATTCTATTTATTCTACTTCTTGTTCACTGAGGAACTTCTCAGCGTCCAAAGCAGCCATACAACCAGTACCGGCAGAGGTGATGGCTTGTCTATACTTCTTGTCTTGCACGTCTCCGGCAGCAAACACACCTGGAACAGAGGTTTCGGCAGTACCTGGAGTGGTGATGATGTAACCTTCATTATCGGTCCTCAAGAACTTGGAGAACACTTGGGTAGCTGGAATGTGGCCAATGGCGTAGAACAAACCGTTCACTTGTAAGTCCTTGGTTTCCTTAGTCTTGTTGTTGTAGATTTCCAAGTGGTCCAACAACTTGCCGTCACCCTTGGCGACCTTGGCTTCAGTGTTCCACAAGATTTCCAACTTGTCGTTGTTCTTGGCTCTCTTTTGCATAATGGTAGAGGCTCTCAATTGGTCTCTTCTGACCAACAAGAACACCTTCGATGCGTACTTGGTCAAGAACAAGGCTTCCTCACAAGCAGAGTCACCTCCTCCAACGACTGCCAAAGGCTTGTTTCTGAAGATAGGTACAGCACCGTCACAGACCGCACAGGCAGAGATACCTTGTTGCCAGTAGGTTTCTTCACCTGGAATGTGCATTCTCTTGGCAGAGGCACCAGTGGCAAGGATAACGGCATCGGTGGTGATAGGCTCGGCGTCTTCGTTCCATTCGGTCCATAACTTGAATGGTCTTTGGCTGAAGTCAACCTTGGAAATGGTTTCGGTGATGATTTCAGTTCCAAATCTAAGGGATTGTTCTTTCATTTGTTCCATTAACTCGGTACCGTTGATACCCTTTGGAAAACCTGGGAAGTTTTCGATATCGGTGGTGGTGGTCAATTGGCCCCCAGCAGCTACACCATTAGCGAGCAAACCTTCGTACATGGTAGTCTTGATTTCTGCTCTAGTTAAGTAAATGGCGGCGGTGTGGGCGGCGGGACCGGAACCGATGATAGTAACTGGATGATGAACCATTCTGATTGTATTGATATTAAGCTTTGTGTGTTTGAATTTATGTAATTTATTGAACATAAAGTTGAGACGACTATTTCATATTTATACTCGCAGCGGAAAACTGATTATTAAATCGGGCTGATCTAGATTGCGCCGCTGACACATGTGAGAGGGCCAGAAGAAGGTCGGCCATGCCCTCGGTGCGAGTGCGGAAATGCCTTCTGTGGGCGCGTGCGCGCGCCCTCGGAGTGTCTGGACCCCGTCTAGTAATCACAAGGCCGAGGCCTTGTGATTTGTAAGTCCATCAGCCGTTTCTAGTCATGACCATTGTAATCATCTCTAATCATCCTGACCTAGACTATTCGAGAATGAATTTGCGCACTACCGAGCTACGTTGGAACGCAGGATTAAGAAGCACGTTGCTCAAAAACCACTGAAGGCCTCTTCGCCTTTCTTCCATCCACCGACTCGACATGGTGATGCGCTCCACACTAAAACTGTTTTTGGGAGGAAGCTCGGGGATGCTGTAGTTGTATTGGGAAAATGCATTTTTTAACTCGTGCTGGAAACTTTCTACATCCAGGTACCGCTTATAGAGGAGAATCGAAGTATACTCTGAGTTGTCCAAAAAGATCTTAATGGTCCACACCGTGAATGATATGCCGCCCTCTCCCTTGACCAAGTGATAGTCTCCCACCATCACGTTGGTAATGTGCGACGCTGGCTCGGCGCCCGCACCACTACTTGTCTCCGGATCCTGTCCATGCAACTCAATTGGGACGGGCGTAACCTTGTTTAATCTGCTCATCTCCCATCTACTTTCGTCGTTATCCTCTTACTACTCGTATGGAATCATCCAAAGGCTGTGGGTGCGGACTTCTCACGTGACTCCATCCTATACCTTTTCCTCTCCAGCTTTTATCTTCCACCAACATGGATCCGCTCAAGAACAAGTACACGTACTTCCAGCGACTTCTTCACCAATGGCAGGCGCGCCGTGACATCCCGTTCCGCAAGAAGTTCTTTGTTGGTTATGATTTACACGGAAACACCTATTGGGAGTTCACTATAGACGGCAACATGCGCCGGCTTCGAAGAAAGCTTGAACCGTACAAGGCCATGTTGTTCCAGGCCGATTACTTTGCCACGGTCCCACCTCAATGGCAACAATGGCTTCGCAGAGCCAGAAACGTTCCTCCCACTCTCGATGAACTTGTCGACGACCAGATTCGTCAGCAGAAAATCAAGATTCTAGCTCAGCAAGCCAACCAAGAATGGGAACAAGAGAAGCTTCGTTTGGAACAAGAACATCAACAGAAGTTGAAAATAGAGCTTGACCGTGCAAAGAATGAGTCAGAACATCACGACAATGATCGACACAAGAACGAGTCAGACAAACATACTACTGGGGCCGATCCATGGAAACAAGCAGATCTGTCTAAAGACTCTAATCCTATCCAGCAAGCTACCCTCAAGCCACGCAAATAATGTACATAGAAATCAAGAAACTTTTTAAACCGGAAAAACTAACCCAAGCAGAAATAGCACATGATTCTTCTTCCGTGAGCGGACTTTTATCCTCTTGTTTTGTCTTTCAGGTTTTTACATTCCCCAATCTTCAGTACAAAATTAATCCACCTCTGCGCTTAGTCCTAGTCCCTGGAACAATGGCCGTGACTTCTCTCGCAACTTGCGCTCGTACACTTCGACAAGCTGATTACTGTATGTTTCCAAAAGCTGTGTCACGTCAGGCATCTCCGGTGTCTTAACCTTGGTTTCCCGAGTCTCAGGTGTCTTTGCAATGCCTATGACATCTGTTATCTCGGTTAATTTGGCCGCGATTCGCTGCTTATCTTGAGTCAGCAACCGCCCAGTCTCTCGTTCTACACTAATCTTGATACTTGAAAGCTGACTGAGGATCTTGTCGATCTCATCTTCAGGCTTCATCACAGGTTTTTTGGTGGGCGACGGCGACCGTGTCGGAGAAAGTGGTCTCGTTACACGAGCAGGCGACTCACGAAGGTTGCCCAATGACTTTTTGGGCAGAAGAACAGGTCGGTTGGTAATGATTGGACGGTTTGTCACTACTTTGGGATGAGGACTATTCAACTCGGCCTTCATTTCCATGCGGCGAAGAGTGGCCGCTGAGAGTCGAGAAGAGGCCAATTCTTTGGTTTCTTCCACTTCTTCCTCGTCCACTCGCTTTTTGGATTCGTCGTCCACTTTCTTTTTGGGTGAAGTAGATATGATTTTGCGGACCACTTTGGTGTACATTGGCACAGGATCTTCCAAATTGACCGTTTCATGACGAATATCGGCATCTGCAACATCGTCAAGGTGCCAGTAAAACAAACACCCGTCGCTTCCTGCAGAAACAAGCTGGTTGTTGGACATCATATGTAAACTCAATATAGTATCCAGATGGCCCCATGCTTCGCCAAGCTGCTTGCCTGTTTGGTAATTGAAGATCCGAAGCGATCTGTCAGATGCCGAAACGATCAAGAGATTCTTGTAAATAACCATGTTTTCTACCAAGAGACTCTCGCCGATTTTGTCGTTCATCAACTTCATGCTTCGCTTAAGGGCAAAGCTCTCGCTTATACGGTAAACCAGCATCGTTTTGTCGTTGGTGGACAACACCAAGTCGTCTCCTGCAATTTTCATGGCCACTGGCGTGCCCTTGCAGGTAATGAGCTTCTCCTGGTAGATCGAGCCCGATTCGAGCTTATGTACAGAAACTGTTCGGTCCGACGAGCACACGTATATTCTGCTGTCGCTGTATTGGATACGGGTGAGGTTTCCGCTGTGCATGGGTATAGTCTGGAGTAAATCCCACGACTGGGAATGAGGAGAATGGAAGACCTGTATCATTCTGTCCCTAGAAATGCTGGCAATGTATCGGCACTGATCGATCTTAAAGTAAACGATATCGTTGATACTTGAAGCGTGGGCCTTGGTTTGGTAAACAGGAGTATCTAGCGAGTAAGGTGGGCTGAGAATCGAGAAGGTTCCGTACTTGTCACCACAAATTAGTAAGTCTTGGTGGTAGTCGATAGCAGTCAAAGAATTGGGCATAATTGGCTCAGAAACTAGTTCCAATCGTGCCAACTCCAGGTCATCCAACTTTCTGATTGCGCCGTCCTTGGAAAATATTAGTAAATCCTGGTGACACTGTTTTGTGCCGCAAATATTGCTAATTATTGGAGACGTTACCGTGACTTTATCGGCGGTTTCTTTATTGTATAGCACCACTGTTTCGCTGTGCAAGTACACAAGGTATTTTTGAGAAACGTTGGCCAATGCCAGTATATTGTGATTGCCTATACTCGGCTTGACAGTTTTGGTGGATGTAGTCAATGAGTCCACCAGCACTGACCGAAGAGTACAGTTACCAGTCATGAACCATATAGTGCTTTTTTCGTAGTCGACTAGGACAGAGTCGAAATCAAAGCCGGGCGATTCTAAGAGCACGAGCTTGAGGGCTTCGCCTAGCTTCAAGAGCATCAAATGCTCGGTACCAGTAGCCACAAGTAGCTCATCACTATTCAATATACACCCACTGACAAAGTTCATGTTCATATAGTTACCAAGCAATACGTTTTTACCCTTCAATGCCACCGGTTTCGTCACCACCTGGTCTTCGTGCTGCCACACCTTGATAAACCGAAGCCCCAAGCACACAATATAGTGCTCATGCCACAACACCTTGTTGATCTGCGCTGAGCACTTGTTGCTGGCTTGCAACAGTACCGATCCTATGCCGAGTTTCCATATATATACGAACCCATCATTGACAAGCCCCAAGGAGCACAAGTGTTTCAGATCAGGCGAGAACACGAGCGAGCTGACCCCGAAAGTATGCTCATATATAAGTGTAACGGGCTTCAACGACAGGTCTGGTGCTAGCGAGAACAAGAGGATCCGCGGCTGGTAGCCTGATTCGCCTATGGCCAAGTACTTCTTGTTGGGAGATATCGCTAAGCAGCTGATACTTCTGACGCGATCTTTGAGTTTTGATGGCGACGCATCTTCGCAGTAGTCGTCTAGTACCATGCTGGCGCCGCTAACTATAGCGGGATCAATGTTGGTTCCAAACCCATAACTGTCACGAATCACCTCTTCGTCGGGCTCGCCATATGCCATGTTTAAGTAAGCATTGGGTCCACTAGTACCATTTGAGATGCTTTTCTGGTTCCCATTGGCACAGAAGAATCGCTGCAGCTCTACTTTTCCTCTACTTGCATCCACTGTAGCCACCACCACTCCTCCACTCGCAGTATATGCAACGAGATTGTCCTGAACACACCAGTGTCTCGGTGATCGAGCCGAATTTCCCGCTACTTTTTCAATACGTAGTCGTAAATTCATTATAAAGTACCTATGGTACTGCAATCCGATGTCTAGTAGTCCCAGGGAGTAAGGTTTACTGTGAATTATAGTAAGGGTCCGTAGACTGGGCTGTTGAGCGAGTGTGTTTACATTTTTATATGCAGTACGGCAGTTACTGATTTGGCCCTGCGATGAGTATTGGAGTATTGGAACACAACAGCAATGGATGAAATATCGTTGAGCATCGAGGAAACTAACAAGCTTCGAGCCAAAATAGGACTTGCGCCCATACCAGTGGAGCCTCAGGTGAAAAGAGATGAAGTCAAGTACACCACCGACCGCTCTACCACCCAGACAGAGCTCTCGATAGAAGAGACCAACAAGCTCCGAGCATCCATAGGACTAAAACCCATACCTATTAATGAGAAACCAGAAGTACGAGAAGTAACTGAAGCACCAGCGCAATCCGCGGAAGAGCTTGAGAATGTTGAAAGTGAAAAAATAAAATACAAGATCGAACTAGCTAAAGATCGGGCATCAAAGCGAAGAGCTCATCATGCCATTGAAGGCGAGGAAAAGTCTAAGGAAGAATGGCTTGCCAGTTTAGGAGCTCCCAAACCCAAAAAAACTAAGCGTGTAGCTAAAAGCAGTCCACATGATTTGTCTGGAGTCAAGATAGGGCATAGTGCTGAACAACTACAGGACGTGGATGGAGCTATATTCACGCTCAAAGACACGGATTTGATGGATGAAACAGACGAATTGAACAATGCTGAGTTGGTGCGAAAAGCCAAAGTTGAGCACGACATAAAGGAAAAGCAAGCACTGGACCAACTCAAATTCAGTGGTCGTCGTCAGTCTATTGACGAAGAAGAAGAGGCCAGTGAGTTAGTGATACGAGGCCAAGGAGTTGATATAAAAGTACAAAATAAGGTAGAGGAAGCACGTCCTGGAAAAGTTGCCTTTGGATTATTTGACGAAGAAGATGAGGAGCAGGAGCTAGTGAAAAGTAAGCCGGTGAAGATGAAGAAACTCAAGAAATCAAAGCTGAAGGCACGTAGTATAGATGTCCCTGAGGAGATGCGTGTGGTTGAGCTTGAACAGTTTGATGATAAGGAGAGTGACGATGAGCTACTAGCCATGATGGCAGCCAAGCGTAGTCAGAAGCAAAAACGAAGACAGGGTATGACTCCAGAGCAGGTCGCTAAAGAGATTGCGCTGCACCAAAGATTATCAGTGCAGAATGATATCGAGAAAGGAGAAGTTTATAATGGATTCAATGACTTTTTGAGTGAGCTCAGTGCTGAAATAAAAGAGAAGGAAGAGAACAGAGAACTACACAATGAGAATGGTGAAGAAAATGGTCAAGAAAACGAACAAGGGGATAAACCTAAGGATGAAGAGGGCCAGGAAGTCGATGATCAGGAAGAAAAGAACTTGGAAGAAAAGGACCAGGATGATGGCAGCGCAAACTTCAGGGGAGTTGCATCGACGCTTAAATATCTCCAGTCATACAACACAGTTTCTGTGCCGTCAAGTACACGACGGGCCCAACGTGAAGCAGCTCGAGAAGCTGAGTTGCTAAAAATCAAGATCGGAATAGAGGAAAGACTTCTTCGGGAAGAGTACGAAGCTGATCCAGAATTCATGCAGTTGCCCAAAACGGAGCGGGCGGAAATCTTGGCTGCGGCTTTGGACCAAAGACTCGTGGATAAAAATATCATAAGTGCAAAACCAAAGGTACTAGAAGAGTACGATCCTCAGGTTCGGTTATCGTATCGGGACGAGACGGGAGTTGAACTTGATACCAAAGGAGCATTCAAGTATTTGTCGCATCAATTCCATGGAGTTGGGCCTGGAAATGCCAAGGTAGAAAAGAAACTCAAGAAAATGAAACTGCAGGCAGAAAGCACCGAGAGGATAGTATAAATAATGACTAAAAAGGAGGGTGGCTTGACTACTGATCCCAGAAGCAACCCAGGTCGCAACTCTACACAATTGCTTATGGGTTTTTCGAATTCTATAGATAATTTATTTAGTCAATCACTATTTTTCACCTAAAAGACATGTTACGAAGATAGATATGTAGCTAGATTTCTTCAAATATACCCTGTTTATCTGGTTCATCTCTCTGCTACGCCAGTCGCCGTTTCTTCAAACCAATCACCGTTACATTTCCTACTTGCCACATTGCTACTCTATCTACTTGTGGATGTCTCACTAGCTGTTTCTCGTTATTTTTCTCGCAGAACACTTTTGAATCCTCCGAGTTCATGCAATTTTCATGCACTTTTTATGCACAATAACACCACAATAGCCTCACTAATACGCACTAACAGCATAAAATCGGTCTTATAATTTGTAAAGCCCACTCCCGGCCCAGCCTCACTTCATTCCCGAGCTTTACAATCTCATTTAAGATAAATCGTCCTCTTTTCTGCGCTTTTAATTTTTTATAATCTTTGACATGCTCCTGTCATTTACACTTCACCTATTTATAGTAATCTACAGACCAAGGTCATCATCAAACGTGTACCCGATGACCTTACGGCGATTCTATATTTATCCCACCCTCACCTCTTATTCGTATTTTTACCCCAGGCATTAATAGTAACTTTTAGCTCCGTGTCTCGCCCGACTCGGCTTAGATGGAAATGATAAGATTTTATTTGCTCACTGAGAAAATAATTTATATAAGTTGACCTAAGCTGAATATAAGCTAATCATAAGCTGACGCACAGGGGAAGTCACACCAACCATGAGTGTAGAAGCTGTGTTTCAAGTCGAGGGTATGACCTGTGGTGCTTGCACAGCGTCAATCACCAATAATTTAAAACAGCTTCCGGGTGTTTCTGATGTGACAGTGTCTTTGCTTACGGAAGAGGCAAAAGTCACCTACGACCCTACTCTTCAAACACCACAAGACTTTGTCAATGCTATAGAGGATAGTGGCTTTGGTGCCACCGAAATACGGTCCACCGAGATGCCGTATGTCACCATCATAAATATTCTGGGAATGACCTGTGGAGCCTGTTCGGCTTCTCTCACCGAAGCGCTCCTGGCTCTTCACGGTGTGGAATTGGTTTCCATAAGTTTGGTTACAGAAACAGGCCGGATAAAGCACTCTTCAAAGGTAACAACTGAGCAGATTATAGCAGGCGTAGAAGACTGTGGGTTCAATGCCGTAATAGAACTGTCCAAGCCCGCCAAATCGGATTTAGGCTCGGGCCAAAACTTTTCATATACCACCACCGTCTCCATCTCGGGAATGACATGTGGCTCATGCGTAGCGTCGGTTACGGAAGCACTCAAGTCCAATTTCCATATATCTAATGCTGTGGTGTCGCTCATCACAGAGGAAGGGAGCATCCAACACTCCGGCGAAATAACCGGCCCTGAAATAGTGGAAATAATAGAAAACGCAGGCTTTGACGCTGCAGTAATATCATCTTTGTCTGACTCTGCTTCTACAGCCATTGAAGAAGACGAAGAGGTTAAGTTGTCGATCCACGGCATTACTCCAGCGACTGACTTATCCAGCTTACAGTACAATATAGAGGCATATTTGACCAGTACTCCCGGAGTTGTATCTTATGAGCTTTCACTTGTAGACGGCGAGACTGATGAAGATGAGGATCCTGAAATCCAGCAAGCACATGAGCTTTCAGTCACCTTCAACCCACGTCTCGTTGGAATAAGACAGCTTGTCGATGGACTTGCTGCTATCAATACTGATTTCTACTTTACCATCTTGAACTCGGTGGATCAGTCTTCTGCATTTCAACTTAAAGTATTGTCGCGAATCAAAGAAATTCAGTATTGGAAGTCCAACTTCACTAAGTCTCTCATCTTTGGCATTCCTGTTCTTGTTCTTTCCAACACCCAAGAACTTAGCATATGGCGTAATTTGACAATATTTCCCGGCTTTTATTGGGTCAGTCTCTTGCAGTTGGTCATAACCGTCCATGTCTACTTTAATCTATGCAAGATCTTCAACAAGAAGTTTGTGCTGTTCATAAAAAACAAGGGCAAAAATGCTACAATGGACGTCTTGGTGTGTATTTCTACTTCGGTGTCGTTTATATTTTCGATTTTATCCCTAGTACTAAGCGTATGGCTGGGTCAGACCGAAAAACCACCAAAGTTGTTGTTCGATACGGTCTGTATGTTGGTGGGCTTCATTTCTTTTGGCAAATGGCTTGAAAATAGTGCCAAGGGAGAAACCTCAACCGCACTTTCCAAGTTATTGTCCTTGACCCCTACTAATTGTACTATCATAAGTGATACCACCAGATACGAAGAATTTTTGGAGTCACAAAAATCCGCCAAGTCCGAGTCGATGATTGACTTGCCCTCTAGAACAGTGAGTATCGACTTAATCCAAACTGACGATATTGCTATAGTTTTACCAGGTGGTAAGGTTCCTGCTGACGGAACCATCGTGTATGGAGAGACGGAAATCGATGAGTCTCTCATCACTGGTGAATCGTTACCAATCTTCAAGAAAAAGAGCGATAGAGTCATTGGAGGATCTATAAACGGCCCTGGCTTAATCCACATTAAAGTTGTGACTTCGGGCAAAAAATCCCAGCTCCAGCAAATCATCAACTTGGTCAGGGAGTCCCAAATCAACAAGGCCCCTTCTCAAGGCTTTGCCGACTATGTGGCTTCGAGATTCGTTCCCGGCGTGATATTTCTTTCTACTTTGACCTTCACTTTCTGGACAATTGTGTGCTGGGTAAATCATCCAGATTCTTTGCCAATGGTGTTTAGAAAGGACGACAACGGAAAGTTCTTTGTATGCTTGAAATTGGCCATTTCCGTGGTAGTAGTTGCCTGTCCCTGTGCTTTGGGATTGGCTGCTCCCACTGCTATCATGGTGGGCACTGGTGTAGGTGCATCGCACGGTGTATTGATTAAAGGTGGAGATATTTTAGAAAAAGCTTCGTCGATTAACGTGATTTTGTTTGACAAAACAGGTACTCTTACCACAGGTAACATGAAGACAAACAAGTATAAGGTGGAGGATAAATTGGGCTTGTCTCAAGCAGATTGGTGGACTCTTATAGGATCTGTTGAAGCATCGTCCGAGCATCCTATCGGTAGAGCTATTGTCAAAGCTTCTAAGGAGTACTTGGGACTTACTTTTGAAGAAGACAAATTCAACACGAGAATCAGCGAGTTCAAGGCACATGCTGGTTTGGGTGTTGAAGCTGTGGTGCAGCTTGAAAATGGTCAAAGTCATGATATTTCCATTGGTAACGAAAGAATGATCAAACAAATGTACGCCGATCTCTACGAAAAGTCATCTCAGCTCAATTTGAACGGTGATCGGGCAAATACTGTGGCCTACATCATCATTGACAATCAGTACTGTGGATATATCGAACTTGAAGACGAAATCAAGTCAAATGCCAAAGAAGTTCTTGACTATATTAGATACGTCGAAGGGTATCAAGTTGGAATTGTCACTGGTGATAACCACAAGGCAGCTTCCAAAATCGGAAAAGCTCTTGGTATACCTGACTGCAATGTGTTCAGTGAGGTCACGCCGGTCCATAAGGATAAAGTGATTGTCGAACTCAAAGAGAGACTCGGAGGTGATAAGAATGTTGGAATCGCATTCATTGGTGATGGTATCAATGATGCGCCGGCCTTGGTCCAAGCAGATATCGGAATGGCTATGAGCTCAGGAACAGATGTGGCTATCGAATCGGCTGACGTGGTACTTATAGGAAATTCAGGAAGCAAATCCGACTTGGTAGGCGTTTTGAATGCATTGAAGATATCCCATGCTACATTTTCACGTATCAAATTGAACTTTATCTGGGCGGCTATTTATAATTTAATCATGTTACCATTTGCGATGGGATGTTTCTTGCCCATTAACCTCATGTTACCTCCAATATTCGCAGGTGCAGCCATGGCCTTCAGTTCCGTAAGTGTCGTCATCAACTCATTGATGTTGAAGAGGTACCAGGGCCCAAGTATCGAGAAGTCTAATGTTCGGTACGATATGGAACGAGAACTAGGTGAAGTCGATCAATTCAGTTTGAAAACCGGCTCATTGTTTGAATTCAACCAAATCAAAAGAAACAGAAACGCCAGCTATAATATAAAGGCTGCCTTAAAGAGAATAAGTCGGGGCAGAAGAAGCGGGGGTAACTATGAATTGCTTTCTAGCTAGAGAATATAAAAATATTTAATGCATGTAAATAATCTATGCTTGCGAGCGTAACACAATCAGATGTAGCATAATCAAACACAATTGGAAATAGCATAACTTGGTTGTAAACACAAGCAGAACTTTGTTTGAGACCAAGTATAAATACGAGGGCAATGCCCCTGTCTTCTCACATCCACCACTACAAATCGGCATGAAGTTCTCGTTTGTATTATTCAGTTTATATCTAAGCAGTTCAGTTTTCGCGGCCCCCGCAGGGGACTCTTCGGGTGTTTCACCATATGGGACACATGAAGGAAGCAATGAAGCAAGAGGGGTCATCAAAAAAGGGGCGATGGGGGTGAAAGGTAAGATCGGAGGGATACTAGAAGCAATTCATTCAGTCAAGGACAAGGATGATGAGGACTGGGATAGTGACTCCGATTGCGACGATGATGATGATGATGACTACTCGAAGAAAGAAAGATTAATGGAGAAGAAGAAGATAATCTTTGAGAAGGGTCTAGCTAAAGTATTCAAGGCACTCAAGGACTCAGGTCTTGTCAATGGAATCATCAGAATGTCTTTGGTTGATCCCAAAGTCCGGCCCGCTGTTACCAAAATCACCATTGACTTACTTAAATCAGGAAAAATTCCCTACGAACACATCTTTGTCGCGCTCAAAGAATCGGGCCTCGCGACGGACGTGGTGGAGTATATGCTCACTGATCCTGATGTTCGTGAGGGAATGTTTGATTTGGTCAAGGAAACAGTTCCAGCATTGTCCAAATGTCACTTGGGCTCTGAAGCATATACATTTACTAGCAAGACTGTAGAGGAGGAGCAGCATCCTACAGAAGAGGAGCATACTACAGGAAAGGAAGAGACTACAGAAGCATAATCATTTTCGAGTGATCTTTTATTTTTTTAAGTTTTTTTATAGTTAACTAATAAAACATCAAATCACAATCGATATTAATAAGCCCATCTGAAAAAAACTCAGATAGTTCAGACGAAGATATGGGTATATTCTCCCGAAGTACGCAAGCCAATGAAAAGCAGAAGTGAAACAGAATTAAAAGGTGTCTTTCGAAATCGTAAACGTCAAGCACATAATTAATTTCGCGCGTTAT
Source organism: Suhomyces pyralidae (assembly GCA_003706505.3). Taxonomy (NCBI): domain Eukaryota; kingdom Fungi; phylum Ascomycota; class Pichiomycetes; order Serinales; family Debaryomycetaceae; genus Suhomyces; species Suhomyces pyralidae. The sequence goes on along the minus strand of PPLO03000008.1, from coordinate 395,478 downwards.
GAATCTCTGCTGTAGTACTGCAGATTAACAGCAGAGATGCCATTTTGGCTGTAAAAAAAAATTACGTGCTCAACGGGGTGACTTCAACTAGTTAACACACTTATAAAGCCAATAAAGCACCAGCAGCTAAAGCAGCGAAACCAACAGCGTAGTTCTTACCAGCAGCGTTTTCCCAAGAGGTAACGTTAGCTGGAGCCAAGGTGTGAGGAGCAGAAGAAGTAGCGTTGGTCCATTGGGAGTGGGAAGAAGCCTTAGCTGGACAGTTGGTGACAGTTGGAGCACAAGAGGTGATGGTAACCAAGGTGGAGGATTCATCGGTCTTGGTAATGGTGGTAGCTGAGACAGCGGCGGCGGCGGCGGCGAACAAGGTGACGGTGGAGAATTGCATTGTAGTTGAGCGAAAGACTATTAGTTGGATTGATGAAGAAAAAAAAGTAGAAACCAAAAGCAAAAATGTGCCGATATATATACTGACAAATATTTGAAGGAAAATCCAGCCGGGCTCAGTGCCATCTCCCTTTTCATTAGCAAATTGTCTCGAACGGGGCTTTTCTACTCACAAAAATTAAACTAATCTGTAATTAATTGACACAAAGTACTGAAGCTTTTACACAAAGTTACATTCTGGGAAAACTTTCCTGCACATGCCCATCGGATCAGGTCGTGTGCAGATGTGGCATTGAAATTTTTTGTAGTTTGGGACGCTTTGTCGCCTAAATTGTGTTCGTCTATGTGGTGCCGCTCCTCGTCAACTGATTATATTGACGTTTTTGAGAACCTCAACGATTGGGAGATAGAATCTGTACGGCTTTCTATCTATGTGCATTTAACCCTACCACCTTACGTGCTAGCCCATCTTCCAACTTTATAGCCCTATATCAGACGTCCTCTCTCAACTCACTCCCCTCCCCCTCCCCTTCCACTTCACTTTGTTGTAGACAATCTAAGTGCGGCTTAGTTTTTGGCAGGTCCTCGTGTATGTTCTGTTTGTTTTCGTAACGGTCTCGATTTGATCATCGCGACGTAGATAATGCGTCGCGCCCCGAACAATTAAATTGAACCATACTCGACTAGCTTCCCTTGTGTTTCAAGTGACTTCTTAGCAACACCCTTTCACCTTTAGTATTCACCATGACGTGATATGGAAGACTGTAGCTGTCAATTTTTGTTTATTGAACCTACCAACTATTACAAAATGTGTTTGGATCCCTACTATCGCCTGTCAGATACCATAGTCATTGGACTTCGTTGTATTTTCAGGGCACAATAGTTGTGAGATGTGGGTGTTTAATTTTTTTAGGTAAGCAAATGATGTTTGTTTTGCGTATGCATGCGTAATTCAGATTTTCCTTATACGGTTAATATTATTTTCAAACCACTTACAATCCCAATATCGTACGGCCCGTGTCGTCTAAAAAAATACCGTATTACCAGGTATTGATTGTTTACTACGAATTAATGTACCCTTAATGGGCAAACCAATCATTATTCGTTTTCATCATCATTGCATTCCACGTGAGTGTTCGCCTACGGTCTTTGTATTGACGTCTGTTTTTTGTCGCTGTATAAAGCTTATCCTTTAGGCTTCGTCTGTTTTGTTTTTGTATGCTTATTTCTACATCTCGTTTTTGTTATCTATTCTGCGTAGGTGCGTCTATTATGGAGCTTAAGCCTCCATTGAATTCAGTTTGTTTTTAAAATTCCCGTTGGTTGCATAGCCGAGTCTGGTATTGACTCTTCAACTTGCTCTTTACTAGCCATTTGGCTTGTTATTGACAGTTCTATTAAATTCCTCACTGTACCTATTTGACTTGTTTGTGTCGTACCGAACCTGCCCCGTGAATCCAAATTATGCATTATCAGAGCCTGGTATCTTTCCACGCTCTCTGTAACATCGACGCGTCGGTAAATACCTCTATATAACTTCCAACTACTTTTTGATCTTGTATATAAACATATGCAAGTTATGTCTTCTTTTTTGTACATGTACGTAACCGTCCTTTTACCACTAAAACTCCGACCTAGGAGTAACATTTTTCCTTGAATACCAACTGATAAACTCTTTCAAGGCACCTCTAACCCTGCGATTATCTTTATTGGGTAATGCAACTGATACAACATTAATGAGCTTGGTAATCTCTTGTTGACTTGCGTTAGGTAATGTTGCAACCACTTCATTCAACCATCCAATGGAGATTTTTTGATCTGGAATGACCACCAAAATTTTTAATATCACATCATTGGCGTCTTGCTGAATATCACTGTGGAATTTGAAGATTATTCCGTTAATGATTTCTCTTAATAATTGTGCTCCGTTACCCTCTAACATTAAAAACTCTTGGATGGCACTTCTTGGGATTTTAGGGTCTTCTTCGAAGAATGAAATCGGAGGATTTGGTAAACCCCATGAGAGCAAATCTATCAAAAAGTGTAGACATGTAATCAATGGCTCAACTTCGTTCATAACGTTAAGTGTCAACAAACTTATTTTGAGGGTCGATTTCATAAGATTGAAATCTGTGGTTAACTTGAGCGGATAAAACATAAGTAAGTCCCCAACCATGCGAAAGTAGTCAGCTATAACATCTGGAATCAATTTGATATCTTGCTGACTTTCGTTACTGAAGATGAGTTCAAAGAAAGATGAGCATTGTGATAATCCAAACTGGTACACAGATTCTTTGATCTCATTACTAGTATATTCGTCACCGTATTCTCTGATGAGGACACCGGATACCCAAAGGTAGCATCCATACTTGTATTGTTTGAAACCCTCATGGAGCAAATTTGCTAGTTCGGGCAAAATACTGAGCAAATAGGTGCTGAAAGACTGTATAGCAGACTTGATAAGCTTGAGCAAACGTTCACTGACGAGCAACGAAGATCCGAACTTCACCAATAATGGTGACAAAGTGGTCCATACTTTGGAAATAAACAAATCAGCCACAGGGTAGTTTGTTTTCTCGTAATCATTACATCTTAAAACCTTGATAAATGTAGTCAACGCTTCCAAATTATCCACCAAGTCTTGGTCCCCAGTTTGCCTTGTGCCGTTTAAAATTTCATTGAGGTTGTCCAAAGTGGGACTGATAAACATCTCTGTTGTTTTGTAGAGGGATTCATTAGGCATCTTTATGATAACGTGTGCCAATCCATCCACAAGTTCATAATGCGATTCGTTATCCAATTGGCCCTTGATTTGTCCGTAGAGCATATATAATTGTTCCAAGTATTCAACCAACAAACTAGAACAATCCTGACAAAAATACATGAGAGCTCTCGAAGTAGCCATAATGATATCATTCAACGATTTTCGGTCGTAATTTGACCCCTGTGAATCTTTTACTATTTCAAAGCCCTTGATGATGTAGTTCAATTGAGGCTGTAAAAATTCGGGGTTCTTTGAAGTCCATTCGGTGTATCTTCCAAGTACTAATGTAGCCGAGTATCTGATTTTTGGGTGCTCCGGTAATTGGACAAGATAAGACATAATCGAGGGTAAAATGGTTCTTTCCTTGAGCGAAACTTCTTTGGCCATAGTTCTCATTGAAAAAAGAGCTGCTTCCAAGTGCTGCCAAGCTGAGTTTTGCGGATTGGAAATAATATGCTGAATCTGTTGGAATGGAATATTTAAGGCCTTAGTGGCGCCCAAAACTGCACAACAGTTCTTGAGCACATCACCCATTTCATATCTGAATTCCTTGAACTTATCCTCTTGTTCTTTGTCTCCGCCGAACAAATCGTTATCATTATTGGTATCACTTATTGGGTAAGCTAAATGCTTTATGATTATAGATACTAATGAATTGTAGCAGTCTGCTAACTCGTGCTTAGCCTCTTGGAACTTTGGTAATGTCAAGAGTTGCTTGAGCATTTCCCAGAATTGAAACGTGTACTTGACCACATCCAAGTCTTGGTCGTACTTACAGCATTCCAACAAAATTTCAACCAAAGGCTTGAAGTGGCTGGGGTTTCTTGCAATTAAAATATTCCAAGCTTCGGCCGATTCGACATATAACCTCGTTAAATCTTCAAACACCTTTGGATCTTCTAATTTATCTGGGTTTTCGTGCATGTACTTGTTCAATTGGATCAACTGTTGGTATAAAGCATCGATTATTTGATAGTTGTCGATATCACGAGTTTCTTTGACAATTGTACAAAGACAGTCAACGGCATATTCAAATACGTGATCAAGAGTCAATGACAGGAAAATCAAGTCTGTGAGTGGTTGAAATTGTAAGACTTTCTCGACGGAGCCTTCTTTGATCCAGTTGTTGAGACAATCAAGTCTGTCTTCCCTTGCGTCAGTAAGCTCACTCAATAACATCAAGACTCGTTCGAAGTTATCGGTGATCAACACTTGACATCTTGCATTGTACTCCTCGTCGGAAAGAGAGAACTTCTTGACATCATCGAGCTCTTGCGGAAAAATTCGCAAGAAGTCAAGTAAGCATAGCACGAGATCAGGCGACGAAGACAACTTGGTGACGATTTCTTCGAATGCGCCATGCCAGTTCAAAAACTGAACTGCCAAATGAGATAATGCTACTGATAATTGAAATCTTATAAGTCTTGTGGGTCTGGTATTGTATTCTGTAAGTAAGTTGAGTATCGAATCTTTGAGCTGAACCCAACTCGATTCCGGTAATTGGGAAAGATCATACGTGATTTTGGATCTCAATGTCTGGGCAGCAAAGAACTGAAATTGAAGATCACTACCGCCTGGTCGTTCGTTTAATATTCTGTGAACTATTTCCCATGCTTGTTGCGACTTCTGAAATGACTCCAAAAACTCCGATGATTTGACTTTGTCTTCTTGGTCGGCATTAGACAACATTACTTTCAATGCCTCCTGAATTTGGTAAATTGTTTCATCGCTCATTATGGGTCTAGATGAATTTTAGGGTTATTCGTGCTGTATAGATGGCTAAAGCAAGGCGTTAGCATTGATGGAGACCAAAGTTTTGTGAGTGAGATGAAAAAATTATGCGGCCGCGCACGACTGGGCTGCAAATGGTTGGGGTAAGAGATAAAGCACTAGGCCCTTTGAAATGGATAGCAGTCAAGAATTAATTATTTGTAGAGTCCAAATGTTTGAAGCGTACCTCTAGCTCGAATGGCTTATAGAGCTTTACATATTTGCCAAAATTTCACGAAATGAGATCAATATCTGCAAATTTGACACTAACTACTAATCAAAAGTCAATAATGCCAAAGTATTGATAAACAAAGCTAGAAGAGTATTTTTTAGGACCTACTATGATATCCTCCGAGAAAGACAAGCTATCTGTAGATCAAACACCTGTACACCAGCACGTCGCGAGATGGGCGCCCGCGAGCGATGCCGTGCCAAAACGTTCCAACCTCGTCTCATGCCACATCGCGAACGGCATTACGTAATCCATCTTGAATATAACCACGAAGCAGAATCAAAAACAAAAGTTTCCAAGCACAAAACTCGGGTAAAATTTTTCATACATAGTTTCTTCATACCAAATGTCAAGACCAATTGTTATTTCGGGACCTTCTGGTTCTGGTAAATCCACTTTGTTGAAAAAATTGTTTGCTGAATTCCCAAACAAGTTCGGGTTCTCTGTTTCAAACACCACCAGACAACCAAGAGCTGGCGAAGTGGACGGTAAGGACTACCATTTCACTACAGTCGAGGACTTCAAGAAGGCTATAGACGAAAAGAAGTTCATTGAATGGGCTCAGTTCTCCGGTAACTATTACGGTACCTCTATCAAAGCCGTCAAGGATGTTTCAAGCACCGGTAGAATTTGTTTATTAGATATTGATATGCAAGGTGTCAAGTCTGTTAAGAAAACCGACTTGAATGCTCGGTACCTTTTCTTGAGTCCACCTTCCATCGATATCTTGAGACAACGTTTGGAATCCAGAGGTACTGAGACTCCCGAATCCATCGAAAAGAGAATCGCTGCTGCTGCTGCTGAAATCGAATACTCCAAAACCGGTGCCCATGATAAGATCATCGTTAACGACGACTTGGAAAAGGCTTATGCCGAATTCAGATCATTCATCTTACAAGAAGAATAATTGAGTTCGCTAGTCTTGTTGACTCTGAAGTAAAAGATTGGCCGCGTTGATCTGCAATTTAGTGGGTGTCAAAATCTTCATAGTAAGCAACGCGCGTTGTTACACTTTTCACTATCTTGGGCTAATGCGGGACCCTCAAAATTGGTGGTCTTCGGTCGTAGACCCAACTCTTGACATTTGAAGTTTACATTGCCCTTGTTACAAACACATACACGTTCTACTTCTTTTATAAGTATGCCCGAGCTTAGCTCGTCACGTTGGCATTTCTAATACATGTTTACACCTTAGATCGCCCTGCATTTCAAATCCCGCGAGCCCATATCGTGTGCTTTGCACGTGACCGACTCTCTACAAAACGGATCGCATTTCTGCTCAGTTGTCGTACTATCAAACTAGCCATGAGTACCAAGCTACCATCGTCATTTGACGGCTCTGCTGATGGAGAACAGTATGTTTCAAAGTTAGATCATAAAATTCGCATACTAACAATCAAGAGAATTGAATATAGTTCAAAAAATCGTCCAGAAATGTAAGCAGCAACCAGCTGTTCCATTAGGATCACTTGCCACAGCAGTAGCGGTGACGTTGGCAGCTAGATCGATGAAAAGAGGGGAGAAAATCAAAACTCAGGTTTACTTCAGATACAGAATCGTGTTTCAGTCCATCACATTAATAGCATTGGTCACCGGAGGTATATTGTACCAGCAAGAGACGCAAGAACAGAAGAAAACCAGAGAAGAAGAACTTCGTGAGAAGGCCAAACAAAGAGAAAAGTTGTGGATAGAGGAATTAGAAAGAAGAGATGCACTCATTCAAGAGCGTAAGAAACGTTTGGAGGAGTCCCGAGCCGAGCTCAGACAAATCGCCCAGGAAGGCTTTGAGGAAGAAAAGAAAAAGTAACATTGTAAATAGCCATTATATACTTCCATTCATAAATATAATCATTTATTTTCTTCTATCATAGCTTCTATAAATTTCTGCAATGTTTAATGCTAATATGATCCAAGTCAATTTATTGAGTTGTAGATTTGAAACCGTGACGCTCCACAGCGAGACCGGGTAGAGTTGCTAAATTGTCTCTGATAGTATCTAATTTCGCGCGCCACCAGTAGATGCCAAGGTATTCGGCTATAGATATCTTACATGCAGCTACTTCGAGTTTGCGACATCACTATAGCGTTTTTGCATGACTTCTTGAATGGCTTTGGAGTCTCCATTGCTAAATGTGTCATGTTGAAAAGCACCGATGCAATAAGCACGCAATTCGTCCGCACCCTCAAGGTCAAAATGCTGCAAATCCCAACGAGAATGTTGCGACTGAATCTCTTCTTGGAACGCGCGAATTTCCACCAACTCGCTCACCCGGGGCGTAGCGGCCACGAAAAGAGCGTCGCTATTGGCAGTAGACGTAACAAGAACATCAATGTCCCACGCATCAAATTGGATATCTTTGGTGCCTAGTGTACCACACGAGTTTAGAAGTACAGTACAGTTCCCATTGACTTTCCGTGTCTGCTCAATTGCTTCCTTTACTCCTAGCTTGGTATCATGGTGTATTACTACCGAAGTATAGTGACGTTCGCGCAATCGGGTCTCGAACTGGCCCAAGTCTTCTACCGCGACCAGCGCAGCCTCCCCAGACTTTCCTTCTACGCACGACTCATCGCCCCCAACGTACAAGGTATCGCCACCTACACTGGCCAAAATGTCTCTGATAACCTCTTTGATACCATTTTTCACAACACTGCTGTCTCCTTTACTTGTTTTTCCAATGATAGCATTCAACACTGCCAATAGCCTTTCATTTTCTGGCGATTCGCAACTTTTCTCATTTCTTTTGCTTCTCACGACGACGTCGTTACGTACCGGAGCCAGAACACTTATCGTAGTCTCCTCCTGATTAACTTCCAGGTTTTTGTTCATATAGTATTTGATGCCATCGTACAGGTCTTTTTCATGTTTTGGCAAATTGGGAAATTCAGGCTGTGATTCTCGTACTTGCAAGTGAGATCCTAAAAGTGCTAACCTCTCTAGCGAGACACTTGGCATGTGATTCACTAGTCTTGACGATCTCTAACGATTGGAAAGTAACTCTAGCTACAACTCTATAACTATTACCTACATGTACATCTTGTCTGGCGGTGGACTGATGAAAAGTCTAGCATCTCTCACCATTGCACGTGATCACACTAATAGTCAATTAACTCTATACACTAGTTATCGGAACCAGTGACGGCGTAATCTTTGAGAAACTCGCAGATAGAGTCCATCATATCAGTGATTCCATGGTTTCCGGTGCCATCTGCACTTCCTGTAGACGCATTATCAGAGTACACGGCTTGAACCAATGACTGGATTTTTATAAGACCTTCTTTCGCAACCAAATCGCTTATAGTGATTAACAAAGAAGGTGAAAAGTCGCTGTACCACCTATGGTTCCAAACTAGTAATTTAATACAGCTCTCCAAGATTTTTTCGTTCAACTGATTGACTATTTTAGTATAGTTGTGATTGTAAGAAGAGGTTGAGCCACCTGTAGCTGGAGATCCGGAAGCCAATGCAGAACCATTGGAAGAGCCATTGCTTGTCGAACTAGTGGAGTTTTTGGATAAGATCTTTGATCTTTCCATTTGGTAGTATTTGAGCATCTCCCTCTGAGATTTGGCGGAGAATCTTCCACTCAATGCATTGCTAAAGGCAACTGATCCTTCCTTGTAGTGCTTCAATCTGTAAGCTATGCCACCCAAAATCTCCCATTCCAAGGTTGTTTTCTTGTACTCCATTTGCTGAGCTTGGAAATGAAGTGATTCAGCTTGCCACATAGTATAAGCTCTCAAGTCTTCATACAACAACATGAATAAGTTATCCAACCATCTCTCACACAATCTCTTTTTCTTGAATTCGTTTTCCAACGCTTCATCATCGTTATTTTCTTCAGCTGTTGCTACTTCGGCTATGGGAGATTTGACTGCAACAGTCGAGGATGCATCGTCAATAGGTAAGTTCGGGGTCGAATTCACATTCGACTCCAGATCTTCATTGAGGGTCTGATTTGTCTTTGTCGAAGCTCTATCTTTTCTATACTCCTCTTCCATTACGAAAACTTTGGCTCTGTACTTGAGTAATGATTCCCAGCCAGTCTTCACTACAATTTCAGTCAATAATTCATAGGCTTGGAGGAAAGTCGATTTCAAATTGGCAGCTGGCAAGTTGCTTAATTGGGGGTCCAAGTTTCTTTGTTCATAGGCAATTTCATTACTTTGTAAGTTGGTCACTTCATCGAGAATTACGTCTATTGGCGAAGGTAAGTGCAAATCGTCATTACCTCCTCTCAATGGAACCACTCTTTTCAACGTCAATTTTTCTTTATGGGAGTTCATAGGACATGAATTAAGTGAAAGTAATGCATTTTCAAAGTCTCCCAACTTCGTATAAGCTTTGACCAACATCGACCATGTTTTGAAATCTGATGGAGAGGACTTGACTGCTTGCTTTGCCAAGTCTAACGATAAGTCGTATCTTTTCTTCTCGAGACAAAACTTGGCCTGAAGTAACAAAAGGTTGGAATCTCTTTTATTAACACTTATACCACGATTCATGGTTTGGACCGCATTGACTTCTTCATCTTTCATCAACAAGACCTGTGCTATTATGGTGACTACGCTTGGTTCATTTTCAGCTAAACGATCCAAGATCTCCAATGCCGTATCAAAGTTTTGAGTCAATTGAACGGTTTTCAAGAACCCATCGACCAAGTAATTATTAATTAAGGTTGGTTGTGGCAATTCAATTCCACAGCCAAGTTTTGGGCCGTCGTAAAAGAGTTTTTCGAATCCTGACATGAATGAAGCGAGAAGCTGTTTAGAGCCATTTTGGAATGGGTTTAACTTCCTAATTTCCACCAAGCCACCAACTTTGTTGGCATCATCCTCATCAGAATCAAGAACAGACCTGACGACTGACGAGACAAACGTTTCTAACCAAAGGGACTCCAATTCGTCGTTACTGATCTTATCATGAATGAGCTTACCCTCATGGTTAACAATGGACGACTCAAACTTACCAGGAATGTGGACTGTAACTCTCATGTCTACTTTTGAAAACGCATTGTATGAACAATAATTCAATTGGGGTACTTTCCAGTGCTTTTTTTCACCAAACCAGTATTGGGACTTGGATCCGATTAATGTGGCCAATCCTTGGAGGTGAGCGGCAATAGAGGCCGAATTGGAGGTGTCAACCCCGGTGAAATATAAAAAGGTACCTATTTCGGTATTTTTTTTGGAGGTAACCGACTGTTTATGAAGGTTGCATAAATCGGCGGGCCCGAGATCGACGAATGTATGTAATCTTCCGGTTCTTTCAATAAGAGACGAGCCTAGGTACTCCTCCTTAGCTTCAGGGATCGAAGCGATTGTGGTCCGAAGCATTTTGTAATAGTCAGATATACTGGTTGTTGAACGCTTCGATCTGGTTGGTGATCTTGAAACGGTGTTGTTTTTCGACTTACACGTTCGGGCGTGTAACACAAAATTGGGTGGGCGCGGCAAGTGGCTAGGTGTGACTGAGATAGTTAGAGTGAAACAGAATAGGTAGAGGGAAGGCGTGGACGATGGCAAATGGGAAGAGCGAAGAAAGTTCAAGTTGCTTATTGTAGGTATCAATATGTTCTGCGAATTTACCAAAAAAATAGGCATGGTGTTTTGTTGCAAAAAGAAAGCCCGATGCGGGGGTCGAACCCGCAACCTTTTGATGTCTTGACTAAGAGTCAAACGCTCTACCGATTGAGCTAACCAGGCACTTCTTATAATCTGGTGTCACGATGGTTTAGCAAGTTGGGTCTAAAATCCGTGCAATTCATTCCCAACACCCTCCCTCTTTGCAGCATTCATGAACTCTCAAATGAGTTTAAGAGGTCACTAGTAACGTCTACTGGTCGGATTTCAGGGCTTGAGAGCTTAAACGTTTCTTGTATGTGACCAACATAGCTGTCAGCTCTCCTACTTCCCGCTTGCTACTAATTACACAATTGTATCTCGAACGCTTCTACACTAACTAGACACTGCTTAAACATAGCATGTAATTATCCTGTTTATTGTATTATGCATTAGATCGTATGAACACTCATCGCTTTTTTCTAGGCTGTCGTGTCCGGCATTTATACACTTTTCGTTGCAACTTGCGGTAGCCACTTTTGGCTGTCATTTTTGGCTGCCACCTTCTTCAATGCTGCTAATCGACATTAATTACTCCTGTCTTTGCTTTTTGCTTTCCTTTTCTTCCTCTTCCAAGTTATCCCAGTCTCTGGCAGTCAAACAGTACTTTTCAGGTGGTAAGTTCAATCCCCATTTGGGTATAACAGGTGGAAGAGGCTTTGAGTTTCTTTCTTCGGCCAACTCTAACAAAAGTTCCTTTGGTGGCGTTGGTTTGAACTGATAGTTGGTTCTGGCAGCTATTGCTATTCTGATATCATCAGTGTTCACTGTACTGTTGTTGGCCGTTCCACTCACATTGGAACCTGCTGGCTTGGCATGATCGTTATAGGTAAGAGCATCCCTCAATACTGACTTGGTATATCCTAATTAGTAAGTATGTGTTTGGTTGTGAATCAGGTTAAAAACGATTGTACTTACTGTGGGCAAAATCCATTAGTTGTAATGGAACATGGTCTTGATAGTTCTGAATACCTTGGGTGGCAAAGATCAAATGAAGCAATCGAACATCTCTGGGAACTATATTGGCCTGCTGCTGACCCGCTCCATTAGACTCAGCCCCTCCACCTGGTCCTAAATTTGCCGAACTCATATTGATGGTTGCGACTGCTTTGATACAAGTGTGCTAAACTTTCTTTATGTTATTGTAGTGACGTGCGAAAACCAGAAATGTCATATTTGGGAGACACGATAAAGCCATGATTTGGAATAATTGTAAGCTACAATGGGAGAGGTAATTGAGAATCCACAGGAAATTGACGTTCCGCGTCCAAGTGTCCCTCATACCCTTATTGAGCCATTGCAATTTTTGAAGGGCGCTCACGAGAGAACTGCCCTTATAATTCTCAATCAGCCTATACATGAAATCAATCTACACCAACTTTGGCAAAATAGCGAGGTTCACATTTGTGCTGATGGAGGGGCCAACCAACTCTATAGGTTCTTCGAAGAATCAAGGGACCAGTACATCCCCAATTTCATAGTAGGAGACTTTGATTCCTTGGAGGAAGAGGTGCGCCAGTACTACGAAAAGAAGGGGACCGTAATAATTCAACAGACTACTCAGTATGCTAGCGACTACATGAAAGCCATTGACGTAGCCCAACTATACTACTATTCAGAGGACCTGAAACGCTCTTTAAATGAAGACATTGGTACGCACGACGGACTCAGCCAGGCAGTCAAAAAGTATATCAATAAGGACACCAGTGCTTCAAACAACGTTGCCGTTTATGCATATTTGATAGGAGGTGTCGGGGGCAGGTTTGACCAGACTATCCAGTCGATAAATCAACTATACTATCTAAACGAGACCGTTCCGTTTGTGCATCAGTATTTGATAACATCTGAAGATGTCATTTTTTTAGTGCCCAAAGGCCATAATTACGTATCTTTTCCCCCTAAAAACAAGTTTCACAAGTCCGCAATGCCAATTTGCGGCCTCTTACCGTTGGGCAGTAAACCGGTAATATTAAACACAGTGGGGCTCAGGTACGATGTGGTAGACTGGGAAAGCTCCATGGGAGGAAACGTCAGTAGCAGCAACGCTGTGAGTGGACGCACTGGTGTCGTAATCGATACCACCGACTCCATAGTGATCAATATTGAGGTGGACCACAAAGTCACGTGACTAATACGCCCGAAATAAAATGTTCATGAAAAAAATCAAGACGATCGACTTGTACACTTGAGGCTAGGATGATTGGTGTTAGATTAATGATCAAGGGAGTTAGCTCCATTGGTGTGAGGTACATGAGCAGCATTTTGCGCATTGCTCCTGTCAATGTAGCATCTCCAATCGCCAGATTAGTGACTTTGCCCAAACCAGCATATATACAGCCAATCAGTATACTTGACCAGTTGCCCACCGACGCATTTGAAAACGGGGCCAAGGAAGACAATACCATGTACATGGACTCTGTTCTCCGTAAAAGAAGATTGAAGATGAAGAAGCACAAGTTGAGAAAGAGAAGAAAGGAACAAAGATCCTTGATGAAGAGATTGGGTAAGATATAGTCAAGGATATAGTCTACATGTACATAAAGAAACAATAGAGGTAGTATTTAAGAAGAAAAGCTGTAAGCATAGTACGTGCAATCAATAAGCCAGGTCTTTTGTTTGGTCAAGTCAGCCTGGTTTTTATTGACTCGCTCGCGAAATCGACTGACTCATCGCGATAAATAAACTAAAGGAAGGAGCGTTTATAAGAACAACTATTTACTGGTAAACCAACATTTTCAAGCATAAAATGTCTGATACTATCACATTTGTCACAGGAAACGTCAATAAGCTAAAAGAGATCGTGGCTATCCTTTCTGGTGCCATCCCCAACGACGGGTCGCCCAAAGTAGGAAAGTTTACCATCACCAATAAATCGATCGATCTTGACGAAATTCAGGGCACTATCAACGATGTCACTATCCATAAAGCCAAGTCCGCCGCTGAGCAAATTAACGGGCCGGTTATCGTCGAAGATACTTGTCTTGGATTCAACGCCTACAATGACTTACCAGGTCCCTACATTAAATGGTTCGTTCAGTCTATTGGATTGGATGGGCTTGTGAATATGTTATACAAATTTGAAGATAAAGGAGCTAAGGCGATCACCACAATTGGGTACTGTGAGGGGCCAGGAAAACCAGTCGAATTGTTCCAAGGTATCACAGAAGGAACGATTGTTCCATCCAGAGGACCAACCAACTTCGGATGGGATTCGGTTTTCCAGCCTCTTGGCAAAACGCAGACCTATGCTGAAATGGACAAAGAGGTCAAAAATGGATTATCCCATCGTTACAAGGCCTTGGCCAAATTGAAACAATTTTTGATTAGTCAGTAGAATCATACAACCTAATTAAACGCTTCTTTTATCTTGTTGAATATACCTTTCTTCTTTTCTTTATCCTTTTTCAACCTCTCACCATGGCTGCTGATTGTGTAGAGGTTGTTGCTGTTGTTGCTGCCGGCATCCAGACCACCACTGACTTGCGATTTGGTCTTCGAGATAACATTGCCAAAACCGCCTCTACCAACAGAAAACGACTTGTTGGATGCCACGGCGTACAAATCAGCTTCCTTTTCTCGTGGCTCAGGCCCGTCAACGTCCTGTAATTTACGAGTTAATGCAGGGTCATCATTGCTTATCATATTACCGTAACCCCCTCTTCCAGTCGACACCTTTTCTGTATGCAAAGTAGGAGTATTGCTTCCTTGTGGTACTAAAGTTGGCGAAGGAGCCGAATCTGAAGACTGTATGTTGCCGACGCCCCCTCTACCTGTAGAATAGTACACTTTTTTATGATTACCGTCCTTGCCATCATGGGACGAAGTTGGCGAGATCACTCTCTGCTTGGAAGCTGAATTGACAGTGGTATTCAGAGATGAACGAGTTGAGTGGTGGATATTACCGGCTCCTCCACGTCCTGTTGAGAAAGCCATCCTTGATTTTATGAATTATACAAGCGTGTGGAAGCGTTTTATGGACTTTTGCTTTATCTTTAGTCAACAAACATATTTCTTGGATGATCACGTTTCGTGCATTTGCCGTGAGGTTCCAGGAGCCACAAACACTGTGGGGAAATGCGGCCCAGCCAAAAAACGGTTGCGGGCACACGACTGTGTAATTTCGTGTTAACACGAGAATGGGTTAGTACTAGACCCATTCAATCCTTGTATGGGCTGTCGGAGTCATACGGTGTACTGGTGTTTTGGCGAATGAAAGCAACCCTCAGATTAGGTGAAGCCCATGAGTTGTTTTTCACTTCTTGGCATAGGGATAGATTGGATCTTGGCAGCGAGAGATCGGACTTGGCCAATTTTGTTGCAAAACAGAGTGCGAAGGTCTATGACCAAGTGTGAATGGTCAAGTAGGGCAACGACATCAATGTAAACTCCACAACAGATTACACCATCTCTTTGACATTACTGTGCGACGCGATGTTCGAGGGCAAGTGTCTCTGTCTTAGCGTTCGTGCATGCAGCCCA
This sequence comes from Suhomyces pyralidae, assembly GCA_003706505.3. Lineage (NCBI taxonomy): Eukaryota > Fungi > Ascomycota > Pichiomycetes > Serinales > Debaryomycetaceae > Suhomyces > Suhomyces pyralidae. The sequence goes on along the minus strand of PPLO03000008.1, from coordinate 380,224 downwards.
TAATTTCGCAGTTGAAAGATTCAGAGCTGCAAATATATATACATATTTAAATAGTCTTGTGTTGTCAAAAAGGGCCCAGATGAACATTGTTTTGCTCGTTTCGTACTCTAGACAAATTAAAGACTATCGGCATCGATAAGTCTAAACCTAAGACTCATAAGGAACATTCTACTCCAGTTTTACTTGGTATATTGTTCTTGAACTTAACATTCTAAGGTATTTAACTCGATTGACAAATATATTTAATGACCTTCATTAGAAGCATTTGCATTCATGTTTTCCTCCAACTATTGAATGTTTATCAATAGAAGTGAACGTTTAGCTGCAAAGTGTCACTTTTTTTCTTATCGTGACCCGCACGAACGCCACCAATAAAGCCAACGCGAATAGTAAATCGACACCAACCACAGCATGAACTTGGACGCAATCAACGGACTGGACCTCAATGGTGCCTTCAAGATCGGCAACCTCCTTGTCGCTGGTTTAGCGGTATGTGAAAACCTTGTCAAAGAGTTCGATTGAACATTTACAAGCATTAGTACTAACATTGCAGGTATTATCAGGATTGTCCCAACTCTTCAGTGGAATGTAAGTAAGCCTGAAAGATTAACCGTTGAGAATAATACTAACGTCAAGCCATTCGGTAAGTGAATAGAAATAATCTCACTTTTTATTTAATACTAACATCCAGTTCATAATTGGCCTTTACATTATAGTCTTTGGAGGTATCATCGGTGCCTTAGGTACGTATATTTGCCCTGCTCGATCTTCCAGAGTATTGCTAACATCTAGAATTTAGGGTCCCTGCCGAAGCATACGCCTACGGCTCCTTCTTGTTTTCTTTTATTGGACGTGGTGTCTGTAAGTATAAGAGAGAATAATGTGATGAGAAATAGAGAGGGAAAGTGTATTAGGAAACTCAATCGTTTTTGCACCAACACTGTTCAACCTGCACTTCCTATTCTTATCATCCTGTGCCAAACTTCGTACTAACTTCAGTTTACACTTTGATCGGTGCTAGCATCAACGGCGCCAGTGCATTCAGAATAATAGCAGGAATTGTTATCTTTATTATCGGATTGGGCTACATTGCTTTGGAAGCAGTCCCCAGTATCTCTCCTCCTGAAAATATGAACCCAGAAGGCATATCTATCAGAGTTAATGACGAAGATATTATTTAGGTCAGTACAGATAGGGCCCGCCTTACGTAAGCCCGCTCACATATACGAAGTTGATTTTTATTGCGCTTGTAATCTCAGTTGGTATCCCTGGTACCATGGGACAGAATGACGAGCCTTTCGCCATACCCAAAGACTCGTTCACTGCGTTCCGGCTAACGTACTCCAATGCCAAAACCATTTCAGAAACTTCCAAAACTGTCTTTTTAGGCTCTTATCCAGATATATGGTATGATGATAAGGGCCCTGAATTGTTTGCAAGAGCCCGTAAATTTGCCAAAGGCAAAATGAAGAAGAAGTTTGCTTCGGCGACCAACCTCCTCAATACAAGTATACGAAGCGGAGTGGCTCGAGCGGAGTTTGAGCAAGAGAACCAAGACCAGAAGGGCAAACTTCAAACTTTTGAAGCGTACAACAAGAAAATGAATATGCCGTCAATTGTCATGGCACTAGAGCAGCTTGAGCAGGATGATCCAGAACACTTTGGTGAGCGCCGTGAGGACGAAGATACAGACGACGAACGCGAGGATAATGACGTCAAATCCGACACCAGCTCACATGTTTATCTTCCTGAAAAGCACCGCGATCTAATTCACGATACCACTGAGGATGTGCATTTTGACGAAAACGATGTTGTTGAAGACAAACCACTAGTACCTATAATAATAACACTGAGCGAAGACACTGTGACGCCATATAGTCCCGAGCATACACCTGAACCGGCCTTACTAGATCCCAATGAATATGTAGAGTCTGTGATTCTGAGTGATCTGAATAAAAGTGGAGAGTTGGCTAGACAGGAAACGTCATTTAGTCTGCATGTTTCACAAGAATCTACAAAGAAGCCATCTGTTAAATTCCGTGACCAGAAAAGACCACATCATAGCTCGCGAATCAGCATAGAAATGCCCAATCCCATGGAGTTTGCTGATACAGACGTGGTTTCAAATGAAAAAGCACACCATCGCTACATGTCAAGGCTCAAAAAGCTATCTGCTACCTCACGAAAAGCAGCCTCGGCACGGCCCAGGATCGAAGTGAGGAAACGGTTCTTTCGTAAATTCTTGAAACGGTTCAAATCAGGTGAAGTTATATTAGTCGAGAAGTTTTTGGTAATGACAAAAGTGCTAAGAAAATACAAGTTCATTCAACATTTTGACGAGTCAGAAAACTGTGACTCTCGAATACACGAAAAATGGACAGAATACTACTTTGTGCTCCGTAAGGCAGACTACAATGATAGCCCCTTTTTAATTCAGATGTATGATGCCACACAAAGAGTAATTAACCCAAAGCAACCAGATATCAATTTTAGGTTCACCTCAGAAACTGCCACATCTTTGTATAGTGCTTCAGACAAATCGTTCTCAATAACGATTCCTCTGAAAAATGGTGCCTTTGCCTATATCTGCCAGGCATCGAGTCAAAATACTGCCATGAGGACATTATGTGTACTAAAGTACTTGGGCGAACCTCTCAACCTTAACTTCAAAATTGCTGTACCCGACATTGGCTTAAGGCTCGATGTCAAAGTTCCCGTTGACGTATTCAAAAAATCGTTGAGGCATTGCGATACTATAACGGTAAACCCTATGAAAAAAGGATATCGAATCACACTAACACCTGTCTTGGAGTACTTGAAGAACCGTATTTTACAAGAAATAAAATTGCAAGACCTGGAGAAATACAACCGATGGTTGGATAATCTTGTCAGTCCATGGTTCTGCTTCAAGCAATATGATCGTTTGGACTGGGCAACTAATAATAGCGAAACCTTTTACTACCAGAACCAGGTGCTAAAGGAGACTTTCCAGTTACAATTCAGAGACCTGGAATCTCGCAGCAATGACGAGTCCTGCGACATGCAAGAGCCGACTCCCATAGAGGGATTTCTCTACAGAATGACCAATTTAGATGGCAAGGAGAAGTCACATTTACTAAGATCGTTCCACAAGATCCTGTACTTTTATACTAGTGACAATTTATTGTTTTCTACGAAGTACTATTTGGCACAGCCTCCGGGGCATAATTATGATCGAGATTCAATTATTTCCGGCTCGGAGACATTGGTCGACGCTGAACGCAAGTCAGATGTGTATGTCCATTCTTCATATCCTCTCGATGAAAACGATCACATCACTTGGTTGAACAATGAAGATTTCGAGACTCACGACAAAGCTGCATACGCCGAGTTTCAGAGACGAGCTCAGCATATTCTCAGGGCTGAAGCGGTAATAGAACTTGAATTAATCAAAGATATAAGAATCATACCGAAAGAACACATCTCCAAAGCCCAAAAAATGTTCTTTGCCATTTACTGGCACTCTAATTTGAACTGTTTGGAGGACGACTATATTATGGATTCCGCTTTCGAAATCGAGATGATCAATGAAAGTGTCCTAAAACTTCAGGCGCCCAACAGATTCGTGAGAAACGAATGGGTCCTGCGGTTGACCGAACTCAGCAGATACTGGCGGTGGAAAAAGCAGGAAAAGTTGATTCGCCAGCTAACGACTAGGCTTGAAAATCAAATTGCATTGAATATTCCCGAGTACGCAGATTCCAACGTAACCCAAGAAATCGGTCTTTCTGAAATCAAGTACTCGGTGGCTGATCTATTCACCCATAGTTTGGGTAGTATAGCAATGTCTAGGTCTATCTTGATGAGTGGCTTCCTATACGAAAAGGGTAAGAAACACTCCAACTTCAATCAATATTACGTGGTGTTGTGTCCTGGATCATTGATCCTCTTTTCAATATTCAAAAGATCCAAAACATCAGGAATATGGAAGAAAACTGTATCTCATAAACATTACTTCACCATTCCGATCTCTGAATGCTACTTGTATTCTGGAAATACAACAGCAATGGATCTTTTGGATCGCCAAAATGATACCGATTCTCAACACCCGTCCCGCCATGCGCTCCCGAGACTTTACCCTGATGGCTGGAAGTCTTCAGAGGAAGAGCATGTTAGGTGCTTTACATTATATGTTGGGAAGAAACGTCAAATTAAGGTGAGAGACAAGGAATTAACTAATAATAAAGGACTGGGAGCTGAAGCTTCTGGACCCGCCAACCAAAACGCCCCCCATACCACTACTATGCTCAAAATGTTAGGTATCACAGGCAAAAGCATCGTATTTATGGCAAGATCCAGACAAGACCGAGAGTTGTGGACTAGTAGTATATCCACCGAGATTGCGAGATTTGCTGAACATTAATATGGCGCACATGCGACTGACAAAGCACGATCTATATGCAATATAAGCTCGTACCACCCCTTCTCGATCTCCTTGGAGGGCGTGAGTTGAGATTTGCTAATCAAATCTGCTATCATCTCGACATCCGAATCTTCATCGCACGACGACTCCGAATCATCACTTTCATCTGTGTCTGAGGCGCTTTCAATATCAATTGAAAGAGCCAGCTTTTTGAATTTGAAAATCAGATCAACCTTATCATTATCAACCACGCGAGATTGGGAGGAGCGTTCCAACCTTGTGACAAGTTCCTGATCCAAAGGCGACTCAAGTTTAAACGTAGCTTTAGGTTCACTATTTTCATTGCTGGAGGCATTTGTCACTATTATAGATGTGGTTGCTTCCGATGGTTTGCTATTGAAGTTTAAGTGAATCGTGGCATCGCTAGAGTATTCGGTATCGTTTGATGATTGTGAACATATAGAATTTACCGAATGACGAATTGGAGGGGGAAATGCCAAAGAAGAAGTTTGGGAGCTTCTAAACTTGGGCAATATTATGGTGGAACTGAGGATTTCAACTGGAAATTCAAATGTCCGGTCGCACATGGCTACCCCCCACTTCTCAATGATAGAGTCGGTTAGTGAATGCAACCATACCTGGAGGTCTGCAGCCGATATCTTTAGAATCGAAGCACTAGGGGTAGATATTTGGGTGTGATCCATTCCAATTAATACATAGTCATCATGAGAAGTGGTTTCGTCACATACCACCAAGTAATTTTCACATAAATACACCGTTTTCTCAGTATATTTGATAGAGTCGTAGCTTACGAGTAGCTTATCAACTAGCCTCAATGTACCCAATTTCAACAAAGTAGTGAGACTGAAAGATTTGCAAGTATCTAGTAAATGCCGTATGAAGTTGCTTTTGAGTGTATCGAGGGAAACCTTTTTGTACTGATTAATTTTGACCGTTACCGTATGTTTAGTGCAGATTGTAGAAGCGGGCGAGGAAGAACGAGAGCTGCTGTTCGACATAAGTGACGGATCGTCAGATACTCCAGGCACAGATCTTCCACGAGCTTGAGACTTTCGCCGCAAATTGCGAGTAAACGGTGATTCGGAGGGCGTCTGAGGATTGAAGACTGAAGGCTCAAAGAACGTTTTCGCAGCCAATTTGGATGGGGCTGGTGGTAGTTGAGGCAATGGGGCAAGAAGCCTACTTGATTCTGGTGCCAGACTAGAACGGGTGATTGTGGGTTGTTTGATCTTTTCGAGGACTTTTGATTTCGGACTCGACACTACTGCATCGTACAACTGCCCATCTTTTGGACTCACGTAGTTTTCTTTGAGGGAGTTCGAACATCTTTTCCCGGTGCACTTGATGGTTCCGTGAGGCTGCAAATGCTCATCCAGCTGATATTCAACTGCTAGTTCGTAGCAGTTGCCATGAACAGAATCGCCACAACTCAAAGGAACCAACGGCTCTGCTTCGAAGTTGTTGATAAGGAGCTCACCACAAATAAAACACTTATCCGTAGCCGTAGCTTTACTGACAGTGGGTGTTGTTTGCTGAGTGTGTGTAAGTATAAAAGGCTTTAGTTTGGGACCCTTTGGTGAGACTGGCGGCGAGTCGTGACTTGGCGAGGCTGCTGTCTTGAATCTAAATGGTGACAAAAGAACGGTTTCGGAAGCAGCAGACATACGAGAAAACTTGGTAAACTCGGACCGAGGCGAACCTGAGATTTCTCGCGGTGTGGAAAATGTAGTAAAAGGTGTTTCAACCGAGTTTCGTGCTGAGCTAGATGCCACTGGGGTGAAAACCACATCACTGGCTGAAACGGGTGTGGAACACTTGTCCAGATCAAGGTCGTCGAATGACGGGAAAGTCGAGTGAACGAGTCCAAGTCCGTCAAGACTAGTCGAGGACGACGAGGGCAATGACAGGAAATATGGTGAGAAAGAGGAGAATGGGGTTGAATACGACGAGAAACCCGCTCTGCTACTACTTATCCCTGCTTTTAACCTTTTCCTCCAACTTTTCTTCTCTTTGGCCTGATTCATTCTACTTTGCTATAGATGAAGAGGAAAGCTGGACGAGGAAACACAGCGCTTGATATACATTTGGAATGTGGTGTTGTGGAATATGTATACACTTGTGTGTGTATGCTACCCCAACCTCTCCCCCCCTACTTTTCCTTTCCTAAGGCTAGAACCCACTCTCCTCTACCCAAAACGGTTTGGCTGCAAACCATTTAGAGGAAAATGTGGTAGGGCTTGTGCGGCTCTAGATTTCGCTTAGACCCCCGCCCCGCCCGTTGTTCGATCTCGTATCTGCCGCAGGGGTCTGATCCACGTGACCTATAGACGCAAAGCGGAACCACCACACATGAACACATGACGAGACACGTGATCACGGAACTACACCTCCGTTTTCCCTGCACGACCCAGCTCCCGGGACTCTTCCCTCCGTGACAAAAAGGTTTATCAACAAGCAACTATCTTTCCTGGAATTGTTTAACGATTAATAGTCAAGATGATTAGAGGATTTCGTCCATTGGCCAACGTTGGCCGCATGCCAACCAGAAGCATGGCTTCTTCAAGTTCAGACTTGGTCAACATCACCTTGCCTGAATCATCCTTCGAAACTTACAAGTTGGATGGTCCAAGCTTGAGCTTCGAAACCGAAAAGGAAACCTTGTTGCAAATGTACAAAGACATGATCATTATCAGAAGAATGGAAATGGCCTCCGATGCATTATATAAAGCCAAGAAGATTCGTGGTTTCTGTCACTTGTCTGTTGGTCAAGAAGCGATCGCTGTAGGAATCGAAAATGCCATTGACAAGGAAGACACCGTTATCACTTCTTACAGATGTCACGGTTTTGCATTCATGAGAGGTGCTTCTGTCAGGGAAGTCTTGGGTGAATTGTTGGGTAAGAGAGCAGGTGTTTCGTACGGTAAGGGTGGTTCGATGCACATGTTCGCTCCAGGATTCTACGGTGGTAACGGTATTGTTGGAGCCCAAGTTCCATTGGGTGCCGGATTAGCCTTCTCCCACAAGTACAGAGGCCAAAAGAACGCTACCTTCACCTTGTACGGTGATGGTGCCGCCAACCAAGGTCAAGTCTTTGAATCTTACAACATGGCCAAGTTATGGAACTTGCCATGTATTTTTGCTTGTGAAAACAACAAGTATGGTATGGGTACTTCTGCCTCCAGATCGTCTGCTTTGACTGAATACCACAAGAGAGGTCAATACATCCCAGGTTTGAAGGTCAATGGTATGGACATCTTGGCCACTTACCAAGCCTCCAAGTTCGCCAAGGACTGGTGTGCTCAAGGTAACGGTCCATTAGTCTTGGAATACGAAACCTACAGATACGGTGGTCACTCTATGTCTGACCCAGGTACCACCTACAGAACCAGAGAAGAAGTTCAACACATGAGATCCAGAAACGATCCAATTGCTGGTTTGAAGGCTGTTTTGTTGGAAAAGGAAATTGCTACCGAAGAAGAAATCAAGTCGTACGACAAATCCGCCAGAAAGTACGTCGACGAACAAGTCGCTCTTGCTGAAGCTGATGCTCCACCTGAGGCCAAGATGGACATTTTGTTCGAAGATGTCTACGTTCCAGGTTCCGAAATTCCAGTCTTGAGAGGAAGAATTTCTGACGACTCTTGGGATTTCGAAAAGAAGACCTTCTTGAACAAGGTCTATTAAGCATGCATGATTTATAGATTATCATGGTGTTGTAGAGTAAATAGTCCAAATAGTAAGGATGCAAGCAGTACCAAGTACAATTTTGTAGCGCCAACAGTATAAGCCATGGTAAGCCCAATAGTTGACCCAGCACTCTATAGCTCGAGACCTGGTCAATTAAGCTAACTGTTTATATCACGTGACATATCTATATGAGATGAGTTCAAAGCCAAGCTAGTAGTTAAGCCAACTGTTGAACAACATCATGTCGAACAAGCAGTATAGCTATGATGAGATGTCCAACAAGGTCATCCGTCTGGGTCGCAGGGACCGAGAGGATGTCAATACCAATCCTAGCTCGCTTGTTGGACAGATTTCCGTAAAAGATATGGGCAGTCGAGTGGTCCATCAGCCTGTTCAACCGACAGAAACTGACAAACGTACCAAGAAAGCAAAACCAATGCAAACTTTCAACAACTACAGCTATACCGGTGGGTACGACCACTTGTCATACCACCCTACTACCGAAGAAAATGCTCATTATTTCGACTTGATAATGACCCAAGTACGAACCCATTTGCCAGATACCAGTCATGACGTGATATTATCAGCAGCCGATACGATATTGGAGATATTGAAACTGGAAGAGTTGGGAATTCTGCAGAAAAAGGCCGAAATTAACGAAATACTCGAACAAGTAGACGATGTTGAAATGAACGAATTGGTCAATTTAGCCAACCGCATCACCGACTATGAATCTCAAGAAGAAGACGAAGACGAGGATGGCGTAGCTGTTAATATTGAAGATGACGAAGAAGATATGGGACCTGATGTAGAGGAAGAAGAAGAAGTAGAAGAGGAAGAAGAGAATAATGAAGAAGTAGCAGAAGAAGGCAAAGGTGGCGATATCGAGAGTGAAATTACCATTGAAAATAGAGCAAAACATACCAATGAAACCAATTTTATTTCGCTTCATGATATAGACCAGTTCTATCTTCAAAGAAAAATCAGCAAGTTGTATCCTGACGAAGACCCGACCGTAGTCCAAGCACTTCTTTCTCGAATACACCAAGCCATTGGATCAGAGTTGAGTACCCGAGACTTGGAAAATGAGTTGATGGAGATCACCAACTATGACCACTTTGATCTCGTGAAGGAGTGTATTGAAAATAGATGGAGAATTCACTTTAAAGTAGCGTGGTCAAAGGCGGATAGTGAAAGGCAAGCTCAGTTAATATCTGAAATGGAGAAGCTCAAACTCCATGAATTGGCTCAGGAGTTGAGCACGGGTAAAGTCAGTGTTAGCAAGAAAAGAAAGCTCGAGGACTCGCCTGAAACGGCCGACAAAAAGACCAAAACCGCCACTCAGGGCCCACAAATCATCGACCTCGAGGCCATAAAGTTCGACCAAGGATCCCACCATATGTCGAACTCAAAAGTCAAACTTCCGAAGGGCTCGTACCAGCAGACTGCCAAATCTTATGACACAATATTTGTGCCTCCGCCAGATCCTGCTCCTGTGACTGCTGAAGAGAAGCTTGTTGCCATAACAGAAATGCCCGAATGGGCAAGAGCAGTATTTCCATCATCAGAAACAATGTCACTTAATAGAATACAGTCCAAGATATATCCCCTGGCATTCAAAACCGATGAAAACCTTCTACTCTGTGCCCCTACTGGTGCCGGTAAAACCAACGTGGCGATGCTCACCATATTGAGAGCCATTGAAAACCATAGAGATTCGCTGGGAAAAATTGACCTCAAGCTGTTTAAGATCGTCTATATCGCCCCATTGAAGGCATTGGTGCAAGAACAAATGAGAGAGTTCGAAAGAAGACTCACTGCTTCATACGGCATAGTGGTGAACGAACTTACAGGAGATTCCACTCTCAGCAAGCAGCAGATTGCCGAAACCCAGATCATTGTTACTACGCCAGAAAAATGGGATATCATCACCAGAAAATCGGCTGATTTATCTAGTACTGTTTCACTTACCAAGCTCATTATTATTGATGAAATCCATTTGTTGCACGATGAGAGAGGTCCTGTCCTTGAAAGTATAGTCAGCCGTACGTTACGTTACCAAGAAACCACCGGTAAAGTCATAAGATTAGTGGGATTATCTGCCACCTTGCCCAATTACGAAGACGTGGCCAAGTTTTTGCGGGTAGACTTTAACAAAGGACTTTTCTACTTCGACTCAACTTATAGACCATGTCCTTTAGGTCAGCAGTTCATTGGGATCAAGGAAAAGAAAGCAATTAAGAAGGTCGCTGCCATGAACGAGGCATGCTACGAAAAGTTGATCGAGTGTATGAAATCCAACCACCAGCTTATCATCTTCGTACACTCAAGAAAAGATACTTTCAAGACAGCGCAGTGGCTCAAGAACAAGATGGTCGAACTGGAACAGGAGCTAGTGCTTAAGCCGGGTTCGGGGTCTTACGAGATCTTGAAGCAAGAAGGTGAGACAATGAAAGACCGAGACCTCAAGGATATAATATCGTCGGGATTCGGTATCCATCATGCTGGGTTGAATAAGCATGAGCGTAGCGTAGTGGAAGACTTGTTCGCACAGGGTCATGTCAAAGTGTTGGTATCTACAGCCACATTGGCGTGGGGTGTGAACTTGCCTGCTCACACTGTTATTATCAAAGGAACAGAAACGTATTCACCCGAAAAAGGTACGTGGGTCCAGTTGTCTCCTCAAGATATATTGCAGATGTTGGGAAGAGCAGGTCGGCCACGGTACGATAAGAGCGGTGAGGGTATTATTATCACCTCGCATGACGAGTTACAGTATTACCTTGCTATTCTAAACCAGCAGCTACCTATTGAGTCTCAATTTGTCAGCAGATTGGTTGATAATCTTAATGCTGAGGTCGTTCTAGGAACCATCAGAAATAGAGATCAGGGTGTAGAGTGGTTGGGATACACGTACTTGTTCATTCGTATGCTCAGGTCTCCTGCATTGTACCATGTTGGTGCAGACAAAGACCCTGTTCTCTTGCAAAAACGAGCAAACTTGATTCACACTGCATTTACCATTCTCCACAAGAACAAGCTAGTGGAGTATCAGGCCGAAAAAGGAGAAGTGAAACCCACGGAGCTCGGGAAAATCGCTTCTCATTACTACATCAATTACGAGACCATGAATATGTACAATACCAAGTTGAAGCCATGGTTGACCGAGATCGATTTGCTCAAGATTTTTGCTTCTTCGGGCGAGTTCAAGTTTGTTCCCGTCAGACAAGAAGAGAAGTTGGAAATCACCAAACTCGTGGAAAAATGTCCCATCCCCATCAAAGAAAGCGTCAATGATCCTGTGGCCAAGGTCAACGTGCTTCTTCAAACGTATATCTCACGCCTTACCTTGGATGGGTTTGCGTTGATGGCCGATATGATATATGTTACCCAATCAGCTGGTAGATTGTTGCGGGCTATCTTTGAAATAGTTTACAAGAAACAGTGGCTGGCACTAGCGAAAACGTGTCTCAACTTGTGTAAGTCCGTGGAACAGAGAATCTGGCTCACTTCTTCGCCTTTCAGACAGTTTGGCCAACTCTGTCCTCGAGAGATCATTAGAGTCACCGAAAGCTCCCACTTGCCTTGGATCAGCTACTTCCATCTTGATGAAGTGGAGCTCTCCGAGGCTCTTAATCTTAAAGGAAATAGCCATTTCGCATACAGCTTGCTCCAAAAGTTTCCGAAGTTAGATATCAACTATTACTGCCAACCCATCACTGACCGTACTTTGCGGGTACAGGCCGAGATTATGCCCAATTGGGAATGGTCGGGACCATTGCATGGAAGCTTACAAAACTTTTATGTCTGGGTAGAGGACTGCAATGGTGACAAGATTCTTTACAGCGACCAAATCACCATCCGCAAAGACTATGTCGGTAAAGAGCACTTTATAGACTTTACTCTCGAAACGCTGGAACCTTTACAGCCCAACTACTTTCTTACTTTAATCAGTGACAAGTGGCTTCACAGTGAATGGAGAGTTCCAATAGAATTGAGCCCGCTCAAGTTTCCTAAACAATCCGGTGGGTTCATGGAAGTTTTGGACCTTCAGAACGTGCCCACTTCCTCATTGCCATCCGATTTTGGACAATACTTTGCTTTCAACTATTTGAATAAGTTCCAATCGCAAGTGTTTCCCCTGTTATTCAATAGCAACGACGATATATTTATTGGATTGTCCAAAGGTGGAGGCAAGACTACGTGCGCAGAATTGGCTATTTTGAATCACTGGAGACAGAATATCAACGGAAGAGTACTCTACCTCAATCCATCGCAAGAGTTAATTGACAAGACTTATAAAGCGTGGAACAAAAAGTTCAAATCGGCGGGCAATACCTTTGCAAAGTTGACCAGCGAAACGGCTTCAGACGTAAAATTGTTGAATCAAAACCATGTTATCTTGGCTACGCCTGAGCAATTTAATTTAGTGAGTAAGAAATGGAGGCAGCGTAAAGTGATCCATTCGATATCGCTATTGATAGCTGACGACCTTCACAAAATCTCGGGAGGAGATGTTGGAGCTACCGACTATGAAGTAGTAGTGTCCCGCATGAGGCTCATTGGGTCTCAGTTCAACACCAACTTAAGAGTTGTCGGATTGTCCAACCCCGTTTTGAGCAGCAGGGACATGGGCGAGTGGATCGGGTGCACTAAGCAGAATATTTTCAACTTCGACCCAAGCGAGAGGTTCAACAAAATTGATGAGATAAAGCTACACGGATCAGATACAAACAACCACGACTCGCTTATAGCATGGGGAACCAGCGCAGCATATGCCGTTGCTCGAACTGGACCGTCGATTGTGTTTGTTTCTTGTCGTAAAGAATGCATTGATGTCGCTACTAAATTCATGGAGAAGGCTGCGAGCGACTCGATCTCGTTTCTTAAGCTGAGTCTCGCTGAAATTCAGCCTTATCTCGACAGAGTGTCAGATCCCGTACTCCAGGAGCTCTTGGGTTCTGGTATCGGCTACTACCATCAGGGCATGAACAACACTGACCGTTTAGTGGTCGAAAAGCTCTTTGACAGCGAAGCGATTGCAACCGTTTTTGCAGCCAAAGTCACGTGCGCATATGCGCCTGCGGCTGCACATTTGATCGTGTTGGGAACCCAGACTTATGAAGGTAAGGAGCACCGGTACGTCGACTACTCGATCAGTGATATGTTGGAGATGGTTGGGTGCTGCAAAGATATAGCTAGCAATCAAGGAAAAGTGTTGATATTGACGAGCCAGTCCAAATTGAAGTTCTACCAGCAGTTCTTGGCGGATGGCCTTCCTGTCGAGAGTTATTTGCACATGTCTTTGCACGACTACATTGTGGACGAACTAAGTAATCGTAGTATCAAGTCAAAACAGGACTGTATCGACTGGATTACGTTTACGTATTTCTACCGCAGGTTGAGAAAGAACCCGAGCTTTTACGATGTCAAGGACACGTCGAATTTGGGTGTATCTGAATACTTATCTGAGCTTGTTGAGACCATTCTCAAAGAATTAGAGGAGGAAGATTTGGTGGAAGTCGAAGGAGGCGATCAAGAAGAGGACGACGATGAAGAGGATGGAGAAGTGTTGAAGTCAACCAATGCCACGCTCATCTCTTCTCACTACAACATCTCCCATACCACCATGAGGAAACTCGCAGAAATCACCAACAAATCCAAGATCAGCCATATCCTCGAAACTATTACTTCAGCCAGTGAATTGGAAGCTTTAACCATCAGAGAAAATGAGGCAAGTGTCTTGCACAAGATCTACACCAAATTGCCTATCAAGTTCAGCGACCTCGCTTTCGAATCTCCGTACTTGAAAGCTTTTATTTTACTTCAGGCCCATCTCTTGAGAATTCCGTTGCACTTGGACTTGCAGCAGGATCAGAAGTTGGTGTTGAAAGTGTGCTTGAATGTCATTTGTGGAGCCATTGACGTGTTGTCTAGTGAGGGGTATCTCAATGCCATACAGTTGATAGACTTGTCACAAATGGTGGTTCAAGCTGTTTGGTTCAAGGACAGTCCGTTGAAACAAGTGCCAAATTTCGACGCAGGCATATTGGCTAGATGCAAGGAACAGTCGATTGAAACTGTTTATGATATCATGTCGTTGGAAGACGACCAGCGTGACCAAGTGTTGCAGCTTCAAGGCGACAAATTGTACCAGGTGGCCGAATTTGTCAACAAGTATCCTAACATTGATATTCAGTACACTCTTGACTTGAGTGAGCCGATATTGGCAGAGGAGGAAAAGGAGATCGTGATTACACTCGAAAGAGACGAAGAGCTTGAAGATACCTCGGTGGTATCACGGTTACCCTTTGCCAAACACGAGAACTGGTGGGTGGTCATAGGAGACTCTTCTACCAAGCAGCTTTATGGTATCAAGAAAACCACCATTGATCAAGAAACCCAGCAGATCAAACTATCTTTCAGCATCGAAAGCCCTGGCAAACACAAACTTTCCATCTGGTGCATGTGTGACTCGTATGTTGATGCTGACAAAGAAGTGGAGTTGGAAGTGGAAGTTCAGTAGAAAAGGTATATTATGGATCCAAACTGTATATTATGTATTACAAGTCATATTAAGTTCATTAACGTTCATTAAATTAGTATAGACGTCCGCTAAACAAGTGCGTGTCATCGCCTGTAGGATCTGAAAGTATTATATGAATATCTCTCGAGACCTTGCCTTTGATCAAGTCCAGTAAAAGCTGCCGAATGAAGGTCGCCAACGAAAACATAAGGAGGGCCACTAGGACCTCATCCAAATGGAAAATAACCATTTCAAACGATACAAATCACAGGAAATCCATCATGATAAATATAAATATTTATATTTAGAAGCCGATGAGGCTTTAATTTCTATTTGAAGATACGACGCAGAGAATCAACAGTGGAGTCAAAAGAAGGGAGCGAGAGCATCGGATCGAATTCGCACGTGGTCAAGGGAGGTTAACTATCTCCAGACAAAATACGGACAATAGCGAGCATCAAACGACAGGAACGAACGCCTCTACAACGCACCCAATATGACTCAGGCGGTGTCGTATGTCTATTGTGACTAGAGGGAAGTGCAGCCGGAACAATGCACCTTTGCACGTGCTCGAGCGCCCCTGTTCACGTGCAAGCACTAACGTCAAATTCGAAACTTTCTCTATAATTCATCCGGTAGGCCAAAGATGAGTAACTCCAGCAATGTGTTGACGCCCTTCGTCAAGTCCTTGTTGATGGAGCCGCCCAATTTTACGGCAGGCGACTTGGCCACCGTTTTGAGATGCATTTTCCGAGGCATTCCCAGCGATATTCAGACAGCATCATTTTTGACAGCATTGAGACTCAGAGGGTTGGATCAACAGTCAGAGTATATTGCAGCAGCCGTAAATACTGTGTTGGAGTTTTCCAAGATTGTTCCGCCCGAGCTTGTAGACCCCTCCGGATACGTGGATATCGTCGGAACCGGCGGTGACGGCCAAAACACCTTCAATGTGTCTACCTCGGCGGCCATAGTGGCTGCTGGAATGGGCTTACCGGTGTGTAAACATGGTGGAAAGGCATCTACATCCACATCAGGCTCAGGGGACCTACTCAAGTGCTTAGGAGTGGATCTTTCCATAGTCAACGAAGAAACCACGCCCGAAATCGTCAAGAAATCCGACTTCTGTTTCTTGTTCGCACCAGCATTTCACAATGGAATGGCTAAAGTGGCTTCTGTGCGTGCTCAATTAGGAATCCCTACTATATTCAACATCCTCGGTCCTCTCATCAATCCTATTCCATTGCGTGCCAGAATATTGGGTGTCTACAGTGAGCAATTGGGTGAGTCATACGCCGCTGCTGCCTCTATACTAGCCAAGGAGAGTAAGGTACACAAACAAACCATGGTTGTTTTCGGTGATGTTGGTTTGGACGAAATTTCTCCGTTTGGCTACACCAAGTATTGGTTGATCGATGAAGACGGAGAGATCTCGAAGGGGGCCCTAACCCCCAAGGACTTTGACTTGCCCGAACACGACCTCAACAAAGTACGGTCGGGAACTCCTCAGGAAAACGCCGAGGTGTTACTTCACATCTTGAGACAGGATTCGGAACAGTTCAAAATCAAACAACACCACAACCATGCTATAGTAGACTACATATTATTGAACACCGCCGCCTTGGCTGTGGTGGCCGGTATAGCCGAAAACTGGGTCCACGGAGTGGAACTTGCCAAAACCTCCATTGTGTCTGGCGCTGCTTTACGGGCCTTGGAGAGCTTCAAAGCTGCCACCCGTGAGTTGGCGTAAAACGATATACAAATTAAACACACCCCAACTATAACATCCCATCTAGATCTTATGCGTACGCTTTTAGTTCCTGTACATTTTTCATTTTTTACCCACGTGACCGTGTTGATATCGCGTCTGTAAACATCAACAAAGTAGATCGTAGAAAGTAGAAAAGGTAGTAGAGAATAAGACAAAATTAGGAAAAAGGTGGCGCTGTATGTTTTCGAAAAAACTCATTGATACACCGCAAAGGGGTGGAAGGAGTGCGAGAAAACATGAATTCACCCCTATAGGCAACAGATCGCGGTCCACCATAGAAGAGAACCATAATGATCAGGAACCAGATCCTGCAATAAATAGCCGCAATATATTTCAATCGATACGGCAGGACAACGACATCACAGCAAACTCATTCTTCGAGGATACTGAAAATATGGACTCGATTCCTTCATTGCCTGGCCAACCACCTTCAGCTCCTCATGATACAGCACATATGAATAGAACCAACTATACGCGAAATCTTGTCAACCAAAATGGGTACTCGTCGATTAAGGAACTGGAAGAGAAGATACGACAGCTAGATTCTGAGAACTATCGGCTTAAAATCACCGTTTTGTCATTGCAGAGAATGCTTGGGGGAACACCAGAAGATCACAAGAAGTTGGTATCAGAAAACATCAAATTACAATCTGAAGTAGACCAGCTTCGTAAGACAATGGCAGTAATGAATGATGAGATGCTGCTGTACCAAAATAAAGAGAATCTCGAGGAAGAGACAGGACTAAAGATTGCTCAGATGCGGTCTGAATTCAAGCACGAACTTAACCATAAAGACAGCCAACTTCACCATTACGAGCGTAAGATTGATGAGCTCGAGGCACGTTTACTGGAGTCGCTGAGTAATACCAAGATGATACGAGAATTGGAGCAGGAAATCGAGTCTTTGAGGCAGCTCAATGAGCAGTATATTGATAAGATTGACCATTACCGAGAACTCGAAACCGAGGTGCAAGATGGAAACGAACACTTGAAATACCAAGTTTCTAGTCTTACGGAATCCAAGCAAAATCTCACAGCACAAGTGAAAATGCTTGAAGATTCAGTGGATGAGCTTGCATCAAAGTTGAGCAAGTCTGAAAAGAACGCGGCTGAGCTTAAAGAAAGGATAAGATCTATGCCCATTAACGATATCAAGCCTCTTGAGAGAGAATTAGAAGAAAAAGATCGTGAGTTACGCTTACAGAGGGACGAATATATGGCACTCAAGCGCAATTATAATAGCCTTCAGAATGAACTTGAAAAATTAGAAAAGTCCAATCTGATACTATCTAATACCGAGATAAGAGAATTGCGTCATGTTATAAAGGATTTTGAAGGACGTCTTCACCAGAGAGATCAAGAATACAAAGTGTTGAAGGACCAAGTCTATTCCAAAGATAACGAAATAAGTGACAAGAACCACTTAATAAGTAGGCTCAAACGAGAGATAGAGAGTCTTGAAGATAAGTTGACTGAAACTAATCAACAGTTGACTGAATTGAGCTACCTCAAGCGTTCGTCCACCAATGCCAACCTGACATACGAATCCCAAATAAAATTATTGAACAACAAGGTAGAAAACTTGACTGCTCGGAAGCTAAGCTTGGAAAACGACATCGATTTCATGAAACGTGATATGGATAAATTGAGACAAATCAAAGACCTTGAGATTGATGATTTAAAGAGAGAATTGTCGCTCAAAGATTTGACCAACACTAATATTGACCACGACTCCAAGACGTACGAATTGGAACTGCTCAAGCTGACCATCAGGGATCTTGAACTGATGATATCTGACCTAAAGTTACAGAACAATAATTCTACTTCGTCCAGCGCTAATATAGCTGATCGAAAATTCGAGCAAGAATTGATCACCAAAGATCGCATTATAGATCGGGTACAAAAGTTGCTTGACATAAACGATCCAACACAGGCCGAGTTTGAAATACAGGACTTGCTTACTGCCAATACCCAACTCAAAGAGATTATTGACAAATTTGGAGCCAGACAACAGGAATTGGAGGATCAAGTCAGAGACGCTTCACAAAGCCTGGATAGCCGGGGTCACATGATTAGTCAACTAGAAAGAAGAATTGATGATCTTGAGTTCGAGTTAACGGAGAGAGATTCATTGATCCGAGCACTAGAGACTCTGAACGACCGCGCCCGTCATAGCAGTGAATATACCGATTTACTCAAATCGAAATCAGCTGATGAAATCAAGATACGACAATTGGAATTTGACATCGACGCATTGAAAGTGTTCTATGAAGGCGAAATAAGACATTCGAAGGAGAAGATTGAAAAGGTCGAACGAGAATGCGAGAGCATCAAGAGAACAAGCGAACTTGAGAAGGAGTTCTCGAGAGCCACCAAAGCTTCGCAAGAGTCTTCACAAGCTTCGCCATCTGCGATTCAAAATTTATTAGAATTTCAACTTAAAGAAAGTAACAAGCTCAATGAAGAACTCTCGAGATCTTTGACTAGTTCGAACGCTAACATTAAGGAATTGGAAGCAAAGGTGTCACAATTAGAACTCAAGAACCAGGAAATCTTGGGCTCCTTGACCAAATCAGAGCTCCTGGAATCTGATAGTAAAATAGCAAACGATAAATTGAGAGCTAGAATCAGTGAATTGACCACCGATCTAGTTTCAGTCACCAATAACTGCAAGAAGTTGACGGAACAAGTTGCTGAACTTAGTCAGCTGAAACAAAACTTGGCCAATCAGGTTAAGGAACTTCGAGAGTCCAATCACCTAAGTGATCGGGTGCAAGGACTCAACCTTGATCTTTTGAATGACAAGGTGGACAAAATCAATCTCAACCTTTTAAACGAAAAAGAATCTAATGATATCAACAAGATCAGATCAATGAATAAGATTTTGCAGGCCAAAGTTGACCGACTCAGTAAGAAGCTCGATAATTTGAACCAAAGCAGAAATGCGAGCTTCAAAAATACACAGGCACATATTGATCTTTTGAAGAATCAATTGACATACTACAAAGCCAGGCTTCATGATTTCAATATGAAAGCCAACGATTTACAAGTAATGAACAAATTCATCCTTGGGTGCATTCGTAACTCCAACCAGTTCCTCAAGAATGATGTGGACAAGCTCATTCAGAATGGAATATATC
Source organism: Suhomyces pyralidae (assembly GCA_003706505.3). Classification (NCBI taxonomy): domain Eukaryota; kingdom Fungi; phylum Ascomycota; class Pichiomycetes; order Serinales; family Debaryomycetaceae; genus Suhomyces; species Suhomyces pyralidae. The sequence continues at coordinate 360,677 of PPLO03000008.1, read as the reverse complement.
CTGATTATCAGGCAATGGCTGCAGCCAAATCCGAGCGTACTATTCCTTTAACATTGAAGGTGGTGGCCAAGTTCGTGTTGGCAGGAGTACGGATCAAGAGACGGTTTGAGAGATCTGAGAGAAGAAAGGCTAAGTTGGAGGAGATAAAGAGTGAGATTGAACGGGCCAAGACCACGTAATATACCATACTGTAATATAACGGATAATATAAGTAATAATACCAATCTTAAAAATTAAAGTAGTAGTAATCAAATAAAGCAAATGACGTGTGTACTTCACCAATTATATACAGCAAATAACTCTATCTCAAGATGCGGGTGATGGGGGTCTGGAAATTCTTATCCGTGGAAGACTGTCTAGTTCTTCCAATTCTAGGTGTTTGAAGGTTAGAATGGTTGGGTTGCGAAGATCCGGCGCCAGCACCGGCATTCAACGAGTTTGACCTTATGTTAAGAAAGCTGGCGTTTCCAGGTACAATCATATCGGAGGTGGAATTTAACGATATATCGCCTTGGTGCACACCCAAAAGACTATCATTGGCCATATCGGGGGAAAGTATATCTAGATTGTCGGAAGGAAGATATCCATTTGACAAGAACTCGCCTATGCTGAGCCCATTTTCGGCGCCACCATCGTAGATACCAGTTTGGTGTCTGGAATATATAGGATTCAAGATACTTCTGTCTACTTCCTTGTGCAACGAGCTGGATTCGTTGAGAAACTTCTCCGATATAGCAAGATCGGACCATGCGCTTTCCTTGATGAGATCACGATTCTTGTGAACCTTTGCTCCAAATCTCACTGAACTTATAGGTATGATACCTTCTTCGTCGTCTTCTTCGAGCATCAACTGGGGAAATAAGTTGGAAGTAGCTTCCATGAGCGACTGGGTATCTATATCATCGAAAGGGATTGGGTCGTCTTTCCACCTTTCCATGTACAAGACCTGGTTTGGATCATCGATATGGACATACGAAAATGTAGAGTCCCTAGTTGACATGGGGGTTGTTTGATCTGTGTTTAGCTTGTTGTTTTAAAGTCGCAAAAATAGCGAGAAGTCCGAGCTGATTTTAGTGCGAGTTTGCAGAGAAAGGATGCCATATCATACCCAACTTTAGTTAAAGCACTCCGTAAACTTATCCATAGTGGCCTGTATGTTAAAAATCAAATTGATATCTAATTTACGTCTATATGATTTATGATATTAATTTCCTCATTTTCCAAATCTTTTCTCTATTATTCTATATACATCAATTAACCGGAACCATGTTGCACAAGTTCTCAAACAAGGTTTCCTTACGGGTCAACACCTTCTGGTCAAAGTTGGAGCTCTTGACCAACTTAAATGCACCCGTACCAATACTCATGGTTTGTCCTAAGATAATACACTCAGAAACACCCTCGATCTTGTCGTTTTTCATGAAGAAGGCAGCATCGAACAAGTGATCGGTGGTCTTTTCAAAGGAAGCCAACTGCAACACCGAGTCTCTCATCTTACTAAGCCCGAATCTGGTAATACCCAAGACTTCTCCCTTGTAGGTCATGACATCTCCCAATAACTGGATATGACGAGGATCGACACTCATACCGTGATTACTCATGGTGTAGTCGATTTCCTTGATAATGGATCCACGGGCAGCCTCAATTCCCAACACTTCGTACACTTCAAGAACGTGGTTGGTGGTGGTTTTGGTGCCAACGATACCGTCGGTGCTCATGACTTCTTTGAGACCGTATCCTTCAACCAACAACTCTTTCTTGGTGTCGTCTCTGATATTGATGACAGCACGGAAAATGTTGGGCAAGCCCTTAATGCAGACAGATGGCAACAACCGTTTGAGCTGTTGCATGCGGAAGAATAGGGTGTTGGTGTTGTCGACAGGATTCTTCAACGAGTCGTTCTTGCTTTCACGCAACGTCACCAACACATTGATACGGTCCTTGCCACTTACCGATACATCGCCCGGCAAGATCTTGAGTTTTGGAGCCAGGAAAATTGCCTGGGCAATGCTGTCGAGATTGAGCTCCAACTGTAATTTTTCGATGGCTTCCAAGTCGATTTTGATCGACAAGTACGACATGTTGTTCTTATAGACGTCTTCAATAAAGAAGGCCACGTCTTCCAACAAAGTCTTTTCGATTCTACCCTTGACGACTCTGGCAGCAATTTCGTCTTCGTCGTTGACCAACACCGAGTTGATGATGGGGGTGGAAATAGTCTTACTGGCATTGATAATTTCTTTGATTCTCGGCACACCAAGAGTGACGTTCATGGACGCCACACCGGCAAAGTGAAAAGTCTTTAATGTCATCTGAGTACCTGGTTCACCAATGGACTGAGCACCAATGGCACCTACGGCCGTACCTGGCTCGACCTTGGCTCTCTTATACTTGTACAAACACTGTTCCAAGAACTTTTCAATGGACTTGCGAGACATTTTAAGAAGCTGGTTGACGGCGTTTACAGCAATAGGGTCATCTGCCACTGGGGTTTCTGGCTTGGTAAGCAAAGGCTTGAGACCACGGTGCTCTCTGAACACCGCCAATTGCTCAGCTTTCTTGCCCACAAACTCTCTGAGCGACTGATAGTATTCACGCTCGGCATCGTTCTGGTCGATATACTCGATTTTGTTGTAGTTTTCAGGCTCAAGCAAGTTACCCAAGTTGTCGTAACGCACCAAGGCGTCTTCGAGTGGATGCAAAATAGAGTCGACAACATCGACGATTTCGTACGGCAATAAACCGACTTCGTTAACGTCAAAGGTGATGTTGAACGAGTGGTCCCATTGACGGACAAAGTTGACAGGCTTGGCGTCACCTTCCATATCGAAAGGATCAAGACCGTCACCTCCGTATGTAAATTGGACGACACCATTAGACGAGTTACGGACAGAGTTGTCGTATTGTGAAGACAAGTCCTCGAGCGACTTCATCAATCTTCTCGACATGTAACCGGTTTCGGCGGTTTTGACGGCGGTATCGACCAAACCTTCTCTACCTGAAATGGCATGGAAAAGGAACTCGGGTGGGGTAAGACCACTGAAGAAAGAATTACGGACGAAACCCTTGGACTGCGGGGTCTTGGAGTTCTTGGTGAAGTGAGGTAAAGATCTGTCTTGGAATCCATCAGGTACTCTGTTACCAGAAATAATCTGTTGTCCGACCACAGCCACCATTTGAGAGACGTTTAACGTGGAACCCTTGGAACCACATGTAGCCATAATCAACGGAGCATTCAACGAGTCTAACTCTTTGATACACACGTCACCAGCCTCTTCTCTGACCTTGGACAAAATACCACCGATCTTAGCTTCCAAGGTCTGTTCTTCATTACAACCTGGCTGGGTCTCCAACTTGCCTCTGTTGTACAAGTCAATGAGCTCGTCACACTTGAGGTAAGCTTGTTCTACCATCAACTCCTTCTTCTTCTTCAACTCAAGACCGGGCGTCACATCGTTGATACCGATAGAAAAACCTCTGTTACCCAAAAATCTAGCACAGAGCTTGGCCATACGGTTCATGGCATTGGCTGCTTCTTCGGGACCGTAGTCTCGCAAGATAGTGTAGAATACCGAATGTTTTTTACCGTCACCTAAAGTGGACTTGTCCATAAGACCACTCAAGATATTGGAGCCTCTGATGATAACGAAACTGTCGTTGGGCGACATTTCGTTGGGCAAGTGCTTTTCTGGTGCAATGTATGTTTTGTTCTTTGCGTCCAAGTTGATGACCACCTTGGATTTCTTGTTAGGTCTGATAAGAAGCGAGAATACTTGCTTACCAGTCCACAACTGGACAGGCTTGAAAATGGCCGGTGGTGGGATATCGAACTGAATATTGGCATCCGACATCATGCTCAAGAGTTGTACAAAGGTGCCCCTGTCGAAGAACGAATCCTTGTGACTGATCAAGTAGGAACCAGTGATAAAATCTTGGGTGGCTGCAATGATGGGTTCTCCCGACTTGGGAGTAAGCAAGTTGTTCTTAACTCCCATCAAGTTGATGGCTTCTGCTCTGGCTTCTTCGGTTTGAGGAACGTGCAAATTCATTTCATCACCGTCGAAATCGGCGTTATATGGTGTACAAACACATTCGTTAAGTCTGAATGTTCTCCAGGGCCTGATTTTGGCATAATGCGACAAAATCGAAAGACGATGCAACGACGGCTGTCTGTTGAAAAGAACGACATCACCGTCTTCGATGTGCCGCTCTACCACGTCTCCGATCTGAATGTTCTTGGCAAGCTTAACCCTGTCACCAAAACGAAGGTTTCTTTTGGCCAACTCGTTCTGCTTCATCAAGTAGTTGGCTCCCGGATGTACGTCGGGGCCGTTCAATATGAGTCGTTGTAATTTCTTACGGTTGTATCTGGTACATTTTTCAGGGTATGTCAAGATCTTGGCCACTCTATCAGGCACAGCGACCTCGTCAATGCGCAAGTTGGGATCGGGCGAAATGACAGTTCTACCGGAAAAGTCCACTCTTTTACCCGACAAGTTACCTCTGAATCTTCCTTGTTTACCCTTCAAACGCTGACAGAACCCTCTGATGGGTTTGGCCGACTTGGCTCCACCACCTCCTGAAGAAGGCAAGAGTGCAGGATTGGCACTATCGGAGTTGATGTACATCGCAACCGAAAGTTGTAAATAGTCCCATTGTTCCATTAAGTTATTGATGGAAATCCCCTTTTCAATACCTGCCTTGATCAATGTCGAAGTCCACACAATTTCTGTCAATTTGACGGTAAGATCGTCTTCGTTCGACTGGGCATCCATCATCACTGAGGGACGAATACACACCGGCGGGGCCGGCAAGTAACGCCAGATATACATTTCCGGGCGTCCACCCCTTGCCGGATCGATACCAAACAACTCACAGTCCGATGGAGTGATTTGCTTGAACAAGTTAAGGGTCTTTAAAGGATTGAGATCGTCGTGGACTCTCTTCGCGAACTTTTCAAGCTCGGGGTTTCTACTGAATACTTGCTCGAATTCCTTGTCCCATTGCTCCTTTTCAGGAGTAGGTTTCTTTCCGATCCAACGAAAAGTATCGTGAACAATTTTGAGTGCTGCTGGGCCCGCTCCGCTGGCTGCCTTCTTGACCACACCGTTCACGTGGTGACACTTGAGACAACGTCTTTGCTTTTTGCACTGCTCCAGAATCTTCTTGAGGATCTTCATTCTTCTTAAATTATCGAGATTTGGTCTACGGAGATCAGCCAAAAACTGCCTCTTCGACTGTTCGTCCAAAAGAACACTGGAACAGTTCTTACAGATGCACTGAAGAACGTGGATGATCGATTTGAAATACCCCACATGGAACACCGGCAACGCCAACCTAACATGTCCAAAATGCCCGTGGCATGACGCCAAGTTCCCCTGACAGGTAGCACACTCGCTGGAATTGGACGAGATCCCCATCCTGGTATCCAAAGCACCATTAGCCTTGGCTTTCCGCCCGTGTTCCAAGTCATACAAGTCACGGGTCTGGACCTCGACCTCGGACTGCGCAATGATCTCTTTGGCAGAAAGAGCGCCGAAATCAAGTCCCTTGATACACTTGGGTGCAATATCAACTACCACCTCCTTCATACTGCCGTGCTTCGTGTTGAAGATGTGTCTCGTCTTGATGAGCAGAGAAAAATCGATGCGTCAGATCGGTCACGTGATACCGATTTTAACACCTACATTTCGAGCGATTAAAAGTGGCAACTCAACTCAACAACGTTACAGCATGTCAGACAAAGTAGAGCAAGCAGCTGTTCCATCGGAAGAAGAACAAAAAGTGATCAAGACGTTGGAAGAGGATGACGAGTTTGAGGATTTCCCTGAAGACGAAAATTGGACCAACGATGCCAATCCCCACGTAAACCCATCCAACTTGTGGGAAGAAGACTGGGACGATGAAGACAATCAAGACGAGTTTTCCCAGAAATTAAGGGAAGAGTTGAAAAAGACCCAAAAGTCAACATAAGAATATCTAAGCACGAGTCAAAGGTGCGCTAGCGCTGAAACACTTAGCACTCCAAAAACCTAGCATACTGGGGTAACTGACTACCCAGTCTATGACCACTAAGATGTTCAACTAGCCTAGGTTATAGCTTGGTCTATTGCAAGAAGGCAGCTGGACTGAGTATTATATAGAAATTAATAAAGAATAAAAGAGTATCGAATGTAGTCAATAGGAGGAGATCATCCTATTGAGAAATTTCAGAAAATCATACGAACTGAATTGATACAATTGAAATCGAAATAAATAATTCAAAGCGGTAGTATGAGCCTGAGAATTAGATCAACTAGGCTAGTGGCTTGGACTCAAATGACATATGCTAGAGTTGAGAGGAGGCAGAAAAGCACCTGATGGAATACGTTACATAAAATTGCAAGTTTATGTAGAAGAAACAAGATTACTTAGCAGCGGAGCGTATTTGTTTGAGCAGGCGAGGTTGTTGTAAATTAATGGGCAACTTACTTTGGCGAGCTTTCGACGGTTTGGCTGCAATTTGTTGCACTGAACTGCCCTAAGATTGAAGTCTACTCTATCAGTCAGATCTGGTTCAATAATCTGGCTGGGTCTTCATTCATGTTAACATTAGGACTCAATCACTACGTCGCTGCAACCAACTTCCAGAAAAGCTTCATTTGTCTCTGATTTCGACTTCTGTCTTATTTGCAAAGTCGGTAATTGTGATATTTTTTTTGAAAAATGAAGTATTTCCACAAAAAATTCGAAACCACGCAGCCTTTATCATTTACTTTAATCTGGGCGGTTCAACTTCAATGCTTCAAATTTTATTGTGGTTCTTTCTACTTCTTTTACTTCTACTACCAACTTCTTGATTCATTACACTATGTACTAAGCATAGAAATTTACAGACTTGCTCTTTCTGGCTTGTACCTCTCCTATTGCCTCGACAAAATCCTCATGCTTTATAATGGATTTCCCGTTTCTTAATGCAATCATACCAGCTTCAACAGTAACAGCCTTCAACTGAGCACCGTTGAATTCATCAGTAGAACGGGCCAATTCTCTCCAGTTTACGGATGAGTTGTCACAGTTTAATTTTCTGGCATGGATCTTTAACACCGATTCTCTGGCTTCTTCGGATGGAAGTGGGAATTCGATCTTTCTGTCCAATCTACCCGATCTCAATAACGCTGGATCCAATGTATCAACTCTATTGGTGGCTGCCAAAACCTTGACACGATCGTCGGATCCGAAACCATCCAACTGGTTCAAAAGTTCCAACATGGTTCTTTGTACTTCTCTATCACCACTTTTGTCTGAATCGAATCTCTTGGTACCAATGGCATCCAACTCATCTATGAAAATAATAGTAGGAGCCTTTTCTTTGGCCAATGCAAACGCATCTCTGACTAGTTTGGCACCATCACCAATGAACATTTGCACTAATTGAGGGGCAGCAAGCTTCAAGAATGTGGCTCCAGATTGTGCTGCACATGCTCTGGCCAACAAGGTCTTACCAGTACCGGGTGGTCCATACATCAAGGCACCCTTTGGGGGCTTTATTCCTAGCTTAGTGAATTTTTCGCTCTGTTTCATAGGAAGCACCACCGCTTCTATCAATTCCTCAATTTGTTTATCCAAACCACCAATGTCTCCGTAGTCTTCGGTTGGTTTTTCATCCACTTCCATCGCTTTAACTCTGCTGTCGTACTCGGAGGGCAAAGTGTCCAAGATTAAATATGAGTCTTTATTAACACCAATAAGATCATTTGGCTTGAGTTCTGAAGAGTCAACCAACCCGATAAGCGGTAAGAATATGGTTTGTCTGGTAGATGTTTTGATAACGGCTGATTTACCCGATCTGGTGGCATCCAAGTCTACATTGGCACCTTGTTCGGAGGCTTCCTTTTCGGCATCCAAGTCCAATAATTCAACCACATTTCCCACCAAGTATGGCAATTGCTTGTTGTTGTTTATTTTCTCTTGGTTGTCTTTGATTCTTTCCAACATAACTGTCTTTTCATGGGTCAATCTTTGTGATTCTGACCTCATGACTTTGATGTCATTGTCCAATAACTTGGTTCTATTGATGATATCTGAAGTCGAAGAATTCAAAATCTCCTTGTCTATCAAGTCATCTTGCTGCGTATTTTCCAATTCTTCTAATGTAGACATCGTGATGGTTGAATTATGTATGGTGGTGTCGTGCCAACTTCTTCTTGTCGATGCTGTGTTGCCACCGACTCGAGGACGCGGCGGCGTGAGTGAGCACGTGACCTATCTTCATGATAAGTTGAGCCTAGTTGGAACCACTGGAGGAGAGGAAGCAAGCAATGGGGTTCGACGAAGCTATACACAAGGACCACAGCGAATTGAGCGACGAAGAGTTTGACATCTTGAAAGAGGAGTGTTTGAAAGGTATGTATTTTTGAAGCAGTTAAGAGAATCACTAACGTTTAGCGAGAAGCTTATCTTACTCTCCATATTCCAAGTTTCGGTACGTTCGCGGAAACACAGCACACGAGAAAAGACGACAATCCACAGAAGACAGCCGATTATGAGGTGGAATAAAAATTAACTACACGTTAACAGATTCAACTGTCTTCTAGAATTCCAAGAATGTATTACTATTGAAGTTAACTTCCAGTACGCTCTATCGCCAATTGCACTTTTGTCGCTATCTTTTGTCGCTATCTTATTTTTTTTTTTGCCGCAATTTGTCGCATTTCGTCGCTATTTACTAACTTCTAGTGTTGGCTGCACAATCATAACAGAGTCTGGCGACCATATATCAGGCGCCAACGTTGAAAACGCCTCCTACGGTGCAGGTGTCTGTGCTGAAAGAGCCACCATATGCTCTACAATTGTACGTCCTTTTATTTCGTTTTTTTCTCTCTCTTACTAACTAGACAGTTGGCTGGCCATCGCAAGCTCAGAATCCTCGCTATTTCTGGGGACGATGCCGAGCCTATCACTCCCTGCGGTATATGCCGCCAATTCATCAGAGAGTTCGCCCCGGATCTTCCCATCTACATGTTCAACAAAGACGGAAGCAAGTTCATCAAAGTGTTTTTGAAAGATCTTCTTCCCTTAAGTTTTGGTCCCGAGAACCTAGGCATAGATCCCTCAAAGGTTTAGGCTGCGATTAGTAACTTTTCTCTCGCAAAATTATTTCTCTCGTGATTTTTCAGTAGTATGTATAATGAGGAAAAAAATTTCATTAGTGACATTGTAAAACATCAGTAGACATGACTACCTTCTGTGCTTCTCCAGTATGCGGCAAGGAGACTGAGTCCGTATTGAAATGTCCTGCTTGTCTTAAAAATGGGATCGAAAGTGTGTTTTGTGACCAAGGATGTTTCCGCTCATCGTGGTCAACCCATAAGTGGATACATCCTGCGGAAGATGGAGAACCTTTCAACCCATTCCCAGAATTCTCGTTTGCAGGAGACCTCAGACCTACATACCCCCTTTCGCAAAGAAGAACCGTTCCAAAGCACATTAAATTGCCTGACTATGCCGCGGCCGGAAAACCCATCAGTGAAATCAAGTTGGATAGAATAGGAAGAATACCTCAGCTCACTGAAAAAGAAATCACCAAGATGAGAAAAGTGTCGAAGGTATCGAGAGAAATCTTGGATGCTACTGCCGCTCACGTGAAGCCAGGTATAACTACCGACGAATTGGATGCAATTTTACATAAAGAATGTGTCAAGAGAAACGCATACCCATCTCCTCTCAACTACTACAACTTCCCTAAATCCCTTTGCACTTCAGTCAACGAAATCATTTGTCATGGTATCCCAGATCAAACCGTATTGAAGGACGGTGATATCATCAATTTGGATGTGACTATTTACTACCTCGGGTTACACTCCGATTTGAACGAAACCTACTACGTTGGTGACAAGGCCAAGTCTGATCCTGACATTGTAAGATTGGTTGAAACTACCAGAGAATGTTTGGATTTGGCTATCAAGCATGTCAAGCCGGGCGTTGCATTCAGAGAATATGGTAACATCATCGAAGCCCATGCTGCCAAGAACAACTGTTCTGTGGTCAGAACATACTGTGGTCACGGTATTGGCGAGCTCTTCCATTCGCAACCAAACGTGCCTCATTACGCCAAAAACAAAGCCATCGGTATTGCCAAGCCAGGCATGGTATTTACAATCGAACCAATGTTGTGTTTAGGAACTTATAAAGATCTCACCTGGCCCGACAACTGGACTTCTTCCACTAGAGACGGTAAATATTCTGCCCAATTCGAACACATGTTGTTGGTCACCGAGACAGGTGTGGAAGTCTTGACTGCTAGAACCGAAACCAGTCCTGGTGGACCAGTTCCAAGAATCTAAGTGTATAATATGACATTGATAGAATAAATAGTTGTTCAACAATCCTTTCTAATTAACAGCATTCAGGAGTGGGCTTATTTCCGCCTGGCGAATTACCATTTCGTAGACTGTAAGCTCTACTTTTTTGAGTGAATTTTGAAAGACATCCAATTTCTTCTTGAGACTCGTATTGGGCTGACGTGAGTTGGCAGCGATAATTCCTCGATTGACACTTACACCAGGAAACTCGTACATCAACTTAGTCATATGCTTGTGTAGTTCGTTCATGAATTGTAAGTTATCCAAGGAGTCTATGTTTAGCGACTTGGTCTGGGGATCGACCAAACACGAAATGGTGTATTTCATGATTTCTCCTGTGAGATCAAAAAGTCCCATGAAATAGTCTCCTCTGTAGATCAAAACCTGTATATCCAACAGGGGGTCGGGTTGCTCAACTGGATCCGGTACATCTTTGGGTGGAATGCCTGTCAATTTTTCGAGCCCCAAATGAACATAACTAGGACCATGTTTGGCAGACAATAAGCAAATATTAAGCGCATCAATCATGACTTCGTAGGGCAATAATTTTCGGTTCATTACAAAGTATAGAAAGGTGAGTGCTTCAATCAATTCTTCCGTGGCATTGGAGATGGTTGACTTGAGAACGTTGAATTGAAGACTGCCGCTATACTTCTCCACTAGCTGCATACATCTCTCAGAGATCATATGCAATAGCTGGACAATCTCCTTGTAGACTGCATCTGTTGTATGTTTATCGACTATCCTATGAGCACTGAATATCAACTTCTTGGAATATGAGTTGATATCTCGGCACAATCGGATGACTATTTCTCGCTCATCATGGAACTCGTGAAGAAACTCTCTTGCTGGCTCGAATAACTCGCTTTTGTACAACACGGTACTATTCATATTGACGTGATGAGCTAAGAGGTTCGAATTATATTAGGTCGCGCACAGCACATTTGATCTCATACTGATCAGATCAAGCACCAAATTTACAGATCGTGAGACACCACCGTAGTTTGATTTCGTCCAATGGTATAACAACCACTTACTTACCATGAATGAAAGGAAAATGCTGAAACAGAGCAAAAAGCGTATCTTCATTTGAGTATCAGTATAAGCAGTGAGGTGAGAGCTCGAAAATGTCCCGTTGTCTGTAGTGAATAAATACGTATGTCTGTATTTATTACCTAATACTTTCTACGTCATTAGTCGAGTACATATTGTACTGCTAAACGAATCTTTGTGCTGCAATTTACAACTTTTGCAACTCCGTCGCTTGAAACGACTGATGGCAAATTTGCAGCCTTTCGCGAAAATATCTGTAAGATGCTCATTAGGTGAGAACGTTACTTTCACCACAATTTGTGGTTATGACCAAAAGTTGCACCATTCTGCTCATTGTCTACAGCTTAGACTCTCCCCACCCATCACAACTGTAGATAGCCCCATGGCTGGACCCAATCATGTCTTCTCTTCCCAAGTCCTTCACGTCCTCGTCGCGTCGTGCGCGCAACGGAAAAATGCGTTGAAAACGATCCAAATTTTTATTGACACTGTCAGCAACACCACTACTTCAAGATGTCTTCGTCAGTTCAGTTACTTAACCCGAAAGCCGAGTCGTTGAGACGTTCGCAAGCATTGCAGGTTAACATAGCTGCTGCACAGGGTTTACAACAAGTGTTGGCCTCCAATTTGGGTCCTAAGGGGACTTTAAAATTGTTGGTCGATGGTGCCGGCAGCTTGAAATTGACCAAAGATGGTAAAGTTTTACTCAGCGAAATGCAAATCCAACACCCAACTGCCGTCATGATTGCCCGTGCAGCCACTGCCCAAGATGAAATCACTGGTGATGGTACCAGCACTGTGATTTTGTTGGTAGGAGAATTATTAAAACAGGCCGAAAGATTTATAAGTGAGGGGGTTCATCCTCGTGTTATAGTCGATGGATTTGAAATAGCCAGAGAAGAGACATTGAAGTACTTGGACCAATTCAAACAAGTTCCTTCTAATTTCGACAGAGAGTTGTTATTACAGATCGCCAGATCATCCTTATCTACCAAAGTCACTGCTGAATTGACGGATGTATTGACCCCCATTGTTACCGATGCGGTATTGAACTTGAACAGTGCCGATTTAAAGAACTTAGACTTGCACATGATTGAAATTATGACTATGCAACATGGCCACGCCAGGGACACCGAGCTTGTCAATGGTTTAGTTTTGGACCATGGTGCCAGACATCCAGATATGCCCAGAAGAATTGAAAATGCCTACGTGTTGATTCTCAATGTTTCTTTGGAATACGAAAAAACCGAAGTCAACTCAGGTTTCTTCTACTCCAGTGCTGAACAACGTGAAAAGTTAGTGGCATCTGAAAGAAAGTTTGTGGATGAAAAGTTGAAGAAAATCGTGGACTTGAAGAATGAAGTGTGTGAATTGAACTCGAACAAGGGGTTCGTTATTATAAATCAAAAGGGTATTGACCCTATGTCGCTCGATGTGTTGGCCAAGCACGGTATATTAGCATTGAGAAGAGCCAAGAGAAGAAACATGGAGAGATTGCAGTTGGTATGTGGAGGTGAAGCACAAAACTCCGTTGACGACTTGACTCCAGAAATCTTGGGATTTTCCGGCTTGGTCTACGAAAACTCAATTGGTGAAGATAAGTTCACTTACATAACCGAAAACAAAGATCCAAAATCGACCACCATTTTGATTAAAGGTTCAAACAATCACATATTGCAACAGACTAAGGACGCCGTCAGAGACGGCTTAAGATCAGTTGCCAACGTATTAAAGGATCAGTCGATCTTACCTGGTGCCGGAGCATTCTGGTTAAGCGCAAACGATTACATATTGAACTCTAAGGAGAGCAAAAGATTCTACAAAGGACGCAACAAATCTGGTATCAAAGCTTTCGCCGAAGCCTTGTTGACAATTCCAAAGACCTTGGCTACCAATGCTGGCTTGGATGCATTGGAAACCATTTCAAACTGTCAGGATGAAATTGCTGAAAATAGAGTTGTTGGTGTTGACTTGAAATCTGGTGAACCAATGGATCCTACTGTTGAAGGTATTTGGGATTCTTATAGAGTATTTAGAAATGCCATTTCTGCTGCTACTGGTATTTCATCCAACTTGTTATTATGTGATGAATTGTTAAAGGCCGGTCGTTCATCCTTGAAAGAAGGAGGTGCTGGAGGTCCAGGAGGTCCAGGAGGTCCTCCAATGGGAGCTTCCCCAATGATGTGAGATAGTTAAACCTAATAATTCCAGCATAAGTCTAAAAAGTCTAGATTCAAGGTAAGTATCACTTTGGGCCCCAATTCTTGCTGTTTCAATCGTTGGAGCTAGTAATATAGTTGTGTTTGTGTATAGTAACTCATCATAGAAATAGTGATTTTTATAGTGAAAACTATGATGTAACTGACTGCCATTTCTATCTCTGCCAGCCTTTTTGTACCGAGAACCTAGCAATGCCTGTCCCCTTTTCTCTATTAAGGTTTCAGTACATGCTCGGATTTTTCGGCTGCAAGCGCAAATGTAGTAACTTGTTTAATTACACACGGCCTCTACTTTATGCACAGAAGTGGTACCTCGAGCTTCTAACCTTCTAGTGTTCGAGACTCCGGACTTTAAGTTGTAATTTGAATGGCAAGAATTACCGTTTATTAGCATAGGAACAAGGAACCTTGAATGTAAGAAAATTCAGGTTGTTTGGTGCGTATCGGTCGATTGTTGTCTCGATTAGATTCAGTTGAATTAGTTCCCCCACCGAAGCATATTTGGTAATGTATGCCTACCAATCTGTGACGTTTCCGTAAAAGTGATCTCTTGATCAAACTAGGTTTGCCGCTTAGATGTAACAGCGGTGTGATCATGCGTCAATGCTTGAACGACTATGTTTGATGCACGATGTGTAATGATTGGTTTTTCTACGTTTTGCGGAATTACCCCGCAGATCAAAAGTAATAGGGCCACAACGAATGTAGTCTGGTCCCCTTATACCAGCAATTGACCTCATCCACCCATACATACCACTAAAATAAGATCACTTGAGCCAGCCTGTCTTATCTTCGGAATTACTCGAAATGGTATGCTTGAACGAGCGTCCTCACATGCAAATCGAGTTTTCAGACTCCGTCCATTTTCGGTATATAACGGGTTTGAGCGAGGCAGAGTAATACGAAGAAACTACAGAAAATATGAATCAGTCCTATCCTTAGAAGAGAAAGAGACAAGTCAAAGCGCGAACTCTTCAAAATAACTCTGTTCTCGTAAATTCCAATGCCACCTTGGCATAGCTTTTCCTGTTGTTTAGGTCACAACTCGACGCGTAGACTAGAAATAATAATCCGCATGAATTATACTGTACTTCTTACTCGAACGCGCATTCGGCTGCCTACACGGTAGTTACATGCATTAATTATAATTTAGTGACAAGAAAGTAAGAGCTAAAAAAACAGTGTACAGGACCGACGCTCTTGTTTCTTTCATGGTCGTGTCCCTCTCTCCTATTGTACATAATTTCTTCTCTGGAGCTTTATCTAAAAACTTTAAATACCAATTCTCTTAATCCGCCAGCTGAAAGCAAATTATTTGCATGTATTTCACTGTATAAGTGAAATCAGTGTTTGAGACGGAAACGGAAGTAAACTCAATTATACGTATACCGGCGTTGCTAATAAACAGCAAGGTTATGACCTCAGTATCATTGTAGGCCGACAAACAATTTAGTTTAGATGTTTTACCGAAGTTTTAGAGTTGAATAGCCGCTCGAGAAGATGAGAGCAGGTTGCAGGGTTCTATCAAAATTTAATGTGATATGACCCATCGCACAACAAGATGTTTACGAGAATACCAAAAATTGTATTGTATCGTTTCAAAATCATGGCGGGACTAACGTTTCGTGAACCCGAAACCGGCCAGATCTGTAGTGGCACATACACTAATTTGGCTAAAAAGATTCCTAGGTGAAAGATTCATGGTACAAAAACGATAAGAGTCTTCTCCTCATGTCTCCATGGAACCAAAAAAAAAAAAGGGCTCTTGATCGAAAAGTAGAGGGGATAAATTGAGAGATTGACATCAAATCCCACATTAGTATTGTGAGATTCGTGGGTATCAAGGGCCAAAAACCTAACAAAGCGTGCATCATAAACCCTGAATTTTTATTCTGGCTCACATTTTTGATGGGAGGAGCTATCTGCGTTGATACTGATTTGACTTCTTACTTTTACTAGACTATTTTTTTTACCTTTAACCCCTCTCACCTGTGCCATATAAGTTTTTTTTTAAGAAATTGCGATAACCTTGGCTTTTGGGGTTCTAGGTGCGAAGGTGCAAGCGTTCGGGGAAGCTCCCACGACCTTCATTTCGCCTTCGTACCCTTGTACATTAAGGAACTTTTATTTTTAATTTTTAGGTTAGGGGTTCTTAGTATGGAGGCAAATAAGCTTCCAATGATTGTTGCAGTGTATGTCTATCGTAAGGCAGGTCGTTTATGGCAACCATTTAATATTCACTTTCCATTTATTTTAATCTTACGCATGTTTTTGTTTTTTGCAAGCTAACCGGACCTCAATATTTTTTATGCGCCTCGCCTTACTTAATTCCGAGAGGCTCATAATTCACTTTCTAGCACTTTGGATTCATTCGTAGAAAGATTCAAAAGGTGGTAGTTATTTTTAATAGCACATCTGGAAGATTCAAGCTCTTTGTCAGGACACGTTTTCTCTATCCTCCTTTGCTTGATTTTACCCATGATGATATTGTTCTCGTGTCTAAGACCGGGTTGCAATTTAGCATCTAGGTTTTGTCCACCTACATTAAAAAGTTGTCGTGCTCACATCAATTGCATTGGCGAGGTGTTGATAAATTCACTCTAGGCACAAGCGACGCATCTTCTGCATATCGCATTCTAGAAATTGTCGCCGCTATCAAAAAAAGCCTGAGCCTTACTCGCGAAATAATAATATGCGGAGTCAAAATTATTAGAAGTAGACATGTCTTCTGACACTCTCAACCTTCTAAGCACTTTTTCTATTTTTGATTCAGGACCAATTCAAAAACTAAAACTATGAGTTCCTTATAGCTGACCTGCCAAAAAAAAAAAAAAAATAGCAAAAGAAAACACACAATACAACTCTTAGAATCTGTAGAAATGAAATTCCCAAATAGAGTCAGCCACTATACAAGTAAAAGTTTTTGTTTTCGGTCTCGGTTTTAACGGATTTCAAAATTGGCAGCAACCGGGACACCGATGTATAAAAGAGAATAGTCCTTCATCTACCGAACTGGTGCATTAGCTGAGCTGATCCTAGAAGCCTGAAATTAAACATACCTGTTGGTGTTTGTGTTTTGGTTACTTTGGTTACTGCCTTTGAAATATTATTTCGTTTCTTTTTAAGCGAACAAAGTTTTAACAATCGCACCACAACGCTTTACTGCCTGATCTTAGCACGCCGTATTTAATTCAGAGCGATTTCATAATTGAAGAGAGGTTACATTGGACCGCGTGAGACATTTTCCGGTGCAAGTAGCTAGATAATACTCGATCGGATCACAAGAGAATTGCCAATTTAATAGAGCCCAATTCCCCTCAGCTGTTGAAATTTGATATCGGGGTAAAGTTAGAAGGAGGCTCGCTTAATCAAAGATTTGTCAACCTTATAGGTCATACCGGGGAAGTTCTAGAAGAAAATAATTTAGGCCCATCCTATTTGGTCTAACCCCACTCTTGTTTTTAATTTTGGCTTTGGCTGTATACTAAAAATTCAAACAAGTTTCGAATATTCCGGAATTTCATATTTAATTCGAAGCCTCAGATCTCAAAATTTTATTCGCTACTATAAAACGGAAGCCATTTGTTACTATGAATGAATGGGGACATTCGGGATGGAGTGAAAATAGTAACGCTGGTTCGAGTACTAACCAGAATAATAATAATAATAATAATAATAATAATAATAATCTAGAAAGTAATCAAGTGCAACATCCCCAAATCCCTGGTGCTCAAGACCATAGAACTTTGATTGCACCCAGTATATCTAATTCTTCTCCGATTCCTAGGTCAACTTTGACTACAGCTGCATCAGTAGCTGCTACCGTAAAGAGTGGCACAGGAAATCTTCTGAACTCCTTGAACGACCCTGAAGAACAGATCGGGGCTCCACTGATAGTTCCCGGAGTGCCACCATTAAACACAGAAACTGTAGAAGCCCACGGCCCATTACAGGACAGTCATAACCCATCGCAATTAGTACGACCATTTATCACTCCTCAGTATTCTCAGCATCAGCAGCCTTATCCCCATCCAGTTTATGTACCCAATATGGCCAACAATTATCACGCACCATATCATCAACCAACGGGCCAACAACAGCCACAAGCCCCCTTCCAGCCATACCGAAACCAAATACCTAGTCACCAAATATCAGGTCAGGCACCAGATGTTTACAAAAATTTGCAACGACCAACATACACCTACAACTCAGCCCCAAATGATAATCCCCATAATTACGAACATTTACAGCAGCATGCACCAGTCCCGATTGTGGGTCCCCAAGAACCTTACAGGAAACACTCTCAATATATGGGTGGTGCTCACCAAGAGGATAGTGGTCCCAATTCAGAGCGTTGGGATTCGAATAGTCAACCGCTTTCTACTGGTAGTAGCATAGTTCTGTTAAACCAAAGTAATCTTTCTTCGATGAAAGGCTCGCCTACCATGGCCAAAGGAAGGAGATCGAGTAAGTCGTCCATGACATCGCCATCGTTCAAGTACGACGCTGAATCTTCAACCTCTTCCTCCTCTCCCTACTCTCATTTGGCTGGATCCAGCAGTGAGTACGAGTCTCAGGATCATCCCAAAAGCAGCAAGTCTGTTACTAAAAGATCCAGAATGGGGTGCTTGACGTGCCGCCAGCGTAAGAAAAGGTGCTCTGAATCGAAGCCTAATTGCTACGAATGCTCAAGACTAAGGTTGAAATGTGTATGGCCAAAACCAGGCACGGAGCATAAGAATAAGCCCAAAGAGGTCAAGGAAGAAGAAAACACAATGGACCATGAAATTTACGGCAAAATAAAGGTATTGAGAGGTATCGTTGAATACAAGAGTTCGTAACTCGCTTAATTCTGGCTGCGAAAAGTGCTGAAATTATACGGGCCTTAAGATCACTCAGTAGATTTCTAGGTCAAATTAGCGTATGACCATGTTTGCTTGCTGGCTAGAAATGCTAATCGTCATATGACAAGGTGTCAAAGAGCATATAGATTTTCGTCTTACAATTACAATGATGTCACGAAAGAAAGTTAAAGGGGAGATTATGAGTGCGCCTCCAAGGTAGGCATAGTATCCGAGAGAATCCAGAACGATGACGCATTAGAACGCGAGGGCCTGCCTTCTGATTCCAATCAGAGCAACGCTACCTTGTGTATACCTCATCATTAGATGAGACTTTCTAGCTACTCTTAGCCGGGGTGATACGACACATTAAGACTCGGAGACATAAGAACAAATCCGATCCGCATCTTGATATAGGGAGTTGGAGGTAACAAGCTTTTTTGGCGAAGTAGTTCTGTACTTTTATTTGTATTATAGAATAAAGACTCGGCTAATAATATTTTTTTACCAATACTTGTAACTCGTAGCAAATACGTACACTACCCGATTAGGCAGTCTACATCCTCGGGCGTCGCACGTGAGAACACGTCCAGATACCTCAAAGACGAGCTTGACAAAGAACACTGACAGCACAGCCATCAAAACACTGTAGTTTATCACTTATTTACAGGGTTTAAAAGCCGCATTGTAACATAAAGGGCAAATAATTTCATAGCGACTTATACAAAACAAGAAAATCCTGAAGGAAGCCCTTAATTCACCACCATGTCCGAATCGCTCAGAGACAAACAGATCTCCTGTTTGGAGAAAATGCTTAATCTCAACAAGTCCGACGACCTGAACCAACTCAATGCTCTCAGCACAGAAGAAGTCACATGGAAAGTTCTCGTGTTAGATCAAAAGTCGAGGTTGATCTTGTCGTCAGTCTTGAGAGTCAACGATTTGTTGGCAAATGGAGTGACGATCCATGCGCTCATTGATTCTAAGAGATCGGCATTACCCGATGTTCCAGTGGTGTATTTCGTCCAACCTAATATAAACAATATTCTCCAAATAATTGACGACTTAAAAAACGACTTGTACGAGAACTTTTATATCAACTTCACATCCTCAATCAACAGAGAGCTTCTCGAAGAATTTGCCAAAAAAGTATCGATTCTTGGCAAATCTGCCAAAATTAAGCAGGTTTATGATCAATATTTGAACTTCTTGGTCACAGAACCCAACTTGTTTTCGCTTAATTTGCCTAAGATCTTCACCAAACTCAACAGCCCAAACACCAACGAAGACGTGATTAATGAACTTGTCGAAGACATTTCAAACGGTTTGTTGTCCTCTATCATTACCCTTGATCAAATTCCGATTATTCGCTCTTCCAAAGGTGGACCGGCAGAGTTTGTCGCTACCCAGCTCGACATGAAACTCAGAGACTATATCAACAACTCGAGAAATACTCCATCGCTCAATTCGTCATCTTCATTAGCATTATCAAACCAGCAGAGACCTGTTTTGATCTTGTTGGACAGAACCATTGATTTGGCCTCGATGTTCTCTCACTCGTGGATATATCAGTGTATGATTAGCGATGTCTTCACCCTTGAAAGAAATACCATCAAGCTCATCAAACCAGGTAAGGATCAAAACGAAAAGCCTACAGTCAAGAATTATGACATTGACCCCAAGGATTTTTTCTGGAACAAGTATTCGCAATTGCCGTTCCCTGATGTGGTTGAAAATGCCGATATCGAGTTGAACCAGTATAAGAAAGATACCCAGAGCTTGACGCAACAAACTGGTATATCTTCATTGAATGATATCGACTTGAACAACGACAAGAAAGACACTCTCAACATCCAAAAAGCCGTCGATGCTTTGCCTGAGTTGACCGCTAGAAAGTCCACTTTAGACATGCATATGGATATCTTGGCCACGCTAATCAACGAGATCCAATCGAAAAAATTGGATCAATTTTTTGAAATCGAACAGAACTTGAACGACCCCAAAATTCTCCAGCAATTTTTGAACTTACTCAACGAAGATATTGAATCAAGCGGTTCGGCAAACGATAAGCTCAGAACGTTTTTGATTTTGATATTGGTGACTCCTGATTTATCCAAAGATTTCATTAGTAAAGTCAGATCAATTTTTGCCACAAAATATTCGGAAGTTAATTTGAATTCACTCAATTATATCTTGAAGTTCAAAGAAGTAACCAAGTTGACCAATCTTTCCGGAGTAAACGGCTCTACCAACTCTCAAAACTACAACTTTGGTGGAGACTCGAGCTCTACCGCCAACAATTCATCGGCACTCTTAAGTGGTTTGTCATCCAAACTCTATGGGTTTACTGAAGGCAGAATATCCGATGGTTTAAGTTCTATTGCCTCGAGAATCAAAAATTTCATTCCAGAGAAAAAGCAACTTCCAATAACCAATATCGTTGAGGCTATCATGGATCCGAACAACTCGTCCAATGACTCCATTGTATTGACCGACGATTATTTGTACTTTGATCCAAAGTCAAGAGGTGGACATTCTAAACCTCCCAGAAGACAAACGTATCAAGAATCTCAAGTGTTCGTAATTGGAGGCGGAAACTATTTGGAGTACCAGAACTTACAAGAATGGTCTGTATCTAATAAAAGTGGCAGAAAGGTAATTTACGGAAGTACCGAAATTTTGAGTGCCAGCCAGTTTTTGGAAGAGTGTATAGATTTAGGCGAAGCACAATAACCAATACAGGATAGTAATACGATTGACTGACTTGTAGACAGAATTGCCTTCTGCCTATAAAAAGAACGCTAGCACCAATTCTATCAGTGTAGATACAGCACAAGAGCCGGGACAGAAATGAAATTGTAGGTGATCTAGTCAATTAAAGTATCTTTCTTTCAAATAGCTATCGCGATGTACTTTACTCGACAAAGCTTTTCACTTCAACTTTTTCCTAATATTACTTTTCTATTATACAATTCTCTACAAACTAAAGGAAATCCTTGCTGGACTCCAAAACCTTGATGGAACGACGAGAGTCCAAAAACAAAAGTTCACATTCTTCAACATCCTCAAGTGAAATTTCGCTTCTGCCTGCAGTGCTTGCCAAAATACCGGCTGGAGTCAACAACTGCAATGCGTATCTCAACGAAACGTTTGCACCATGCAACGACAACTTGTCCAATGCTTCATTAGATACAGCAATTCCTTCCAAAGTAGCCCTTTTGGAAATAATAATCTTGATTTCGTCCTTGTTGTATGGCAAGGTTCTGACAATAAGAAGACGGTCGATAAGATCTGGAGGACATCCATGAGGAACCTTGGTGTCGTCGTCAGAGCCACGCACGGTGGTCAAGCCTCTATTGGAAGCCAATACCACAATAGGGGCCATGGAGCTCTCCAAAGCACGGTTCAAGTATGTGAAAATCTCAACATCCAACATGTTAACTTCATCGATGAACAACACACCAGGAATCAACTCGGCCACACCTTGGTCAATATATTTGGAAACCACCTTGTTCACTTCACCTCTCAACTTGTCGGTAATTTCTGTTTTGCGCGGCTTCAACAACTGGCCCATCATTGATAAAACATCCTGGCCACCTTGTGGTCTGGAGTTCGCGACATCTAAATCGTGCAAAGTGACATCCTGGACAATCTCCTTCTTCTTGTGGACCTCACCTTTTGGCAAAGGCACGTACTCTTCAGCTTCCAAGTCGAATTCAGTGGCATAGGCGTCGGATCTTCCGACTCTCTTGACAGCACCGGTATTGGATTCAATATAGATGACATCCCCAACGGTGACTCTTTCTTTTTGGATACTTTCGTAAATGCTAGGATCCAATCTCAAGTTCTTGGTACCCTTGGCTGTCTTTAAACCTACAATTACATGGCTGATGGTTTTACCGTAACCTCCCAAAGGATTTTCGGCTTCTTCTGGAGTTAATTCAATGACTTCTCCCTCATACACTTCTTTGGTTTCTTTGATTCTCAAACCGATTGCTCTTCTAAAGTTTTCCATCAATGCTGCTGTTTTCTTGATTTCGGCAGAAAACAACTCAGATCCAACGATGGGACAAAACGGCACTTTAGGGCCCAATTCCTGCGAAATGGCGAGCGCCAAAGCAGTTTTACCTGTTCCTGGAGATCCAGCCAACAATATTGCTTTGCCGGACATTTTTTTGCTCTTGATTAAGTCAACAATAATTCCACAAGCTTCTCTGGCGTCGGCTTGACCAACAAAACCGCCTTCAACCTTTTTGGCTACTCCATGTTCGTCGAGTCCCAAACCTTTGATGTGGGTGTGGGCAGCGGTTCTGCTCTCACGAGCCTGTGTGTCCTTCACTTCATTAATCTCTACCATGATGCGGTCTTGTGCTGTAGATAGATATAGTTGTCTTGTTGTTTGGTGGTTGAAATTTGACTGGGTTTTTTCGATCACGTGGAGAGAAGAGAAGAGAAGAAATAGGGAGAGCTTGAGAACGCTGGAGAGACAGGAAGAGAACAACAGGATGTTTCGAGAGACAGAAGAAGCTAGCACGATAGTAAGAGTATTAACTTGAAGTGAAAGCATAGTGGTAGCGAAAATTGCCAAACGGTAATGAAGAAAGTGCATGGGACTGTCAATTCAAAGATTAGGCGGCGGTTGTAAAAATGCGCACAGTTTAGGGAGAGATGGCGGGAGATAGTGGACTGAAAAATAGCGCGGGCTCGCGAGCGAACTCAGTTTGATAGTACCATCGTGTAGCACTACGTGATCCCATAAGTGGTATGAAAAGTTCCTCAATTCCTTTTATGTACATTTTAATTGACCTCTATTAACTATTCATAGTCTACATCTTCATCTGCCAACTCCTCAGCAGGTGGTTCTTTTGGTTCTTGACTTTCACTCCACTGGGTCACATCGTCGATGTAACTCAATATAGTAGCTATTGAATTACTGTCTTTGGAGCAGTCTAATGGTAAGAACTGAACCATTCCAAAGTCATCCACCAAATTGGCAATTAGTTTATTCAATTTGGAAAATTTAGGATTATAATCTTCGTCATCATTTGCAAGTAAGAGCGGGTCGGGGTTCAAGAACTTCTTGAGCTGTTTTCTGCTATAATCATCCTTGATTAAATCGATTTTAGATAAAATGTTGATATGAGGCAATTCTAATAAAATCATCGCCGACATGGCACTTAAAGCTCCCGAGAAGAACTTGGAGTTATCCACAATAAATGGTGCTTCTAGCAAATAAGTAGCACATAAGTTGAAATTTAACGAGCCCTGTAAGTGTTTGACAATTGTAGGCAACACTGGAATATGTGTGTAGAGCTCGATCTGTCCTGGACAGTCGAAGATGAGATATTCGTCATTATAGTCTCCGATTTCCTCATCTAACCAATCGAGGTTATTAAGGAGGAACTCAAAACAATAGATAAGACCACCATTAGGACCGAGATCCATTTCTTCCATAACATCCTGTAATGAGATCAAGTCTCTTATATCAATGGTAAATTCGAATTCGGTAGCTTCTGCGGCTGGATCCAAATTTACTATATGTGCCCTTCTTCCTATCGATTGCATATGCGATATTATAGTGTTGCAGTAAGTGGACTTACCGACACCGGCAGGCCCGAGAGCGAGTATACCAACACGAGACATGATTTGCTTGGATATAGAGGGACTATTGTGAATAGATGGTGATGTAAGCAAGATGCGGATCCATCGCATGGACGGTCGTGCACATACCTGATGGCCTAATCAACCCGGGACGGCATATGACGCTGCGCATGCTCTGCAGCACCGTTGTTTGACAGTATTACGTAGAAGACATTAAATTGAATTGAACTTATCTATTATCTACACACTTTGATCACATATACGTGTTACAGCTATTAGACCACGCTCTCACAAATAACATAACAGCTTTGTCACTCAGGTAGACTCGCTTTAAAGAAAACTGCTTCGCAAATATTTGCAGCTAGTTTTGGGACCTGTAGTACAGAAGTAATACGGATGTGGATAGTCACCAGAATGAACGCTATATTAGTTTGGGAGTGATCAGTTGGTAATGATATATTAAAAGGATCTGATATCGCTATTTAAACGACACCAGCAATCGTCGTAGTCATTTTCCATCTGGATCATAACATCAATTCCACCCGCCAGAAATACATGCTCACACTGCTTCTTTAAGTGAACGATGTTCTCACCTCTATATACCTGAATATGTATGTATCCATTTAACGTATTGGAGGAATTGGGCCAGAAACGAGGCGTGGAAAACGACTTTACACCTTTGATCAGACTTATTTCATTCAAAACTGAGCGAATTTTAGACTCTTTCTCTGAAGACAACTTCAATAGTAAGGTTGATGCTGTAGATTTGATCAAGGGAACGGCTGAAACAAAGATGAGTAATGCAATTATGATGGAGGCCACGGGGTCAAAGCCATTCCAATTGAATAGTTTGGTAAGTATCGTCGAGAATACCACCCCAACTGAACCTAGCGTATCTGCCAATATATGTAAAAAAATTCCCTTCATATTATCATTCATTCCTTCGTCGCATTCGTCCTGTTTCTGTTCCGAATGAGAGTGTCCATGCGAGTGGCTATGAGAATGGCTGTGAGAATGACTATGAGAATGACTATGGGAGTGTCCATGCGAGTGGCCATGATCATGACCGTGGTTAAATGCAAAAATACCCACTAAATTTACTAGTAAGCCCAAAATGGAAACTATGATTAGTTCGTTAGTCTTTTGTAATGCGATTGGATTCCATAACCTGCCAATGGCTTCAAATATAATACTGCCACTGATACCGATGAGCAAAGTCCCATTTGTAAATCCAGCCAATATCTCAAAGTTTTTCAATCCGAATGGATACTTTCCATTAACATTAATCTCTTTCTTTGAAAGAATACCTGCAAAAAGACCTAGGGCCAACGAGGTACAATCTAATGCCATATGGAGCGAATCGGAAAGTAATCCCAAGGATTTGGACCTGAAAGAGTACAACAATTGGATAAACATAAAAGTGGTATTGAGGAGCAAAAAATTGAAGATAGCTCGAGTGTCTGAGTGGCTGAGCAATTCTTTTATGATCGATGTCAGATTGAGGTTTTCTTTGTCAGTATTAGCGGTAGTTCCCGGTATTTCTTTACCCAAGACTTCATACGAGCGATCTGCCTGGATAACCAAAGGCAAAAGAACATTGACTATTGTGACGAGATCAATACTATTTGACAAAACCACAAACTCTAGTGTAATGGCAAGTACAGATAGAAGCACTGAAACGAATTTGGTGCCCGTGAGATCGGATTCGTGGAGGGAAATCACAAATATCACGGATGATGCTAAATTCACCCCGATGATACTGTAACTAAGTCTCTCTTGATTAGCCAAAAGAAGTATAAGGGACGATACAACGCCTACAGCCCCCAACACCTTTATGTTTAGGCCATGTAATGTTCTTGAAATAGACGAGAGTACGAGTTTTTTGAAAAGGATTCTGAAACCAACCACCACTAATAAGTGGCCTAGGATTACCGTTAGCACTGAAAAATGATCCTGTGACTCATTATATGACACATAGATATCTATGGCTAGTGTCACCCATGTGTACAAGTTGTATTCATTAAGATAGAGTCCCAATAGCACTACCGATAATCTACTGGTGGGCAGGACAAATGAAGCCAAATAGATTAAAGAGACTGCTCCTATCATAAGCAAGGTAAGTGACGAGTTTTCTGAAGTACTTGAGGCAGTTACACTTTGTCTTTTCGAGCTCCAAGCAATTATATTGAAATTAACAATCACTTTGATTATAGCAAGAAATGCGGTTGCTAACGTAACCAGTACCGAGGCCACAGCCAAAACTGATGCAGCAGACATTCCCGCTGACCCTGACGGAACATATGCCAAGCTACACGAGAGCAAAATGCTGGGGAAGGCCACTAGAACTGGAAGCGTGTTGGCCAATTTTTGTAATGGGGAGAGTGCTGGTGCTTGCAGCGAGGACAAATCTTGCAGCTTTAACAGCTCAGACTTGTCTTGACACGTGTTGGGGCTGACGAATGGGTTTTTTATATAAGGAGATGGTTGCTGTATTCCCAACTGGCCTGGCTGTGTGGAGGCGTTTTCCGGAGTATGAGGGAAATCTGAAGACTGAGGAACTGGAGTATTGAAGCCATTCATATGCGTAGACTCTTCTTCTGTATCTTCTGGGGCTCCTGTGAGTTTACCAAAACTGAAAGAACGATTGAGATCCATCTCACTTAGTCCACTCGGCCCTCTGGCATGGCCCCTAGTGTGTGTGAAGTGACGATTTTTGTCGGTCATTCCTTTGAATTTGATTTGGAAAATCGGTCACCGCTTCTGTGATGGCCGAAATGCAATAAACTACAATTGTATATTTCGATGAATATTGGAGGGCCATATGGCTGTTGAGCGGTGCTGGAGCGTGTAAATTTGATGTTGAGGTTATACTCACGTGAGAGCGTAAACACCACGTAATGTAAACACTTTCAGGTACTATGCAGTACCAAAAAAGGGGACAGACAGATAATACATCTGAATATTACGTAGTGGTTTCTGCTATGTAATTACAGGCATCGAAAGGTACAGACTTCTGGGGAAGTTGTTTATTCTTTCATTAATTTCTTAGCAGGGCAAGATTGAATGCATAATACTCTGGAAGATTCAGATGAATGAAAACGAGATCAGATTATCTTCAGCATTTCACCAGTCGCCGAATTATACCCTTCTTTACTATCAAGGTACTCTTCAGTATAGCATTTATTCTTTCACCACCGACGCTGCTCACGTGTCCAACCGGAAGTCCTTATCCTAGCACGAGCGATGTTGTAACATAGATAGCGTGCCTTTTTCGCCTGATGCGAGTTCAACGAGGCGGGCCCTCGAATGTAGCCCTGTAACGTGCGAATAACGCCGCGAGAGGCGCTAATTACATATAACGTCGTGAGGGTTCTTAACTCTAAGGCGGGGCTTCAAGAAATGCTGCTGTTGCAAATCGGTGACCTTGCTTACCCCACTCGTAGTTTTAGCGGTTTTGCAGCCTTTTCCTTCTCGGACGAACTGACTCCGATTTTTTATTTCTGGGCCTCTCATACCAGGATTTACACTTTTTGCACCCATCAGTTTTAATCATACAAATCATTTTCTTCATCTAATTCTATACTATCTATATTCTATTGAACAACGAAATCCTCAACATCGAATCTCTTGGATGAAATACCCATCTTTCCAATGTAGTCTTTAGCATCATCGGACATTTTCTTGGCGGTCTTGTCATCCCAGCCCAAGTCTTTTCTCATGATTTCCACGACACCATCAACGGCACTTGCGGCTTCTCTAGCATTCAAGAATGCCAATCTGGTTCTTCTAGCAAGGAAGTCGATTGGGGTTCTGATGTATTCATATTTCAAAGAGTATCTCAATTCAGCAATGGTGAATGGTTCATCGAATGATTGGTAACTTAATTGGTTATCAGAGGAAGCTTCGAGTTCAGAAGGTTCAAATTTTTTTCCTGCAGCCAAAGTGATTGGCAATTTGTTGTAATCCGAATCGTGGTATAATTCCAAGATAAGAGCAGCTCTGGAACCGTAGTTGTGAGACAAGTGCTTGGCCAATTTCAATGGGATTCTGTATTCGTGAATTAATCTAGCGGAGTAGTTCTTGGAGTAGTCTTCACCACCGTTCAAAATGATGTTGTTGGTTTGACATGGTAACAAGTTGGAGTTCTTTCCATCGAAATCGAAAGTCTTGACCAAAGTGTCAACGGTTTCTTGGGCCATTTCTCTGTAAGTGGTCCATTTACCACCGGATATAGTGAGCAATTGAGATGGAGAAACTTGAACAAGGTGAGATCTAACAAGTCCTTGGGTAGAACCGGATGGTTCAGAGCCAGGAGGAATGGAGCTAGGGTCACGGGCTAAAGGTCTGATACCTGACCAGGCAGATAACACATCATCTCTCTGAACAGGGAAAACCATATACTTTTGCAACTCTTTTAGAATGTCTTGGATTTCTTCTTCAGAAGGATTAGGGTTTTCTGGAACTCTCTTCAATGGGGTATCGGTGGTACCAGCCAAAACCTTGCCTTGCCATGGCAAAAAGAACATGACTCTACCGTCAGAAGTGGCAGGATCTAACAAACCCATGTCTCTTGGACAGTAGTATTCAGGCAAAACAACGTGGACACCAGAAGATGGAACAATCATTCTTGGGGGTTGAGGTTCCTTTGGTGGTAAACCTTGAGGATCATTATCCATTTCCAAGATTCTGTCAGCCAAAGGACCAGTAGCGTTAACAACGGCAGTGGCGCTAATGTCAAAAGATTCACCGTTTTCCCTATTGTGGGCTTTGACACCAGTCAACTTACCGTCAGAGTCTTTCAACAATTGGTCAACTTCAAAGTAGTTCAACACAGTAGCACCTTTGTCAATAGCAGTAGTAATTAAAGTAGAGTTCATTCTAGCATCGTTGAAAGTACCATCGTGGTAAACACAGGTGGCCTTAATGTTGCTGTCGTCCATCATTGGGGCAATAGCACTAGTCATTTCACGGGAGAACACAGTAGAGTTACGCAAGTTTTGGTGACCGGCAAACCAATCGTACATCTTACAACCAATGAAGAAATAAGGAACTTGCCACCATTTATAAACAGGGATCATGATGGGCAAGACACTGACCAAGTGAGGAGCGGTTCTAAGCATGTTACCTCTTTCGTTAAGGGCTTCGATGACCAAGTCAAGTTGAGCCTTAGATAATTGGAAAATGGCCTTTTCCAAGTATCTAACACCACCGTGAGCCATCTTAGTGGATTTGGAAGAAGTTCCAGATGCGAAATCGGTCTTTTCCAATAAACATACATTGAGACCTCTGGTGACGGCATCCAAGGCAGTACCAGCACCAACGGCACCCCCACCGATGATGACGACATCGAACTTCTTGGTGTTCTTTATATTTTCAATAAGAGCTTCTCTGGATGGAGGAGCAGGTCTTTCTTTCCTCAATGGTGCGTAGCTATTAACCAATTGAGGAGGGTTGGGGGGCTTGATGAAGTCCGCGTAGACTATGGCGGCACCAACGACCGAACTCACACCAATCAACCCTTTTGCAAGTGGTGTCTTGAGGTAACGAGACATACTAGTATTAAATTATTGTAGTACAACAGGAGAGTAGCAACAAAAAACAATATAATTGAAGGCCTCGGCGTCTGGGATTCTGCCACTTTATATGAAATTTAACAATCCCGTTAAGACAGAAATTCGATACTCCGAGAGTGCGAGGAGAAAAGGAAGCAAGGCTGCACGAGGTTAAGTCGAGCCAGCAAATATAAAAAAATGGTTGACAAAATTTTGCGAGATCTGATTGGACCCTTCGGAGGATATCGGTGTGAGTGGGGTCGTCTAGGTACTAAGAGATGGGACAATAATCGGCGGAATAACACACCGCAAGCCATGATACCGCCCTAACTCAAAGCTTCTAATTTGTGAACTTGCATGTGGTTGGGTGGCACGATGTATAGGTGGCCCGACTTCCGAAGTCAGGGCCATCAACCGCGGTTCATTTGGACGGTCGCGGTCAGGCGGAGCCCCGGTCACGTGTACTGGCAACTCACCATTGCTTGACGCGCCTCGGTGACACAGACCCCCAACTGAGACGAAGCTAGATGCGAATCAGGAAAGTATCGCACATACGTATGGCGACAGGCAGGAGCAGGCCAATTACAGAAACTTGCTGTAGTGGCCATTCCTGTATCGCAAACTTTGTCGCAGCCAATGCTTCTCTTACGTAATTCCTCCCCGGCTGCAAAAAACTGCGCTCTGCGGAGGCTACAGTGTTCGTGGCCGCAGTTTGAGCCTGCGAACTCGTCGCATAGCATTGGAACGCACGTACATGGACTAGTCGACGGAATGCATGACAGCAACGAAATCAGTTACGCGCTCTTGGCAGTTGCTGTGTAGCAGATGAAAAGTGACTTGCTTCGTTGACAGGCACAACTATGTCGATGTCCGATCAGCTCCGCCAGATGGTATGTTAAGATGCCAAATAATATTTAGGCTAATATCACAGCAAACTTCCAGATGCAACCTAATGACGCACTCTTCGTCTCACTACTCTTCAAGTTTCGTCCAACTGGTATCTTCAATTCTGGGATATATGTTGTGCGACTAAAAATCTCACATCGAAAATACCTTGCACGAGAGGTTTGCTGACTGTAAATAGTGTCTTAGCCTTAGTGCCAATCCTCTCGCTTTACTCCGTATCGAAAAATAACTATCCGCACTATTTAGATCTCAAATTTTGTCTCACTCCAGTGTCTGACAATTTTTCTCACACTAGTGGCTCTTCTCCCTAATTCTTTCGTATTACCATCCCACCACAATGTCTTCTAAGTTGATGTTTTCTCCTTTGTCAGATCAAGATCTGTGGTCTACTTTTGCTACTTCGCTCTACCATATCTCTATGGGACCAAAATGTGTTCTCTCACTTACTAATACTTCGCTATCTCCACTTCCACGTGACCAAACCCGTACTTATCGGCGGTGTCCTCAAAGAAGCTAACAACAACCATGTCCGATTCCAGCCAGCAAGACGCCGTAGATCAGTTCAAGGCCATCTCAGGTATTGAGGGGGACCAGGACAACGACAAAATTAGCCAACTTCTCACGATTCACGACCGGAACCTCAACAATGCTATATCACAGTACTTTGATCTGGGTTTCGACGCCATTGGCTCAGCCAATTTAAACGCCAGCGCCAGCACCACCACGATAGACCATCCCGATGTACCAGACACCTCCAGTAGGCCTGATGCTGTCAATTTACAGAGTCAGATGTTCATGGACGCCATAATGCCTCGGCTTCCCAAGGCTCCCCGTATATCGTCTTCGTGGCACTTGGAAGTGGGGATCCATGCATCGTTATCGGAAAAGAATGATGAAAAGTCTGAAAAGTTACTTCAAGATGATTCACAATATCCTCCAGCTCGGAAGCCGGCATGGAAATCGTTCTGGATCATCCTCCTTATCATCCCCAAGACTCTTCTTCTGGTGCTCTTTTCAGCAGTCAAACAATTGTTTGGACTCAACCACGTTGCCAAATTGGCTCCCAACAGATTTCCTCTGGCATTCAACTATTCAAATTACCAACCACAACTCGAATGGGATCTTTCTGATAGGTCTGACTTCAACATAATTGATTCCGACTTCAATGCC
This sequence comes from Suhomyces pyralidae, assembly GCA_003706505.3. Classification (NCBI taxonomy): domain Eukaryota; kingdom Fungi; phylum Ascomycota; class Pichiomycetes; order Serinales; family Debaryomycetaceae; genus Suhomyces; species Suhomyces pyralidae. The sequence continues at coordinate 328,992 of PPLO03000008.1, read as the reverse complement.
GCATACGACTCCGCTCAAAAGGGCTATGTCTGGCTATTAGTGGTGCTCGTAAACGATTTAGAGGAAAGCAGACTGTTTACAAACACCTTAGTACAAGACTCTCACTTTAAATCCCTCTTCAACAAGGAATCGGGCACATATAAAGACACTATAATCTACATAAATAACGTGGAAACAAGCCGAGAAGCATATGAAATCGGCAAAACTTACAAAGCTAAACGTCTTCCATACATCATGCTCATAGGAAATGTGTCAAGTAACCCCCAGACTATTCTCAGTTCGATGTCCATCTTATACAAGTCCAACTTGGCCAGCCATTTCCTCAACCAAGAACTCCAATCTGCCACTTCCAGCAAAATCCTTCGTAATTTAGATAAGTTGCTTGAATCTTTCAGTCCCCAGATGATATCTGCGCGTTTTGACCAGCAGGAGATCGAATTTGCCAGGCTCATTAAGCAGCAGCAAGACGATGCTTATGTTCAATCGTTGGAGAGAGATCGTATCAAAAAACTCCAGAAGCAAAAAGAGGCTGAGGAGTCGTTGGCTTTGCGAACACTGGCTATTGTCCGCGCCGTATACTTGGACAAGCAGCTCCAAGAACCTTCATTACTCCAAGGAACTTCCCAAAGTTCCAGTCGTATAGCTATAAAATTGCCCACCGGAAAGAGAATGGTGGAAACAGTAGACGAGTCGCATCCAGTTTCGCGGATATATATGTATGTGGAGCTCGAACTCTTCCGTGCAAAGCAAGATACTGGCGAAGTGCAAGAGTGTTTGGCTGAGGCTACTCCTGATCATAACGACGAAGCAGATCTTATCACTGCTGATACTTATCATGAAAAATACCCATTCAAGTTCGAGCTTGTGCAACCATTTCCCAAGAAGATCATTGAATGCTCTCTGCAGCTTGTATCTGACACACCCGAATTAGCGTCTGGTGCTAATTTGCTCGTCGAGTATACAGAGGAAGACGAAGACCATGGAGATAGCTAGACTGGTGTCTAAGGGCAATTGATCAATGAACCTCGAATAATCGAAAACCGAGAGTCTAAATATTAAATCAAATCTTATATATAGCTTGTTCGACCTTTATAGATATCAATATTCCTCATATACGAGAGAAGTCCTTCTATACTTATTACTCTAGCTCTCACTATGGACCGGACAATAGGTCTTATTTTATAGTAGTGAATTTTATACTTTTCGCAGCAATTAACTGTTTCGATAATTTCTTTTCAACATTTGTATAGTATCCTACACAACTTGAAGGAGCTTAGGCGCTTCAGAGGAATATGTAGGAGTTCTGTCGCTCTTAAACCTCACATATGCTAAACCCGGCTACCGCTTGAGCTAAATCAACGTTATATCTGGCCATTTGTTAAGCATCACGTGCATCTGCATGCACTAAAGAAAGTCTAGTTCTTACCCCGATAAGGTTTGTCTTGGCACCTCAGCCTCTATTGCGTATAAGGCTTTTGGTTGAGTAGTTTAATCTCTGCTTAAACGACCATATTGTCTGTCAACAAACGGTCTCGCTGATACCATTATGCTAGGTATATTGACCTGACTTTCTGTACGGCTGAAGCATGCGCGAGTGATGCGGCTGGAGTACAAAGACGATAAGAAACCAGGCTACTGAGACTACTTAGAATTCACGAGCGAGCACTCCTGCAGTGTCGATAACTGATGCTTGGAATCGTAACATCATCACGCGTGTAGGTTTTTTGCCGCTACGGCGCTACAGTTTCCGCCAATCCTTCAAACTTCGAGTAAATCGCACCATGCACTCCACAGCAAAACACATTTTCAGCTGAAAGCACTGGTCAGCTGAAAGACCTTTGGATTTTCCAGCTTCACCACAACTTCAACTACAACACTCGTATCGTATCTCCCACGTTTATATCTCTATATATCCTACCTCTCTACTACCACTTTACTCTATGTACTACTGTCGCTCCATTATCGTGTATATCCGGATGTATCACGTGATACAATATTCACAACGAAAAGGAGGTGTCACTCAGACAGTTACCCCAGGTCAACACACAACGACGCAGCGGTACAGATCTTTTCAACTTCAATTATCATAGATCAGCCACTAATACTAAACGTGAATTTCCAGTTTGATAACGCCTCCTTTTGCTACAAAGAACTTGCGTTTCACTGTTCACCCCAGGTCAGCAATATAAATATCTGATCAGCACAGACTATCAGCAGCAATAAATTCATCAATTCCCATCGTATACTTTCAGTATGACAAGTCGCCAGTCTCGCTTGGATGCAGAAAAGCTCTCTATTATTCAAAAATCCAAGTCCAGAAGCCGTTCAGCTTCTCCCACAAGATCTCTCAACAGAAGTCGATCCTCTTCAGTTCTGAAGGACGAATTTAATAAAGATTTGAAATGGTCTATTACCAATCATGATCCACTGGAGAGAATTGTTAGCAAGAAGCAAGACAAGAGTGGCGACAGTGACGATCCTGACCAATTGTGGGATAATGAAGTCAGCGAAGAAGAACACATATCGGACGACGACACCAATGAAAAGTTCCAGTACGACGATACCGGAAACATTCTTCCCAACTTTGCATGTCATGACGAGAAAATCAACGAAATCTCCACTATTTTAGAGAATCAAAATTTGAGTGACCAATCAACTATAAAGCAATTGGAAGAGTTGACCGCAAACGAAAGAGGTTTTGCCAATGCCCAAAATATTGGAAAAAACGTTGATAAGAACGCTTTAGAGAGATTGGCCAGTGACAAGCAGAAACTAACTGGTCAAGAAGGTTTGGATCTTGACAAAACAGACCAAGATGCTTTTGCCAGACGCCAGAAACTCGAAAACTACCAAGCTTACCGTAAAAAGATTCTTGAGAGACAAGCGGGAGTTTCCGCATCTGGCAACTTCGAAAAGCTCAGCGGAGATCGTTCCGGTGACAAGAATGAGTCGAAGACTAAAGATAATACTGAAGAGGAAACCGACGACTCCGAGCCGGATTTTATGGTTCCGTACACTTCTGCTATTGAAGATAAGTTGGACAGCGAGTTTGCATCTCAGCTTAATGAAACCATCAAAGAAGGAGAAGTTGATTCCAATAAAGCACAATCTCGAGTTATACAAGTTATTACCAGAGGAAATTTCTTTCAGTTAATCAACCCTAAGGTCAAGCCCAAGATGTTCTTTGTTTGTATGGACTTTTCGCCTGAATCCATTTTTGCATTGGAGTGGTGTCTCGGAACCGTATTGGTGGACGGCTCGGTGCTTTTCATCATATACGTGATTGAAGAAAACGACAATAACCATCACTTGAAAGGTAATACCATCAATGAGTCTAGTAGAGAATCTTATAGATCAAACATGTTGACAAAAGCAAAACAGCAGGTGCTCAATCTCTTAAAATTGACCAAATTACAGATCCACATTGTCATTGAAATCATCCACCATCCTATTCCAAGACACTTAATTCTTGAACTTATTGATAACTTGCAGCCCACCCTAGTAGTCGTTGGATCGAAGGGACAAAGTGCCATCAAGGGTGTTTTGTTGGGTTCGCTATCCAACTACTTGGTGACAAAATCGTCGGTGCCGGTTATGGTAGTAAGAGAGAAATTGAAGAAGATCAATAGGTTCAAGTCAGGATCGTCGGTATTCTCCAACAACATCAAACCTTTGACATTATCGGAAGCTAGAATTGATTAGTATAAATATTTCAACTTTAGCTTTATCTATTTTAATCAGTATTAGTACTTAAATGAACCATAATAGTTAAGAGCACTTCCCTTTACCTTTACTAATGGCTAATATTACTGTATAATGACTTAGCTGCGTATGAACGGACAGTACTTCTGCTACAATTATGATAAACACTCTTTTTCTCATGCCCGCTGTATTAATAGTATACTTCTACAAACGTTTTGACTGTGAAACGTTTTCCACAATCTTGCCCTGGGCATTTTGGAGGCGAGACCAAAGTAGGATTCTCGATGCTAAAGCCGCTAGGAGTGTTCTTGGTTCGTTTAGGTCTATTGGCAATGTTTCGTACACACCTGCCACAGAAGACGTGCCCACACTTAGAACTAAAGATCCGCCTTGAGAGCTCAATATCGGCTGGGGTACACTGCAATATACAGAACCATGGAGCCTGGACTCGATACTCTTTAGCATACTTTTCAAAGTTATCACTGTACCGACTATCGGGCTTGAAATCCTCCGGTAATCCTTCGCCAAGACTCACACCACATAGTTCACATCCAGGATTGTACTCTGGCTTGATGTCATTGGTATATCCCTTTAGTTCATGCAGCGCTTGCTCTTTCTTCTCCTGGAGCGTTTTCCTATTGTACAAGTTTTCGTTAGCCAATCTCGAGTCCAACGCCAGCTCATTTTCTCGATCTATCCGTTCCATTATAGAGCTCTCTATCTCATTAGAATCTGGTCCAAACGCCTCATTGGGTGCAAACTCGGCAAAATCCATATTCTGTCGAAGCATTCGATGGAGATACAGTAGCAAGTTACGTTCACTGACATTTGACGGCAATTGTCGCCTTCCTGATTGACGTGTGTTTCTTCCTGTGGAAGAAAACGGTACCCAGAAGTTGTTGGGCATTCTATAACCTCCTCGTATGCCCGGTACACTTCTAGTAGCACCATTATGATGGACACCATATTGTGCCCCTGCAATTGCGTTAACCTCGTCAAACAGTGGCACATTTACTGGTCCTCTTTGGGGATTCCTCCTTGGAACTGGCCGGGGTCGAGCAATAGGTCGCTCATTGATTATTTGTATTTCGTCTGCATCCACCGGTTCTTGCTCCGGTCCACTCGGTATCCTTACATGGTTTAAATTAGGTCCGTCGTGAACCGTTAAAGGGCTGGGATTGGGGTTCGTTCCCGTTATAAGCAAGTCGTCCTCGTCTTCAACCTCCACCACCAGCTGGAAGGGAGTGTCACGTGATCTGGAGGGTTGTTCATGGTCTCTATCTAAGGGTGTTTGGATGCCGGGGAATGATATTGGGGTATTAGTGTGATTCTGAGGCAGTCTCTCGTCGTCGTCAGAGATCTCAATGATGCTTTCGTTGGCAGAATCGGGGTCCCGGCGCACATGCTGGTGATTGTGCTGGGGATCTGGGGCGGGTATCGAAGCATGAGAGTCAGAGTCATGATCCGAGTTCATTTTCGATGTAGATGGGTCTTGTATTTGTCGTACTGTGTTCATTGTAGTCCTACAGGAACTTTTTGAGGTAGAATAAGTAGATCAACTACTTGGCTTGGGAAGTGTTTGGCGAGAAACTTGGGAGATCTTTGGTTTGTTTGAGTACTGCTAATGTTGTCCGGAAATTATAAGTATGAAGCAAGGGGGATGATATAGTTTGCCTCTAGTTCGAGTATGTGTATTAATAAGTGTAGTAAGATATATGATGTAAATGTTTTTAGATGGTTTCGCTCTGCAGAAAAATTGCTGCCAGCGGCAAAGCTTAGAGAGGGTGGCGATAACAAGATTAGTAAGAGAGACAAAGGAACATGCGAAGATGTTCAAAGGTAGTGTCAGGTGGGGTATATAGTTGTACAACTGAGCTGAATGTACAATAGAAGCAGTGAAAAGGAGAGGGAGATCAATACTCAGGTTCACATCAGAAGAGTGCAGCATTTTGGTGGGAGCCCTCACTACTTTTTAGTGAGAATCTTTTGTGCAAGTTCAGTGAGAGTGTTTTAGTGAGAGTTTCAGTGAGAGAATTTTAGTGAGAACACAATTAGTCGATGATAGTTTATCCCTTATATCAGAAAGCTCAGCACGAGCAGCCGGGCCTTAATAGAAACCAATATATGCTTGGAGTAGAGTTTGCATTGTTTTCAGTGTAGAAAGGAACAGCAAACCCACTGAGATGAGCTAGGCGTGCCGAGGGATGACCTGCTTTCGAACACAGACCTAAGTAGCGCGGAATGATGAAAATACAGTACCGCGATTGTAGTTTCAATGCTAAGCACATGTAGGCGCACCGTAGCGAAGTTTGTGCGAAGTTGTGCGACGGTTACTCTTGCTACCACGAGCATCTCACGAGACCAGATCACAAGGCAAACTATTTGAGAGAAATGGAAAACCTTGCAACGTCATGTAGCTTATCATTGGAAAAGTTTACTTTAGTATGCTGGTATTGCTTTATTGTATACCTGCAATGACGAAGAAAATAGCGAGAAGTGGCCAGGAATAGCGCACAATAGCGAGAGTTCGCGAGAAATAGACTGAAAAGCAGGTGGTGTTAGACACGAGCAGCGAACACCCTCATATGTCCACTCAGCTTGACATGAAGATTTTCGTAATGTTAATTCGTTGATTCCTTTATCCATCAACACATTACACTACAGTCTGATTTACCATAATAATTCCAAAATTAAAACATTACTATACAATATGCATACAAACCTCTACTTCTTTAAACCGCTTCTGATATAACGACCAACAACCACACAGTGATCTCTTTCATAAGGTTCCAAGGTCAATTGTTCCAATGGCTTGATTCTTTCTTCTCTCAATTTTTGCACTTCTCTGGCAAAAACAGTTTCAGCATCAACAGTAGAGTCGATACAGTTGGCCTTGATGGAAATGACCACGGTACCTTGGTCTTTTAAGAACAAGTGGGAGTTCAATGCAATAATACGGGCTTGATCTGGTTGGGCAACATCGGCGAAAACGACATCAACCATACCGACCAACATACGGTATTTTTGTGGGTGACGAGCATCGTCAATGATAGGGACAACATTAGGTCTCTTCTTGGCCATACCGATCAATTCTCTACCTGGTCTGTGAGAGAATTCGACGGCGTAGACGGCACCTTCAGGTCCTACAACATCAGAGACGTAGGAGACAGAGGTACCGGAAGCAGCACCCAAATATAACACTTTCTTACCTGGAGCAATACCCAATTCGTCAATACCACCCATAATACCGGCAGCCAACTTGGATCTGAAAGGATTCCAGACACGGTATTCGACCTTGGTTGGGGCTTCACCTTCTACCTTGGCTGGTTCTTCAACGGAGATTCTCTTTTCACCGGCAACAGATTCACCTGGAGCAGAGTTTCTGGTGACTAACAAATCCTCCTTACCTCTGGCGATGAACACACCAGCGTGTCTGTGTGGTTCAATGACGACCTTGGCACCACCTTTAGCGCCACCTCTGGCACCACCTCTAGCACCACCACGACCTCCACGGGCACCACCACGGGCACCGCCACGAGCACCACCACGGCCACCTCTGGCACCACCACGTCCACCTCTGTCACCACCGAATCCACCTCTGGCACCACCACGGCCACCGAATCCACCTCTGGATCCACCACGACCACCGCCGAAGCCACCTCTTGAAGGTCCGCCTCTTCCTCTTGGAGCACCGAAAGCCATTATGTTATTGTATTCTTTCTATAGCTCGAAATATCAACAAGTTATCAAAAATTGATTACTATGTTGCAATATGAATGGGATAAACTATCTGAAAAATTTTTCTAAATGTTTTTGGATATAGACAATTGGTGTCCGGGTAAGAAATATCTTACGTAAGTTTTGGCCTTCGCTTAGTCATCTTCGTATGAATGCCATTGATTTCAAGCACCCACAACAGATGCTGTAGGGGGTAAAATAGGCCCATACTCTGTAATTTATATCTATCATTCCTCCTTTATGGCTGAGTCAATTTTGGGCTTATCTTTACACCTGTGAAATGCTCCAGAGAGTCACTTAGTCTAAATTAAAGGGGTAAAAATAAATAAAGTACAAGCATTACGTGGCCAGGATTTCAAACTATACCAAACTTGAATCACCCATTATTGAGTGCCTCATATATATAATACCTTGATTTCAGGATGATTCGCCTATCCAAGTTTGATTTATGGCAATCTAAATATACAGATATCATCCTCCCACGATGCCCATCATGCGGCTCATATCGACGAAAAATCACGTTTTTATCACGCGCTCTCCGCATTCTCGACCCTGCGGTACATCGCGCTTGATGCTCAACGGGATTTGACAGCCATTTGCAACACTCTTCTTGGTCTATTGGAGCAAAACCTCAATGCAATACAAAATCATTCATTTTTGTTTTTGGAGTTACCTATACGACTCTCAAGTCTTACTGATGCTTGCCTAAACTCGCTCGCACCCTATGCCAGGTTATGGGCTGGGCTAATCGTCAAAGTTTTACTGGCTCGGAAAGATTACGCACGTGACCGGTCCACATGGGGCCTTCTATCGCACGGATGAAACACTTCCCCCACTTATAAAGGGCACGTAGTTGGCTAGCTCTTTCAAGTAGTAATGGGCTCCAACAGCATATTTGGCTCCTCGAGCCTTCTTATTATCGTCATCGGGACTTTGTTCACCGGTGCAGCTAACTCCTTATTTACCAAATACCAAGATAACCAATGTGTCAAGTACTGTGACGATCCCGCCAAGCGCCAAAACTTCGAGCAGCCTGCCATTCAGTCATTACAGATGTTTGCCGGAGAATTTTCTATTCTTTTAGTCTACTATTTAATCTACAACACCAGTCTCTTCAGAAAGAAGGGGTATACCGCTATCAACGATCCAGAAGAGGGGAAAATCTCGCTTTGGGAGAACGCGGTGTTGTCAATTCCCGCTGTTTGCGACTTGTGCGCTACCACCTTGCTCAATATTGGGTTGGTTTACATTCCGGTGTCTGTCTACCAGATGAGTCGTGGATCCAGTGTGCTCTTTGTAGCGATCTTCTCGGTACTTTTCTTGAAGAGAAGAATCACCAAGCTTGAATGGATCAGTTTATTCTTTGTTACATTGGGCATTGCTGTTGTTGGTTTAAGTGGTTCCAGTGGTTCTGACTCTAGCGAAACCTCTAACGAAAGCTCAGCATCGATCTTTTTCGGAATTTCCTTGGTGTTGGCAGCCTCAGTATTTCAAGCCATGCAGTTTGTGTCGGAAGAACATATTTTGGCCAGAAACTCCATCATGCCTTTGAAATTGGTATACTGCGAAGGATTCTATGGCTTCGTGATATTAGCAGGCATTATGGTGATCCTCGACTTTATTCTTGGTGCAATTCAACCAGCATCTAAATTTGAACATTCTCTGTTTAATATTGTGGAAGCTGTTACACAGTTCACCACAAACCGTGAGGTTTTGATCTCATCCATTTTCATCATGATTTCGATTTCTGCATTTAACTTTTTTGGCATCTCCATTACTCAACGCATGTCGGCCACTTCCAGAACTACTGTCGACACTTGTAGAACTATGCTTGTGTGGATCTTTGCCATGGTAATGGGCTGGGAATCGTTCAAAATTCTTCAATTTTTTGGGTTTGTGCTTTTGGCTTTCGGAAGTCTCTGTTTCAATGGAGTCTTGGTTCCTGAAGAGTGGCGCTTCGTACCAATATGGTTGAAAACCCCATCGCCTACTCTCTCTGTAGCTTAAATCAATAGATAGCATTATATGGGCTCTACTGTAGTATATCACGTGGATGTTGTCGTGCGCGCGCCGCCAACACTTTGCCACCTCTAAAACTCACCACCAAACAGTATTGATAAGAATCAGCGAAGATGGTAAGTAATAGATGTAGCACAGATCCTTGGAGCAATACTAACGTTCAGTCATTGAGAATAATCCCTGAAAACAAACAATCGTCGGAAATAAACTCGACCTCCTACGGTGAAGCAGCCGAACACGCTCCTGCTTTACAAGATATATTAAGAAATGGAGAAGGACCAGTAAATTTGGCATCCAAAATAAACAACAGACATCCATTGGAAGGAAGAATCTCCAATTGGGAGCAGACACAACAAGATACTCGGATGGAGATGTACAGAAGAGTTTTTGGTGCTGGTGAACCAATCAGAAGAACCATGGAACTTGAGATTGTGGAGGCCACCGACTTTAAACCAAGTGTTTTAGGCGGCGCCAGCAATGTGCATCGTGATATCTTACTCAACAAAGATACTAGTATAGACTGGGAAGATATATATGATGGAGGATTTGAAAGCGGAGCCAATGTCAAGGATTTCCACAGTGAGATGGAAAAGAAAGTAGGTATTTAAATAATATTACGAAGATACGGAGAAAGACAATTTGCTATTTGTAGTTACCATGTGGTTATGTCGCAGGTTCCTAGCTAGTCTTTCTTGGAAATACATGCTGAACTATTGCATTGTCCTACTTAGGCAAGATTTTCATACGTTTTGCTCGCCGGTTCGCCCAGCCCTCGCTAGAGTTCCCGCGAAAATCAGCTGAGCTCTCGTTAGAAGTCTCGCTAGCTCGGGAAAGCCAACACCCATACCCTACCTTCGCTACCTCATGTAGACACCCTATAGCAACACAACAGTGTCAGCCTGCGAACGTTTGAGCGTAGTTATGGAAAACCGCTTTAGCTTCGTACATCTCATATTCTTAACTGACAATCATGTTTCGCACCCCCACGCTCTCCCTAAACCTGTCACTAAACAAATCAAATAAATAGTTTTTCCACGTCCAAAGTATAAAAAAAATTTTCAATTTAGAACCATAAAAAAGATACCAAGTCTATCTACTCTCACCAAGGCATATAGGAACTTTAGTGATCCCAGGCATACTTCCACAAGCATTTATAAAACCAACCAAAACAGCATCCCCCATTTATTATGTATAGGACCCGCAACGCCCATGACGACCACTTAGTCGGCACCATTCCATTGAACAAAGGCAGTAAGCGATACACCATGAACGAGGTGTTTGACGTGTGGTATGAAAACCAGGAACAGATTTTGAATACCTCACAATTACCTGTGAAGGCCGGAGAAAACTATAAGGTATTGAACCCCAAGGAAATCTACCATTTGAAGTTGGCACCCAGAGGACTGGATCACCTCGATCAGAGCATCGCCGCAGAAGAATTGGACATGAAGAATTTGACTCTCGACACCCCCGAACAAGACCCCATTGCACCTGATCTCGCCACCAATCCAGCTACCCAAGATGGGACCAGTCTCAATGCTAACTACGTGCCCACGTCAGTAGGCTCAGACTCTGGTTCGGGCCACGATTCAGTGTCCGGTCTGGTTCCTGGTTCTACACCTGTATCGCAATTACCCCCCGGCCTAACAAAATCGGCATCCAGCGCACCAAGCCTCTTGACCTCGGACAAAATTGAGTGGTTCTACCTCGACCCGCTGGGCAACGAGCAGGGCCCGTTCAATGGAGACCTCATGCAAGAATGGCTCACGGGAGGGTACTTGGACCTTGAGTTACGCATTCGTCGTCGCGAAGAACAATCCTACAGCTCATTGAAGCAATTCTGCGACGCGGTGCAAGACTACATCCACCCATTTAAGGTCCCTTTGCCCGATCTCAGTGTCGGGGGGGCGCCAAGCCAGGGCCAATTCCCGCCGTTCATGAGTGGCCATCAGCAGCAGGCTCCGCAGACTCAGCTCCACCCGTTCTTGTCCAACGGCATTGGCGCTGGCGGAATGAGACTCAACACCCAGTCCAATCTCTTTGGTCTGGACTTCATCAACCACGACCCATTTGCATCCAGCCCACTTACCCCGGGTCAGCCTGGCTACTCGCAGTCAGGTTCCACCCAGTTTGGCTTGGATCCAATGAACCATTCTAATTTGGGGTTCCCGCTCAACATGCCTACATTGCTTCAACAACAGATCCAGCACCAGAACACCCAGCCTAGTTTGTCGAGAACTAACCTGGGCTGGGGTATGGATAGCTCTAGTTCGCTTATGAACACCCCTTCGACTCCTAGCGCCGTGTTGCCGGGCCAAGTCTCGCAGCCCACGCCCATGTCTCCTTGGTTGACCGCAGCACCTTCGTCGCGCGTCAGCTCGCCTTTTGTTCCTGCCTCCAACATCAAGGATCCCGAGCCTAACGCGCGCGATGATCATGTGTTGGACTTACATGCGCTGGTGGTCACTGGAATCTTGACCGATGGTGATGATGAAAGACCCGCACCTTCGCACTCGCATTCCGTTCCCGAACCTGTTGAACCCACACCTGAATCAGCGTCTGAATCAGCGCCAGCATCAAAAAATGAACCCGCACCAGAGCCAACGTCAGAACCGGCACCAGAACCAGCACCAGAACCTGAAGTTTCCAATACTCTTAAGAGTGATGTGGTACAAGATGCTACTGAAGAAGGTGACAAGGAACCACAACAACAGCGCTCTCTGGTCAGTCCAGTGGTTGAAACCCTCAAGCCTGCCGTTCCTTCTCAGCAAGAATTGGCTCCATGGGCGTTATCCACTAGCGAATCACCAGCATTGACCCTCAAGCAAATTCAAGCTATGGATGCCGAAAAGTTGGAAAAACAAAAACAAAGCCAAGCACTTATTCGCGAACAATTCCAAATCCAGCAACAACTTCAAAACTCATCATCTGCCGGCACATGGAACGAAGAAAAGGCTCCCGAGCCATTTCTTCCGAAAAGCTCCAACTGGGCTAGTGCTCCTGCTGTCACCACCACCCTGAAAACTTTGGCCGAAATCCAAAAGGAGGAAGCTGAAGCTGCCAAGGCCAAGGCAGCCAAGTCTAAGGCTGGTAAGACCGCCGCTTCCAAACCAGTTTCCTCGTTCGCAAGCGCTTTGGCAAATTCTGTACCAAAAGAAACTTCAGCATGGACCACTGTGCCAAGTAAAAAGGCACCTGCAGTCAAGAAACCAGTTGTTCCAGTCGCCAGTACGGGATTACCTGCTTCTGCCAAGGCTAACCCACAGTTGTTACGTTCTGTATCTGCTGCTAGACCAACTACTTCATCTACCAATTCCAATGCTGTTAGAGAAGACTTCTTGATCTGGGCTCGTTCCTCAATGACCAACTTGTACCCTACCGTGTCGAAAGATGACTTGTTGGACATTTTTATCTCCTTGCCTACTACTAGTGCCGAATCGTCATCTTTGGTTGCCGAAACTATCTACAGTTCTTCTGCTACAATGGACGGTAGAAGATTCGCTCAAGAGTTTTTCAAGAGAAAGCAAAAGGTTGAACAGCAAATCGGCAAGAGCGATGAAATCGCATGGTCTAATGCCATTATCTCCTCTGCCGATAAGTCGATCACTGTAGATGAAGACGGGTGGAGCACTACCGTCAAGCCCAAGAAAAAGGGCAAGAAATTGTAATTTCTCCAGAAGATGAAAAATTTGGCTGCGAAAAATATTCCAATAATAGAAAAACCGCCCTTCCCACATTGCAGCACTCAAAGGATTAGGTTCCCATTAAGGTCATCAAATAAACAATAGGAGCTTGCATACAAAGTATATGTAATTGTAGAGACATTCGTAGTCCATTGGATTGACAGCTAGACTCAAGCGTAGATAAGCTGGAGTCGCGATGGCTGCGGAGCAAGAAGTCTCGTCTAACTGGCATAGCCCGCGCCACACGTGATGTCGATGTCTCGTCGATCTTGCGCTAGATCCAAACGTAAATTGTACAAACGTGTTTGCTATCGACTACGTAACTCAATGATGTGGTGTTTTTTCAAGTCTGGACTCAAAGTGCTTTTGGTGCTACAAATAGCGGCTGCTCTCTATGCGGTTTATGTCAAAAATGGCTTAGATTTGTGGACTGAATCACCTTCCAAGATTCAAGAGCTAGGTGAAAGCTTGGTAAAGAAATCGACTAACTTCTATGACCAGTTGGCTTCAACTGAACCTACTGAAATCACGATTCAAAGTGTTTTGCACCCTTACATGAAGCACGAATCTGAGATCGACCGCTTATCGCAGGGTATCAAGAAGTATCACAAATCATCCAACGATGCGCTCCTGCAGGCTTCGGAACAATTTAGTGCAAAATATGCCGAGTTGCAAAAGTCCGTATTTTTGAGAAAAGACGTCTACCAGGTGTTGAAGAAGCTTCAACAAAGAATTCAAGACAAGTCGGAAGAAGTAATTGAGCTTACCGAAAAGGAAACTCGATTCTTGAATGACAAGATCGCCCAATTTGAACAATCGGGCTTGGGATCTGCGCAGCACAAAGTGACCAAATTCTTTGAAGGGTTCCCATGGATTTTGTAATTTTCAGCGCCGATTGAACTATGTAGTTTAACCTTTACCCGTACATTGACACAAAATTGTAGCACAGGCGTTAATCTAGTTTAACGATTTTATAATTTACGTGGCTGCGAAAAAAAGTCCATGCTCATAACATATTCTTCGCTCATAATTCCATTGCCTCTTGTTTATTCCTCTGCCGGGTACTCCCGGTCTTCTATATTACATTATATACATTTTTATAGTCTGTCGAGCTGTTGGCTCAACAGAGTGATGGCATCATCAGGTTTTTCGCCCAAAATTTGGGAAATGATATGGACATTTTCCTGCGGCACCATTATAATACCAGACTTGGCCATAGACAAGTAGTTCATTTCAAACACGTACTCACCATTGCGGTTGTACTTCTCGAAGCCATTGATCAACCTACTTGACACTCCCGCGACGATACCGGTTGAGTCAAGCGGTAATTTCTGGAAGTCTATGGTCACAGGTATTATGATGTCTTGGGTGGAGCCTATGATATTTTTGAAATCAAAGCCCATACGAGCCCTTTTCCGGGACGATTTTGGCAACACAAGAGACACCTCATTGATTGAAGTTCTCGTTATGGCGAAATATTTGGGTATGCTGGCGGCCAACGTTATGACTCTTGCAGCTTTTAAGATTGTGTTGTTAACTTCACCGGATCTTGCACCAGTCAAAAGTAGCTTGGCACTGGTGTTGATTATGGGTTGGATATTTGTGTTGGCAAAGAGCCGAAAGGTATCGGCCTCGAGCTTGGAAATGCTATCAATTGTCTCATGAGGGATATACGTATCAAACGAGCCTGCTACCTCTGTGCCATACGAGCCAGGTTCATCAGCGTATGAGCTTGCAGAGAACGACAACCCGTAGTGCGGAGGAATATCCATACCATGACATTGGTCATCAACATCATCCACGTTAGTAAATGTGAAATTCTTTCGCGTCAAGATATGAATAACCTTATCTTTGAATCTGCTAGGAACCAACACTATGTCGTTGAAATGGCTCGAAATAAAAAACAACGAGATGTTGTTTTCTGATAACGGTTTCGTAAGCTCTAATATACCCGCGCTACTATCCATCGCCCCGTCAGTATCCACCTGTAAGTTCAAGAAACTATCCTGTAATCTCTCTACTCCCTTGAGATCCAACTGTTCGCAAACTTGAAGGGGCTCTTGAAAGTATATATCCATCAATATACTGGAACATATGATAGTGCATTCAACAGGGGTAAAAGCAATGTGAAAGAAATAATTGTCTTCCTCCTCATTTTCGTATTCGGACTCTGAATCCGAAGACGACTGTGCTCTACTGTTGGCTCTGTGTTCCGCTAACTTGTTACTGAAGTCGGTACTATGTCTGTTGCTGGAATCCTCCCAATCATTCAGAACCTTACTCGAGTTGTCCACCCTAGTGCTACTTTGTTTGTCTGAACTGGAGGAGTAAGTGGAGTGTCTTTCGTTAGAAGAATGAGTCCCGGAAGGCCAGCTTTGGGTATCCAACTTGGGGTCCAGAACATCGAGATACTCACCGGACTTGTCGTCAAATTTCTCATCAACTTCTTCTTCTTCATCTTCCGAATCGTCATCAACTTCATCTTCTGACGCTCTCGAACTATTTTGGGAGCTTTTGGATGACTCATGGTGCAATAGTTGCAACACTGAACTTGTAAATAGCCAATACTTGTCCCTCGGAATCGAGAGAATGGACAACTTGTGGGGATTCAAGTGCACATGGGTATTCATTCTGTCTATTTTACAATCCAGAGGCACTCTTTGATAAGGGTGCTCTACTTAAGTATGAAAAGATAGCACCAAACCAATTGAAAGGTGTTGTTGAAATAACTGAATTTGTTTTGGTTTTAAATTGTCAACGAGAAGAGGGGATAAGGGGCATTACTACTGTTATGTACGTTACTAGGAAATCCTTAGTTTAAAGTTAATCTGATCTAACGAATACAAAATTTTTTGGAATGTTAAGCTATTTTATCTGTGAGGATAGTGGCGTCAAAAAGGGAGCCACTTCGTAGCGATAGATCCGAAGCATGAATCGCGGACGGGTTACGGATAAGCCTACAAGGTGAGTGTATAAATTGCTATCTAACGTATTTGTGGCTGTTGTATCAATGGCATCTAACAATTTAGCTTCTCCAATCGAGATCACTACCAAGAGATCGACCTACAAGTGTTGAGCCTACGTTGTTAACAACTAAATCTGCTTGCATCACTACGCCTATCTGACCGAAATTGGTCCGTTGTTCACCCTGTCGGATCCTTGTTCCCTTGCCTACCAATAGGGGCCTGCGTTGTAAGTGCAACTTTTACCATTCACAAAGCTCTTGATATGCTATTGTCTTATTTTGTGCGAGTCTCTCCGATATCTCCGCCGCATTTGGACCCGTTTGAACCCGTTTGGCCCTCATGTTTGTCTTCTCAACGTGCTAAATATGCGTGTGAAGGTCAAGTAAGACGTAGCCTCGGGCTGTGGACCACGATACCCGCCACAAATTATTCTTTGAACATAGTAGCACTTTGCATCCGTTACTTAGGATACCCTGCAGATCCGCACTCTCCTTATCTGTTGCTTGCTGATTTCGGATCACTACTATCACTATCTTTAATAAAGCGGTGGCGGGACTATGCCTCAGTTTCCCGCTCCCTGTGTTCCACACTTGGGCTATTTCACTAAGCCGTTTTAACTCAGAATAAGCCCATATATTTGTAGCCAAAATGATTGCCGCCAACCTCCGCAACTAGACCCTGGCATATGAACTTGCTATCTTGGTCAAGCCACATGTCTATCTGGGGCTTGGCTAGCATGTCCAGAAGACCCACTACTGCTACAATATGGAGACTACGTAGAGAAGTACTTAAAATCTGTATGAGTGCTCGTAGTAATTTCTTATTGTCATTGGGACACTAACATTTTGTCCTGGGGAATCTGTGGGATTCTAGAACACATTTTTGTAGTTTTTTTGCATCTTTTCATAATTGGTGCAATACAAAAATAATGATTTACAAAACCGTTATCTACTCAGAAATTTACTCTATTTACGTGAGTAATTTAGATACTTTACTGTCTTCCTATACCTCAGCCAAGTTTTGTCGCTCGTAGAATGTCTCGTACAATTCTATGGCTTCCTTTTGAGATTCAATTGAACTTTCAATGAATATCTCCACACTGTTTCTGAAGTCTTCAATCCTACCAAATTCAAAGTTGGCTAATTCCGACTTTATGGTTTCGCTTATATTGTTGAAGTTCTTTTCGTAAAGCTGGGTCTTTTGTTTCAACTTGTCAACTTCAAACGCCAATAAGTTGTTCTTCTCTACTTGCATCTTATATTTCTTGGTCTGCTTGTCAAGTTGAGCCAGTTTTTTGATTAAATCTTGATTGAACGTATGATACTGTTGGTAGATCTTCGATCTTGTTTCAAACACAAACTTGATTGACCCGATAATTCGGAGATACTCTTCAATAGTGAATCCCAATGTCAACTGATCCTGCAAGTTAATTCGGTCCAAGTTCTCCTTGAGCTTTAGTTGAACTTCACTAAATGCTGAAAGTAGGTCCGAGCTTACCTTCAGTATTTCCAATGCTGCAAGCTCATCAAGAGCCAACAGCAACTCATCCAATATGCCTACCAATTCAATTCTTTGAGTTCCGATGGATTCAATGGCGCGGTAGAAGCTCTTGAGGTTATGCTCCAAATCTTCAATATACTGCTTTTTCTCGCTAAAGTATTCTTCTGGCTCGGCAATCTTGTTGGACATAGAAAACAACGATGTCATAAACCCTCTATTCCCTCCCAAAATAGGTGCTGAAAGTGTACTACTCGAGTTGACTGATGAAGAATCGACGCTGTCGCCATTACCATCACCACTACCATTGTCCAAAAATTCATTATTTTGGGTGGAAGCTCCCGATCCACTTTGTCTTTCACGTTCCCTAGATTCATTAACAAAGTCATCACTAATCAAAAACATCACAAAATCAGGATCATTACTCAAAACTTCAACCAGACTGATCTTATTGAGCATTTTCTCCAACGATAAGCGTCTGTTTTCGATAAAGTTTTCGTTGAATCTGCCAATATATGTCTGTTTGGTGGGTGGTGGAGGGATGATTCTGCCTGGATGGTTGTTTTGAAGTTGATGATAAATCCATCTGAAATCTTTATATCTTCTCGTCACAACCTTTGGTTCAGGAGTTACTGGATAACTATTGGGGCTGGTATTATTATTTTTGACCTTCAAGTTGTACACAATATGGGCACTAGTTATATCACCAACTTTCATAGGATCTCCTACTGATATCTCTAGCTTGTTTGCATCTGGGGCTTCTGGTTCCATTCGTGCTTTTCGGGCCTCAACTGCTTCCTGGCTTGGCACAGGCAATTCTTTATTTTCGTTATCTTTAGGAATCTCGTACAAAGGAGAGTTTGCTTCTTGTACCAACAAATCTGCCCGATTGTTTGACTTGATACTGTGATCTATGGATTTCAGGTCATCTGAGCCTCCAAGAGGTCCCAAAGGATTGCTGGTGGTTTCTTCTTCCGGTACCGATTTCCGTCCATCCAAGTGCTTAAGAACGGTCTTGGAAGGAAATCTTCGGACACGCGGGTTGTTTCTGTACGAGTGACTGTTTTTAGATTTCGTAGTCTTATTGTTATTATTTTGATGCTTTGGAGCAGTTGTTGGGTCATATTTAATAGGACTATCTTTGATGTTGAATAACGACTCGTTGGGGTTTACCTTTTTAGGACTGACAATTGATGATGATGCTAAAAGCAGGTCATCTCCTTCGGCTCCACTTGTAAGTTCAGAAAGAAGATTGTTTTTATGTTCCTCTCTCTCTTCTTTTCTGAGTTCATTAAGTTGTTCTTGTTCTGCTTGGTTAGTATAGTTGTTACCAAATTGATTGCTCTCGCTGGTTTCTTCATTGTTATAGGCTTTATCGTCGTCATCGGATTTATCCTCTTCTTTATAGCGATGATCGTTTATATTAAATTCATTGAATCCGTTGGTCAATTCGTCTGCTGGTGGTAGAATCCCACTGACTCCAATTGATCCCGATGCTCCCAAGTTTCCAAATATGGATTGTGAATTGGGTGATATTACATCTCCCCAGTGCGATGTACTAAGGTCTTCGTCATCCATGTTGTATTGCTCTGTTATAATGTTAGATGTTCGAGTGGCACTTGATCTTTATCTGGAGTCGTCACTGAAAGTTGTTGGAAATGTTACGTAAGCGCTTAGTCACCAAATTGTTGGTAAGATCGCCCGTACTGCCGACAGTTGAGTTGGCACCTCTGGAGAGATGATAGTAAGGAAAGAAGGTTGGACTAACACCCGAAGTATTGTTTACTTCCAGACTTGGATAGCTGGTTTCGTAGACTAAATAGTAAAAAAAAAGAACCGGGGCATACTGGGAATTGAACCCAGGGCCTCTCGCATATTTGGAAACCGAAGTCGCCCAAAGCGAGAATCATACCACTAGACCACACGCCCGATTATTGATTTTGAAGAAATGCTTTGAATACTTGTGTTCTTAGGTATGTACAAATTTTTGACAGATTTCTAGTAGCCTAATACCGCTCTAAACAATTTAAGCTAACGAGTATTGCAAACTGTCTCTCACGCAGTTACTATGTGCTTCACATACCTGATATAATGAAGTACACAAAGAAAATTGACAATTCTTGTTAAGGTGGAGTCGAGAAATTCATCACTCAACTTTGCGATATTGCCCCAACGTAGTTCTACACCAGCAAATGTAACTGTTGAAGATATAAGTCGATAACCTAAAGTCTGGTAGTTTTCAAATATTTACAAGAAACCTTCAAAAATTTATCAAACTTTTAAGCTGCGAAAGGAGCGCAATTAATGTTAAAGAAATTTCATATGTATCACTAAATATTAAAAACCTAACTCTAACTTTTACATAAATCTATTTAAAGAAATTTGCAGCAGCTTTGACGTCATCCACGTTTAATAGATCTGACTTTAAGGTGAACAAATCCTGTAAATGAGACTCGAGAACATTTACAGGCCAGGTGATATCGCCCCAAATTCTAGTCTTGACACCATAATTGTGAGCCAAGTCAAAGAAAGCACCAAGCTTACTTTTTTGCTCACTTGTGAAACTACCATACTTGGCGGTAGCCCAGTCATCTTTACCCAATAAGTCTTCCATAGAGCCACTTGCAACTACCGAAAGCTTGGCAAGCTCTTTCAAAGTCTCATCGTCAGATGAACCGTTAAATTTGGTTAAGTCTCCGTCCAAGAAAAAGTAACGCACTTCTTCTTGTTTGACTAGTTCGGTTGGCAAATTACCAGTGAGGGTAAGTATAAGCGGACCTGGCACAAAAGTATCAGAAGTAGCATTGTAGTATGCAAGATAATCTTTGTCAATAAATGGTTGCAACAAGGGCTTGAGAGCCTTATAGGTAGAATTGGGATCGGCTTTTACGTCAAACCAAAAGTATAACGGAGTTTCCGGTTGGTTATAAAAGACACTATACTTGGAGTCAGAGTGTTCTAAATTCGGCGAATGATCATTTTTGGAGTTATCCACAAAGGTAAAGTTGGGATTGGACGATTCCAAAAATTGATAGAGTGGATTCAAGTATAGGTTGAAAAGAGTATTGATGGGCTCCAAATATACTTGGTTGTGGCCCACATATATCTCGTTACTGCGAAAGTACTGTTTCTGAACACTACTGGACTGGGTGCCGTCATCTGTGGTTTCGGTCACAGTTCTTTCCAACTCGTATTCGTCTGGAAAGTGCCAAATATCACTCTCAACACTTTGACATCCAACGCTCAAAGCGTCGAATAATGGATGAATTCTCCAGTAGTCATTGTGTGAATGTAACGGTTTGACGTAAACATTGCGGTTTAACGATTCTATGGTGTGATTGAACGGCAAGATCGGGGTAGTATCACTGTTCCCGTCGTAGGATAACACAGATGGTACCAGGCGTATTTGAACTGGTTTGAACACGTTGATCATTATTAGTGGTGGTGGGGTATAGTCGAATTTACTATGGAGCTATCCAGCCTTATGTATGGGGTCCAATATGGTGTAGAAGATAAACGTGCTGGGCGTTATTGAAATTGCTGCACAGACCCCACACGTGCCCGTATATGCAGTCGAGGTGTGTCATTTCGCCGACTTACGCCGAAGAGAATGTTGATGTATCGACACGTGCCCATCATTCGACTACCCACTCAGCACGTGATAAGACCGCCTCATCGTGGGCAATGTTTTGATAGATGACCGGTGGTTGTCGATTATTGTGGGGGAGGGGCGATAGGAGGGGCTACGTACAGTGGATATGCTATTCATTCGCTGACGATGCGTCTGATGATGGTCAGAGGCGGGCACAATCCGGGGAAATAGCTCTAGTGAAATCTGTCATCTATTTACACAAGCGGAAAACTCTTTGTGCACCACTTTAAGTTGTTGACGGAGAATGCAAAAAGAGGCAATCGGAAAACACGCCCATACACACTTTACCCCCCCCAGTTATTCTGAACCATGTGTAATTACAAGTACCACATGTGATTAGTATAACATGTAGCTACATAGACTATTTTACCACACACCCCTAATCATTATCTCCCACGTAACTCACTGTTTTCTAAAATTATGTTGTTGGTATTACGTGCCCTGCAGCCTCAGTACCTCAACGTTCCCGGTGTAATTGCAGGTGGCCCCAGGGTTTTCGGAGGAACTGCCTGAGAAATGCTTTTTACACTATGGTAGTTCGCTACACA
This sequence comes from Suhomyces pyralidae, assembly GCA_003706505.3. Classification (NCBI taxonomy): domain Eukaryota; kingdom Fungi; phylum Ascomycota; class Pichiomycetes; order Serinales; family Debaryomycetaceae; genus Suhomyces; species Suhomyces pyralidae. The sequence continues at coordinate 307,187 of PPLO03000008.1, read as the reverse complement.
AAAACGGCCTCGCGAATTGTTAGGAGTGTCATCTCACTGACAGCAGTGGTCGGAAAAACACCGTCGTTTCTTTTTTGAAAGAGATGTTTCTTTTTTGATTTTGGTACGAGATACCGTGAAAAGGCCCGAGTGTGGGGGAGAAGATCGATGGGCCACATACTGAAGATGAGAACTATATAAAGTGGGCCATCTGCCACCTTGAATGTCCAGTTGTTCATTAACTCAATCGAAATTTTCACCATGACCGTCGAATCCGCCCAACCAGTCGAATCCATCTGCAACAAGGACATTGGATCCCTTCCAGCCCAATTTCCAAGCTTGTCCCCCAACATTATGGATCTCTTTTCCTTGCACGGAAAGTCTGCTGTCATCACTGGTGGTGCTAGAGGTATCGGTTTTGTTATTTCGGAAGCTTACTTGCAAGCTGGATGCTCCAAGTTGGCCATCATCGACTACGCCGACAACGCTGTCGTTTTGCAAAACTTGAGGGAAACCTTCCCTAAGGCTCACATCACCTACTCCCACTGTGATGTCAGAAAATCCGAACAAGTCAAAGAAGTCATCAGCGCTATCAAAGAAGACTTTGGTGTCATTGACATCTTTGTTGCCAACGCTGGTATTGCCTGGACCAGTGGTGCCTTGATCGATCAAGATGATGACGATGAATGGCACAACGTCATGAACGTTGACTTGAACGGTGTCTACTACTGTGCTAAGAACATTGGTAGAATTTTCCGTGAACAAGGTAAAGGTTCCCTTGTTATGACTGCATCCATGTCTGCTCACATTGTAAATGTTCCACAATTGCAAGCTGCTTACAATGCCGCCAAAGCCGGTGTTCTTCATTTAGGTAAATCATTGGCCGTTGAATGGGCTGCATTCGCTAGAGTCAATACAGTTTCTCCAGGTTACATTGCCACTGAATTATCTGATTTCGTTCCTGATGACATCAAGAACGCCTGGTACCAAGTTACTCCAAAGGGTAGACAAGGTTTACCAAGAGAATTGTGCGGTGCTTACTTATACTTAGCATCAGATGCTTCTACTTACACCACTGGTTCTGATCTCAAGGTTGACGGTGGTTACTGTTCCGTCTAATTTGAAATTAGACTTGTATAATATTTATAGATTTAATGAATAGTTTGAGATTTTCACGTGACGGGTATTTCGAGTGTAGAGCCATAATTTACATTACTTTGCATGACAGAGTTCACTCAGCTTACATCACGCATTATAGGCACGTTTCACTTATGCAGGGGTTGAAATGGGAACTTCAAGTTAGCTATGTAACAGTCGGTCTACCAGAATAAGTACGTCACAGCGGGTATGTTAGAACAGGTATGACACAGCTGAGTCCTGCTAGCCAGCGCCTGGTCATGTATTCCTATGTAGACTATTAAGAGCAAAAAACAGAATATCGTCAACTAACCATAGAGGTTGTTTTTAAACCCCAAAACAGTGTAGATGGTATCGATAAGTATGTCATAATGTTAAAACGGATTCATATTTCGTGTAGAATGCGCATCCTTCAGTGTAACATGCGTGATTCACGCGCAAAAAACGGCAATGTTTCTGGGATAAGTGTGCATATAGCTTGACTTATTTTTAGCGAATGTCATATTCATGATCGAGGTATTGCTGAGTAAACTCATCGCGCAAAGATTCAAATTCAAGTACCCCGCGAATGGGCCAAGAAACATGACTTGAATTTCGCTTCAAACTGGTCGATGCAACATTACGCTTCTTCTTCAGGGCTGTGTTACTTTGAAATTTCGCTAGGGTTCATGTAGTTCTAAATTTAAAACTGTCAACAAAAGTTTTCAAAACATACTATGCTCGCTTGACAGGTGGACCGGAGGGCACTAATTTCAGGCTTGCACCTGCGTTCCCAATCTTGAATTCTAAGGTTTAGCATAGCTTGCCAAGTGTATGGTCCTGGAAGTTGCAAAGCTACAACCCTATGTGATGTAATGTAGGCTCTCTTAATAGTGTGATTCACTTGGTTACATTTACTGACTGAGTTATACAGATTCTTCCATGTCATGACATCATAGTACATTAACTTTCAAAAATTATTCGGCAATGAATCAATATGCAAGGGGACCAACCCCACAAGTGCTGCAACAGCCGGCAATTTTTCGCTTCACGGTGTTTGGCTACACGTCACGAATTTCAAATCACCTCTTTAATATTAGAAGTGTTATACCAAACAAATGACTACAGACTTAATATAAATAGTAGATCTCATTTCTATCAAATCATCATTTTTACTCATCAATTCAATCACAACTCAGAAATCACTAAATACACAATGCAATTAACTTCTACTTTATCCTTCGTCGCTTTGGCTGCTCTTGCTACTGCTGCTCCAGTCTTTGAACTTCTCGTCATCCGCTCTGGATCCGAGTATCAATACAGCCCTATCGCCGCTAATGGTTTGGATATCGTGGTTGACAGTGGTAGCGATGCCGTCACTTTCGAATTGAATGATGACTCCACTTTGGTTGATACCAAAACCAACAATAACATCTTGCTTCAGCAGAACAACTTCTTCGAGACCCAAAAGAAGGAAGATGGTGACAAAGGTTTCGGTATCAAAAATGGATACTTAACTTTCAACGATTATGGATTCTACGCATGTCCACTTGACGGTGAAGTCAAATTATCCACTTCTTGTTCCGATGCTAAGGGTTCTCCAGTTGCTCTTAAAGTCGTTAACCAACGTGAGAGTTCTTAAGCCTTTTGTTTTAATTCTTTTAGTTTCTCTGAAATACCGCCAAATGAGATCGCTGAAGGATCAAGTTTTTGACAGACTGCACCTGAAAGCTCCGAAATTGGGTATAGGTGAACTATATTATCTAAATTATGAATATCATACACATTATTTAAAATCACACTGGCTCTTACTTGTAGACATACACAGGCATATTAGAAAAACTGATTGATTCCTAAATTGCTAGTCTAGATGCTGCAGTTAAACTTATTCCTGGTAAACCCAACAAAAATACTTGAGAGTTTCAGGTTTAGCGAAGGCACTTCCATATTATGTAGAGTTGATATAAGATATAGTAAGTGGTGCTTGATCATATTCACGGCATTCTTTTGGGCCGAAGTTCAGGTTTATAAGCCTTGTATGTACTGTATATAGCGAGATTTTGCAGCCTTTTCAGATCAGGCAATAGCTCTACTTGGAACTGGCAGGCGAATTGAGGGGCTAATTTTTATAAGGCAGTGGGTTTGAAATTGTGGCAATCCCACATAATTTCCCTTTTGTTGGGATACCACTTCTCTAGCAGTATAAAATTTTAGTTCATTGTCAAGGTCCCTAATAGCAAAAATACGGGAACTGTAAAATACCCAACGATAATCATTCAGAAGAGGGCTTAATTATTAAGACTGTCTTCATACAACAGTAACTGTCTTGATCAAAAGATTCGTGCCAACTTTGTCCGCCAAATGACAAGTTTTACTGACACTGGATCTCAAAACTGAGTGCAATCGTGATTGCATAAAGTGCGGACCATTCCAAGCAGAAGTTGATAACATCTCTTCACCGAACAAAGAACATCAAAAGAAACCCAATTATTCGAGAAAAGCACCCAAGAATAGACTGAGTCCTGGCTTGATGGAACAGCTGGTTGCCAAACTTGTCTTGGTATTTAGAACACCTGCATATTCGAGCTTATTTATGCTGCCATTTACGCGAGCAACTAAAACAAAATGGACGCGCCTGCTCTACATATGCTATGGTTACTCAGCATGCGATTAGCCAATAGCACAATAGGCCTGCGAATAGACACAGCGGTAGTTGGTTGCAGCCGAAGGTTTTCCGGGAAGTCACGGGCAACTGTTCGTAAGCGAGCTCAGTCGCGCCGCGGGACTTTCTGCAGGAAAAGTAATTCCCAGCAAATCGATTGGCTCGAATTACTAAGGATCCGAGGCCGACAGATCACCACTCGGTCAAGACTGTCAAAAATGGCTCCATATCGCACTGATTTCGGGCAAAAAAGACACGGATGTACTAAGATAGCTCATCCGAGACACATAGCCTGCTTTTCCTCTACAAATTCAACGTTGTTGGGCCGCCCTTTGCCTCCGCTGCCTCCGAGGCCCGCCGGGACTTTCCCCATTTTTCAGTCGTGCGCAACTGGCAAAATTCTTTGACCTCACTTCCTCAAAATAATTCTAAAGCTTCTTGTAATAACACAATCCAAAGAGCAAAGATATTTGGCAGTCTATTCATCTAGATATATAAAGTTATATATAGACTTATAAGAGTGGGTGAATCTTGTTTACTATAGCTGGACATTATGCTTTCTTTACGTGCCAAATTAACCGCTGGTCGTCGAGCCTTTTCTACTTCCTTGAGAAGCCACCAAGTCATTGGATCCAATGTCAAAGGTCAGGACTTCAATGCTGCTAAATACATGGGCCAAAAGTACCATGTCATAGACCACGAGTACGACTGTGTGGTTGTAGGTGCCGGAGGTGCTGGTTTGAGAGCTGCCTTTGGACTTGCTGAAGCTGGTTTCAAGACCGCCTGTATTTCCAAGTTGTTCCCAACCAGATCCCACACCGTTGCCGCCCAAGGTGGTATCAACGCTGCTCTTGGTAACATGCACAAGGATGACTGGCATTGGCATATGTATGACACCGTCAAGGGTTCCGATTGGTTGGGTGACCAAGATGCCATCCATTACATGACTAAAGAAGCTCCAAAGTCGATCTACGAATTGGAAAACTACGGTGTTCCATTCTCCAGAAACGAAGAAGGAAGAATTTACCAAAGAGCCTTTGGTGGTCAATCCAAAGAGTACGGTAAAGGTGGTCAAGCCTACAGAACTTGTGCTGTTGCCGACAGAACCGGTCACGCTCTTTTGCACTCTTTGTACGGTCAATCTTTGAGACACGACACCCATTTCTTTATTGAGTTCTTTGCTATGGACTTGTTGATGGAAGACGGTGCCTGTGTTGGTGTTGTCGCCTACAACCAAGAAGACGGTACCTTGCACCGTTTCAGAGCCCACAAGACTGTCATGGCCACCGGTGGATACGGAAGAGCTTACTTCTCTTGTACTTCTGCCCACACCTGTACTGGTGATGGTAACGCCATGGTTGCCAGAGCCGGTTTGCCATTGGAAGATTTGGAATTCGTCCAATTCCACCCATCTGGTATCTACGGTTCTGGATGTTTGATTACTGAAGGTGCCAGAGGTGAAGGTGGTTTTTTGGTCAACTCCGAAGGTGAAAGATTCATGGAACGTTACGCTCCTACCGCCAAGGATTTGGCTTCCAGAGACGTTGTCTCCAGAGCCATCACCATGGAAATCAACGAAGGTAGAGGTGTCGGTCCAAAGAAGGATCACATGTACTTGCAATTGTCTCACATTCCTGCTTCTGTTCTTAAGGAAAGATTACCAGGTATTTCTGAAACCGCCCACATTTTCGCCGGTGTCGATGTCACGAAGGAACCAATTCCTATTTTACCAACTGTCCACTACAATATGGGTGGTATTCCAACCAAGTGGAATGGTGAAGTTCTTAAGCTTAATGAAAAGGGTGAAGATGAAGTTGTTCCTGGTTTATTGGCTTGTGGTGAAGCCGCTTGTGCTTCTGTCCACGGTGCCAACAGATTGGGTGCCAACTCTTTGTTAGATTTGGTTGTTTTCGGTCGTGCTGTCTCCCACACCATCAAAGACTCCTTGACTCCTGGCCAACCACACAAGCAACTTTCTAAGGACTTGGGCTACGAATCTATTGCTAACTTGGACAAATTAAGAAACGCCTCCGGTACCAAATCCACTGCTGAAATCAGAGCTGACATGCAAGGTACCATGCAAAAGGGATGTGCTGTGTTTAGAACTCAAGAAACTTTGGACCAATGTGTGGAACACATCACTGCTGTTGACCAATCCTTCAAGGACATTAAGACCACTGATAGATCCATGATTTGGAACTCCGACTTGGTCGAAACCTTAGAATTACAAAACTTGTTGACTTGTGCCACTCAAACTGCTAAATCTGCCGCTGCTAGACCAGAATCTAGAGGTGCTCACGCCAGAGACGATTACCCAGACCGTGACGATGAACACTGGAGAAAACACACCTTGTCTTACCAAAAGAACTTTGGTGATGAAGTCACTTTGAAATACAGAAACGTCATTGCCACCACCTTAGATGAAAGCGACTGTAAGCCAGTTCCACCTGGAGTCCGTGTTTATTAGGACATGCATCATAACTAGTATTTATTCGAATGTTTAAAGTAAAGTAAGAAATCATTATGATATGTAATTGAATAAATAGTATCGTACAAAAACAGCTATAGCACGATAGAAAGATTGAAGTGATAGATGAGCCTTTACCTATGCCAAGCCTCCAATCATTATTATCTACAAGCAACTATACTAGTGATAGGGAAGGAGTCATTAATGACGGTGTGGTACTCCTGGGAAGTATAATCGGATCGTAATCACAAGTCTTGGACCAAGAACATCCGCTTCAAATCCCGCACATTACAAGGCTCAGTGAGGCGGCCCAACAATAGAGGGGTATCAAAAAGGCAACCACCGTCGTAATTTATATCAGATGTTCGTACTTGTATGTGCAAGGATAACGCAATGCCGCATCTACGCCTGACTTATTACGTAACAATGCCGTTTTACAGTCGAAATAGGTATATCCTACACAAAGCAAGATGCCGTCATGCGCAGATCCAAGTCTGAGACACCGCAATAGCCCCGGCGCAGTCGGAGTTTTTTGTCCACAAAAGGTCGCAGCAAAGGTTGAGAAGCGTTTCTCTAATCAACTTCCTACCTCTACCATGAGAGAAAGTTACCGCCACTACAGCTGATGATACCGTACCTACCTACCTATAGCAAAATGTTCTGACATGGGAGAGGCCCTGACCTGCGGGGGCAGTAATAATTCTTGTTACTGCACAAAAAATGTTCGCGAACTTTCTGCCACGGTTGCAACACTACGTTAATACTAGCAAAGTTGCTAATGGCCGTGGAGGCTGCGGGGCCCCTTTCAGAAGCCGACTAAGGTCGTAACAAATATAAATAGAGCCCTTTTCGCAAGGGTTGGAATCGAATTACGTTCTATAGCAAACAAACACAAATATGTCAGACATTCAATCACACATCAATACCGCAGTTGGACCCTTACCAACCAAGAGACCTGAACCCATAAAACATGTGATGGACTTGTTTTCCTTGAAAGGGAAAGTCGCATCAGTAACTGGTTCATCTGGTGGTATCGGATACGCCGTGGCAGAAGCATATGCACAAGCTGGTGCTGATGTGGCCATATGGTACAACTCCAAGCCATCTGACGAAAAAGCCAAATACCTTGCAGACACCTACGGCGTGAAATGTAAAGCGTACAAGTGTAACGTGGGAAACTCCGACGACGTGGAAAAAGTTATTGGACAGATCGAAAAAGATTTCGGCACCATCGATATCTTCGTTGCCAACGCCGGTGTGGCGTGGGAAGAAGGTCCATGTATCAATGTCGATGGATACGATAGCTTCAAGAGAATCGTTGATTTGGACTTGAACGGTGTATTCTACTGTGCCAAGGCTGCGGGTAAGATTTTTGAAAAGAACGGCAAAGGATCATTGATCATTACTGCGTCTATGTCTGGTCACATAGTCAACGTACCACAATTACAGGCACCATACAACGCGGCCAAGGCAGCATGCTTACACTTGGGTCGCTCCTTGGCTGTCGAATGGGCCAAATTTGCCAGAGTCAACACCATTTCTCCAGGATATATTGAAACCGATATCTCTGAGTTCGCATCTGCAGAGGTCAAGCAAAAGTGGTGGCAATTGATTCCATTGGGTAGAGAAGGTGTCACCCAAGAATTAGTTGGTGCTTACTTATACTTGGCCTCAAATGCCTCTACATACACTACAGGTACTGATATACTTGTTGACGGTGGTTACTGTGCTCCATAAATAGATAGATGATAGAGTAATAAAGAAATAAAATATATTAATATTATTGTCGCAATCCTGAAATTGGTCAATGTGGGCCCTTATCGCATATTTGATTTGAGCGAATATTATAGAGTGATGCATGTGTTGATACGTTCCAAACACTCCAACAATAGTACTAAATGATCGAAGTTTTATTCAGTATAGCTATGCTCTAGTTAGTTGGTTCCCTAAGAACTTCACATTGTTCAGGCCTCTATTTCGACTTCATCCGACGTGCTAATTCGGCTCCCGATAATACGGGCCGCTGCGTCTATGGACAAAGCTCGCAACAGCACACCTTAGTTGATTATCATCTACACGTGATCATTGAATACGATTAAAGATACATGAATAGAAGTGAAGGCCGACAACAGACAGCCTGAAAAAGAGACGAATTAAAGACGTCCTTAAGGGACAGACCACAAAGGTCTAGATTTTTTTTGGCAAATTGTCAAAATGTCTTGCTAGTATAAGTGGACCCACGAATTTGTCTAGAAAATGACATCTTCTTCGTTTTCTTGAAGCACATCGGCTTCCAAAGACGAAGGAGCCATCTTCAATGCACCCTCTAATTGGGCGTTGGCGGAATTTTTGGTAGTTTTAGCTTCCACCTTTTCATCCAGTATTTCTGGGCTATTATCGTCAATTGCTGCCTCTGCTGCCTCGTCTGACTTCAATTTTTCCGCTGCTTCTGTTTCAGCCGCAGCCTGCTGTTTCTTTTCCTGGACTTTTTTCAATCTGTAAAACTCTTCACGATCCAATTCGTCCAACTCAGAATTGATGTAGCTGATGGTGTTCTCGGTTCTAGGAATAATGACATGTTCAATGGCATTGACTCTTCTGTTGGTGACCTTGATAACCTCGTCCAAAATAATGAATGCCGTTTGGAGAGAGGCCAATTCAACCAATGTCTCAACTGCCTTGGTGTAGACTTCTTTGGCCTTACGAACTTGCTGACCACCACGACCTAAACCGGTCAACTTGAAGTCGTTAATCTCTTCGTTCACATGACTTTCAAATGTTGGCAAGTAAACACCAGAAACATTTTCTTGCTTGGCTTTGACTTGGAAGCGGGCTTTTTGAACCAGCTCTTGGACCTGGTACGCAATGTTACCTCCTGTAGCATACTGGACTTCGGCCAACGAGAAGGCGGCGATTTGCATCACTCTACCCATTTTTCTTTTACTATCATCAATTCTTTGAGTAATGTCTCTGAATCTCTTGGTCAAGGCCTCGGACTTTCTCTTTAAAAGCGAATGGCCTTGCTGGGCGCCCTTCAATTTACCCTTCATCATTCCCAACGTCATTCTCGTGGGGAAGACTTGTTCTCTGCTACCGGCTCCGGACATCTTTGAATAATTGGTTTAGTCAAGCTTATCGATTGGAGAACTAATGGATGCTTCAACTCTATCTGATCTCTAGATTCAGCTCAAAACCGTGGTGCTATGTTATCTATCTGGTTAACCAGTTGCTCGTCCGGCTGGTTTTTGTCGTCGGAGGATGGCACGTGACAACTTTTCAACCCATCAGCTATGCAGATGTGGGTAGCCAGTAGGCACTATCAGTCAGGGCAATGTGGAAGCTAGAGTCGCTAGTATCCGAGCAGGATATGGACTACGAGCAGGCGCTCGCACGAAACCCCAGCGACCCCCAAACGTGGAATCTCTATTTGGAAGCCAACTCATCGCAGCGCCCCACCAAACAGATCTTCATAGTGGAGAGGGCGGTGAGAGCCATTCCCAAGTATGAGCCATTATGGCTTGCGTATATCGATATACTAGTACCATTGGTGCTGGGGGCTAGCTACTACCATCACAAACCTGCATTTGTAGCCGTGAACCAGGTATTTGAACGGGCCCTTCATTTTTGCAGTTCCAGCTCCGAGATATGGCTGCGGTACTTACAGCTTTTGGTGACAAAGCAGCGATGTGAAGTTACCACTATACGCCGCCAGTTCGACCGAGCACTCAGGAGCCTCAAAGATCAGGCCAGTATATGGCAGTCGTATCTTGAGTATGCCCAGATGGTGGGAGGTGAAACAGAGATAACTGTTCTTGCCCGGTACCTAGAGTATGCAGACCAGTCGCCGGAGGTCGAGACATTGCAGGAACATCTTATGACATTGATAGAAAGTACATTGGATAACAGCAGAATAGCTGAGGTTATTCATACAGCGCTACAGAAACAGCCAACACATTCCCTCACGACATCGTATTTGACAGTTCTAGAAAATATATCAGAAACAAAGTCCTCACGAGAGCTCGACCAGCGATATGTCCAGACAGTCAAGGGTGCTATATCAAGGTATCCCGATCAAATGGGTTCATTGTACGCTCGACTTGGACAATTTTACGCTCAGCGAGCACAGACCCAGCAAGCCCGGCATACTTTCAACAAGGGCCTCCAGAAATGCAAACTGGTGGCCGATTTCATTACCATTTTCGATACGTGGACTCAATTTGAAGAACAAGTGGTGACAGAGCTCTCGGAACGAATACAAGATAATGATCATGACGCAGAAATTTCCGAGTCATTTCGGTTAGATCTTCGCATGGATTTTCTCGATAATCTCTTACAAAACCGTCCACTTTTTCTCAGTGACATGCAATTACGTCAGGACCCAAACAACCTCGACCATTGGTTCCTGCGCCTCGAGTTGTTTGACTTTGCCAGTCCCGAAGGACTCAACAAGATTCTTCGGTGCTATGCGCAGGCATTGTCGTCTATCAATCCGCTTAAGGCGCATTCCAACTTGTCGCACTCTTTAGCAGAGCTCTGGACACATTACGCAAAGGTGTATGCCGATAAGGGAGACTGGAAAACCACTTACGTGGTGTTTTCACGGTCGGTGACGTCGCAGTTTTCGTCGGTAGATGAACTCATTGACATATACACCAACTGGTGTGAAACAGTGTTGGGCTCCACCATGTCGGATGCTGATACCAAGGCGCAAGAGATCGTGGAAAACGCTCTTAAACCTGTCAAAACCTCGTCCGATATACGTCTGCAGCTCCACAAATCACCCCGGCTCTGGTCATATTATATTGACTTGCTTGAATCGTGTCTTGATGAGTACCCCGATCCGCCATCTCTTGTGGAAAAGATTTGTCGGGCGTACGACGAAATGATCAGCCTCAAGATCGCCAGCCCTAACACCATCATAGCATACGCCGCATTTCTAGAACAACAAGAGTACCACGAGCGGTCTTTCACCATATTTGAGTCGGGCCTCAAGCTCTTTCATGACAACGATATTCGCTTTGAGCTCTGGAACGTCTACCTACCCAAACTCATAGCCCATAAAGTGGACTCCGAAAGAGTCCGTGAGCTTTTCGACCAGTGTGTAGCCCAGTGCCCGGCACACCTAGCCAGGCCATTCATAATTCTCTACTCCCAGTATGAACAGGATCATGGAGGAGTTTTGAAGTCACTAAAAATCATTCAAAATGGCATCGACCATCTTGGATCCGAGCTCGCTCATGCGTCCACTCATGCCTCCGCCATACTTGCCGACAAGTATCAGCTCTACTTGGTAATGTTGTCCAAATTGGTAGCCTTAAATGACGTGGGTGCGCTGAGAAAAGCCTACGAAGCCGCACTTGCAGATGACCAATTGACATTGAAACAGCTCAAGCTGCTCACTCAAGACTTCATTGGTTTTGAATCCAAGCAACAAGACATCACCCGTGTTCGTGCGCTCTACAAGTACATATGCGGCCTCTGTGATGTTGAAAACCACCAGGATATCTGGTCACAGTGGGAAAGCTTCGAGTTAGAATCCGGGAGCGAAACCACTTTCAAAGATATGTTGCGGTTTAAGAGAGAAGTGGCGGCGAAGTTTGCTGCTGTTGCTCATGCCAAGCTGAGCTTAAACCCCATGGGATTTGTGAAGTCTGACACCCAAGCTCCTCAATCCAATCCGGATCAAATAGATCTAGATATGTAAAAATATGTACGATAGAATTCAACAGCAATAAGTGAACTGTTATCCTATAGTTTTCCTTCAAAATAGAAAACACCGAGCATTACACTATCGGTACCTTCGCATGAGGATAGCACCTAACACAACACTAGTGGCGTGGACTGTAATCTCCGCTTATTGCCACGCGATTCGATCATAACTAAACTAGAATCTACTCGTACTACGAAAATTGTAAAGTCCTATCATTTATTAAGCATATAACAAGAGTTCTGTCAGCTTAGCAAAGTGCAGTCTTTTCATTCAAATATTTTTAAACGATAGTACATAAAGCAGGAATCATTCCGTTTTTCACCAGGGCACCCCAGTTGTCCTTGTTAGCGGATTGAGACTTGTTAGCAGAAGTAGAAGTGTTTTGAGCGGCCATTGTATTTGTTATCGATTGATGATGATAGATAACCTTTCGACATTGGAAATTTGGTATTCCTTTTATAGTTTTCCTTTGATGATCTTCCCAAATTTGCAGAAGTGATTTCGCTGCAGCAGCATTTCCTAATTGGGCATTTTCTATGTTGAAATGTGTATCAGAAAAAATAAAAAAGAAGCTGCAAAATTATTATTATTGTGAACTATCACTCAGAAGATCGGATGTTTCAAATCCCACATTAGTCTATGACTTAGCATCTGAGCCCACATTATGTGTATGTAACGCATCAAATAGGAATTTGGCTCCTTCAATGGTCAAGAAACTACAGCTTGACCAGAGCGGGTAATTTGCTCTGTAGTATACATCCTGGTATGGCTCCAAATAAGACACCACACTTATCGACATTGAGTCCGGCATGCTTAAAGAATTCTACGGATTCACCATAATAATTTTGTAACCAATGATACCGGTAAATCGTATCTTGATGGAAGATTGCGTTCCAGCATTCTCGTAGGATGAGCTACATATTAGCAAAGAAAAGAAAGCTGAACTAATACATAACCCTTCAAAAGTAGTTACGCGACGAATCAGATGTTAGCTCTTTCTCAGGGATGGATGGATGACAAGAAAATGAGAACACAGAGAGAATCTGTTGCTGTTACGGAACTGGTCGCTCTACCTTGGTTACGTCTCCTGATTTGGTCAAATTAAGTATATTAAAGTATTATCAAGAGATTCCAGATGTATCCAGAATTCAATGTGTATATAGAAGTATTGTACGGAATACTAAGTATATAAATGCTATGGGGTATTATGTTAGAACCGTTTGAATATATCTGCCCACTTTTCAACAAACCCTCCCAAATTTTTCACTTGATCAACAGAATGATTGAGTTTTATGCTTTTATTTGTTCTTGTTAGATCTTGAAAATCGTTCCATCCAATATGATAATATTGAAAAATTACCATCAAGAACGTTTGAAATATTTTCAAAATATTAGTCTTTTTGGTCTTGGATGAGTTTGAATAAATAATAAGCATTTGCAAAAGCTTCACCATAAGCTGCAAAGCCGATGAGTTGACATCATTGACGGTATCCTCAGTTCCATCACTCGATCTAGGAGTAAGCGAGTTTGGAGTTCCTGGATGCTCACCTGCACCTCCTGAACTTGGACTTTGACTGGCAAATGAAGTTGGCACGGATCCTGGTGTAGAGAAGGTTGAAAAACTGTGCTGGCTCATGATAGGAGTAGAAGGGGCTGATAAACTCAACGGAAGCTTGTCGTTAAATTGGATTAAAATGTCGAAGAATGAGTTGGAACTGAGGTGGTCAAACTCCAAAAGGTTATCTTTGAAACCAGTCAAAAATTTAGCAAGGTGAGAAGAGGTTGATCCGGCAAGTTTGATGTTCGTCCAGGAGTCTAACAAAGTATTTAAGGTTGAAAGAAGATCTCTGGTGAATACTTCCTGATCAATGAGCTCAAGCAAGCAGTAAATTTCTTGTACTGTTTGTGTTTGTTGAAACATGATGAGTAGTATGGGTATAAGGAAGATCTCATCATGCTTGCGAAGACCATTTTCTGAAAGTGATTTTATGAATAAAAGGTACCGATAGTTCTCCTGAAACTTTAGCAAACTGAATTCAGGTTGGCCCCCATTCATATTTGGGCTTGAACTACCGGGTTTTTCCATTATTTCCTTTAATATACTTTCAAATAATGGTCTCTTCATAATGCCGTTAATAGTGTTGCCAAATTCCAGATCTTTATTGCTTTTGATGGTGTCTGACATGCCTCTGAACTTCTCGTCCAAAGTTACGAATGACTTCTTAATAGTATCAATTGTACCTTCATTACTATTCGTTAAGATCTTGGTGAAAAATTGATACCTCAAGGAAGGTGGTACATTAGATTCCCAACCTAACTTACGGATGAGAACTTTATCTGCGGTGAACTTTTTGTTGAACAGCTTGGGGTTTGGCTCTTCCACAAGTCCAAGGATCAACTTAAGCCATTGTTGTTGGTTCTGTTGGGTTTGCTGAGAATGTTTCATTCTAGCATGATTGAAGTTTTTAGTATTGAGTTCATAGCTGGACAAAATCTTCTGAAACTCTTTGTTGTGTTTTGATTTATCAATTTCATTCTTTGGGGGCAAATGAACTGGTCTGCTTTGGTCAATTACGCTCAACTTCTCCTGAGACATAAGATTGAGATCATCCACTGAAGATTGAGCCTTGACAAAGTTCGGGAGTTTGTACATCATAGTTTGTTCTCTTGAGCTCTTCAAGATTTTGAGGTTTGAGGAAGAACGCTCATTGTAGAAATTCGAAATGTTCTGGGTGATTTCCGAATCATCAAATTCAAGAATATGAGTTGGTGCTTTGGTTTCATCTTCGTCTTCTTCAATTATACTGTCTTCTGTCACATTGAATTTTGATGTATTTTTCAAGTCAGTTTGAATAGTTAGCTTATTGGGCTTTGAGTTATTCGCTGGAGGAACTGGTTTGTGGCTTCCTATGTTATACTTATTGTAATCATTGTCATTGATCAAATCACTATGGGTAATCAATGCACTTTTTGTAGGAGTAGATGATGCAGGATACTCGAGCTTGTTGCTTCCAAGACTACCACTGCGCGAGGACTTTCTCGTGCTTGGGGTTTGCAAGTTCGTATGTGACAGACTACTCAGACTCAAAGAGTACAATTCTGCGTGCTTTTTGATTACTGGGACGTTAAACACTAGATTGTCCATGTCATTGGATAAAATGTCATCGTCATTATCATCTTCTTCATACTTTTTCTTACGCGATAGCTGTCTCTCCTTCTTTTCTTTAGCACTTAAGTAACGTGTTTTGGTTCTTGTAAGAGGCTGGAAAGATACGGTTGATGAAGTTGAAAGTGTTCTGGACAAGGTGTTATTAGTTGTGTTAGACCTAGCCAAAGTAGGAGTTGAAGAGTTCAGCGGTAATGTGAAGGTAGCCGCCTTTAACTGTCCTGATCTGGACATGGTATTGGATTTGTAAATCAGGGGAGACAGTACAGAACGAGATGGAGCCATATGAGTGGGATGTGAGTATGTAAGGCTAGAAGCTGATTCATTGGACGATTGTGACTGAGTACGGTTAAGACGGTTTTGGGACGTGGACTCACCAGGAATTGTGTAGCTGGCAGAGACAGAACGGGTATTAGGCAATCTTACTGATCCGGTTGACATAGATCCAGCCTGTCCTAGCTGGCCAAAGTAGCCTGAAGATTGCACTGTGGGAGAAGGTTTCGAAGTCAACAACTCGGAGTTGTTTTTGGAAGTGATTGTTGATAACGAAGCGTTTGATTCTGGGGCTCCATTCGTATCCGAGCCTTCTACGGCCAGGCTAGTTGAATAGTCATAACTGAATATATCTGAGTTGTTGCCGATTTCGTAATCGTCGTCGCCGGAATTAGAGCTGTGACTGTCCAAAGTAGCTTCTACGTCAATCTCGTCACTAGTCGAAGCCGAAGAACGGTTGAAATGATCCTTACTATACGAGGGAGAATCCATAGGAGACGAGTTAACAATGGAGTTGCTAGTCATGGAGCTTAATCGCGAGTCGATAACAGTGTTTCCAGGAATATTAGTGGAATTTGAATTATCAAATTGCGAGGAGACAACCAGCGAGGCTTCGTCAGAAAAGTTGGAATGCAATGATACTATCGATTCACCCGAATAAGGTCTGTGTATGCCTGAATTTGTGGTAGTAGGATCTTTTCTTGATAAGTTGAGATTGGAAGACGAAGCCATTTTCTGCACAAAGTAATCCCCTGGACGTTTGGCTGCTTGGTACGGCGAGTTGAATTCATTTAATGTGGACATGGACGATAGAGAGCCTATTCTTTTTGGCCCTTTCTTGATGCTATTTACGATAGGGGATGGGCCTAAAGATGAAGTTGAGGTATTGTGGTGGAGTGATAGGCTGGAAGCGGAATGGATGTTGGGTCCCGGCGGCTGTCTTGAGTTCGTTGATATCGATATATCATAGTAGTTATCGTTTGGATACGACATGATGTGCGATATGTATAATTATCGTGGTGAAATCAGCGATAGTCTGGTGATTGATTTGAGAATTGAGTTCAAAGTGCAAGGATGTTCGAGTATGTGTGAAGTTATTTTAAAAACCGGCCAGAGGGGGGGGAAAGTAGTGGAAATTTGAGAAGCCACGATTATGTAGTAGATTGAGGTAACTGTTCAACGGTGTAAGATACAAAGAAAACTAGTGGTTGATTATTGTAGCGACCGTATGGGTTTGCAACGAAAGAAGAAAGTGTTGCTAAAAATTAAGGCGTTCGATGGAATGGCGGAGCGCTCGATTTGTGCCCGTGTGGTATTTGAATTTAGAAGCGACAAATTTGCACGGGTAAGGGTATGTGGAGAAACGAAGAGCAAATGTGTAGGTGAGGGAAGTGGAGCTACGGGAGTATACGAGGGTTTAAACTGACGTGCTTACGAATAGCAAGACATTTGGATAAACATGCGATTTCCATCGAGATAAAAATAGCGAGGCGGCAAACTTTACCAGACAAAAAAAAAACAGGCACAGTGTCAACACAAAAGTTGACTGAAGAATAGAGGTATTCTAGATAGATTGGTTGTAATTCGAATCGTCGAGAGAGACCAATCCGGCGGCGTAGAACAGTTCTTTATCACTCGTACATTGTTCTCGACGTTCTGGTTCCAAAAACAGAAACTGCACTGTCGGTTTGGGATGTATGGGTTTGAGCCATTTTCGGACAGGGCGCTGACAGCCGTCGTTGCAGTACGTCTTTAGCAACCCTAGGAAAAAGCGTAGCATGATTTTATACCGACAGGACATAGGCTGATTCTGCTTGAATGTTCCTAGTGGTATGATGTAGCTCAGTCCAACGGAATGGTGCATCTCATCTCATTTGAGAAAGTCTGGGGTATGATGTCTCACGAATGAGCCTCCTGTAACGCTCCAGCGGTGGCGGACTCATATGCACTATTTCGCCATTAGTCACGAGCCCGCATTAGTCGCGAACACACACACATACACTGTGTTATACCGGGCTATAAATCCTAGCACACATGATGTGTTCATTACGTTACATTGTAGATAGGCAGTCTATACAATAAATAAGCTATGAGATTGTAGAAGCTAGTAGTCGACCTGCCGCACCGAGTCTATCCATTCTGTGGTTCCCATCTGGGACAAGCGCGACAACGCTCTTGCAAATGCAAACTTCTCTTCGTCGTTGGAAAACATGGCTGCTTTTTTGGCCACCAGCTTGTCGAACCCGTGCTTGGTGACCAAATCATCGTTTTCAAACGTCTCTTCAACACCTTGATCCTGCTGACGCTTGTAGAGCTGGAAGTTGCCCTTCTTGAGATCCTCGGGCTCCACGAAAAGATCTCGGAACGGTGCTGCCGCCGTCACTGCCAATCGTCCGTGCGCATCGTACACTGCGTCGAGAAAGGTGATAAATCTACGCACCTGGTCTCTGACGTTTGTGCTTAGGTACGGAATGTCGGTGATTATGAACGATTGGAACGAGTTGGCAAGTTGCAAGTAATCGCCCGCTGCCAACGGGCTGCCACAAAGTTCGGCAAACGTGAATTGGGCCACGTATGGTGGTGTACACCGTGGGACTTTGAGCGATCTTCCCCATACCTGCAAAGTGTAGTCAGTCTTTATAGGGTCATTCTGGCCCTTTTCGTTAAAGTATGCGTACCATTTTGCAACATGTTCGCGCGATTTTGTTTGGCTCGTTTTCAGGGTCCATTTCACACCTGGCTTGGGAAAATAATACACATTGCTTAAGGGTTTGGGGATCTTTCTATAGTCGGTGGGAGAGTTGAGGTATATAACACGCGTCTGTCTCTTGATCTGCTGGATACATGGAATGAACGACGCTCTTTGGATTCCGTTCATGTAAAGGTCGTCCGGAGCTCTGTTGGAAGTTGCGAAAAGTACCACACCGTAGTCCGCGCTCAATAACATGGTCAACAAACGTCTGAGCAACATGGCGTCGGCCACGTCGGTGACTTGGAACTCGTCAAAACACAACACCGTTGAGTCCTGTGCGATTTCCGCCGCGAGAATGGGGATCACGTCCATGTCTTGGTGGTGAGCGGTGGTGAGTTGATGCGATCTCTTGTGCAAATGCTGCATGAATTGATGGAAATGGAGTCTTTTTTTCGGCAAGTGTTCAGGAATGGTGTCGTAAAACAAGTCCATCAACATGGTTTTACCACATCCCACATCCCCATAAAGATATATCCCTTTTGTGTTGTTGATCTCCTCTTCTCTTTCAGGATTTGCATGGTGACCATGATGACCCAAAAACGATTTGAAGAGTCCAGCGAATCCAGTCTTCGGAATCAAATCTTCGACCTCGGGTGTTTGCACTTTGGGAGGCACATATCTGGTGAGTCTTTCATGTAGATCCGAAAGACTATCGATAATTCGTCTTTGGTACTGGTCATCACGTAATCTCCCCTCGGCTATTCGTGCATTGTATGCTTCCAATGGCGATAATAACTTGGCTTCTGCATGGGAACGGATAAGGGTGCTACCACTAGATCCCTGGGGCTCGCTGGTGGCTGCTGATGCCGTGGATACAAACCTCGCGGTCCTAACGAGCGGCCCACGTCTTATCAAAATCATCTTGTCGCCGACTCAAAACCTCACTGCTAATTGGTGGTGCCGGTATCCTTTACATGTTGCCGTGGTTAGTCCTCTGGTGGGAGGATGCCTCGACTCGCGCACGACTTCCCCGGACTTACTAACTGTGACAGCTCGTATTGTCGTCACTCGGGTAATAGAGGGCGTACTGCAGCAGCAACTGTAGCAACAACAAGTGCGATGAAGTTGGCATTGCATCACACGACACTACAATAGCTGGTGCATCGCTCTCTGCCTCTGTGAACACCTGTTAGCGAGACTAAGTTCGTGCGATATACCGACAAGATGTTCCGAGATGATTTTTGCGTCCCCGCACTGCACTGAAACGTCCAAACTAGTGAGGCTATCATTCTCTCACTTAAAGTCCTGCGAACAAGTTCACTGGCTTGCAAAATTCCTTCCGAGTAACAGCTAATCGTACGCTTTATACCAACTCAACGTGGCTCATACATCGTTTAGTACCACCATTGAAAAGGCTTGCACCATGCACTTGAATAGTACTAAGCCATATCCATTTCTGATTTGAAAAATAGTGTAATATGATAATAACCTTTGTTTTCTATTGAAGAAGTTTCCGCCCATCGCATACACTCACTTTCTCTGCTCGTTCGCTGCACTTTATTCCTCTAGCATTATTTGGTAGCTCTAAACTTCGCGATAATTTCCATCACGAAATTAAAGAAATCCACGTGAGTTTATCTGAACCACTTCATCACACCATGGCAGAAGTAGACCTCCAACAGCTTTCGTATATCATCACGAAGCCACACAGCTTCAAACAGAACCCCTCCAGGGCTGTTCAGACTCGTCGTTATAAAACCAGCAAGCAACTTTTGGTGGACGAGCAAAAGTACCTCCAGACCAAAGAGAACATCAAATTCGACACACCCACATGGCAATCGGTGGCGGCGCCACCCAGTTTAAAGCCCAACAAGCACTACTGTGACATCACTGGTCTTGAGGGCCGCTACAAAAACCCTGCCAACGGTCTTCGTTTCCACAACGTCGAGGTGTACCAGGAAGTTATAAGGAACATGCCTTCTGGAGTCGACCAGGAGTACTTGAAATTAAGAGGCGCAAATGTGATATTGAAGTAATAGAATTTGATGATTATTAAGTAGTCTAATATAGAAGTAATGAATAGGTATCCTATATATAATTAAGGTTTCATACATCTGTATGTATGTTGTATGTTTGTTTGTCTAGCTTTTGTTCCAGGTATTGACTATGTCTGATATTCTCTTGTCAAATGTGACCAGCTGCAACACGGACTCATCTTCGGTGTTTGCTGCGCTGAACGGATTGAAAATTGTCCGCAAGTAGCACTTGTGAACCAGATTGAACAAGTCCTTGACATCTGCCTTGTCTGTCTGGTGGGTGTCGTCGGGACCGTTACCGAGCCCCACCACGATTTTCAAGCCATTGCTTGATTCGTAGCCATACACAGTGACCTCATCTTGTATGAAAAGTAATATAACTCCTGTTTTGTCATCTCTCTGCTGTTGTTCTCGCAAGCTCAATGATGTCGGCGATGAGAATATATCGAGTGCCATATGGGAGAGAAAGTTGAATTTGAGGAAGTCGTTGGGATCAGAGTTCTTGTCGAACGCCTGTATGTAGAGAGGATTGTCATTTCGCGATATGAGCGATACAAATTGTACTGTCTGGTTGGAGCTTGTCATGGCGGTGATCGTTCAGAACATGTGGATCAGAACAGTTCGCATAAATAAAATTAGCGATGCAGACAAAATATCCTAAACTGAATACAAGGGTGGGCCCTACTTATGTATATAAAGTTTGGCCCTGTTGGTGTACTCTACCGCACCAGTACTACGTTGACTTTGAAACTGCCATGGCTTTACCCAGGTTAACTACGATGGAGACATACTGTTAATTGCGAGGTGCAACGGAGAGAGCACCACGAAAGTGCACTACAAAAGAACTAACACTGAGTGTAAGGGAATTTGTGCTGGGGATATTTCGAAAAGCTTATATAGAGAATCGTGTTATTTCGCTTAGTTGACATAGATCAGTGGCTATTATCTTCTACCTATGCCTTTACCATTGTATACTGCTCGTCACTGCAATTCTTACTATTTTCTCGCTATTTTCTCGCTATCGTTACGCCATTCGCGCTATCTGATGTCACTATCTCGAATCACGATCTATCTTGACTGCTCTACGATTCCACTAAATTCCTCAATCGCTCTTTAATTTCGACTGGCCTTTCTACATATACACTACCGTTATGAACTACCCTGAAATCGATAAGCTCAAGCAAAAGTACTCTCCCCAGAAACGAATTCCTCCCCCGTCTAATTCAGCGAACTATGAGCAGTTGGCCCAAGGCGCCAGACGAGTGGCTCTAGCCCCAGAAGGAGGATTTCATCCCATTAGGCGAAGTGGTTCTCCAGTGCGAAGACAAAACATCAACCAACTAGAGCAGAGAGATCGGTTGAAGTCTGCTGAGCTGAGCGAATCCGAAGCCAGAAGACCCAAACGGTCTCGGGAGGATGACGATGATCAGACAATACCCAAGAAAACAAAGAGTGTTACCTTTGATCTCGAAAACATACAGCCACACTCATCAGACCACCCATACGAAGCCGTAATGGAAAAACTCGATACCTTTGTCAATTCTGTGAATCAACGCTTGGATGTGTTGGAGGCTACACAACAAAAGATCATAGCCAAGATTGAGGGCACCGATACCGAATTACATAAGCGATGCAATGAGCTTCAGCAGTCATTGGAAAGCTTGGGAAGAGTCTTCAAAGAAAAATAAGTACTGCTACATTTAATGAAATCGAATGACGATTAAATGAGTAAGAGTCCTACCTATATTGGCACTTCAGCTAATATAGAGGCTATTCATCATTGGTTGAATACGTGAAGTGCAAAAACAATTCTCTATGCTCCTTAGTAACATACCCGCGGAGCTGTTCATATTCGGCGTAATCTGAAGAAAGGAAATAGGAAGGTCACTTGATTGCCCAGAAACAGAATAAAAAGACAGGATTTGGCATTGTCTTAACCAAATACCGACCAGCATACATTGAGACTATAGGCAACTGCTTATGCCAATAAGAATCTCTCTATAATAGTGATGTGCTAGGCTTTTTCAATGGGATCGAGGAGCGTCCCCAATTTCTCGAATATATATAGTACAGGATACCTTTTAGTAAAAGAATAGTATTTGAGTTCTCAAAAATCAATGTCTTTGGTGGTTTGTTTCTCTTCCTTGCCGTCGTCCTCCACAGGAATGCCCCAAGCTTCAATTTCAAACTTCTTACGCCCGTTTTTAAACGCATACTCCCCGTCGTGTATCATCATCAACCCTCTTTCTGACAACACAGGCACTTTAATGATATTTACCAATCCCTGCTGGATCTTGGATGGCTCGTTTTTGTAGGCGCGCTCGATAAGCTGCGACATTTCCTGGTTGAACGGCTGCAAATGAAGCACAGCGTCGAACAACGACTCCATAACAGAAGTTACCATAGAGTCTCGTGGGTACAAGTCGAGAGCCAACGAAGCCATCAAGACGGTGTTGGTGTTTCTTCTGAGCAATTCTCTTAGCGAATGTACAAATGGAAAGATGTATGTAGGTGCAGAGCACTGTGGAGGATATATGGATGGATTGAGAAGACCGGGAATGACAATACGGGCTACTTTGGATGAGTTTTGACTCACGATGGCCGATATTTGCCGAATAGTGCTGGCACAATCGGGCAATATAGGCACGAACGAAATCTCTGATGCTTGTGGTCCCGGTACCAAATTCTGAGTAAGGTCGAACTGGTGGCTATAGTCTGTTTCTGTATCCACGGGGGTGGTTTCCGACTTTTTGGCAAGACCATATCTCCAAGCGATCTTCATATCGGAATCACGAGCAGTGGTGGGTGCTGCTCCAAGGTTAGATACAGTGACCTTGGACTCGTTTTCGGCAATCTTTGCCTTTTTCTGCTCTTTGGATGAGCCTTTGTATAATCCAGGCAATTCCTGGGCCCATTGTGATGGAGGGCCCACCACGATGACATGCGAATATTGAGTTTTATCCAAGCGATTGTGAACAACACCCTGTGAGGCAAATGCTCGCAAGGATACTGAAGCAAAGTCTGTACTTCCTGACTCTTCCATAAGGAGAGAACACCCCAACGGGAGGCCCTGGTGGAGAAGGATTTTGTCCAAGTCGGCACCACCAGTGGAGACAGTGGACTGGGATGTGATGAGAGAGGGTCTGATTGCAGGGTTTGGTGCACTTTGTACACTCTGTGGCACTCTTGGGTCAGTATGTGGTAGGCCAGGTGCGGTGGCAGCATTTCTTCCTGGAGCAGCTGGCCCTCTAGGCACAGCAGCTCTTGAAGCGCCTGGTCTGATGGGGACGCCTGGTCTTGCTATAGGACCACGCTCTGAATCGCTGGGACCCCTTCCTATTATGTCGCTTCTCTTTCTGAATGACATGGCAGGTTAAGTAGTGATGCGATGAGACTTATGAGATGAAAAATGGAAGAGATCAAAATAGCGAGGATCGCGAGAATTTCTAGGGAAAAGTAAAGGGAAAAAAGAATATCCCACCACTACAGAGCTACACCTAGAACCAGGCAAGCTGCCTCTGACGGATCTCCAGCAAGCTAAAAATCAGCAAATCTGTATGGGTATTGTGGTTTACAAGCAAAGAAACGTGACTGAGGTATTGGCTCCATTTAACCCTGTCAACTTTCACATTATCCTCAAAGGCTATTGTCACTTTTTAACTCTCCCTTCTTTCTCGCTATTCTTGCTACTTTCGCACTCTCTCCCTACTCTGTCGCCATCTGTCGCCATCTGTCGCCATCTGTCGCTATCTCGCCGTCATCACCTCTTTTTCCACGCGGCTATCTCTTTGTACTCCGCGCTATCAATATCAGTCACTCCTCATTCTCATTAATAGATCTTCCAACTACAATGGGTGCTGCTATATCGTTACCGTTACTTCCAATATCGTCAATAGCTAGTTGCTTTGGCGCTACCGCCATGTCTGCTTTCTGCAGCTCTATTGGTGGAACAATCCAATCGTCAGTTTTGACCAGAATCACCTACGCCTTCATCCTTCTTGTCAATTGTTTACTATCATGGATAGCATTATCGCCATTTATAGTGCACAAACTCGAAAAAGCTTCTTTTGGCTTCATCAACATTCGATGTGGGCCCGATGGCTCCGAATGTATTAGTTTTACGTCGGTACACAGAATAAACTTGGCCCTAGGGGTGCTCCATCTCCTCCTTGCAAGTTTGTTGATTGGGATCAAATCCACCAAAAACCCTAGGGCGGTGATACAAAATGGGTTCTGGAGAATGAAAATATTGGTCTGGTTGCTGTTGATAGCCCTCAACTTCTTGTTGATCCCAGACACGTTTTTCATCTTTTACGGTAACCATGTTGCCATCGTTTTTTCCACGATTTTCCTCGGAATAGGACTTATACTACTTGTAGACTTTGCTCATGCCTGGGCTGAAAAATGCTTGGAAAAAATCGAATTGGAAGAACTCACTGGCGAAGGCGACTCGTCCATGTGGAAGAAACTCCTTATTGGAGGAACTTTATCAATGTACTTGACCTCCATAATTCTTACCATAATCATGTACTGGTTTTTTGCAGGTAGTGGCTGTTCGATGAACAAGACCGCTATTTCACTAAATTTGGTGTTTTCAGTTATAATATCGGCGTTGTCGATCAACCAGACTATACAAGAGTCAAATCCTCATGCTGGCTTGGCCCAATCTTCCATGGTTGTGGTCTACTGTACGTACTTGGTGATGAGTGCAGTGTCTTCAGAACCAGACGACAGGTTATGTAATCCGTTAGTTCGCTCAAGAGGTACCAGAACTGCCCTGGTGGTGTTGGGTGCTTTCTTTACGTTTATTGCCGTGGCCTACACTACAACACGTGCCGCTGCCAACTTGACCTATACCAACGAATCTGTCTCTTCTGATGTGATTTCATCGCAGCCTTCAGCCAGAAACGAAATGCGGTACCAGGCTATTAAACAGGCAGTGGACGAGGGTTCGTTGCCAGACAGTGCTTTGACTCAATTCGATATGTACGACGATGAAGATAGTGTTGGCGGGGACGACGAAGAAAAATCGTCGGTGCGCTACGACTACGCTTTATTCCATGTTATCTTTTTCCTAGCTACCCAGTACGTGGCTACGTTGCTCACCATCAACGTGGAACAGGACGACTTGGGAGACTTTGTGCCTGTGGGAAGAACGTATTTCTCCAGTTGGGTCAAGATAGTAAGCTCGTGGGTATGTTTTGCTCTCTACGGATGGTCGCTAGTAGCGCCTGTTCTCATGCCCGACCGTTTTGGCGTACAATTGTAGTTTGCACCCAAGCACCTAAAAGGCATCAAGAAAACAAACGGAGTCGCACACATTTCCCAATGCGGTAGTCTACAACCGGGCCCGGTAATTGGCCAATGTGATTTTTGTGGTGCGACCTAAAATTTTCAGGACTCGGTAGAAAATTCGTTTCAGTAAATCAACTGTTTGGAGGTTTTTCGTGGTAATATATACATAATGTCTGCTATCATATCCAAAGCTACCGGCTTAGTAAACAGCGCTGTTTCCAAATCTACCCAGCTCGCCAATTCCGCCGTCTACTGGACCAAGGTCGGTGCCGAACTCGGTAAGGTGGTATACCAAAAGGAAGCCTTGGCTCCTCCATCCACCCAGCAATTCCAACAAGTTTACCAAAACGCCTTGAAATTCATCAAGTCTACCGATCAACAAAAGAAGTTTTTGGAAAAGGCTGCTGCATTCAGACCTTCCAAGGAATCCGGTGTCAAGGCGGCTGTCTACGGTACCCACTTATTGGCCTTCTTTTCCGTTGGTGAAATAATTGGTAGAAGAAGTCTCTTCGGTTACCCATCTGTTGGTCACCACCACTAAGCTTTCATTTCAGTTCATCCCTGAACGTTGCAGTATTTATTTTAATTTGACATTATTTTAATGTAATAGGGTGAGCCCAATATACGTACATAGCCAGAAAAGTAGAGTATTTACACCGAAGAATGTAAACGTTACAAAGAAACGTAACACAACTTCAACGACATTGATAATACTTCCGAATAAGCTCTTCCAGTCAACTTCGTGCGAAGCACTTATCTACAGTCTTTAATGCCTTTATGTATTGGTTATCTATAAATGTTTAGAGTACAAGTTTATTCTCGGTAGTACTCAATGCTTACTTATTCTTCTATCTTCCAGTATCGGAATGTCTATTCTGATAATTCCTTACTCTCCAACTTTCTTCTCTTGCTATCTGCTATCATTCTTTCTCTGTGCTTTCTCTTGTCCTTCACTACCTTGGGCACAGTACTGATCTTTTTTCTGTCGACCTGCACCCTTTTGACCTGTTTCTTTTCGTTCTTAGTTAACTTTCCAAGCCCCTCCATCCACTGACTGTAACCATCCTTGCATCCAGATTGCTTCATCACATTCACAATTGGCTTCACCGAATTGTCGTCTTCCTTGGTGAAAAACGTCACAGCCTTACCTTCTCTACCTCCTCTACCAGTTCTACCTATTCTGTGGACATATGCTTGTGAACTTTGGGGTACATCGTAGTTGATTACCAAATTGACTCCCTTGAAGTCTACACCTCTAGAGATCACGTCTGTGGTAATCAAGACCCAAATATCTCCGTTTTTGAATCTCTTGATGACTTCTTCTCTTTGCTTGGGTGTTCTCTCGGCATGAATGACGTCAACATTGAGTTTATCATATATCAATTCATGAAATAATGCTTTGGCTCTGGTGATCGATTGCAAGAATATAATCACTGGAGGCTTGAATTGGCCCTCCTGGATCATTTGTCTGATGGCCAAAAGCTTTCCTTCTTCATTTCCAGCGTATACTAGTTGCTGGTCAATGGTATTCGATGCACCTTCCTTATGGCCCACGATAACTCTGATGGGATCTTTCATGATGGACTGGGCCATTTCTTCAATACCGGACGGAATGGTGGCCGAGAACATCGACTTCCGGATTCCCGTGTGGGTACAGTGGGACAAAATATCGTCAGTTTGCTCTACAAACCCTTTGTCAAATAATTTATCGGCCTCATCAATCACTAATTGTTCGACTTTAGACAAGTCCACCGACTCGGATTTCACCAAGTCTATCAATCTCAATGGCGTCGACACAATGATATCGTACTTTGATGCTTTGACTATGTCATTACTCAATTTGTTGGCCAATTGCTTAGATAAAATAGCCACGTTAATTTTTTTACCTTTGGTTAAGTTCTGTAACTGCTCAAATATCTGGACTGCCAATTCATTTGTTGGCGAGATAATAAGGCCACGTATCCCATAGTTCTTCTCAACCTGCTTTAGCAACAACTGCTGTACCAATGGAATCAAAAATGCTAGGGTTTTACCACTACCAGTAGGAGCACATGCGATCAAATCCCGATCGTTCAAGCTGATGGGAATAGCTTCACATTGAACAGGTGTGGGTTCAATAAACTCGTTGTCAATAAGGTTAGAAAGGAGCTTGGAATCCAACTTGAATCGTCCAATCAAGTCTTCAAACGAGCCTATAGGAAGTGGGATGTCTTCACCAGTCACTTTGGACCCATTCAGTTCACGTAAAGTTTGAGCATCTTGTTCGTTTTTGACTTTCTGAGGCGGTTCTACCACCTTCTTTGGCTCGTCCACAGTCTCAGGTTCCTTGGTCTTCGCCTCCTTTTTGTGGGAACGGGTATGGAAGAAATCTATCTCTTTATCTACTTGATGCTCCAAGGCTTCTTCTTTGGCCTTGGAACTGGTTTCTGGCCGGTTTGCGTATGTACCTGTAGGTTTCTTGGACCCGCGAATCGACGCTCCTCTAGTCAATATCCTGAATATATCCATATCTTCTGACTATTCAATATACACTTAAGGATGGTCCCCTTGGCTGAGATCATCTTGGGCATCGCTACTTTTTTCGCGATGACTAAGCGCTGACGTAATCTTTTTCTCGCCCATGAAAGAAAAGTTTTTGACCGGATAACTGGACACTCAAACAACAGCACAATGTACGGTGTACGACAAGTAGGGAGCTCACATGGGAAGATAGTGAGCCGCTCGTTTGCTAGAAGCATTTATTTACACAAGGGACCCAGGGTTAGTGGGCTCAAACGAGACCCCGAGGAAGCATTCACCACCAAAACGGGCAACAAATATGGAGCCGACCATGAGAATGTAAAGTACATCAAGCAATTCTTACAAGACAAATACGCCATTTCCGATGATCTCACCCTTCAGGTCTTGACACATAAGTCGTTTGCCAACGGTATCAAACCATACAACGAAAAATTAAGTGCCATGGGATCGAAATTGGCCAACCTCTTTTTCGCCAAGTATGTGACTAGTCAAGGTCAAAATCAAAATAATGAATTGCATGTAAACGGATTGAATTTGGATGTATTGGGAACCCCAATTGCCAAAGAGTTGTCTGGAAGAATGGCCATGGGCCTCCTTGCCCGTTCCAACAAATTAAATACTGTGATGTTTTGGAATTCGTATGGGCATGGAATAGGCTTTGAGACCAGTGGAGAAATGAAGGTGAGCGCTCAAATGATGTATGCTTTAATAGGTGCGATAACGTTTTCTCACGGAAAGCTGGTTGCGGAAGAATTCATCAGAGAAAAGCTTTTGGCTGCCAAACCTTCATTGGAGGATATTGCAGTGAGCGTGGTAGAAAAATAGTATATAGGACTAAAATGTACATAGACCAAGAAATGTGTAGACATAGCACCCATAAGCCACCAACTGCTCTAGACCATGTAGAGAAGATTAATTATGCAAAGCGAAGCACCTCAAATTATTGAGTATTTCTGTGTTGCATTTAAGGCTCGATCAATGAACAAGCCAGGTACAAAATGATGCAATTATCCATCCAAGCTGAAAAATACTTTGTGCGTACATCACTTAACGATAGAACAGTGGGGAGCATAGGGCCACGCAAGAACCAAGTAATACACTATGAAGGCGAACATCATACTCCACACAAATGCATGTTCAGATTCATTGCTCTCGTCCTTCCATCAGTTTACCTTCGGCACTTCTTGCCGTGTTATCTACCTGCAACCTCCTGTATCTCTCTCTTATCCCGGGCGTCTATCACCACTACTTAGTCCAACGTGGCTCAAGTACTATTGTGACTACTCGCTCACTCTACATATTGTTTATATCTGGAGTACGCCTGACATATTGTTTATGTCTAACATGTTCTTCTGCACCTCGTTTCATGCTAGTATCGCGAACAATCGCTGTCACTATTGATAGGCCTATCAGCCTCCCTCTCCGCCCGACCGTATATTGGCGTAATTTTGCCAGTCAGACAACGGGCGCCATTCCGCGCGCACAGCATTGCAACATGTCTCACTCTCACACGGTCTCTCACTCTCTTTACATTTTCATCTGGGCCATCTCTCGTCTAGGCGATACAGTGCATATCTTATCAAGTTTACCTCTTTGTTGCCAATGCGACAATAGATCCACCGGTGCCTCATCTCTAGCTGCCAATATCGCGTCTCTTGTCAAAGCCAGTCAGCCAGCCACGCAGATCTCAGTTTCCCCTGAACAATCAAAAAAACGCGTACAAAAAAAACTGCAAATTCTCGCGGATTCGGTGGAAAAACGAATCACTCCAAAAATCAAAAATTATAGACATCTATCAGAAGAACAAGCAATACTTCTATCTACGTAGGGCCAGTTCAACGGAATATTAATACGTATCACCACCAGTCCATTTTGAAGTCCGGGCAGTGTTGTGTTATATTTGTCTTCTTTGATATAGTCTAATTATTTGTCCAAATCATTGCTTAGCCTACTGCTAGCTTCCAACGCACACCACTCCCTTCATCAACTACCACACGAAGTATATTGGGCCAGAACTTGAAGAGCGCCCAATTATCCTCGTAGCATGAGTGAAATGGACTTGAACCATCACTACCGAGTGTTGAAACAATTCCTAGACATCTCCGATGATCTGGGCTCTCGCAATAAATCAAACTCCACCAGAGCCGCTAGAGCCAGAGAAAAGCTCCTTAAACTTTCGGCTGCCCAATTCAAAGAATTGAGTACAGACGTGTATGATGAGTTAAGGAGAAGAATCGACGAATCCCGTGGCGAGCCAGACTACTTGTTGCCTAAATCGTCGTTTCATCCTAAAAGAAATCAGGCTAGACAGAAGTTGTCGTCGTTGCCACAAACAAGGTTCAAAGATTTGGTTTCCGATATCCTGTTTGAAATCGAAAGAAGGGACCTCCACACAGAAAAGGTAACTACAATTCCTGACACAGACAATGCCTCAGTTGACAAAGCCGGAGACTCTTTTGAACAGACCAGTCAGGTCGTACAGGCAACCACAGAACCAGCAGATCCCAGCAATGCATCTTCTCCTACCAAGGATTTTGAGGCTGCAAGAAAAGACTCCGCCGCATCCCAGAATCAAACCATTGGCATTCAATCCAAAACAGTGGTGCCCACTAAGGCTAACTTGACTTGGTCAAGTGATGAAGAAGAAGAAGAAGAAGAGGAGGAGGAGGAGGTTGCTGAAGAACAGAAGCCAGTGGCTAGAGATATTCAAAACACTTCTGATGAAACCCGCCATTCTAGAAATAACAGTCATCTGGACCAATTGAAGGCCGAGCGTTCCCAAAAAGACGAGTTGATATCACAGCTCAATTCGAGAATTTCCGTAATAGAGAGGGAAAACTTCTCTCTTGAAGAAAAGTACCGTTTGCTTCAAGACGATTACGATTTTTCCGTCACTCAGAACAAGACCTTGGGCCAAGAACTCGAAAAGCTCAGCGAGGAAAAGAACAATAGATCAGTATTGGATAACGAGCATTCTAAGCAAATTGAACAGTTGAAATCCACCATCTCTACTCTTGAAGCCGAAAACCAGTCTCTCAAGTCCGCAACTCCAAATGGTTCTGCTAAGAGCGTGAATGGGGTATTATCTCCTAATTCGGACAAGGGCCACAGAAATGAGAATATGAAGAATGATATGGTGGTTTTCTTTGAACGCTTATCAAAATTGGAATCGGCGCCTTTGCAACAACAAGGCAGTTATGTTGAGCTCAAGAATGATCTCATCAAATGGCAAAAGAAATATGAAGAAGCCCGTTCAAAGACCTTATCAACCGATATCACTCAAGCTGTGATGAGCCACGAACAACTCAAATCATTTGTTTCGTCTTATGGACTAATCTCGATAAAGCTCGTGGCGGATTTACAAGCGTTGGTTGAATCGTTCATACTCTACTTGAATGGAAAGTCTTTTGAAACTGATATTTTGTTTGAAAAGATCTCCAAGATCTCCATTCTCGCCAATGAAATCGCTACTCAGGGTGAATACAATCAACCTTTCAACAGTAATGAGCACTCGATATGTCTCAGAGAAGCCGTCAGTTATGCACTTAGTGCCACCAGATACTATGCCGTCTACTCTTCGATATTGCCCAAGATTGTGGTGGAAAGATCTGTGGGCGAAATATGCTTCACTCTTTGCGATTTGATTACCGTCACCAAGCTTCAAGAAAACTCATCTGACCTGAGATCAGTACAGCCTGCTGCAAATGCAGTCAAACCATCACTCACATCGAGTCTTGAACAAGATTTTGGTGCTAGACCTTTGAAAATGGCCAATAGATTAAGAGAATCAAGCTTGTCTGTTTCCAATCCGCAAGCACTTCAAGATGGACAGAGCTCGCCATTTAATACTCCGGATGTTGAAAATTCTAGTAACTCAAGAAATCTTTTCGGAGGAAATGCTCCAGCAAGCGGATTTCTTAGAAAGATCTCTCCATTTAGCGGCGTAAGACTGACTTTAGCTCCAAAAGATCCAACCCCAGAAATCAAATCAACACCGAAATCTAACGGTTCAAGTACAGATTTGAATGAAGTGTATCCTGCAAGAGAAGTATCTTTGGTTCAACCGGCA
Organism: Suhomyces pyralidae; assembly: GCA_003706505.3. Classification (NCBI taxonomy): domain Eukaryota; kingdom Fungi; phylum Ascomycota; class Pichiomycetes; order Serinales; family Debaryomycetaceae; genus Suhomyces; species Suhomyces pyralidae. Next base: position 275,202 of record PPLO03000008.1, on the reverse strand, counting down.
ACAAATGAAGTACCTTCGAGCTCATCTTCACTCCCAAATAAAAAGGCTGAATCACCGAAGAGTAGAAATATTAGTGCATTGGCTTCAAAATTCGAGCAAGCATCTTCTGATGTCGACTTAAACAAGTCAAATAAATCATCTCCAAGATCGATTTCTCCAGGTATAAAACAATTGACTTCCAGACTTGACAGCAGAAATGAAATTTCAACTTCCCAAACGTCTTCACCTACTCAATCTCCTTATAAGAAGAAGAATATATTAGATAAAGTGAGACACTTTGAAGCCGAGCAGGAGTCACAAGCACCCAGCCATTCCAGGCAATCTTCCTCTTCACTGATTGGCAGAAAGAGCTCTGTAGGAGACGAGTTGGAGAAAGATAGTGAACCAAGTTTCAAGAGCCTGGATGCCAAATCAACTTTGAATGAACCTTTCGAAGCTATATCTACAATTCCGCAAACTGCCCCAGAGCATGATTCTACTAAGGATATTGATAACGTTAATGACCTTGTCAATAAGAAGATAAGAAATAACTCAGGCGGTTCTATGGATTCCGGTAAAGGTAAGGGTTTATTTCAAAGTATCAGAGATAGGTTGACTTCTGACAACGATCACAAGATCCCTGATGAAACCACCTACTCAGAGGAAGGCAATTCCGATAATGAAAAGGTTGAGCTCAGCACCGACAAACTCATAACGTCAACAGCTGAAACAACACCTTCTAAAGATTTGGAGGACGAAGGTGACGAGAACGCAAGTGACTTCTCGCCGGTGAAAGCAACTGATAGAGGCTTTTTCCAATCGATAAAGGATAGGTTGACGACGACAAACACCCTTGAAGAAGACCTGAACCAAAAATCAATCTCATCTGCATCTTCCGATACAACAGTTCACATTGATTCCAAGAATTCACTTGACTCTGGTAGCAGTAACGGAATAGGATCCAGAATACTTAGCAACGAGGTAGTTCCTGGAGTCAGATCACTTCCATTTGATGCCCATCAACCTGGTTTAGCCATAAATTACCTGATTCCTGGTCAAGGTAAAGAAAATGGTGCTAGAAGCATGTCTAACGAAAGTGGAGGAAGTTTGAAGTCTACGGAGAGTGCTAAATCAAGTAATTCAGGCAAGACCGAGGCCTTAAAGTCAAGCTTGGCTACTGAAAAAGCCCAAGTAGTCAAGAAAGTAAACTATCTGAGCGATACCAAAACCAATAATGTTGATGACAAGGCGATTGAATCATCAGAAGAGGAAGAGGAAGATAGTGAAGAAGAAGAAGAGGAAGAAGAAGAGGAAGAAGAAGAGGAAGAAGAAGAAGAAGAAGAAGAAGAAGAAGAAGAAGAAGAAGAAGAAGAAGAAGACGACGAAGAAACAGATGATGAAGACGAAGACAACGAAGAGACTCAGGCAAGACAAAGGCAAGAGTACCGTAAATCAATGGCTGCTGCCACCTTCAACATAGACTTGTTCGATATCGATGATCCTGACAATACGTTGACACAGGTGTTGCTTTATTTGGAGCACCAAACAGTTCAAGTGATCACCACGATCCAGTCGTTACTTTCTGCTATCAAAAAACCAAATGCCACTAGAGGCGATTTACGTGAAAAGTCACAAGCAATCACTGTGGTTATTTCACAGATGACCGAAGCCACCAACACCTCGATGAACCAGACCAGGAATGCCCAATTGAAGGAACATGGAAGCTGGGTGGTCAAGAGTTTGGAAGACTGCAACCATCGTATGAATATTTTGTGTAAACCTAATTCTGACAAGAACGACTCGGACTTTGCTGACAAGAACTTCAAACAAAGATTGGCGGGCATATCTTTTGATATTGCCAAGTGTACCAAGGAGTTGGTCAAGACCGTAGAGGAAGCCAGTCTTAAGGAAGACATTGCTAATCTCGACGCCAGATTGGAGCACGCCGACGATTTGACCTAAGTTCCTGGGTATCAAGCAATGGAGTTTAAAGCGCATTATATTATTTGGTTCTGTTTTGTATTTTCTATCTATAGTATTAATATTACATTTATTTGCGAAACTATCGGATGTATTTCGATAAGAACTTCTGGTGTTGTTCTGACTTGAGCGTATCGTTGGTGAATTTTTGGTCCTTTGAAGCTCCATGCTTGTTGTTAAAGGTGGTGTTGTTTCTCCAGCTCTTTTTAGGTTTAGGTTCGTTTGAACCTCCTAAATTGATCAACGGGTTGGAAGTGCGTGCCTGCTCTATCTTTTCAGCTTCCTCTTTTGCTTTACGTTCTTGTTTGATCTTGTTGAGCTCAGCAAGAAGCAATTCTGTTTCGTCTTCAGACTCGCTGCTATCACTGCCTTGGTCTTCATCCGATCCAGGTGCCTCACTCTTGGCTTCAGACTTTTTACTATTCACTGGAAGCACATTAGTCAAATCCTCGTCATTTTCAGCCTCTTGCCTCACCCGACTAAGCTCGAGCAAAAGCGCCTCTTCGTCTTCTGAATCTTCTTCAGACTCGGAATCGGCACTTTCCGCGCCTTCATCTAGTCGTATGCGCTTGTTGGAGCCGCTTAATTCGGCTTCGCGTGCAAGTAACTCTTGCTTTAACTCATCCACCCCTCTCTTGGCTTGTCGCGAATCGACTACAGTATCGGGTATATCAGATCTTAGCTTGACTTTGGTCTGCTGTGGGAGCGCCCGCGCATGTTGGATACTATCTTTGATATCATGTGCTCTTCCACGCTTGCTTTCAAGCGTAGGTCTATGGTTAGTCGTCATTATATGATGGCAACTTCCTTAGCTTCCTTAGCTCATCTCGTTCTGTAGATTTATTATCGATCGCTCCGCTGCCGCGAGTCCTGCAGCCAGTTTATACCGAAACCCCCCCCCCCGCCGCGGGTCGCAAATAAGTCGGCACAGAGTGGTAGTAGCGACTCTCTGAACTACTAACGAATATGATTTCTCACTAACATTGTTGCAATTAGTGTGTGGAGCAGACTGTCCAGCTAAATATGACTCTTCTTCCTCTCGTATACTCCCCATCTTTCTCCACTCTCCAATGTCATTATTATATCCCTGTCGAGTCAGTCCAACATATTTTGCACCCAAAAAATGTAGGCACCAAACTAAGGGTGATCAATGATAAATCGCCAACATCCAAATTTTAGGTCCAACCAGATGTAACTAATGGTCTATAGTTCTATGTGTTGTTAGCATGATTTAGAAGAAAAATCATTTTTTGGCACGGATATGAGAATTCATGGGACATTGATTCAATAAGTTCAAATGTTTTTGTACAAATAGAACTGACCGCTGAGACCTCGAATTAGTTGAATACACCAACGAGTTTAAGAGAATATTGATTTCGTACTTGGACTTGCTGATTATTGACGACATCGATTGGCAAAAATACTTGATATTCTACGTTAGGCTCCATACTTTTTTAACTTAATACGTTATATAAATTACTGGTACACTATTACTTATGCCTCGCCGTCACTGTGTATCTCGTCTTCCCATCCTTCTTCATCGCCTCCTCTTTGAGGAAGCAACTCGCTCATGGAAGGTCCCCCTAATTCTTTCAACAATTCTTCCACTTGTTCTACCACCTCACCATCATTTTCAGCCCCTTCACCGTTGATTATTTTGTAGGCTTGCGTCAAAGCACTCTTAGCTTCTTTCAAGTGGGTTTGAATCTCTTCTTCTGACGAGGTCTTCAACTGCGCTATTTCAATATCACGGTAGTCTTCCACTTGGCCCTGGTTTTTGGTATGATACACCTTCTTGGCATTGAACAAGTTGGCCAATGCTTCGTAGTAGTACGACTCAAGCCCGTTTTCGTTAATGTCTTGAATGCTGGACGAGATCTCGATCCCAACGTCATATAATTCGAGCTCAATGGCAAACTTCGCCAACGTAAGAAGCGGTTGCACGAGCTCGATATACTCCAAACCCACTTCAAATGCATCTGTATCATCACTATCGACTTCTTCGCCTTCTCTAAGCTTATTAGCCGATTCTTCCAATGTCTGTTTCTTTTCATTAAAAATACTCCATGATTTCATCAAAGCTTCCTTGGCTTCATCATTTCTCTGTTGGGAGATTCTGATAGACGACAACAATGATAAGGCTTCTGGGTTTTCGGAGTCCAAGCTTAGCGAGAAGTCAATGAGTTCGTTACATTTAGCTTCGGCTTCTTCCTCCATACATAAATCGGTCATCCAGATCTCGATCTTGGCAAATATTCCCTGGTTCATTTTCTTTACAATGTACTTGATAAGTGAATATTGGGTTTTGTAAAGCTTGGATAACTCTACCAATGCTGGGTCTTCGGTTCCTTGGTTATTTCCAATGAGCTCAAGCTGGCTATTGAGCTTGACAAGTCCAATGTCAAGCAAACTTAAACCGTCTTCACCACCTATGATTTGACCCAAGTAGAAAAATTTTTCCACTCCCAAGTCTGCATTGGGATCACTCTGACATGCCTTGCTGAGTATCTCATATGCACTTTCCACATCATTATTTTCCAATAACGTCTCGCCAAAGATCTGCAAGAAAGGGACGTCGTTGGCGTATTTTTGGAGATTTGGTTGAAGCAAATTCAACGCGGCATCTGCTTGCGACGACTGCAACAACGCGTTGGCCTGCGAAATCAATTCTGTAGGCGAACCCATGGTCTTGTCCTTTGTTAGCCTCGGGTGTCGTTAGTTAAAACATCACCAAAAAAATTCGATGAGCTCTGCATGATTACGTCAGCGTGGCCATATAACTTACCGAGCCTTTATCGCTAAAGGGCCACGACCACTATGGAGTCTTCGCAAGCTACGTTGGAACAGTTGCTCCAAGAGTATTACATACTACACATGGTTTATTACCGAAGCAAGAACCAGCACCGGGTGCAAAAATGGTGGAAATATTTCAACATACTCCATCGCAAGGTCCGCAAACTAGTCAAACTAATGATGGATATGGACCAATGCGTGGGGTCGAAAGCAGACAGAAAACACAAACAGGTACTTGAGGTGGTGCGACACTTAGTTCATAAGCAAGTGCTCAAGAAGTGCTACTACGAGTTCAATGGTATAATAGCTTTGGGCCAGTTTATCAACTTGGGCTTCACCTTGGTGGGTTTAACCTCAAAAATTGCGGCACTTATAATGCAAATCGATGGTGTCAATGAGTTACAGGCTAAACTTCCTCTAATACCCACCGATGAACAAGAAACACGTACTAATCCAGAAGATGATTTGGGAGAAATTGTGGAGGAAAGCATAGAGGTTCCCGAACCCAAGAAGCGAAAATTGGATCCTGAGCCAACGCAGAGCACTCAAAGCGAAACCACCAAAAAAATTGTAAAGTCTAAATCCAATGACATTATGGACGATATTTTTGGGTCAAGTCAGCCCAAGAAGAAAAAGTCAAAGAAAACTAAAAAGAAAAAGAATGACATCGATGATATCTTCGGCTAATTATTACAGACTTTCCTTTTCACATTTATTTCACTAGTCCATGATTACCAACACCAGGCCCGTAGACCAACGGTGAATTGATTATAAAAAAAACCACAGGAGTTAATAGAAGAGAACAAATAGAGAGTATCCACTGATACTCTAACCCAATAAAACAAGTAATAGAATAGAAGTAGAGTTGAAGTAAAGAAACAAATAAAGCAAACATTACCGAGAATTGACAACTTTTTTGAATACCACCAAGTGCTGCTTAATTATACATCACGGGATTACTAGAGTAATGCTGGTATTGCTGCTGGATAGGAACACACTGCTGGCCCTGCATTTGCTGAGGATATACTTGGCGTTGGTTGAAACTTTGGTCGTACTGTTGTTGATTTACATCCTGTTGTTGAAGGTATGGGTGTTGTATCTGTTCCTCTTCCTGATACAATGCTGGTGCTGGCGCCTTTTTGAAGGTGTTGGCGTCAGAGGCTGCGGCTGCTGCTGCTGCTTTCTGTGCCTTCATGAACCCTATTATTTCATTGAAGTTATTGAAAGTAGCATTGTTTAACTGGTCGATGTCCAAACAGAATTGGTCTTCGTCGTACTCTTCAAAACCAGTAGAAGTAAATCCTTGAAAGCTGTCAAATGCAGTGTGATCTTCAAACGATGGGTGGCTGTAAAAGTCTTGGGTAAAGGCGGGAACTGAAGTAGGTGCTTGGGCTTGTATTTGAGGATGTGGAAAACCTTGTACCTCTCTTGATGCAGTATAGTTGTTAGGAGTTGGAGAAGTGTTTTGTTGTCCGTTCATGTTGTTGATAGACGAGCTGATGGACACAGCAGGAGAATTGGATACACGTTGGTACTCATAAAAGTTGTTGCCGTTGTTGTTGGCGGAGGCAGACATTGGAATAGGAGTGGTGTTGGAATGTGCAGAAACTGGGGTTTCCATTGATGGAGTGAAGGAGTCAGTACCTGTTTGGGGTTGTTGTGGTTGATAAGAAGGAGCGACTCCAGATGTGAGGTCAAAGTGTTTGGAGTAGATTCCACCATTTTTCTCGAGCTCTTTCTGTTGCTGCTTGGTCAACTGTTTTCTCATTCTGTTCTTGATTCTGGATTTTCCTTTGAAGCCAGAAGGCAAGTATCTACACTCGGCACCTTCAACATGCAATTCACACCAGATTTCGGCATTTGGAAAGGTTTCACCACACATAGAACACGAACCAGCAGACTTAGCTCTTTCCTTTGTCTTGGTACCCTTGGGATACTTGAAGTGTCTTGATTTCAAGTGTGTTTTGTAGGTATCTCTTCTAGAGAATCCACCGTTAGGGTGACATTTGTGAGTTACGTTATTTTCATCAATAAACACACTGAACTCATGGAAAGGACATTGGTAGGCCTTCTTGGTAGCATGTTTCTTTAAGTGACGAGTCAAGTATCCTCTGATTTTGAAATGGGCATCACAGTGTGGACATTTGTGAAGTTTTCCATCTGGGGCTTCAAGTGAGCCTTCTCCAGATGATTCGCCGATTTCATCCGATGATGAGCACGAAGAAACTGAACCCATTTTGTGGTAGTGTTGGTTTAGACTTATTGGAGATGAAAGGTTGGTGAGAGGGGTGTTGGAGTTTTCATTTTTGATTTCTGCCTTGACTTTGTTGGAAGAAAGGATCGACTCGTTGTTTGAGGAATTGGAAATGGTGGGCGATAAATTGATTTCTTCATCCTCATATCCGAAGTCGTCTTCGTAGCTATCATGGGTAGTTTGTTGAGAAGACGAGCCTGAGGCTTGGTTTTTGAACATATCAAAGTCGTTGACGCCATCTTCAGTGAAAGTCCATTCAATCTCGCCATTTTCGTTCTTGAAAGGCAATAGCTTAGTCGTCAAACCAGTGGAACATGGTTGAGCGTAAGACACATTTGGCTTCTTGTTGTTTTCATCCGAAGGAAGGACGGCTACAATATCGTTGTTTACAATTGAAGGAAACAAATCTTCAGTTTTTGAATCTTCTTCAAGCTCCTCTAGCTTGGCATTCTTCTGCTGAGACTCCTTATTGACTTGATGCCAGAACTGGGAGTCGGAAGGAAAGCGAAGCGCTTCGGGAAACGGTAGCAAGAGGGCAAGCAAATATGAAATACCGACCTGAAATATACTCAAGGCTATTTCAAGGAAGGTGATGCCTGCAAACCTCCTTTGTTTGGCAGGTGTATTTACTGCTGATACTGCCATCACGAATTAATAACTGATGACAAACTTTGTTAAGGGGCAACAGCAAACTATCTAGTGTAAACTCTAGGGGAATTTTGGATCAACTTGTGTCAAATGATTAAGTACAAGGGATATAAGGGGAATACACAGGGTTGTCTGATAGATTAATACCAAGCGTTATGTTGTATCTAAATGATAGGGGACCAATGGAGGCTATGCTAAGGAAGTTTATAACGGATTGTAATTTTTGGGTTGGGGACGACTGAGAGAGGGCAAAAAATTTTTGCGGCGAAATGAGGCGGTTTTAATAAAAAATTAAACTCTCGTCAAGCAGAAGTTGCGTCGGTCGTGGACAGATGACCAAATATTGAGGGCGACTTCGGGAGCTAACGTGATTTGAAAAAGGGACCAGATATGTGTCCGGAAAGCTTTTTGGTAAGATTTGCCACGAACCTGTGCAAGAAAAATGCTAGAAAATACCCCAGTATTATACTGTAATCTACAAGGGATCCTTCTTTCCTTTATCTCTAGCGGCGCAACAAGATATCTATTGTAGTGCGTAATGTGGTTAATGCACAACCCTCGTGCGGGCTCAGTTCAGACTAGACAATAGAGGACGTGGAAGTGGTGTATACAGGAATAGCCGAATGTAACCCCAATATGGCGATCACGTGGGCTCGCGACTTGACTTTTTGGGACAATAAGCCACAAGACTACCGCGACAACTGACGGTAGCAGTCTGCGTTGAAGACGTCATGGAGTTGAGGTTACAACTTGTTCGAATCAAGAGGTGAGTATTCTACTTCGTGTCGTGTGCCAGGAATTACCGCGGTGTTCCTGAATTGCTGTCGATGATAAGTGCACCGTCGCACCGTTCGGCACAGAGCCCACAATTCTGACGTAGTAAACAATTGAATTATCTCGCGAGTTCAAGTTCGTCTAGAATGCAATTGTTGAGCTACATTCTTGGTAAGATACTACATAATCGAGCTTATCCTACGCATATATACGCCTCGTCAACTGGTTGCTCAAATTACAGAAATGTTTGGGAAATTCAGGTTGGTCTTATTAGTGCTTCACGGACTGTTGTACTTTCAAATTTATTTTTCTCAACACTGAAGGATGCCGTGAAATTGTTTTTTTTTTTGCTAATAATATACCTTCTTTTTGTCGTGGGGTATGCTTATCAGGTGCGCCCCCTCAGCGCCGTGAGATTTGTTTATTCGAAAAATAATACCGCAAAACAATACATCACTCTGATGTTAACCCTTTGGCTGTACGTGTGCCAAGAATAGTGTTCAGGGTTTCATCCAAAGCTTCTAACGAACTCGCATTAAAGCAGCTGATCCACAACTGATTCTGAAATTAGGTTTTCCGTCTCCCCTTACTTACTTTTGTAATATTATTTGCACCCCATTCTGTGTGTGTCATGCTGAATATCCGCAATTACTTTCACCTGGATGTCTTGTCAATGCCGCGGAACTCCTATTACCTTCTTCACATACAATAACTCCGATAAGGTGAGAGTCGCTACTTAAACGGAATCTCATCGTCTTTATTGATCAATAAACCATACGTACCGCGCCTAAGTACAGCACGATATTTCCGAAACCATAGAATTGACTTTGGTTTTCCCCCGCAGTTGCGAAAACTTTTGGTGTAGTTTCACCCAAAATTTGAAATGCTGGGAATCGGTTTACAGGTTAAAGGTGACTCGGGGTCCTACACACGTGATGCGAAGGCTGAAGTTTTACATTTTGTGGAATTTTTCACTCTAAATTAGAGACTGGATAACATCTAATATGGGTTTTGAATCTGATAAGAATGATATGAACAAAGGCGACAATCCTATAGCAAAAAGTACTCGTATTGAGCTCTCTAGTTTCAGTCATCCTCTGATCTCAAAAGTAGGTGACAACTATTGGTTCCACGAAATCTCCGATGAGGCATTCCCCGGGCAGTCGTTTGGGTTAAAGATCGAGGAGATCTTGTTTCATACTCAATCACCATTCCAAGACATACTCATCTTCCACTCAACCGATTTTGGCAACGTGTTGGTTTTGAACGGAATCGTCCAGTGCACAGAGCGCGACGAGTTCGCTTATCAAGAGCTTATCACACACTTGCCTATTATGTCGCATCCTTCACCCAAAAAAGTTTTGGTAATTGGGGGTGGTGACTGCGGAGTCATTAGAGAATTAGTGAAACATGTGAACGATGGTGCAGTTGAAAACATTACCATGATTGAAATCGATGATATGGTGATTAAACTTCTGACACAATATCTTCCTGAGATGGCCAAATTTCACAACCATCCGCTGGTGGACTTGAGAATAGAAGATGGGTTCAAATTCTTGAATCAAACCAAAGATAAATTCGATGTCATAATCACCGACTCGTCTGATCCTGAAGGCCCCGCTCAGGAATTTTTCCAAGAAAACTATTTCAGATTGTTGCGAAACGCGCTCAACCCTGGCGGTATCGTGATTATGCAGAGTAGTGAGAACATTTGGCTCAATATGAAGTATCTTCAAGATTTATTGGTCAAGGCAAGAACAGTTTTCAAGCAAGTTGAGTATTGCCAATGCTACATGCCTTCATACACCTCGGGACAATTGGGGCTCATCATTGCCACCAACGATACAACAAAGAACTTGAAAACGCCCTTGAGAACTTTTGGTCGTGACAAGGAATCTGCCATGTTTAGGTACTATAGTGCTGACGTGCACGCCGCTTCGTTTGTGTTGCCTACGTGGGCAAGAGAAAAGCTCAATTAGTAAGTTTGTAATTTTGGGAGAATTTATAAATAAGATCTAATGTATACAATAGTAAGAAACACCTAGAGTATATGCACTAAAAAAGTTGCTCGCGTTATTTGCACTGATTTGCAACCGTATCGCAAAGGAGGGGGCAGTTGCTGGTCCAAAGTTTATAATTATAATATACGTTGCTCCGGGCGGAAAGAAGAAATTCGAAGTTAGCAACTGTTTCATCCATCCATTTCTATTGTGATTCGAATAATGTTGTTTGTTTACCGCACCCAATTCTCCTTGCTTCCCCTCTTAATTAAACCCAAATTTAAAATGCTAGGTTTCGTATGGAGGCAATTAGTTGCATTATTAAACTCTCGGTGCTTGCCCTAGACAGCCGTATCGTATAATGTACGTATTTAGTAGTATTGTATGCTACCGCCTTAGTCCCTGCAGCCCACCTTTTATTGCCACTGTTGTTAGGTGGTAGCAGGTGAATTCGCATTCTCTGCTCCTTAACTCTGCGCTACGAAACTCAAGAAACAAAAATGAACGGAAACACAAGCTACCGCCCCTTTCTTTTAAACTATGCTGGCTCACTGTAGTCTTCTCATCCCTCTGCTGCTAACCACGGTCATAGTGGCTCCAGTGTCATTCTTTGGAGTACTTGTTTTTTCCTGCATATATAGGTCGTCCCTTTACCATCAAAGTCATAGCTCCCAAAAAAAACAGAAAAACGACAACGTTTTAACACCACACACTACTACCAAATAACACGACCCAGTATCAGATTTAGCAATGTCAGGAAGCGTAGAGGATGAAGAATACACCAACAATATTGATGATCAATTATTAAGTGCTGCAAAGCAGGAGGTAGGCGTGACGCATGGAGATTTAGAAGCTACTAGAGTTAAGCTTGAACAGATTGCTCATGCTGCGGCCATGTCGGAAAGGCCCCAGGGCCAAGGTTCAAGGCCCAAAGACGATGTAAAACACCTTTCTTCGCCCGATAGGGTCAATGCCAACCTAGCAAAGCAGTTTCAGCAACATCAACAACAACACCAGGCGGCTCAACAGGCACATCAGCAGGCTGCTCATCAGGCGGCCCAACAACAGGCTCAGCAACAGGCTGCTCACCAGGCACATCAAGCTCACCATCAACAACAAATAGCCTCAGGAGACCCACATCTCCATCACTACGACCAACAAGAAGTGGACGAGTCGGAATACAACATCCAGATCCCCGAACCCATCATCGACTCCAAGCTGAGAATCTATCCTGTAACTGAAAATACCATCACTGCCGAAGGAAATCTTATCACCAGGCCCTATCCTGAGCAGGTGTTCCATGAGAGGGAAGATTTGAACGAATTTATCCAAGAGTTTGCCCGAGATAACGGATTCGGTGTCGTCATTGCCCACTCCAACAAAAAGGCCATATACTATACCTGTGAGTTGGGAGGCCGTTATCGACACAAGAAGTCCAAGAAAGATATGGAAGAACCCAAAGTAGATGTAGGAAACGGATACTTGTTGGATCCCAATACCAAAACCAAAAAACTCAAGTGTCCTTTCTCCATGACTGCCAGCTACAAAAAGAGTACAAGCGTGTGGACATTAAGAACTACCTGTAACGAACACAACCATCCTCAGTTGGATCCGTTGTCGAACCACCCTATGTTGAGAAAGAGATCCGACGAGTTGAACTTGTTGATCTTGGACTTGTACAAAGTAGGAACCAAGCCTTCGCATATTGAGTCTAAAATTAAAGAGCAGTATCCCGAGGTGCTTATTAAGCGCGAGGATATTTACAACGAAATCAGAGGATACAAGCGTAAGATCAAAAAGCAATCGTCCCGCTTCGGCGGACCTCACGGCAGCAGGATGGTACAATACAAGAAAAGACCTAATGGAGATGTGGATGACGAAGCTGCTGTGGCTGCTGCCGCCTTTTTGAATGGCACCAACGAGGATGACGACGGCAATGATGGCCAAAACACAGATGCTCAAGTGTTGCAGTACGAAATGCAACATCCACACAGCCAGCATTCACAAGAGGAGTTTCAGAGACAATTCAACCAGGCAGCAGAGGTGGTGGCCCATCAACAGCACTTGGAAGACCATCACTACCAACTGTACCAGCAGCACCTTCAAGACCATGGGCTTCAAGATAACGACAGTACTGCTGCTGCTGCTATTGCTGCTGTGGCCAATGTAACCAGACAACACCATCACCACAATCATCATCAGCATCATGACGGATCGGAGTTGTCTATGGATAACATTGATAGTAGGCTTGTTGGAGAGTAGAGTACATTAAAAATGATACCCACCTGATGATGTATGATCCTACTCAAAGTGTTTCTTCTCTGTATTTGTTCTGTATATTAGTAATATGATGTCGTACTGACTGACTATTTCGTTGTTACCCAAGTAATAGAAATTAAGTAAGCTCATTTTTAATTAATTGTTCGAGATGTCTCGATAGCGTAATAAGGTAGCTTCCAATAGGAGGGGATATTTTTGGATCACCACTCTTTGAAAGAAAGCGCTCATTTTATTCATTTTCTAATGGATTTATTAGTTGTAACATCTGATCTCATCAAACTACGTTTACAGTAACTAGTTTGAGTTGGTAATATGATTGTTGGTTATATTAACGCTGTGTATTTTTACGCTGACCCTACCTACCGATCCTCCATGAGGATGAATGACTATAAAAAATGATACCCTACATACTATTCAAAAGTTCCAAACCCTCGGATCTTTCCTCGAACAACTTAGCCAATTCGCCCACCTTGCGGCCCCTTATCACAGGTTTTCTCACTGCTGTAGTCGATTCTACAAATTGCGGAGGCAACGATTTGGATCTTGAATGCTGCGAAGCTTTTCTTGTTTCTCCACTGAACTTATACTTTTGAGGGGGATACTGAACATACAAATTGGATACGTCCGATAGTTTTTTGGTGCTTCTGTTCAGTGGTGGACTCTTGGCTGATGACGTGACTGTGGATACCGAGGAGTTTGATGAATAGTCTGAAAACATTGAGTCGGTGCCTTCTTGGTTTCCGTTAGGTGAACCTGATCTGAGAGACATTACTGATTTTGGAGTATGAGATGTGGCCTTGTTTGGACTGGAGACTGGAGTTTTGGCTATATATGGTTGTGTTAAGTTGGATTTTGACAATTTCGAGTTGTTGCTCAAAATAGTGGATGTATTGAAGCTGACACGATGGTTATCCTCTACTTCATCAAGAGACAAGTCATAACTCAATTCGTAGGAATCGTCAGGAACATCCTCTTTTCCTGCCGATTTGTCACTATTCATGATTTGCTCTATGGTCCTGAACCTATGCTTGTGTTCCTGGCCTAGTCTGCTCCAGTGGTCCAAGACATTCTTGAAGAAGCGGCTGATTATGGAGATATTATCCTTGTTATGCGAAGAAATCAATTCATGGCTTAAGCAGTAGCTGAGGCTTTTGGATAATGTAATGCTGGTGTGTTTGGTAATTTGGGGCTGGCTTAATATTTTATCACACAAATCACCCAATTGGACCAATAATTGCCCATATTCGCCGCCATCCTTTTCGAGTTCATCTATTAACGTTTTGAATATATGACTGGTATAATTGTATTCGTCGCTGATGGGCAATTCAATAAGCTCAATGGGCACTAGAGGTTTGGGCAATTCCATCAAAATTTTCTTAAAGGCTGTGGAAATGCAGTACAAGTCCCAGTCATTGATCCATATTAATTGGTTACGGTTGATACACTGATTCAATATATCTGAGTTAAGTTTGTTGCCCGGTTTGTGGAAAATAAGCTCGACCTTCTGGCCAAAGTTATTGATGATGTCGAAGATCTGGTAGAAATGGTGGTAGAAGGTCGGATCGGTCTTTTTGTTGAGTTTCGTGTATGGGTTTATCAATGGGACCACTCTCATGGAAAGCACCAAGTTGTTTTCCACTAGTAGATTATACTTGTATATGTTGAGAGATATCTTGAGTCTGGTGATATCAACATAATTACTCAATTGTGACAAGCCGGAGCAATTTATTATTATGTTTTTCTCGTTCAATGTAGCACCGCCTAATAAGTCCTGGAATGGTGTAATAGTAAATGCGTCAATTAGTTTGTTGATCTGGGCAAGGTTCTTTTTAGTCAGATTGTAGTTGGCTAGGATTTGTGTGATGGACTTGACAAACCAGCTGTCATGAATGGTGATGATCTTTTTGAGGTTATACAAATTGTCGGACTCGGCCAAAAACTTCTTCAAGAATTTGATTCCCCAAATCCAGCTGATTTTATTGAGGCCACAGCTAAACATAATTAAGACGTATGGTTTGGTGGGAATGAAGCTCATAAGAGTGGGTATAAACTCTTCATAGTTAATGGTATCGGTGCTGGGTAAGAACGACGTATCGAATATGAAAAGGGGAAGATTTGTGGTGGGATCACTGATATCAGTTTTATAGAAGATTCTTTCCATTTTGAAGGATCACCACTATATGTATATACGTATGAACAGAAGACGTGAAGTCTTAGACGTGACTGGTCCTATACTAGTCTGTAGAAACTCGAACGGGCAAACGATAAACAAAATAATACGCGAATGTTCGTCCGCGACATGCGACAAATGGGAGAGAGAAGGGGGATGCTATAAAGTGTGGACGTGTATGAGTGGGTAGGGTATAGTGGAATAGTGGTAGTTGCAGTAGGTATAGTAAAGGTGGATGTATGTAATGGTCAATCGATGATCCAATGGTTGATGTGGAAAAGGAATTATTGAGATTTTGCGAAATTGTTGCGAAATGTTTGTCTTTGGACAAAATGGGGAAGTCAACGAGCACGAGCAAAAGCAACAAGTTGGGATCTAAGAACGAGAGGGAAATAGAAGTATTGTATGTCTGTAATGTAGATGCGTCAACGTAAGTAGAGCTATAAGATTTCGAACAAACGGAAATGTTGCTGATAAAAAGCCCTTTCAGTCGAGCTGCAAACAGGGCGATCTCAATACGTGCGAAGGAAGAGTGATTAAAGGTGAAAAAAATGGAGATAGAGAAAACGGAAAGGGAAAGAGAGCTTGATGGTCTGCATTTTCTAGTTCAAACAACACAGGCTGGTATAACTGTTCAGGTGTAGGTAAGCTTCGTCCAGTTGTAATCGAAGTCCTCTCTTAGGGTAGCACGCACTTCATAAGTCTGTTTCTTTATTTCTTGTGCAGGGCACACCTCGCACCGACCAAATTTGCCATCCGACTGTTCTTACAACCACTTACGTAGATTGATCCAATTACCATTGATCAGCTAAACTAGTTCATATTCACATCCACACCAGCTCAAAATGGCTCCTGTGAAAGATGAACAATCAGCAACCAATGCTTCCACCACATCCAAGAAACAACAGCCCAAAGAAGAGGAGTTGTCCGAAGAAGACCAGCACTTGAAAGATGAACTCGAATTGTTGGTTGAGAAACTAAACGACCCGTCCAATGGAGTAGACGTCTATGAGCAGTCGTTGTCATCTTTGAAGATCCACATCAAAGAATCAACCACATCCATGACAGCTGTCCCCAAACCATTAAAGTTTTTGAGACCATTCTACCCTGCCTTGACCGAATTGTACTCGTCGTGGACCGAAAAATATCCCAAAAATGACATCGTAGTTAAGCTTGCTGATATCTTGTCGGTGTTGGCTATGACATACTCTGACGACGGCAAGAACGACTCTTTGAAGTACCGTTTATTGTCGTTTGACGAGTCGGTTTCTGATTGGGGCCACGAATACATGCGCCACTTGGCGTTGGAAATCGGGGAAGAATACCAGGAGAAATTGGGCGCCGAGGACGATTCCGTTGCCAAATTGGTCCAATTGGCTTTGAAAATTGTTCCTTTCTTCTTGAAACACAACGCCGAAGCCGATGCCGTGGACTTGCTTTTGGAAATTGAAAGTATTGACAAATTGCCCCAATTCGTAGACGAAAGCACTTTTGCTAGAGTGTGTCTTTATATGGTCAGCTGTGTGCCGTTATTATCGCCACCTGACGATATCTCCTTCTTGGAAACTGCCTTTGCCATATACTTATCATTCAACCAGTTGACCCAAGCCTTGACTTTGGCTATCAAGTTGGATGACGATAATTTGATCAAGCAGGTGTTTGAAGTCACCAAAGATGAATTGGTTCACAAGCAATTGGGTTTCATATTATCACAGCAGTACAGCAACTTCAAATATCCTGGGGAGAATCCCGAGGTTCAGGAGGCAATCTCCAACTCTAAGCTCCACGAATACTATGGCTACCTTGTAAAGGAACTCAATTTGTTGGATCCTAAGGTACCTGAAGATATCTACAAATCACATCTCGAAAACGCCAAGTTTGGATTGGGCACTTCCGGATCTATTGATTCGGCAAAGCAAAACTTGGCTACGGCTTTCGTCAATGCTTTTGTCAACTTGGGTTACGGTACCGATAAGTTGATTCAGACTGAAGAAGACAACAAGTCTTGGATCTACAAGACCAAGGGTCCAGGTATGACCTCGACTACTGCTTCTTTGGGATCTATTCACCAGTGGAATATCAATGATGGTTTGCAGTATTTGGACAAATACACCTACTCGACCGACGATGAAGTCAAGGCCGGTGCTTTGTTGGGTACTGGTATTGTTTCTGCTAGTGTTCACGATGACGTGGACGCCGCCCTTGCTTTGTTACAGGAATACGTCACCGACCCAAACAAACTCTTGCAATCATCTGCTATCAACGGGCTTGGAATTGCGTTCGCTGGCTCAGCAAACGAAGAAGTTCTTAACTTATTGTCGCCCTTAGTCTCTGACTCCGACGTTTCTATGGAAATCTCGTCATTGGCTGCATTGGCTTTGGGTCATGTTTTCGTAGGTACTTGTCACGGCGATGTCACTTCGACAATTTTGCAAAGTTTGTTGGAAAAAGACTTTTCTCAGTTGACTAACAAATTCATCAAGTTCATGTCTTTAGGCTTGGGTTTGTTGTACATGGGCAAGTCTGACCAGGTCGAATACGTCTTGGAAACCATTGAGGCTATCGAACATCCTATAAGCAAAACCTTGAAGGTTTTGGTCAATGTATGTGCTTATGCTGGTACTGGTAATGTCTTACAAATACAATCCTTATTACAAATGTGCACAGCAAAACCAAAGAACTCGTCTGAAGAAAAAAAGACCGAAGAATCAGCAGAAGCTTTTGTGAAGAAGGAGGGCGACGAAGATGAAGATGAAGATGCCAACAAAGACGTAGCAATGGAAGATTCCACTGGAGAAAAGAAGGAAAAGGCTGAAGAAGATGATGAAGATAATGACGAAGACGACGAAGATAGAGAAAACGAAGAGTTATACCAAGGTATCGCCGTTTTGGGATTGGCTACCATTGCCATGGGAGAAGATATCGGCCAAGACATGTCGTTGCGCCACTTTTCACACTTGATGCACTACGGAAACCCATTGATTCGTAGAGCTGTGCCATTGGCTATGGGATTAGTCTCAGCATCTCACCCTCAAATGAAGGTGTTTGACACATTATCTCGTTACTCACATGACCCGGACTTGGAAGTGGCCCAAAACGCTATCTACTCTATGGGTTTGGTAGGTGCTGGCACTAACAATGCTAGATTGGCCCAATTGTTGAGACAATTGGCCTCCTACTATATCAAATCCCCAGATTCATTGTTCATGGTCAGAATTGCCCAGGGTATTTTACATCTCGGTAAGGGTACTCTAACCTTGACACCATTCAACAGTGAAAGAACCATTTTGTCTAAAGTGTCGTTGGCTTCATTATTGACGATATCCATTGCCTTGTTGGATCCAAAAGCATTCATTTTAAGTGACTCTACCACCGAAACTACCCACCAATTGTTATACTACTTGACCCCAGCCATAAAACCAAGAATGTTGGTTACAGTAGATGAGGAGTTGAATCCTATTAAGGTGAATGTAAGGGTTGGTCAAGCTGTGGATGTTGTTGGGCAAGCCGGTAAACCAAAAACCATCACTGGATGGGTAACACAATCTACTCCTGTGTTATTGAACTATGGTGAAAGAGCTGAATTGGAGTCTACTGATGAGTGGATAAGTTTGAGTAACTCATTGGAGGGAATTGTTATCTTGAAGAAGAACCCAGACTACATGGAGGTTGAAAACTAGTCTAGATAATCAATAAAAGTAATCAGAGAAAAGAACTAAGAAAGTAGAAGCTTATCAAAAGGACAGGATTGTGAAGAAGAGTCTAAGAGTTTGATGGGACTGAGAACTCTTGTAGTGAGTGAAGTTACTGAATTTACGAATCTTTTTTTGAAGCAAATGAGGCTATTTCGATAGGTTTATTCTAAATATATTTATTTACGACTTTCATTTGATGTCTTTTTTATGTACTCAGTACATTATGTATGAACTAAATTGCTCTCGCTTAACTAAATTCTTCAGCTTTGGTGGCCATTAATAATCCCACAATCAAACCGAATAAACCAAGAACAGAACCGAAAATCTCCACCACCAAAATTTTGACGAAAAGAGAAGAGTCGGCGGCATCACTGATAGCAGCTGTGGATCCGGTTATACCGACTGCAACACCACAAATCAAGTTGGAGAGACCAACAGTTACACCGGCCCAGAAGAGAGAGTAACCAGTATACAAGTTAGATTTGGTAAAGAGTGCTTCTTCAGGTACGTTGGACAATTTTGCAGAGAAAACAATAGCCATAATCAAACCGTAAATGGCAACAACTTCACAGAAAATAATCGAGATTAAATTCTTGGTGGTGATTCTAGGAGCTTTAACACCTGCACCGATGATGGAAGCACCAGTTATAAATATACCCCATGCAGCTCCGACGACAGATAATCCGATACAACTGGCGATTCCGAGATTGGCCCAAAGATATGGCGAGGTAGACTCCAAAAATTGACCAACATTGAACGATTCTCCGGCGTTGTTGAAGAGCATGTACCCTCCAACAGTTAACAACGAAGCCAAAACTAAAGATTTTGTTACTGCCATTATATTTTGTGATTAAATGTGTGATGAATTGAACTATTAAAGTTACAAGTTAATTGTGCTACTGATGCTTGAATTCCAGTTGTAAACAAGTAGTGCTGTAGGCGACACGAGAAATGGAATGAAGGGCAATTAATACGGCGGATTAATTATTATGAAAACTTTGCGGATGTATGATGGCCGCTATATAGTTATCTGTGCAAAAAAATGCGTGATGACTTCTTCAATTAGGGTTATATGACGATGGCTTATCGTTGGTTGATGAAATGGCCAATTTTATGAACGACAATATTTTAGTGAGTTGCAGATTAGCTTCGAATGCAATATTGCATGTTAGATGAGAGGGTTACAGTTGGAGGACTCAGCAAGTTTACATGTTATTTTTATGTGCAGTTCTGTTGGCCGATGTAGCGTTGCGTCGAAAAATCAGGGACGACATTCGGGGTCAACCTTCCATGTTACAACGATTTTAGGTGCCGAGCGCGAACTATAAAAGGTCAACTGGTACCATTTATATTTGGCCACAACTAGCATTAGCATAATTATTGCGTCGACCCATACTTATACACATATCTATATCCGTATCCATATATATATATCACGTGATGGTTACCTGGGGTATTGTTGGAGCAGGAAACATTTCCTCTCGTTTCGTTAAGGATTTGAAGGTTTTGATCAAGAATCCTGAAGGTCCAAATAAGATCGATCATAAGATTGGTGCCATAGGTGCATCCAGTGTTGAAAAAGCACAAAAATTCATTTCAGAAGTGGTCGGCGAGGGCCACAATACAAAAGCTCTTTCTTATGATGACATTATCACCGATCCATCAATTGATGTTCTTTACATTGGGTTACCCCATACGATGCATGCACCATTCGTGGTCAAGGCTATTGAGCAAGGGCGCAAAAATATTTTATGCGAAAAGCCTGTCACCATCAACTCTGCGGATTTGGAACAAATCTTGGCTGCTGCGAAGAAACACAATGTATTCTTTATGGAGGCCATGTGGTCTCGTTACTTCCCAGCGTTCATTGAATTGCAAGAGCGTATATACGGTGATGAGAAAATCATTGGTGATGTGAGAAGAGTGCAAGGTGAATTCACATTTAATGGTGCCGAATTCCCATTAACTCCTGAACATCGTGCTTGTAACAAAGAATTAGGAGGAGGGGCATTGTTGGATATTGGAATTTATTCCATTACGTACGCGCGCTTATTTTTGGACCCAGCAGCTGACCCCAGAAAGGATTGGGACATCTCTTCCCACATGGTCTTGGATAGTGTCACTGGAAAAACTGAGGATGAGGTTGACTTTATAACCAGCGCCATATTCAATGACAAAAAACGCAAGCAACATGGTGCCATATACACTGGTATGTACACACCATCAAATGGTAACATAGTTACTATCGAAGGTACTAAGGGTAGAGCATTTGTGAAAGCTATCGGAGAAACTCCCTCACCAGCGTCCTACCGCGTTGAGTTGCATGACGGCAAGGTTGTAGAAAAAGACTTCACTGCCGAATTACATGGTGGTGAAGGATTTTGGTACGAAGCCGTTGAAGTGGGTGAAGCCTTACACAAGGGTGAGAAGGAAAGCGCCAGAATGAGCTGGAATGAGAGTAGAAATATTATGTATTTACTCGATACCATCAGAAAACAGGGAGGTCTTGTTTATGAGCAAGATAAAAATTAACAGATCGATATAGTTTTGCAGCCATAAAATATATGATAGTGCCCAACCCCGCTTGCGCCAAGAATAGTAGAAAGTCCGAAGATCGCCAACAATTTTTACCTCGTAGTTCATTCGGCTGAATAAAAGCTCTAGGTAGATTTACGGCGTTTCTTATGTGGGGTAATGTATCGAGAGATGGAATTGAGGTGATGATAAATGGCTGGGCCTAATCGAAACAACGCCCAGATCGTTCGAGATTAGACCGAATGAAGTTCAATGTACCCTTACCCCACATGAGACATTCACTTTTTGCTTGGCTGCAAGTTTATTTAGGCGCGGAAAAAGATTTTCGGGCAATTTTGAAGATAATTTTTTCTTAGCACTCCGGGAAGTGTGGGGGCACACCTACCGCTAACAAGTATGACGACCAGTCTTATTGAACTGATAATCGATGAGGGGAACATTTGTTACCAATTGTGACATCTGGGGGCAAATAATTGACATAGCGGAGACACAACCGTCAATCAGTGAGTAAGGTCAGGATATATCTCGTTCTCCTTTTCTTTGAAAGTTACCACTATGGATTAAGTATAGCATCGATATCTTTCGAATATTGACTAATGCCTTTCGATGCTAATGCATGATACGTTAGAAGTTTGATGCATTAGATCAATAGAGAACGGCTTTCGCTACACCTCTACGTCTGGAGAAATAGTTAGCGATGCGACGCGGACGGACTGCAGCGGGTAGAAACCCGGCGTTTGCGCAGTGCTCACAACCAGTGCCGCGTTAAAGTTGCATCAATCAGCCTTACCAAACCTAAATGGTTTGATACAGCCGTAGTGAATGGTACAACCACCCGTCGCTAGCATTTAAACTTTCCTTGTAGTCATTCTACCCTACCTCACCCTACTTTCGGTTAAAAGCGCCTTGCCTCGGCTCTCTTACAGCAAATTCCACCGATATGGCGACTTTGTAGTAGCTGCAAAATATAGCGTAGAAGTAGTTTATTACAAGAGGGGCATTACGCATGTATTACCAACGGGATAAGAGCGAACGGTGGGGTCATGATTTATTAGGTGCTGCAACCCGGAGTTTCCCCACCATTTGGGTGTGAAATAGTACTAGCTATCTAGGTATAAAAGGTTAATACTCTCAAGCTAATTCCAACTTATTCCCAGCAAGACTCACAGGTATTCTAAGTAGAATATGTCGTCGCTTGAAAAGAAAAACCAATTGATAACTGTTTCATCGGAACGTTCCGAAAAGGAACCACCAAAGAAGAGATTCAGATGGAGAGTTGCCGATGATCATTCTCCCAAAGAAATCTATAACCTTACGCTTTACTTCACAGTTTTCATCTTTGGTATTTTGGGTGCAGCAAGAGGTTATGATGAAGGTTGTATATCTGGAGCCACCAATCAAAAATCGTTCAAGGCGTTATTCGGTCTCAGTGATCCTAACAAGTCCCCTGATGACATTGCTCAATTAAAATCTAACATCACTTCCATGGTTCAATTAGGAGCAGTCGGAGGTGCTTTGCTTGCCATGTGGACTGTCGATAAATTTGGAAGAGTCAGATCGTTACAAGGTGTTGTTTTTCTTTGGATTGTCGGTGCCATTCTTCAAATCACAGCCAAGACTGTTGGACAGTTATACGTGGGAAGACTTATAGAAGGGTTGGCAGTTGGTCAAACAACCACTATTGGACCCACCTTTATGTCTGAAGTCAGTCCTCCAGCTTATCGTGGTCTCTTCGGGTGTCTCTTTTCAGGTGCAGTTTATTTCGGAATTTTCACCAGTTATGCTGCTAACTATGGTTCCGCAAAGCATATTTCTGACGCTTCAAACACCCAGTGGATTATTCCCACTTCCATAAAAATTGTGTTGGCAGGTTTGGTTGGAATTGGCTCCATATTCTGTGTTGAGTCCCCAAGATGGTTGATCAAGGTCAACAAAACCGACCGTGCTCTTGATAATTTGTGTAAGTTGAGAAGATTGTCTCCAGACCATCCATACATTATCAGTGAAATCAGAGATATCAATGAAGCCGTACTCGCTGAAAGACTTGCAAATGAAAACTACACTATTATTAACAAATTAAGAGATATCATTACGGTCAAATCTATTAGATACCGTTTCTTTGTGATTGGTGCTATGTCTCAAATTTTGGGTCAGTGGAGTGGTGCCAATGCGATTACCATCTATGCCAACGATTTATTCGGTTTTGCTGGTATTAAAGGAATCGAAACCATGAAAATGACCGTTGTGTTGGGTGTCGTCAAGTTTGTCTCGGCTTACTTTTCTGCATTTTTCATCATTGATTTCCTTGGTAGAAGAAAGGCTTTGTATATCGGTATCACCCTTCAAGCCATCACGATTTTGTACTTTGCCATATTCCTTCAAATCGTTCCACAAGCTACTGAAGCTGACTCTATTTTGACACCTTCCCAAAAAGCCGCTAGTAGAGCTGCTATGGCTGCATTATTTATTTCAGGTGTTGGTTGGACTATGGGTTTCAATTCCGTTCAATACTTGTTGGGCTCTGAGATGTTCCCATTGGGTATTCGTTCTTTTGGTCAATCACTTATCATGGTTTTGCACTTTGCTAATCAATTTGGTAATTCCAAGGCAGTTCCAAAAATGTTACTCGCCATGGAAAACTTTGGTGCTTTCTACTTCTTTACAGCCGTTTGTTTCATCTCCCTTGGATGGTCGTGGTTCTTTATTCCAGAAATCTCAGGCAGATCTCTTGAAAGTATGGAAGATGTCTTCAACTTGCCATGGTACCTCATTGGAAGAAGGGGTGCCGCTTTATGTCCTGATAGTTCAGAAATTAAAAAAATTGATTACACCAGATCTAGTATGGAGAACGGAAGTATTTTCTACACAGATAATGCCAAATCTCAAAAGCCAACTGATGAGTTTGTTGAGGATGCTTCTATAGATAGCAAAGAAAGAAAGTAAGTCTCTGGTTAGACTTTATTGATGTTTAATATATTATAGTTTCAATTTGGCTGTAAGCTTTTTTTTTTGCACCCAAGATTTGTGCCCTAAATTTTGCGACCCCGCGCCAAACTTGGTACCATCTTTTTGCAATCAAATTAGTTGTATTTGTAAACTTGAAAATCTAGTCATAGTTTATTACCTATTTATTCTCCATTCAACGAGTATACATTTACTTAAACAAAACAATGATTTTCAAGTCAACTTTGAAAATCATTTGCTTTGCAGCTGGACTAGCTGCTGCCATGGAAACTAATAAGCTTTCTGAAAGTAAGTTTTCGTCGAGTGAACAAATGGATAATACTAACTTGCAAGGAATCAAAAAGTTTGCAGTTGAAGCGATAGATAATGAGTTAAACAACCCGAGTTCCAATTCTGATGACTTGGATGACTGGAGTCCTACCCCCGGTATCATCGAATCACACTGCAAATCGCCTGTGTTCGAAATCAAGACAGTTGGTGATCTTGACAAATTAGAGGAGTGTCCGACGATTTCAGGTGACATTATCATAAATAATTACAAAAGCCCAATTTTGTCTCTTGACGTCAAACGGATCGAAGGAAATCTAGTGATCAAGTCTTCCTCCGATTTGGTAAGAATTGAAGCACCCCAACTAGAAACTATCACCAAGAGATTTTCACTCAACGGCTTAACTTCTTTATCCTTAATATCCGCGCCAAAATTAAAGTCCATTTCTGAACTTGATTGGAAAGTATTGCCCATTTTAAGTAATGCTCAACTAGGTGATCAGATCAAAGACCTTGAAAGTATTACTGTTGCCGATACCTCATTGACAGGGTTCTCTGGTTTCCAAGGCAACAAATTACGGACTTTGGATATCAACAACAATCGATTTTTGAACTTCATTAATTTCGGTGTTGAGTCTGTTACTGAAAAACTTCATATTGCAGGAAACTCGCCCGACATTAAAGTAGAATTGCCCAAATTGAAAAGTGCCAACAATGTCACTATCCACGAAGTTTTCGAAATTAATATTGGTCAGTTGGAGGAAATCGAGCATTCTATCAATTTGATCGAAAACTTCTTTACATCTATTAAGCTACAGAAATTGAAGTCCATTGGAGGTACCCTAATCCTTTTGAATAACGAAAAGCTAAACAACATAGCGTTCCCTGAAGTAACCGAAATTGGCGGAGGACTTATAGTAGTCAACAATACTGGTGTTGAAAGGATCGACTTTTTGCCGAAGTTAAAGGTCATTGGGGGAGCTTTGGAGTTGGTGGGCAATATCAAAGAGACCAATTTTGACCAATTGAAATTGGTAAAAGGAAGCGCCAAGCTTAAAACGCATGTTTCTTCCTTTGATTGCAACAAGTGGAGCAAAAGTGAAATGGGTAAAGTGGTCAGGGGAGGAAAGATAGAGTGCGTCAACTACAGCCGTGGTAAGAGCTTTTCTGACAAATCTTCCAAGGACAACACCACTGGCCGTAGTAAGATTGAGGTAGAAAGTTCCGGTGCTCTGGTCTGTGGGCCCAAAGCAGTCATCTCACTCCTAATTGTTCTGATCCTTGCTTGTGCTGTATATGGCTTTTGAAATTAACTACTAGATTTTGTTTACTTGAATACATAGCAAAATACTTGGTATTGTCTTCGAATTGTAGAAAACCAGCCTGTCTTATTCAAAGATTCAGATAAAACTTGTCCAAAATTATCAAGTCTCTGATCCCTGGAATGACGTCGTCAGCCCAATTGCCATTTTGAGCAATGCTTTTCCTAACATTCGAAGAACTGATCATACCTACTTGTTCACCAAAGTTGTCATGAAGGACTATATTTTTGGACCAATGGCTAGGAAGATCTTTATGAACTCCATTTTTCAAGTCTGACAAATAATGTTGTTGTTCAGTTTGAGTGGTTAGGTTGTCGTTTCGTGTCAAGCAAAAGATATCAGTATGTTTCATAAACTCTTCGAGCGAATGAGAGATTTTATCTGGCAAATAGTACTTGGGATTGAAGATACGAATCAACGTATCGTAACCTACCAAGAATGTAAGTCTGAGATCGTTCTCAGGAACAGACTTGAGAATACAAACTGACTTATCTACGAATCTCGCATGTTTGGTCAAGCCGATACTGACGTTTTGTGTCTGAGGATACTTTTCGGCCAAATCCTTCGCCATAAGGTACATCATTTGTAGTCTGTTCTCAAAGGATTCAGGATTCGTGCCCTTTTTATCGGCATTATTGACCGATAACAAGAGCAATATGACTCTTTCGTCAGGCTTTTCCTCGCGATGGCTGGTGGAGAAGTAAGTAGTCGAAATAGACTCGTCTATCAACGCATAGTGGCCCAAGTGAGGAGGATTGAAGGAAGAGTCGAGCACACAGATCCGTTTGGTGATGGGCAGCACAAACTGCTTGGAAGCACTCGAATTGTAGAGGACTTTGAAATCAGCCAGTGAGCTGAGAAATTCTTCCAATGGCTTATGGAAGCTAGGTATAGACATTGAATGGAATTGATGAATCAGTAGTAGGTGGCGTTTGGCTTTTAAATAAGTACCAAACAGCAAGTCGTGAGTGGCACTCTTTCTCCGCAAGAGTATGCTCTCAGTTATTTTTCGGATGCTCATTCAGATCATATGATCTACCTCTTGGGTTGCTTTGAACATCTGATCTCGCGTTTTGAACCTGAGATCATCCGATCAATACAGGAAGGTCGCACTAACAACATCTGTTTCGTGAATCTTGATCAGCCCGGCTGCAAAGGTGCGCAACCAACTTAAACTTTCTAGTTCTCAAATTCGCGCCTACATTTCAATTACGTTTGCAGCAACAAACGACGCCGTTTAGGTATATTCTCTATCCATCTACAACTCGTCGTGTCCGGCGATATCTACTAATTCAGTGCTGAAGATCAAAGTAGCTTGGGGTGGAATAGGTCCTACTCCTCTTTCACCATAGCCCAAATGAGGAGGAATGGTCAATTCTCTCTTTTCTCCAATACACATGTCGGCCAACCCTTGGTCCCAACCGGCAATCACTTGACCTACACCGACTTGGAATGTTATAGGGGTACCACGTTTAAATGATGAGTCGAAAACTGTGCCATCTTCAAGTCTACCTTCGTAGTGGACAGATATCCTGTCGCCCTTTTGGGTTTTGGTCTTGCACTCAACAGCGTGAGTAACATCTAACGGTTAGTCAATTGTACGACACTTTTCTGACAGTCGTTACTTACCAATTACCAAGTCATCTACTGCTGCGACTGATGCAATCAGGGCGAAAATCACCCCTGCAACGTTGAGAATTGATCCTATCTTCATTGCGTTTGATATAGTTGCGCATCAAGATTTCGCAAAATCCGCTGAAAAATAACACCTGTTATCTAAATGCAGATTAGCCTCGCTGTCGGCTTTTTACATTTTACACCTTTTTTTAACTATTGTACATGTATAATTGAGCCTAACTATATAGATTGGAATATTCGTAATTTACATAAAAAATCTGTACCCATAAACGTGGATATCCAATTGGTGGACATCTTAAATAAAACAGCAACCTTGCAATTCGATAAAAAAAATTAATAGTAATGATAATGATACCCCATAATAATAGTAGTGATGAAAAATTCAGCCGTGATGCTGGATCCTATTTTTTTTCTTTTTTGAAATAAAATTGTGTTTAATGAGAGAAGAAGCGGCCAGACTCCAATTCTTCGATGGTGGATTCCACAATCTCATCGTCATCGTCATCTTCAACCAATTCAATAGTAGCATACTTGATCATGTCCCAACGTTTCCAGAAGGAACTGGCATCAATTACGCAGTCAGAATCGACCAAGTCTTGCAAGTAATACTTTGCTTTGGTAAGACGATCTTTCAATGCTTGAAGCTGGCACGAAGAAGGATCTTCTTTGGTTGAGTTGAGCGATGAACATGAAGCTGAAGAAGACAATCTGGGTCTGAAGCTCTGTACGTTAGGTTGGTGACTTTGCTTGTTATTCTGCTTGCTATCTTCAAAGTCTGACTCTTCATAGTCAGTAATATCAGTGGTATTGTTAAAGTATTCTTCATCATCAGTTACCACAGAGGCTGGAGTGTTATATCCATAAACTTCATCCTCGACATTAGTGGCGGCGTCGCAATACCTTGCCCAAGCTTCATCAATCGAACCTACCAAGTACTCAAAGCAGCGAGACCTGGCTAATTTATCAGTGGCTGGAATTGAGTTTTTGGATGGGGTACTGACATTGTTGCTAGTATGGTTAGTGTTGTTGTTTTTAGAACTATTGTCGGAAATGATGCTCTTATTGTAAAAATTCAGGGCAACACCTGATCCTAAAGGACTCGATGGTAACTTACAGTCGAGATTTTCAAGATCGTCGACAGAGTGATTGCTGAAGTTGATGTCATTGTGTACGAGGCTAGTGCCAGCACCAGAGTTATTTATACTCGATTCACGACGACAACGGGCAAGAGATGGACGGCTTGAAGAAATCGAACCTCTCTTGGAGCCAAACGCCTCGGTATCTCTATCCTCATCAGTAACGAGATCTTCATCTTCATCGCTGTATTGAGAAATAGCACGCGACAACTCGGAGTTTGTCGAGAAAGAAACTCTGGTAGAAGCTCTTCTCTTGGCCCTGACCTGTTCAGCTTTATAGCAAGACTGCTCATCTTCGGAGTCTTCTTCCTCTTCCGAAGAAGTGTAGATAGAAACCGACTTCTTAGGATTGTAATCCCTTAAACCAGATAAGCACATCTTCTTAGCAGCAGGAGTCTGATTGTAAGTACTTTGGAAAGTACAACTTCTCTTGTTGGTGTTGAATGCTTGTGGACATAAAGCCATATTGAGTCGTGTTATGAGCAAAAAAAATAAATGTTTTTTCTGGTGCGAAAAAAGTTGGTCGGTGAACGACGAAAAAAAAATTTTCTAATCAACCAATCAAGGCGTCAGAAATTCCCAGCGGAGAGTGGTGACCAATCAGCTAAAAAAAAAACAGGAGTGACCAATGAAAAGTGGACAGCCTGTTCAATATTTGTAAGCGACTTTGCAAATACAACGAGACTTAAGCAGCAGGGGAATGTAGCAGCAGTAAAGTTAAGTCAGCGATGTGTTGTGATCGAGCTGGATGTAGTTGTCTTGGTTTTGATAAAAAAGGAGCTAGCTTAATATATCAAATACCGAAGTCAAGGGGGTTGGTAGTAAATTTGTTAAGTGTGTGACACTGTGAGGAAAAAAAGGGATACTTTTAACACGAGAATAAAAGAGAAAAAAAAAAGTGAGGTGAATATCAATTCTTTCTTTTGTTCTGGATTCTCTCACACAGATTTTGAAAATAATCGTGAAAACCGAGTTTAGGAGGGGGTTCGCGTGTTTTAATAGGGAGGTTTTCCTGGTTAGGTTTTTGGATTGTACACGCCCTCGCACTGTGTAATTTCTTTTTAAGGAAATAGGGGCTGCTATTGGTCGGCTGAGTGTACTCAGGCCGGGTAATCCAGACTAAACGGGATTGTTACCCGGACATCTCCTATTCTGAGAGTAGAGGGGTGCTGCAATAAACAAAGAAACTTTGACGGAGTCCATAACCTAAATACTTCAATCAGGCAAAATAGTAAGACATTTTATTCCAAGAGGTTCGAGAATGAATGGACAACTCGTCTAGTAATTGTCCCAAATCGCCATATTCAATCTCGTCTAGCAGAGATACTACGATGAATAGGTGAACCAACTTGGCTTTGAATAATTGTAAAGGCGGTGCTATTATTACAGAACGTGTATCATAGAAACTGAGCGAATACCTGTCATATGCTCCCTTAATAGCAACAACTTCCCTGTAGCAACACTCTCACAAAAGATATATTGATAGGACGGGGCCTGTGTATAAAATGAGGCTGCACTAATTTACCCCCTCCTAACAGTATAGATAAGATCTGTCTGAAAAAGTTGAAAAGTGGAGAGATAGCAAGTGACAGTTGATAGTGAAACTGACTTGAACTCAAGGCTTCAATCATGTGTTGAATTTACTGCCATGCGCAAGAACGCTCACTACAATTGGGTTAGGGCGTACAGACATTCATTGAAAGCTTGTAATGTGAGAACTTTTAGGCTTAATGCTCTATAACTAGATCTACGTACGTCAATTTAACCTTGCCCGTCGCAATTCTACATCCCTACCTTTTAGAGTATTGAATTTAATGGGTTCTTGACAATTTGCAAGAAATATGCATTTTTGTTAAAACATCTCTCGTTTCATTTCTCCGCACATCACAACGCTCGCTTATCGTAGATTGCTCTAATTTCAGGTGTTCTAGCAGAGATCACATCGTATGCAACAATAAAGCTGCTTGTGCATCCATTCATCCAGTGTATTACAATTTTATCCAGTAAAGTACATAATGTTACAATTGTTTTTAGAGCCTTGTTGCAATCGATGATCTCTGGCACGAAAATCATCCATTAAATAGTTATCTGCAGAGACTGATCGCGAACAATTCAATTTTTTTTTCCTGTCCCGCGAGCATTAGGGCGAACTGAGCCTTAGCCGTGCCTGGCAGTCTTGCTCTGAAGTGCGTTTGCCGGAGTAGTAAATTTCATACTTTGGATCGTTGTAGCTGAAAGTGGCCTCACTCAGACCCAGAAATGCGTTGACGATGAAATCGGTGATGGTGCGGCGCCACGAATCCTCGGCACCACCTACTTCGTTAACGAACTGTTGCGACAACGCATCGGTCGCACCACTGGTGAAATTCTCATATATGCTTTCAAGTTTATTGTTGATTGCCTCGTGGGCCGAGCCAGAGTCAGAGGGCGAGCCAGAATCGCTGTTGTAACTTTTGGAGATCCACTCTTCATTCTGGCTCATGCGCGACTCCATGCCCTGCATGAGCTTTAGCATGAAGTCCACCAATGAATGGGTGTTTTTATTATTGATGAGATACATCAGGTTGTTACGGTAGCGGTGGTAGAGATACCTGGTAACGGGTATGCAGAGTTTGATGCCGATGATAAATATTTTGATGGAAAGAATCAAAAACATCTGGAGCTTGTCCAAGTCGGTGTTGTTCTCTTCTTTGTCTTCTTGTGGTGTTTCCACATCCAAGTCCTTGCGTAGCCTGTCGTATAATCTCATCTTTGCCAGGTCGTCCAATCCATCGATAATGGTTGCAAATTCGTCGTACGAACAAGGTGCGCGCGAAGACTCCGCCGATGCACGAGGCGCAGGAGTCGCAGGCATGGAACAATCAGAGTCCGCGGCAGAGCCAGGGCGCAGCGACACAGGCTCACTTGTCTCATCTCCATTTTCGGGATCCGGAAAATCCATGGGTGTCTGGAATCCATATACCTGAGGGACCAACCCACCGAGACGCTTCACTCCTTGCAGCATCACGCCTCCTATCATTCTTCGCACCAAGTTATTGGAAGTGTCTCTTTTTTCTCGTTTGTTGTTTAGTGAGTCTGGATCATGTCTATCCTTATACTTGTTCTGTTGTTTAAAATACACATCTAGATTTTTGTTTATCAATCGATCGAACTTTACATTTTGTTCGTTCAAGTATTGTCTTGTTCTCAATTCTCGCTGGAACGCTTCGCTACTTCGGTGTGTTCCTGCAGTCACGGTGGTCGCGGACAAGTATTGAGACAGTTGTTGGTTGTATTTTTCTGTGGCGCTCTTCACATATGAGGTACTTGGACCTGCTTCACTTACCCTCGTGCTACTGGAGTCGCTGTATGCAGTGAACGCTTCTGTTTCCTCTGAAGAGCTGTTGAGATCAAGCTCGTCGTCATACTCTCCTGAATCTTGATGATCCTTGTCATCATAATCATTATGCAAATTGTGCGCTTCGGGGGTAGTAGGCGTTTCAGGAGTCAAGATTGCGGATATTTGTTCGCCATACGGTAATCGACCGATCACAGATTTGAGGACCCAGTTGGATACCATGCTTGAATGTGATGCGAGCGATGCAAGAAAACTATTTGTAGCTGACTCTAATCAACGGCAGATCTACCTTCTCTGTTACTAAACCTAATCTGCCCCTGGTGTAATACCTGCGATGTCCTTCCCCCGTGGTATCACATGCAAGTTGGTCTTGCTGTCACGTGTCAAAGCAATGTTCCAGTAGCGATGCTGGTGATGATGGGTGATGCTGTTGGGAAGTCATCGACTTTGAAAAAACGAAGCTGCGGTCCACGGTTGTTTTGAACTCCTATTATAAATTAAGCTTTACCACTTCATTGCTCATACACATTATTCATTACTTCCATATATAGTATTGCCGTGAAATTATTTGCAGCCACTTAACCAAATGTCCTCATTTATTATCAAGTATTTCACCAACCGTATTCTCAGGGACAACCAGCTTAACAGGTTAGGTGTTGAGGATCCATACCACGAATACGAAGTCTACGAAACCTCCTCAGGTAAGAAAACCAAGAAGGTTCCTCGGAAAATACCTCAAGGACTTTCTGATCATGACGTCAATGTGCTCAAACAATTTAAGAAAAAGGCCCATAGATATGATATGTGGTTCCTGTTCTTGGGAATAAAGTTTGGATGGACCAACGTAATTGGTCTCATTCCTGTTGCAGGAACAATTATTTCGACGTACTGGTCATTGGGATTATTGATGTTGGCCCGTAAGCTCGAAGACGGCTTTCCTTTAGACCTTCAACTTTTGTTCTTGGCTAACATCGTTGTTGATTTCCTTTTGGGACTCATTCCATTGGTAGGTGATATAATTGAAGTTGGTTATAAATCCAACCTGAGAAACTACTTGCTTTTGGAAAAGCACTTAGAAAGAGTAGGACAGAAGAACAGAGGAATTATTAGTGAAGATGAAGTGAGGCCGGGTTTCATAAACGATAAGGTACAGCCATTCGTCGAGGAAAAGATTACTCCATTTGTTGACGAGACCATCAAGCCAGGCGCTGTTAAAGCTGGAGAGCAAATCATGTCGCTTATTGAAGGCAAGAAATCCGACGCTACCACCTCACCTTCGTCTGGAAACAAGTCCGAATTTGATGAAGATGCCGATACAGTTGATCTGAGCGTTTTTTCCAAGACTGACCATTCAGACATAGCCTCTGTACGCAGCTTAAACTCTATCTTAGCCAAAGACAAACAAGCTTAGGTAACTCTAAACAAGAATGAGGGACCAAATTTCAGCCATGGAACCGTCCTTCGGTATATAGAAAACCAATTTTGCATTTTAAAAGTGGTATTATCATCAACCCAATTAAATAAACGAATATTTTTGCACCAAAAGGATTTTAATTTTCGTAAAATTAGCCAGACATGACTGTTAAGTACGCACAATATAGATTGTATGGATGTCAACTCAAACTGTAGGTAGTACTGCAGAAGAGCTACTTTTGAACAATGGCTGCAAAATGTCACTGAATAAAGAGGATTTTCAGTAGTCTATTTTAGATCGCCTGCTGTGAATACACGTAAATCTTTTACCCAGACCATGAGTGAGGCACAAGACCAGAACAGCATGTATATTTTCACAAGCCTACTTTCCACTTCATACTTCCACTCTCACCCACCCATTTGACCAAGTCCTGTCTTGGCCATAATTATCACCGAGGCGTGCGAAAACCAAAGACCGATGCTTACAGCCCGATTCGTGATCGGAGTGTGACGATCTTCGGCACATACACCTACATATATTAGGCACCGATTTTTTGCCGACACTCCTTTAGAGCTACTCTTTACCAACACATCCATCATGGCCAAAAAAAACAAGAAATCGAGTCCCAAGCCTCAAACTCCTCCTCAATCCAATGGCGATTCTGCGGCAGCTCCACCGTCAGTCCAAGCCAACAGTGAAACCAACGGCGAAACCAAAGGCGAAACCAAAGGCGAAACCAAAGGCGAAACCCACAACAATTCCGTTAAAGGTAATGATCCCACCACAAAAGAAACCCCACAACTACAGGATAGTACAGTAGAGTCGCAAGATATTGAAACTTCTACCGTTTTAGACCTCCAAATCCCGAATGGAGAGAGCATAGCACCCTCTGAGGCTATAGAACTTTCCACCATTGCCGCCGGCGACGACGCGGTCTCTATCAAGTCTACCGACGCAGTCTTAGATACCAACAAAGATGATCTCAACACAATCAACCACACGCCAACCGAAGTAAACGAACAGGAATTGAACCCTGATCTCGCCAAATTCATGCATGCCTGTCAGGAAGGAAACTTAACTGTGGTGAAAGATCTTATTTCCAGCAAAACCATCAATGCCTCTGATACGTTTTCTGACGGCATCACAGGCTTGCATTGGGCATGTATCAACAACCGGTTGACGTTGGTCAAATACCTTACTCAAAACGAATTTTCCACCATTGATCCCAATGCCGTCGCTGGCGAGTTGAGAGCAACTCCACTACACTGGGCGTGTCGCAACGGGTTGGTGTATATTGTAGACTACTTGATATCTGAAACTGATGCCGATCCAAGCATTACTGACGGCCAGTCTTACAACGCATTGCACTTGGCTGTGCATAGTTCCAACATCACTTTGGTCACTTATATCTTATTGACGTGCTGCGATGCCAATTCTAAGAAGCCTTTGTATGTTGATGAGCCAGACAGTTTTAATCGTACTGGCTTGCACTGGGCAGCATACCAGGGCGACATACTAACTATCAACGCCTTGCTTAAGTTTGGTGCTGACGTAACTAAACGTGATAACACCGGGTTTATTCCATTACACTGGTCGTTCATGAAAGGATACAAGCCTGTATTCAAGAAATTGCTTGATGCTGGGTCCGATATTCACCTCAAAAACGACCTGGGCAAAGATACTTTTGATATTGCCCAAGACATGAACTGTCTCAAAGTTTGGCACCAGGCACTCTTGGAACTGGGCCGTGATTCAAAGAACAACTGGGCCAAAAAAAGTAACCGGATCGAGCCCAAGTTGGCCAAGTTGATAACGTTTTTTGCTCCGTACGTGTTCTTGCCCATAACGTTCTTAATTGCCTCTTTTGGCCAGGGGTTCTGGATTCCCAAGCTCTTTGCTGCGGCACTTGTTTTTGGTGGTTCATTGTGGCTTGTATCAAAACTAGTGGTGCCGATATACCTTCCAAACGAAAGAGCATTGGCCCAATCGCCTATCTTATCTGGTATCTTTTCCGGTACGGCATTCTGGGCAGTTTTAGTTTGGCTCTTCAAAATCGTTCCAAGCACATTTTTTAGTGGCTTCTTCTCCAATGTAGCTCTTGCTGGTTTGATCTCTCTCTGCATGTGGACGTTTTTCAAAAGCATGTTCATAAATCCCGGGTTCGTGCCGGTTCCTAGCGACAAATCTGTTATTTTGGGCCAAGTCAAAGACTTGATAGCAGCCGGAAAATTTGACACTGATCATTTCTGTGTGGAAACTATGGTCAGAAAGCCGTTGAGATCCAAATACTCTCGTATCTCCAACAAACTTGTGGCCCGTTTCGACCACTACTGTCCATGGGTTTACAACGATATCGGAGTCAGAAATCACAAGCTCTTCATGACATTTCTCTACTCTTTGAACTTTGTCATTTTGCTTTTCGTCAGTCTCTCCAACAAGTATTTCGACAAGCTTGAAGATGGTTACGAATCGGACGCCGAAGGCGCTGCAAAATGTCGTCTTCTCGATGATAAATGGTGCTACGCATACACAAACAAGCCATTCCACTTCAACATCATGATCTGGTGCTTGTTCCAGTACATTTGGATCGTTTCGTTGTGCCT
Organism: Suhomyces pyralidae; assembly: GCA_003706505.3. NCBI lineage: Eukaryota > Fungi > Ascomycota > Pichiomycetes > Serinales > Debaryomycetaceae > Suhomyces > Suhomyces pyralidae. Next base: position 239,413 of record PPLO03000008.1, on the reverse strand, counting down.
CTCCCAAACTTTCCAGGTGCTCAAGGGCTTGACAACGCGAGAATTCAGCATGTTGAATAAAAGAATCGAAAAGAATAAATTTAATCACGGAACTTTACCTCGAGACTTCGCTAGTGGCGATGCGGCAGATAACTTTCCACCTCCGCCGGGTCCTGGTCCGGCTCGCGGGAACGAAAACGGATTGCAGTTGTGCATGAAGCTTTTGGGACTCGAGCAGTTCATTCTCACCATCAAGCTCAGTTTTCTTTCGTTACCGTTCATTCGTTCCTACATGGGACCAGGCGGAACGGGAGGCAACTACGAAGCGTTGAACAGCATAAATATCCCTACAGACCATGGATTAGTTCAGAACTGGTTAGACTTTTGGGTCTTAGGCGACTTGAAATTCAGAAACGTCTTCTACTTGCCAATCGAGGGAGAGAATAACTTGAACGGCAAGCTTGTAGACTATTACAAGTTGTATGAGTACCCCTCTAAAGAGCCTTCTGAAGTTGTGTAGAAGAACAAGAACTTCACAAAACACACATCATATACCTTAATACATATTTAAATGGACCCTCAGTACAAATGTAAAGTTTAACATAGCTTAAAATCGAATACTTCAAGCTTTTCAAAATGAAGAGTTTACTAATCTGGCTTGAATCAGTTAGCTCTTTAATTTCACAAGTTGTGTGGCTAAGCTTTATTCTACGTATAGTTAAATACAAAGTATTTATTGAAAAAAACTATTACTAGAAAAAACAGTGGTCGACGAATCCTTAGTTCAGCTATAGTCACATTCAAACACCTGCCTAAACAAGTTTGACCAAGTTTAAACAAATGCTTGAAAGTAACTTGTCAGACAGCCACTTATACCCACCCAAAATCTTGTCTTCCGAAGAAGCATAAGATAAAGGGTCAAGATCATCGCTCCTTTCACGAATGTAGACTATGACACGAGGCCAAATATCTCAAACATATTAAAAGGCAAACAAAAGTAGATGACCAGATTGCTAAGAATCATGGACAAGCTAAATATTATTCTCACTTTGAGGGTATAAGGGTATCTCACTCATCAACCAAGTTGGATTCAGTGGCTCTTTTGAAGAGTCAAAGAGGGACGTGACCTATAGAAATGATCCTATGAAGTACGTCGACAAAGAAAAAAAGGAAAACATGAAAGGGCATCGACTCGTATGCCTTTTATAGGATTCCATCGCGTTGCGAGCCCGCGCTCAATTGTTGGTTTAGCCGGGTAACCCCAGATCGACATGTCCATAGCCCTAGATCAGTTAGTTAGGTTTGAGGAGCCTATGTAGTATGTTCAAGATCAGCGACAACTACTTCAAAGAGGTAAGATGTCCTGAGGAGAGTCTGGGAGGCGAATGCAAGATATTGAACTGCATTTTTCAGCATAAAACCGCTGGAATCAAGCGGCCACCACTGCCAATTGCTCCTACAAACGATGTCAAGCGAGTGAACACCGAGCCCAAGAAGGTTTATGACGTTGAAAAATACGTGAAGCCCGTTTTAAAGGACGACGAAGAGGATGAAGATGAAGAGGGATACCGTTTAGTTCCCAAACCCATTACCCATATAATCATCAATTTCGAAATTAGACATGCGAACATCCAAAAGATCATTGAGTACTACGAAGACGAAGAGCTTGATAAGACCGAGCAAGACGCAATAGCACAAGAACACAAGCTTGCAGATTTAAGTGGCTCGCCAGATGAATACGCAAACAATGTTGACTTGTTTCTCCAAGGAAAAGAGATTGTAGAAGCAATGGATCCAGCATACATTTTGCCCAAAGAAGTGAAGCCAAAACCGCCCACGGGGTTGCCTGAACGTAAAAAGTTTATACAAATAATGGTGGATACTCTCAAGAAGAAGGAGCCCAATGTACGTACGCCCATTTTAAAATGCATTGAAGAAGAATACAAAATAGCATCCTCGACTACGGCTGCAACTTATAATCAGTCGATCAAGAAGAAAATTCACCAGATAGCCAACCCTGAAAAGTACCGAAGAAAGGTCAAAACTCTATCCAATTCGGAGATGTTGGCAAAGCTTGAGCATTTGGTTATACCCATACTCAAACTAGAAAAGTTTGGTTACGTCATGACTCCACCAGAGCCCGTCACATTAGACAAAAAGCGGTTCTGCAAAAGATGCGGTGCAGAATTTACCTTTGATAACCAGGTAGATGTTGTTAATTGTAAATTCCACGCAGGAAAAATACGGAGAAAGGATAAGTTGACCCGAATCTACGATTGTTGTGGAACAGAGGTTGGAAACGAAAATGTCACCTGTTCATCATTTCCCCATCACATATTTTACTGGAACAACGTCCAAGAAATGCACACCGCCATACCTTTCCAGAGGATAGATCATGTGTCCAGCTCTGCGTCAAAAGCCTTAGGTATAGATTGTGAAATGGGTTATACTACTCTCGGTTTTGAATTGCTTCGTATCACGGCAATTGACTTTATAACGGGTGAAGACGTATTTGACATATTTGTACGCCCAAAAGGGAAGGTGATTGATTTAAACACCCGATACTCGGGTGTGTCTGAGATAATAGACGGTGCGCTCTCGTTTGAAGAGCTGATGCACTACTTGCGCCAGTATATCGACAAAACCACTATTTTGATCGGACACGGGCTAGAAAACGATATGAATGCCATGAGACTCATCCACGAAAGAATTGTCGACACGGCCATATTGTATCCCAAATTCAAAGCATCGCCTACATTTAGATTCAGTTTGAAGGACTTGGCATTTAGTTACCTAAGCCGAAACATTCAGAGTGGAGAACACGACAGTAGGGAAGATTCGATTGCAGCCATTGATATCGTTAAGTACTTTATCAACCTTGATTATAATCAAAGCCAAAGATAAAAAGACTTATAATTGAATGACTTATCAATTGGGATCAGATAATCTGACTGAGATGCCATTTATCTTGTATTTATGATTGGAAGTACCGCGTTTGCCGTGGTTGCAAAATAGAATTATAGGTAAGTATAATGATCTAAAACGATTAATCTGACGATTGCAAATTTATGCAAATTAGAAAAGTTTCAGCACTTCCAAGGTAAATAAGTCCTAAGTTCTACGACATCCCCACATAGAGTATCTTACGCTATCAACTATCTTTATCTACACTTCTCTGCACACTTCTTGTTATCGTATTGAGCATGCTTTTTGATTATATGGTTGCAAATCCACGTGATGGCGACGCGAAATACCAAAACAACGCGTACGCCAAATCATTTCCTGCAGGCAGCCCCTGGAAGGTATAAGTAGAAGAGACGAGACGGCGGCATACTTAAAACCCGGCACAGAGACAAAAGAACGGGTTCACATTGTAAACGCTTACAACATGAGCAAAGTGGGAAAGCCTATTACACCCAGCAAGATGTCAAAATCGAAAGATGCTAACTCTTCCACGGGTAGCAAGAAAAAACAGCTGTCGCTTATGTCATTTTTCAAGCCTGCTGCTAAACCAATCGCCAAAATAGAGGCATCATCACCTTTGAAAAGCAAGAATGGAACTGAAGACCAGTCCAGCGATCAAGAGCTTGAGAGCAGTGTCATTCATGATGAAGAAACCAAATTAACTGACACCCCGCTTACATCTGAGTCCGAAGCAACTACGCAAGAAACCAAAGTAGATCGCCACAATCTTCCTAAATCTTCACCATATCAACCCAGCACCTCCAAAAAAGACGTAGAAGAGCATTCATCGCCGCTCAAGCGCCGTAACCAGCGTTCTGTGAGCTATGCCGAGTCTGACGACGAAGACAACGTGATAAGCAAAAGCTCCAAGAAAAGAAGAAAAGTAGTTGAGAGCGATGATGACGATGAAGAAGACGACTTTGTGCCTCCGGAAGAAGAAGAAGAAGATGATGATATGAGTGATTTCATAGTAGAGGACGATAAACTGGAAGCTGAAGAGGAAGAGGAAGAGGAAGAGGAAGAAGAGGAAAAACCAAAGAAACTGAAAAGTCAAACTAAATCCAAACCCGTGTCATCCAGCAGCAGCAGTAGTAGTAGTACTAGTCTAGGCAACAAGTTCAAGTCAGGGTCGTCGTATTCGGCCTCCTCCACCACCATCACGTCCGTTCCGGTCGTCAAAAATAGCTCTTCGCCAGCCAAAAAGAACTTCACCAAAGAAAATGAAGAAAGATACCACTGGTTGGTAGATATTAAGGATTCGGCAAAAAGACCCAAATGTCACCCCGACTATGACCCCAGAACTTTGTACATTCCCCAGTCTGCTTGGTCCAAGTTCACTGCCTTTGAAAAGCAGTATTGGGAGATCAAATCGCAGATGTGGACCACGGTGGTGTTCTTCAAGAAGGGTAAGTTCTATGAGCTTTATGAAAACGATGCCATGATCGCAAATAAGGAATTTGATCTCAAGATTGCCGGCGGTGGAAGAGCCAACATGAAATTAGCAGGTATCCCCGAGATGTCGTTTGAGTACTGGGCCAAGGAGTTTATTAGTCATGGTTATAAAGTAGCCAAGGTGGACCAAAAGGAAACGTTATTGGCCAAAGAAATGAGAAACGGTAGCGGAGGCACCAAGGAAGAAAAGATCATTAAAAGAGAGCTCACATCCATTCTCACGGGAGGAACATTGACTGATCTCAATATGATCAATGATGACATGTCCATCTACTGTATGAGTATCAAGGAAGTGGCATTGGACGACGTTAACCTTGTTTTTGGTGTTGCATTTGTAGATACATCCACCGGAGAGCTTAATTTAATTGAGATAAATGACGACAAAGAGTGTACCAAGTTGGAGACATTGGTCACACAAATCAAACCCAAAGAAATCATTTGTGAAAAGGGCAATTTGAGCTCTATGGCCACCAAAATCTTGAAGTATCTGGGCCAAAATCATAATCAAATCTGGAATAGCATGAATCCTATTAGTGAGTTTTGGGACTACGAAATGACGGTTGAGAATCTTGTCAAATCGAAGTATTACGAAGCGACCGATTTGGACGACTACTCCAACTTTCCGCCTATTCTCGTCGACTTTATGAATAACCATAAGGTATCATTCAATGCGTTTGGGGGTCTTTTGAGTTACCTCAAGGTTTTAAAGTTGGATACCAGTATCATGACCTTACAAAATATAGTACATTACAACATTTCCAAAAGTACCACGTCCAATTTAATCTTGGATGGTATCACTCTCAATAATCTTGAGATCTTGAGTAATTCCCATGACGGTGGAGATAAAGGAACGCTTCTCAAGCTTATGAACAGAGCCATCACTCCTTTTGGCAAAAGAGCCTTGAAGCATTGGATTTTGCACCCATTAATGAAAACTAACGATATCAATCAAAGATACGATTCTGTGGACTATTTGATGAGCGATGGCCTTGAGTTAAGAAGTGTTCTTGAGCAAGGGTTCACGGGCTTACCTGATTTGGAAAGACTTTTAAGCAGAGTCCATGCCAAGACATTGAGGTTCAAAGACTTTTTGAAAGTGATTGAAGGTTTCGAGAAAATCAGCTCCATAATATCACAAGTTGATGGATTTGCCAATGAAGAATCAGGCTCTTTGCACAAATTTATCAAGAACTTCCCCCTGGACCTCAAAGCTTTGGTAGCCGAATGGGAAGATGCCTTCGACAGAGAAGCAGCAAATTCAGATATTGTTGTGCCAGTAGCAGGCATAGATGCTGAATTTGACGAATCCAATGGCAAAATTCAAGCCCTCGAGGCCCAATTGGAGCAACATCTCAAAGACTACAAAAAGACATTCAAGTCCAATGAGATTGTGTTTAGAGATTCGGGCAAAGAGATCTTTTTGATTGAGTTCCCCAATAAGCTCGAGAAGAAAGTTCCTCATAACTGGCATCAGATGGGTTCTACATCCAAGGTCAAACGGTACTGGTCGCCTGAAGTCAAAGCGTTGGTAAAGGAACTCTTGGAACAGAAAGAACTACACAAGATGGTGTGTGATACATTGAGAGCAAGAATGTACGATAGGTTTGATAAGCATTATGGTGTTTGGATGCAGACCTTAAAGTCAATTTCCTCGATCGACTGCCTCTTGGCTTTGACTAGAACTTCAGAAAGTATAGGGTACCCATCCTGTAGACCCGAGTTTGTTGAATCGGACCAGGGCCTTATTGAATTCAAGGAGTTGAGGCATCCATGTTTCACGGGAGCCAAGGATTTCATTCCCAATGATGTTTCGTTGGGAGGATCCAATGCCAACTTCGGACTTCTTACTGGTGCCAATGCTGCCGGAAAGTCGACCATTATGAGAACTACTGCGTTGTCGGTGATATTGGGCCAGTTGGGATGCTACATTCCAGCGCGAGAAGCCAAATTGAGTCCAATTGACAGAATCATGACCAGATTAGGTGCGAACGACAATATCATGCAAGGAAAGTCTACATTCTTTGTAGAGTTATCGGAAACCAAAAAGATCTTGAGTAATGCCACCACCAAATCGTTGGTCATATTGGACGAGTTAGGAAGAGGTGGCTCTTCCAGTGATGGATATGCAATTGCCGAGTCGGTGTTGTATCATTTATCTACCCATGTGCAACCATTGGGATTTTTCGCGACCCATTATGGTACTTTAGGAGCAGCATTCAAGAACCACCCTCAAATCAAACCGTTGAGAATGGGAATTCTTATCGACAATAACTCGAGAAACATCACGTTTTTGTATAAGTTAGAAGAAGGAGCAGCGCCAGGATCCTTTGGTATGAATGTGGCGTCGATGTGTGGAATATCTGAAGACATCGTGTCCAAGGCCGAGGTTGCAGCCAAGGAATACGAACAAACATCCAAACTCTTGAAGAGCAAGGACATTGACACCATGAACTTGGGACTCATGAGTGATTTCAGCTGGTTCGTCAATGGAAAGATCGGAGAGTTGAACAAGGACGTGTTGGATTATAGCGAGCATGTGAGAGAAAGTGCACTAAAAAACATCTTTGGCATGATAGAAGGGTGAGTAAAGGAAATAGTGTAGTATAGCATAACGCAAAGAAGTAATTATCACAACAAACACAACGTAAAGAATGTCACTTCGTATGTAATAAAAGGAAGTTTCCACTCTCTATGGGTTTATGGTGTGACTGCAAATTCGTGTATTTACCACATAATTGCCTCACTTAAAAAAAAAAACCAAGTTGCCATTCAACTACCACCAGTAACTATGATTTCTAGACTAGGATTAAACACCAGAACCCCCTACCACTTTTTGTTCTACTCCTTGGCTTTCGGAGGAGCCTCTTTCTACTCATTTGTTGTATCACCAATTGTGTTCAAGAAGTTGCCTAGAGAGGAGTTTTCCAATTTGCAAAACAAAGTGTTCCCCACATACTTCTTGGGACAAACCATATCTCCGTTGATCTTGGCATTGACCACTCCCTTGAGACTCTGTCCATTTTCCGCCGGATTGTTGGTTGCTTCGTCTTTGGCCGGTGCATTGAACTACGGGGTGCTTTTGCCACTTTGTAGGGACATCAAAGAACAGAGAGCCAAGTTGATCGCCGACAAACTTGACAAACAAGCTGATGGCGAGTTTACCACCGAATACAAAGAGTTGACCAAAAAGTTCGGTATGTATCATGGCTTTTCGACCTTGACCAACATTGCTTCGATCATTGGTCTTGGTGTCTACGGGCTTTTATTGGCAAAGAGAATTGTCTAAGTAAACAGTCCATGCTACTTGTAAATAGTATTAACTTATGTATGTATTTATTGGGATTTCTTAATCTTTCTTTGTTCAACGGCTTCTTTTTCTTGGGCCAACTCTTGAGCGTATATTCTGGGGTAAGCAGCGCCAACAAAACCATAACCGAGAACACCGATCCCGGCAAACAACGAAATGAAATACAACATGACGGTGGAAGAGGTCAAATCAGGGTAGAGAATCAATTGCCTTATGATCCACACCCAGTGGCCGACAACATAGCTCATGTAGACAAAGACGATCCCACCAAACTTGACGTCTTTCACCCATTTGGATGATGTATGTGAAGGTTCTTGAGCCATTGTACGCAGAGCTTGAAAGAGTAGAAGATGTCTTTTTTTTTTTTCTCTAGATTTGGATGGCGATGTTTACTGGAAGAATAATTACTACAAGAGAGCGGGGAAGTAAAAAACTGTGGAAGTCTTTCGATATCAAACTTTCTGAATGACTAACAATCTATTTGACGAAGAAGCTTTGTTCAACACACATTTCCACATGAGTGCTAGGATGTATATATCTACCTGTCGGGTCGCCACCAACCCAGATTCAGCGCGATGCATCACTGCAAAAAAAAAAAGTAAATTTTAGCAAGTACCGCATTCTGGTAAAAATTTTCAAGTATATACTTTAATCAGCCCATGGCGTGACGACCTTACAATGCTAGGATGAGATGAATTCTGAACAGTCAAGAGAAGCGTATAATGAGGATGTAGACAACAACGGGCAAATAGATAACTTAGGCCGTAGACCCAATAAGTACAATAAAACCTCAAAATTAGGGCTTTGAAAGAAAGTTTTTTCGAGCGGACTAAAACTCGACGTGCATATTTGGCTGCGAATACCATCACAGAGTGTAAGATGTTCCGTCCACAACCTTGCATTGCCGAATAAATCCATCGCACGCTGAACGGTCAGCCTGCGTGCGTCATGTAATGCACCAATGCCTTGACATGGCAAAGATAGCAAACGACTATAACGAGAATTAGTCGGGTGGAGAAGTGGGGTCCTACCCCGGGATGTGATCCTACACCACTTGAACCCTTGCGAGAGGGGAACCTTGGGGGTTGTAGTACGTCTGGTTGAACCGTTTGGTGCCTGGTATTCGCTCTCACTGACTGTTTTCTTGGAAGGTCAAGTGCCTCGAGACGCACCATAAAGACGGTAGCGTTTCTTTTTTCCTTTTTTTTTCTCGGTTTCCCAGTTACATCTCTGTTAGAGTTACTGTTTTTGACGTGACACCACGGCAATACGCTCGGTCCTTAGGCATCGCAAGATCCATGAGGTAACCATGCCTGCAAAAAAATGGAAGTCCAAGTCCGAAAGCGAAGACCTTGACCCATTTTGACCTTTTAAATATATAGCCTCATCCGCGAACGGAAATGCATGCCTGCGACTTACTCCAAAACGGACCCGACTCAACTAACCCAGTCGGCCACACTTCCTCTTAACCTGGAATTTATCCTACACCTACTGCTTCTAGCTAGTTATGTCAAAAGTACAAAAGAACGATGATAACTACTCACTAAACAGCATGCTGCAGTCGCGCTCTCAAGAGTCGCTTAGCTTTGAAAAAGCTGCAAAAAATGATTCACGAATCACAAGGTTTGTGGATTCCTTCAAGAAGGCTGAGATAAGATACGATCTCGAGAGCGGCCACGGTGTTGCGGTGACCACCATGGAAGACAACTTGAAGGACTATCAAGTCAAATTGATTGCATTGGGAGGTGCCATTGGGAGTGGTTTGTTCATCAGCAGTGCCAATGCTCTTTCGGGCGCGGGACCTGCAGGCTGTATTATAGGCTACACCATAATTGCAGTGTTGATTTTCTTTATCATCCAGTCATTGGGTGAGTTGACCAGTACGTATCCTGTGAGTGGAAACTTCCTTGCTTACAACACCCGTTTCATCGACGAGTCGTGGGGGTTCGCCATGAACTGGAACTATTGTCTCCAATGGGTGGTCACCATTCCGTTGTCACTTGTATCAGCCTCACTTACTATCGAGTTTTGGGGCAGTGATATCAATCCCGCTGCATGGGTCGCCATATTCTACGTCGTTATTTGTGTCATAAATATTTTTGGTGTCAAAGGTTACGGTGTGGGAGAATCGATTTTTTCGATCATCAAGGTTTTAGCCATCAGTGGCTTTTGCATTTTCGCGATCGTCATCATTAGTGGTGGAGGCCGCGAAGGTTACATTGGCGGAAAATATTGGCATAAGCCAGGCCCTTTCGCACACTCGTTGAAGGGAACTTTAAGTACATTAGTCAATGCGGCCTTCAGTTTCGCGGGAACTGAATTGGTGGCCATCGCCGCGGGTGCGGCCCCAAACCCTCGTAGAGCATTGAGCAATGCCATCAAGCAGATCTTCTGGAGAATCCTGGTTTTCTACATGCTCTCCATTATTCTCGTGTGCTTTTTGGTTCCATCCAACGACCCTTCCTTACTCGGAAACTCGTCGTCTTCAGCATCACCTTTCGTAGTGGCCATAAGTAACAGTGGAGTCAAAGTGTTGCCTTCCATCTTTAACGTGGTTATTTTGTTGTCCGTATTTTCAGTTGCCAATACCGGTGTTTTTGCTACATATAAACCATTGGTTGCATTGGCCGAAGCTGGCCACGGCCCCAAGTTTTTAGCCCGCGTCGACAGAAAAGGAAGACCCATGTATGCAATTCTCATTTCTTTGGCATTTGGACTCATTGGTTTTGTCAGCGCTTCCCCCAAGCAAACAATCGTCTTCAATTGGCTACTTGCCATCAGTGGATTATCCACTATTTTCATGTGGTTTTCCATTTGCTTGGCTCAGGTAAGAGTCAATTATGCATGTAAAGTCCAGGGCATATCGCTTGAAAGACGCCCATTTAACGCCATAGGAGGTGATTACGGTGCCTACTTATCTATGTTTATCTGCGTCATAGTGTTGATGGCCCAGTTTTACGTGGCATTGTATCCAGTGGATGGACAGGATTTGGATGCAAATATGTTTTTCCAAGCATACCTTTCAGCGCCAATTGTGATCGTCATGTATGCTGGACACAAAATTTGGACTCGAAACTGGAGTGTATACAAAAAGGCCCATGAAATGGATATTACCACGGGCCGGAATGAAGTGGATCCAAAAGTTGCTCTTGAGGAGAGAATACAAGACGATCTCATTTGGAAACTGCAGTCTTGGCACTACCGGTTCATCCACACATGGTGCTGATCCGCTGACCAACCAATTCCAGGCATATGTAATCCTTGCTGGCTAAGGTTACGAGTATATAAATAGCATTGAATAAATATCAAATATTAAACAGTTACCTAAAAAGCATCGTCTGTATAGTTAAGAGACCAACAAGTCAGTTGGTCAATTGGATTGCAAGGTCCACAAGGCTTAGGAAATTATATCCCTCAAATTGACTGCTGTATCACCTCTGAATATTATTCGATTCAATTCCGTAAAACAATATCGTAGAGTGGTTAGATTGCAGTAAGGGATCAGATCCGTTTAGTATGGTTACGTGCCGCAATATGTCAATGATTTGGATGCAAGTATAAGAGAAGCAGTGCCATATTTAAAGAGCCCTAACTTACCGAGAAAACAATTTTTCATTTCGATAGATAGTATTTGATATAGGTTCGAAGGCTTATGCTTTATTTGGTATTGGGGGTTAGTAGCGATAGGGCTGATTTGTTCTTTGGGGTCTGTAAAAGTCCTACCGCACGTGACCAAACACTATTCAAAAGTCTACGTAAACCCAAAAAATACACCGGCAAGCATGAGTAGTATACAGCAACTCACGACCGACGTGAACAATCTCCTCTCCGAGTCCAAGCGCAGATACGCGGACATCAAGCAGGGATGTGAACTGGCATTGGCTGCTCTCCGCAAACACCAGCCCAACCTGGCGGTGGGATCAATCACCGATACCAAAGAACGAAATGCCTTGATCTTGCCGTTCATAAAAGGTGTCAAGACCAACAATGCCAAGATCGTGACCATCTCAATTCCCGTAATCCACAAATTCATCATGTCCCAATTGGTTCCTCCTGGAGACTTACCTGATTTGCTAGATGGTTTACGAGAAGCTTCCAATTTGGCCATTGACATCCAATTGAGGATCTTACAGTGTTTGCCGTCATTGATGCAAGTGTATGGTGCCGACATTACCGGCGAAAGCTTAAAAAAACTCCTTAGCATCTGCTCTAGTCTTACTAGCGGCAACAAATCCACCGTAGTAATTAACACGGCATCAGCTACTTTGCAGCAGCTTTTCAGTAATATATTCGATAAAGGCACTAGAGAAGGTTCTGGAGAAGGCGAAAAGACGTATGTGATAAACATTGATGAGGAAAAATCGCTTCGGGTCGACGAAACCACGTTTGAGTCGTTCAACATCTTTCAAGACTTGTGCCTGTTGATCGAAAATGAGAATCCGCTTGTGTATCTTAGTGACTTTGGCCATATTAAGGTGACCTCTGTGCTTGAAATTGTAGAAAATGTCATTGCAGGTCACAAGCAAATGTTCAGATCACGCCCGGACTTGTCATTCTTGTTGAGGGTCAAGCTCATTCCCTCGCTTCTCCGGATCCTTAGTACCGTGGTAAAGAAATTCCCGTTGGTCAACCGTACCATGCGTATATTACTAGTGCTTCTTTCTTCGCAATTGTCCAATATGGACGTCGAAAGCGAGGTCATCTTGTCATTTTTGAACCACATTTTACTCAATAACGACTCGGAAAACGACGTCGAATGGGAAAAAATATTGGTTCTTGAGCTTTATAAAGGATTATTTTCTGATTTCAACATCATCAAGTCGATATTCGAGAGATACGATAATGATTCAAAGAAGAAAAACGTCATCCAGGAACTCAATACTATACTTTCCACATACTTGCTCAACAGTGAGGTATTAGTGCCTAACCATATTCTTAAACCGCATCAGCTCATTCAACCCCATCAGCCGTCATCATCACAGAATGAATCAAGCACTTCTCATTACCTCTCGAGATCAGGCGCTAATATCAAAACGTCCATTCTTGACCATCTCGATAAAGTGGATCCACCTCATTCAATTCCCCCAACGTACCCCATTTATCTCATATATAACATCTTGTTGTTGTACTCGGAAGGCATCGCCAACTTTGTTCAAAACCTCTCCAACAACGGCAACCCCACCACGCTCGAGGCCGACGTCGAGTTCACCAACTATTTCATCGAGGCTAGCTATCCTAATATCTCGTCATTATTTGAAAGATTCTTGTATTACAACATGGATAACGAATGCTTTCATTCACTAGTCAGGTCCCTACAAAGATTCACTCATGCCACAGGATTATTGGGCATGTCTAAATTAAGAGATGGACTCTTAATGATCTTATCCCGAGCCATTATTCACAATGAAGATAATGTACCTGTAACTAGTCTTGACAAATCAGGCTCATTTCAAGAACAGGGTAAACAGTTATTGGCATTCGGAGAGTCTTTGGTAGAATCATTTACTTCATTACAAACGGGCCTGCCCACGTTAGATTCGAGGCAAAGCATGGAAGGTTCCAACAGCTTGGGCAATCTCAAATCAAGAAAATTTAACTCGAGACATATCACTTGTTTGAGAGCTTTGGCCAACTTGGGCGTATCATTAACGTCCACTTTGCAAGGATCGTGGAAAATTATTTGGATGACGTTTCAATGGAGTGACTACTACGTCTACGGACCAGATGAATATAGTGGTTACTACAACAACAAGGCATATAGAAACTTCGGAGAAGACTCGTTGCCGCAATTAACCCAACAGGATTATAGTAATCTCGAGGCGTCCAAGAGAAAATTAATAGATAGCGTCAACGAATTCCCAATAGAGTCATTTGAAGAACTTCTAGATTCTTTGGTGCAGTTGGACGATATCCAAGATTACACAAAAGAGGTGGTTGACAAAGATGAAAGTAAAGAAGAAGAATTGGTCCAGTGTCCTTATAACAAAACCTTCTACCTTACTAGTATACTCAACATCTGTCAGGTTAACTCCAACAAGTTTTTGGTGTCGGTCGACTCACATTGGTTCAAATGCTGCCAATACTTTATTAGTTTGAGTACCAACCGTAACTTGCCTTATAAACTTCGTATTCACATAGCTGATACTTTCAATTTGCTAATTAAGCACCTTACTATTGAAGGATTTGGGTCTGAGTTGCCTGATATCAATAGTATGACAGCTCAAAAGTCTTTATCGGGATTATTGGACTTTCTTAATGGGATATTTGACCTCGGAGTTCCCAAAGAATTGCTCGTACTCAACTGCGAAACAGAAATCCACCATCTTTCATTGACCACCCTTCATGAACTTATTGACAAGTTCGACACTTACTACCAAAACTCGTGGAGTACGGTATTTGAGATACTCAATACTCCTTTCAGAACTACGTCTTGGTACAATGAAGACAAAAACTTGAAGGAAAAAGTTCGTCTCTTGATGGACTCGTCGTTCCACACTCTCAAATTGATTCTAGACGAGTTTATGTCCACTTTGCCATTCAGTCATTTGAAACTACTTATCGACACTTTGAGGAACTTTTGTTCACAAGATTTTGACTTGAACACCTCTTTTAGTTCCGTAAGTTACTTTTGGTTGATCAGCGATAGTTTGAAAGTGAGAATTGGCGAGTCAAAGTTCAGTCCACACACCGACTTAGAGAGCAAAATTTCAACTATCGACGACGAGAAGAAACTTATTGAATTCATCGAAAAGACTACCGATCAGCTGGCTGAAAACTCTCCTCGTTTCTTCTACATGACCCTTGACATATACTTGCTTTCGACTCTAGTCAAGCTTTCGCTAGACCAAAGAGATCAGGTTCGAGACGGTTCAATTCAGACGTTCTTTCAAATTATCGATGTCCATGGAGCCTTATTGTCCTCTTACAAATCATGGGATCTTGTATATAAAATAGTATTCCCCACTTTGTTTGATGCTAATATCGACTTGGATGATCCACAATATAGAAGGAAGGAATGGCTTGGGAGCTTCAGCTTGATATTCTCAGGGTTAGTCTCAATTTTCAACAAGTTCATGATGGATTTCGACAATAAAGACATTTATAATAAGTGGGAAGTATTGATTGGTTACTTTAAAAGAATGTTGGAATTCAAGTGGTTAGATTTGACTTTGATAATATTCAGGTCTTTCCGCGATTTGCTTCTTCCCTTTAAAGAAGTCCATCTGTCTGAATATACTACTCCCACTCCAGCATCTATCAAAAAGCTAATTTTTGATTTTTGGGTTCAGATTCCAGTGGAGTACGACTTTATTAATCTAGATTACCAAAACACAGCAACAGCCCTAATGGAGTGTTTCCCTTCATTGTATAAAATCATTAAGGACACTATGACAAATGAGGATGCCAAAACCGTCATTGCGCTTATCAATAAGTGTGCTAGATATCCGATTTTACCATCCAACCAATTTGATGATGCAAGACCCACAAAGTTACAGCAGGCTACTCTTCATAATCTTGAAATAATCGATATCAAAGATAAACGAATTGAGTCCCAAGTTATTCAACAACTAAGCAGTATGATTGTCTATCCATTTGGAATCCGAAGCCGTATTTCCCAAAAACTTGAGGGTAACAAAGGAATTATTCCCATGCACAAAATTCCAACGTTTATAGCAATTAGTCACCTCAGCACTAAGTTGCTTGAGCAAAAATTGCTGCAGATTGATGATTATGATGTTTTGCTCCTGGAAAAGACCATCAACAAGACTCTCAAATCTTTACTCGAAATTGTGAATAACAAAAGCAGAGGTATTGCTAAAAAAGATCAGATATTGTGGGTGGAAGCCAACGTAATTTTGAAATCGATTGTGCAGAAAGTTATTGATTTTGAGTATCAGGACGATCAAGAGTTATGGGGACTTATTATGAGCGTGGTGAAGATATGTATTATCGATGATGAAGATAATGTGAATGATAATCCTGAAGGAACACTCACGGGTGCCCAGAATTATTCTGCATTGGCCGAAGATGAAAAGGTCAAGATGGGCCAGTACCACGAACTTATCAACCTTGTGATGCCGAAGCTTTTGCAAAGTAACAATCATAACCTCATTGATGATTTTGTTGAAACCCTTTACAATAACTCATTCTTATACCTGTTTGACGAATTAGAGTTGAACATTTTGAAAGAATTGAACAACACTGTGGGAGAGTTGCTTATAGAAAAAATCACTCTGTATGACTTTGAAGCCCTTTTCGGCACCACTCAACCTATCGGAAAATTCAAAAACAGGAAAACTAGATTTCAGTGTCTTGATGAATTGATCAAATACAGTCACACCCCCAAAAACGAGCATTTGAACACAGTCAGCCAGAAGTATTTGATTTGCCGAGTATCATTTTGTTTGAGACGATTCATCAGTGAGCAAAAATTATTATACAAGTGTCCGATTTCGAAGATTCAGCAGCAGGAAATAGTCAAGGCTATAGAGGGATTGAACTCTATAGATGTTGCACCAGAGAATAGGGCAATGGCTCTTAAAGTCCAGCGTCTTGTCAACAAGTTGGGTCGTTTCTCATCCAGAATTGCCCATTTGGACGAGCTAGTCGAGATGAGCCATCAACGGTTTCTACTGAACGCAGTAAAACTAGTATAAACGAAAAGAGGAGATATTATTGTATATAGTGCCTATTAGGTGCCAATAGATTACGGTTTACTAGTTTGACCTACTTACTAAGTCCTAAATTGATATTGTAGCAAATTCTCTCTATATGCTAGAATTATGCGAATCAGATAGTCTTAACTACTTATGAGGTATCTGGAATAGCACCGTACAACGATTTCGGAAACGCGCAGAAAAAAAAAAAAACACCGTGCAAGTTAGACACTGCTAGTGACACTGCTAGTAATACCAAGACCATCTCATTCGATTATGTTGCTTGGGTACTAGTCAGATCAACAGACTCTAGTTTATGTAATTACATGCAATTTAATGCGCAGTAAACTTTTTTGACTGGGCTTACTTGGATCTTACATTCCAGCTTGTCATCAACATTACCTAAAGTGGCGAAAATAGAGTAAGCACAAACTTTGAAGTAATGACGGGTAAAATATTATAGTTACACTTCTATGACGTATTTTTATACACGCGTATGATGATGTATGTAAAGGCATCCATCCTCTACTTAGCAAATACTCTCACCAGACTCGACCTAAAAGTTTCTTGTTTGCCTACTCTCCTTCCAACCTATTGTATAGCCGCAATTGGTAAATTGCACGCGCACAGAAGCACTAAGTTACATACACAACTAAAACATCTATTGGGATCGACCGGTCGTGCCTCTAACCAACGCTTCGCCCCTTGTAAGAGTCTATTAATAAAAATGACTATAGATCAATAAACACAGCGACCCCAATCCGTGAACTGTCCTAGTAACGTCTCTCGGGACGGCAGGCCTCGGGGGGCGAACGTCTCGAGTCCGTGTAGCTTTGCATCTTAATTTTAATTATGCCTGAAGAGGCTTAGCCCCCTCCTTTTAGACTTAAAACCCCATGCGATCTTGTTTACCTTTTTATGTTTGTTTTTGTGCCACTCTTCTATTCTCGTATTTGAGCTGCTACAAAAGTTTTCCATCTATTTTATGTAACGTGGATTTCGGTTATTCTTAAGTTGAAAATCGTCATCAGAAGCTGTTTGACAGATTAACCGACTAGTGCTGTTGGTTCTGAAAAATCCTCTTTCAAAAATCGATACCATCAATATCACGTCGCGACGCCGCTCGCTACCACGTCTGCTGACTCATTGATTCGTTCATCATTCGCTTATCACATACTCGATCCACCACATCATGTCGTACAGAAACAGTGGATCATCCAACAAATATCAGGAGTTCGATCCTGAATCCGGCGATATTACTAGAAAGAAATCTCTTGTAAGACCCGAGAGATCACGTATAGATCAAAACCATCCTCGGTATCATTATACCCAAGTTGCTCAGCAAGAAGCTTCACACTTGAAGATCCAACCTTCTTCAACAGGTTTAGATCCTCAGGTAGCACATGATAGAAAGTCTGTTAGCCCTTCACGTTCGCCTGCTAGAAAACTAAATATCCCTAGCAGCGACGAAGATGACGAAGGCATACCTTTGATGGACATACATAACGGGTCGCCAGGAAGAGAAACTGCGCCAGCAGCTGCTGGAATCAACGAGAAGGCCGGTGGACGCGAAATCTTTGGTTTGAACGATGAGTACGACTACAACTCTCCTACCAAAAACAAGGTCATTGCCAACACTTCAAAGACCACTGCCCCACAAAAGGAACCATCCAATGTCTATTTCTGGAAAGTATACTGTTACATCATCACATTCTGGGCGCCATCTCCTTTGCTCAAGCTATTTGGGTTGAAAACTAAAGAACGTCAGTTTGCCTGGAGAGAAAAAATGGGCTTGCTTTCGTGTATTTGTTATCTTGGTGCCATCGTTGCCTACATTTGTTTTGGTTTCACTAGAACCGTGTGTGATAATTCGCTCAGAAGAGTGAGAAATAACGAGATCACCACCAGTTATCTTATTATAAACGGTAAATCGTACGATCTTTCCAGTGCAAAACATCCAGCAGCAGCTGGTATTTCGGCAGGATCCCCTATCTTGTATCCGCCAACCAATGCTGGAGGAAAAGACGCTTCGTTTCTTTTCCAAAATGTTAATGGCCACTGCAAAGGGTTGATCAAACCTAGAGATAACACGTCTATCCCAACTCAAGGTGAGGAATTGGCATGGTATATGCCTTGTAGATTGTTTGATCAAGACGGTTCGACTAAACCGAACACTACCAAAGTATATTATAATGGTTGGGCTTGTCATACTAGCGATAAAGCAAGAAAAGCCTACTATGACTTGAAAGTTGATTCTGACGTCTACTTTACTTGGGGCGACATTAGAAATAGTTCGAGAAATTTGGTGGTGTATTCGGGAACAGTATTGGACTTGGATTTGATCGACTGGATTTCCAAAGATGATGTCACTTATCCTGCATTGTTCGACCGTTTAAGAGATGACAAAACCTATACTGGACATGATATTTCTCTTGTTTTGACCGATCCAGATGAAAGAACAGCTGCAAGATGCTTGACTGAAATTATCAAGGTTGGTACCATTGACTCCGAAACTGTCGGATGTCTTGCTTCCAAAGTTGTGCTTTATTTTTCTTTGGTTTTCATTTTGTCAGTGGTTATCATCAAGTTTCTTATGGCTCTCTATTTTAAATGGACCATAGCCAGAAAGCAAGGTGCAACTGTTTTGGACCCTAAGTCATGGGCCCAGAGAGAAAGAGAAATCGAAAACTGGGTAGATGGAGGAAACAACACTGCTGGTGTAGGAGGAGTTGGTGGAATCAAGACGGTTCCTCCTAAATTAAGAGCAAACTACAAAACCAACAAGACTAACAGACAAAGTGTGTTCGTAAGATCAAACGTCAACGTAGCTTCAAGAACTGACTTGGCTCAGTACTATGATAATGCCGATAACATGTCGAAGTCATTTCAATACTCCACCATGTCAACCCAAGCTGCCTTACTCGGACGTGCCAACAACTCCAAAAGGAATTTAAGAAACACCGAAACAAGACAATCTACCCTTTACTTGAACGACCACAATTCTTCTACTGACTTATTGAACAACAGAATTAGCTCAAACCCATTTGGTTACGACGACACCTTTGCGGTAAAAGGTTTATCTCCCGACATCATTCACCCTGATGTTGTGGCCCAGCCACCAGTCGAATACCAGCCATTTGGATATCCTTCGGCCCATACCATGTGCTTAGTCACTTGTTACTCTGAAGACGAATCAGGATTGCGTATTACCCTTGATTCCGTTGCCACTACTGATTACCCAAACTCTCATAAGTTGATCGTTGTTATTTGTGACGGTATCATTAAAGGTTCCGGTAACGACCAGTCGACTCCAGATTTGGTTTTGGGAATGATGGACGATTTTGCCATTCCAAGAGATGAAGTCCAGGCTCATTCGTATGTTGCAGTAGCTCAAGGATCCAAGCGTCATAACATGGCCAAGGTTTATTCAGGATTTTACAAGTACGACGACTCGACTATTCCATTGGAAAATCAACAGAGAGTTCCTATGATTGCCATTGTGAAGTGTGGAACCCCTGAAGAAGCTGGCTCGGCCAAGCCTGGTAATAGAGGTAAGCGTGATTCCCAGATCATCTTGATGGCATTCTTACAAAAAGTCATGTTTGACGAAAGAATGACTGAAATGGAATACACTTTGTTGAATAGTATATGGAGACTTACAGGGATGATGGCAGAATATTATGAAATCATTTTAATGGTTGATGCCGACTCCAAAGTGTTCCCTGATAGTATAACTCATATGGTAGCCGAAATGGTCAAAGATCCCGAGGTTATGGGATTGTGTGGTGAAACCAAGATTGCCAACAAGAGAGGATCTTGGGTAACAGCTATTCAAGTCTTTGAATACTATATTTCCCATCATCAAGCCAAAGCTTTTGAATCCCTTATGGGCAGTGTTACTTGTTTGCCAGGTTGTTTCTCGATGTATCGTATCAAATCGCCAAAAGGTTCCGATGGTTACTGGGTACCTATTTTAGCCAATCCTGATGTTGTTGAGAGGTATTCCGAGAACGTGGTTGATACTTTACACAAGAAGAATTTGTTGTTGTTGGGTGAAGATCGTTATCTTTCATCGTTGATGTTGAGTACTTTCCCCAAGAGAAAACAAATTTTCGTCCCGAAAGCGGCTTGTAAAACGGTTGTTCCCGACTCATTCAAGGTTTTGTTGTCACAGCGTCGTCGTTGGATCAATTCCACTGTTCACAATTTAATGGAATTGGTCTTGGTCAAAGACTTGTGTGGTACATTCTGTTTCTCTATGCAATTCGTGGTTCTTATTGATTTAATTGGTACCTTAGTGTTACCTGCAGCCATCGTGTTCACCATTTACGTTATTATTGTTGCAATTGTATCCAAGCCAACCCCAGTGATGTCATTGGTACTTTTGGCAGTTATTTTTGGTCTCCCCGGTCTATTGATTGTCATAACAGTTTCTTCTCTTTCGTATCTTGTCTATTTCCTTATCTACCTTATTGCATTGCCAATTTGGAATTTTGTCTTGCCGGTTTATGCATTCTGGAAATTTGACGATTTCAGTTGGGGTGAGACAAGAGTTATTCAGGGAGGTGACAAAGGCGGCCACGATGACGAGGGTGAATTCGACTCGTCCAAGATTTACATGAAGAGATGGAAGGAATTCGAAAGAGATCGTAGAAATCAAGAGGCTGCTTCGCTAAATGTAGGAGCTGGTGATGGAATGAATAGAGGAGCAAGAGGCTTAACCGTTCCAAGAGCTGCATGGGATCCTTCCAATAGCGAAAAGCATAATGAAGAGGACTACTCCGAGGGTTCAGCCTCAACTCCATAAATTTAGCATCCTGTAGCAATTTATATTTGTCTATTACATTAAAAAAAAAATAATTATATTACATGTCAATTAACAAAGTCGTAAATAGACAGGGGTCAATAAAATGTGAGAGAACACATTGCGTGGTGACTTGCATTGTTGAGAAAAAAACTAATTATGACAAAATAACATAACCCGCACATATTTCGGGTGAAACGAGGCCACGGCCGCAGGGCAGCAAGAACCGTAACCATCATTTGTGCAATTCATAGGCTTTTCATCGTTACAAACCCCCTGCCAAATCACTCGGTGACCCACGCCGAAAAGAAAGTTTTAGAGAACAGGGGGCTGCTCATCATCTGAACACACGTCATCGTCGGACATTCTTTATCGTGGGGATCGCAGATGCCCGAAATGCCACATAGCAAGTAGTTTAGATCTCCACCACTCCAGGAAAACGTGGGCTTCACTATTTCTACGAGGATCAGTGTTCATAAATTGTTTCTTGGGCGCTTCCAATACATCCAGTTAGTAATGTATTGGTGACACACCGCTTTTCACTACACCCAAGTGGAATTTCTATGCATTAATTATTATTTAAGGTATTTTCAGGAGCGGCTCGAACTTTCGCAAACGTTATAAAAATTTATTGTATTCTGAAGAAAAAAAAAAAGGGCCCATAGGGTACACCAGTGATCCACACCAATATACTATGTTTATGTGGTCCCAGCTAACCGAGTGGCAATAGCTGGGGGACACGATTGCTTAATTGAACCTAATACTTTATTTCTGAGGAAGTGAAGGAAGGGAAGATACAAGGACATTGTTTTGTTTTGGGAGCGTGACATCGTTTATCTGAAGTATTCCTTGGAATTGGAACTTTGCGAGCTGGCGACCGAACTATTGCTTGAACTGTTGGGCGATCCACCCTTTTCGATGTAGATAGCCTTGAATTTCTTTAGTCTCCATGTGTTGGGGATCTTTTTCATCGAAGGCTTGAAGGCGGAGCCTGGAGTTTCTAAGGCAAATAACATTTGGTAGATAGTTCGTTGAAGATGTTTTGGCGGAGATGTTTTGGCAAGGATTCAAAGCAGTTATATATCCCGATACATGTCACACGAAATCAGGGTAATACAATAGACTAATAGATTTCAAAACCCAAGCCTCGTTTAACTACACGAAAAGATGCCACAAACTACAATCTCATGTTTGGCAACACTTCATTTAAGCAGGCCACTTGCGAAGCTGCTGCCTTTGTGCGCGCTACCCTTAAAAAATAGTCGCACTTTACCGAGAATAAACAAAGGACGCATTAATTATTTTATTAGCTTCGCCAACCCTCACCGTAGGCTTCCGAAAAAAAATATTGCTCTGCCTTACGTCTGAAAGGGTAACATCATATAATATGGAATAGGCGATAGGTTATTTCATGCCACTAAATCATTATTCAGTAGGGTCCAACATAATGGCAGTACGTGTGGCCGCTTTATACGAAATTCCAAGAAAAAATAGGAGACAGATATCCAATGCACCGGCCCTAATTTTATTGTGTGCAACGTTGAAACAGTTTGCGTGGTCCTTTTTTTTAGGTGGCTAGGATGGCAATCGAGGGAATCGATCTTCCAGGCTCGTAATAGCACAGTTTTTAGGGCGGGCGGGTGCGCAATAGATTTGATGCGCTCAGTCTTGATGGGCGACAATTTACACATACGCTCTCCACTTTTTCACACATAGTTTTAAATTTCTGTTTCTTGGCTTGTTCCAAGCTCTTTTGTTCCGTACATCAAATGAAATAATACTGCTACCATGGAGGCGAGTTATTATTAATAATTGAAAATAATAATTGCATTATTATGCAAATTATTTTGAGACTTGGTCCGCTAAAGGAGAACCGAGACCGCTACAGGAGAAATTGGTTAATTTTTAGGTCCAAGGAGTTTTTGGTGCAGGTTCAAGAAGAGCTTAGTGTAGGTTCGAGGAGAGTTTCTAGTAGATTCAAGTAGAGTTTCGTGTATGATCAAATAGTGATTGGTGTAGGTTCAAGGAGACTCCATTGACTTTTGATAACCTAGGAAACTATAGTATCGTATTCCATCACCGTTTCTTTGTCTTGGAAGTAGGCTAAGTTACTTTCAACTATTTTCTACGATTCATATTAAGCTCCTTCGCAGAGCTCGCTAATTTATAAGTTTCAGATCTTTTTATTAATGATATAATTAATGATACTAGTAATGAGGGGGTTGGTAGAATTAAATAAAAACAGCAGAAAGAGTAAATCCAAGTCGCAGGTAGTAGCTAGACTCAAGCAATCGAAGATTAACCGAAAATTGGGGTAAATTCACCGACAATGTCGAAAGAATATCCAAGTAGGATTTCACTTGAAGCAAGCCATGCAAACCAATTAAATGACTAGACCATCACTTTGGAATTTCGTAAGTAAAGGGTCAAGCTGGAGGATGGGTATCTTTTTTTAAATGGAAGCTTGTTCAGTGTGTGCGTAAACTTTTTATACAACTGGCCATCCTTAAAATGGTGTAACGTTTCAAGTTTAGTAGTTTCTTCTCTTACGTCCGTATTCTGCGGCTAATTGAGCGTAGACAGAGTTGGAGTTGGAGTTGGTGTTAGCTGAAGCAGCAGCGGTGGCAGCGGCAGTAACAGCTGGAACAGTGGTGGCAGCAGTGGCAGCCTTTGGAGCAGCGGCAGCAGTAGTGGCAACGGTGGTGGTGGTAGCGGCACCAGTGGCAGAGCTGATTTC
Organism: Suhomyces pyralidae; assembly: GCA_003706505.3. Classification (NCBI taxonomy): domain Eukaryota; kingdom Fungi; phylum Ascomycota; class Pichiomycetes; order Serinales; family Debaryomycetaceae; genus Suhomyces; species Suhomyces pyralidae. The sequence continues at coordinate 215,513 of PPLO03000008.1, read as the reverse complement.
ATCTGAAGAAATGTTACCGCTTTGGACTTGGTCACCCAAAAATGAAGCCAAGGCAGATGTGTAAGTACCACCGTTCTTAGTAATTAAACTGATGATGGAGTTCAATAAACCAGAAGACTTAGCCCAAGAGTAGAGGTCTTCAACGAGCACAGCACCGTTCTTGATGGCAGAGGTCAAGAAACTGATGGTTTGTTCTGGGTTAGCCAATACCTTTTGGATCAAGCTTTGGACTATTCCGGAGTTCTTGATAGCATCGACAATAGAAATGATGGTGTCACCCAAGTCTCTCTTGGACAAGAAGTCGTCGTTAGACGAAGCAAGAATTTCAGAAAGCTCACGCTTGGTGGCAGCGGCGGCAGTAGCAGTGGCAGCTGGAGCAGCAGCTTGTGTGTTAGTTGCTTTTGGAGTGATTAATCCAATGGCGTCATTGATAAGGGCCTTGGCAGCATTGATCAAAGCAGATCTGACATCTTGATCGTTAATTAAAGTGTTGAAAAGCTTACCGATCAAACCAGAGTTCCAGATGGCAGTAAGTAAAGTTGGACCTTGGACAATGGCGGCTTGGACAGCGGACTTGATGATGGCACCCAAGGAGGATTGGATAGCTTGGTCGGAAGTCAAAGTGTTCCAAACTTCACCGATGATACCGGAGTTGGCCAAGGCGGTGATCAAGTCACCAATGACGGAGTCGGCTCTCTTGGAAAGTTCGTTGAATTCGAATTCTCCACTGGCTAAGTCTCTCTTCTTGTGGATGGATTCTAATTCAGATAAAAGACTCATAACTTCATTGACGTCGGCTCTCTTGACCAAAGAGGTTTCGGTCATTTGGGCAACTGGGGCAGCGTTAACGAAAGCGCAAGAAGCGAGGATAGCTATTAAGGTGGTTTGAGCGAACTTCATTGTATTATGTGTGTGATTAGTTGTTTTGTTTAGACTGTAGTTACTTCGAGATGCTTTTTAGAACGATTGTGGAAGTTCTTGAAGGAAGACTGGTAGCTGATTGATGATAAAAGAAAGGAACAACCATGTAGGGATTTGGCATCTTATTTATATCATGGATGATTTACAGAAATTGAAGCCTCATCTGGGGCATCAGAGGTCGTTGCCATAAGCAGTTACTGTGATGGAATCTGATTTAATAACTAGATTAGGAAACTTTTGCTAACTGGGACATTGTCCTTCCACCTTCACTGGAACTTCCTCCACAAGGTCGCAAAACCTCGATGGTACAATTTCCCAATTGGGAAGTTTAATTGATTACGAAATACGGTTCCAAAATTCTCTTTCCCAATTAGGAAGTTTGGGTCCATGTCGAGAGCGAAAAAACTGAGTTAGAAGTAAATATGAGGGTAGCTGGTTGGAATAGGGCTCAGAAATGCGTCAAACCCCGAGAGTTAGAATAGGAAATCTGTGAAAGTGATGGATCATCAAGTATACCGAAAGTAGTAACTAATGATAGGTGCATTATGACGGTGACGATGTTTGAAACACACAATACTAGACATCGCTAGCAGACCATGGTGGTAGCGGTGGGATGCTTGCCATTCGAGTATTAGCCTCTTGAAATCTCATAAATTCAGTGTGTCCTTAACTAAGCCAAGTGGGCCAACATCTTCTGGGTATGGGATTCTAGCGAGTTCGTCTACATTACAATAATTGCCTAAAACGACCGTGGAACCCCTTGAGTGGAGAAGAAAAATATAGCCGCATTACAGTACCTAGGGAAAAGTGCAGGGGGATAGTGCAGAGCTCGAATTTCTTGTTGCCTGGTGAATAACCGCGACATAATATATGGAGGGGTTATATTCCCGGTGCAAAGCTCGAGAAACCAATCATTTCCTAATTCGTCGCATCTCGAAGAAAATACGACGGTGTTTCTATATGCAGGAAAACAGTAATGAGAGATGGGGTAGAATAGCCAATTTGGTGATAGGGTCATTAGGCTCACGGTGTAATAGGTCAGAGTTTTAGATTACAAACAAGGTAATAATACAGGTATAAGCTAGAGGTGTTTTGCTGTAAGCATAGAATTAAGCACTCTTGTCTCAGTACAAGATGTACATGGCAAGAATAAATGTGAAAAACAACAGGCGAGAGTTACAGAACACAATAGGTCTGCACAGGAGTTACAAATTTTCCGTGCTTCAAATAACTCGATCCAAGCTTCAAATGATAATTCTGCTTCATTCAATCCTCCCCCCTTCTGAATTAGTAGTCTTGTGCAGCTCACTTCAAAAACTCACGGCTTTGACGTTGTGAGCTCAATAAGCTCTTTACCGAAAACGGTTGCAAGCTGCCAATTGAGTAAAAAGAGTGCGCGACAGTTGACATAACTTTAGTTGTAATGCAACGGTATAAAAATTACTGGATCTGGTAGTGGAAATTTTCCTTCGCAGGGTCATGAGTCACCGCTCCAGTTAGATGCAGCCCCACAGAATAATGTTACGAGCCATCGCTAACTCCTTTATTGTTAAAGTGGGGTCAAAGTGAAGAAAAGGGAAACCCCCACAAAGAATGGCGGAACAATTGCCACAAGACTTCACACATTTGTGTTGTTGGTTTTATCCACTGGCGTCACACGTAAAGTATAAGCGAAGAGTTTATCCCTGACAGTGGATATGTTATTCTTGGAACAAAGCACAAGCAAAATAGATCTGATATCAATTCCAGATGAACCTTTGTGAATGAGACAATTAGACTAAATTTAGCAAATGTGTATCTTCAATTGTGAGCCGTTAACAATTGATTTGATCGTAGCAGACATGGCAACAATTAAGTGAAGCGTGACAAGTTATGGCAACAATTGGGTGGATCTTAGCAAGTTATGGCAAGTTATGGCAAGGTATGGGTGAGAATTTTACGGAGATGGGTAAACCATAATAATGCCCGATGATAGGCTGGTCAAAAGAAGAAGGTGTCAGGGCAATCAACACCAAAACGTAAACTCAAGCAAGAAAGTAGATTTCTGATGCCGTTTCTAATTTTTCTAACATATACGCAAATTTGCCAAAAACTAACTTTTACAAATAGACTCTATATTTCAATCTCTGGGAGAGTGTTTTGCCATTATCAAGTTAATTAAGTGCTGTAGGTAATTCATATGAGTGCTAGGATGTTTAGTGCATCAACAGGTTAAGTGCAGGTGATATCGAATCACGAATGCAAAAGAGTATGATCCACCTCCTAATCCAGAGGCAAAATATCAGTCGAAGGGCATAGATATTATATACTCACAAATCCAAAGTCTTTGCATTAGGCTATCATAAGGGCTTGTATTATACAATTACGCTACCATAGGAGGCTATACGATATTCAAGGGTTTAAGTATCAGGTGACTAGTGCCCATCGAAATCACATGTCGATGGTAGCAGACCATCACACGTGATACCGCCTCGGACGCGATGAGTATTAGTTCTCTGCGGCGCCAAGCAGTTAGTGAGGAAACCAATAGGCGACGGTCGATTGAACAAATTGGGAACAATCGCGGGCTCAGCAGCTCGAGGCAGACCTCGTGACTGTACCGCCCTATCAGTACCGCGAACCCAGGAGTATGCCACGCCCGACCCCAATTATAGATCAGGTCCTGCAGCCATTGCACCACAAATCGCGTCAAATTTTTTATCATACACTAAACCAAACTCCACAGAATCCCACATAAAAGGATTCTGCTAAAGCTTGGTTCCTGATAGCGCCTCGTAATGTAGTTAAACCCCTTTCTGACGTCCCGAGGACCCGATCTATACCTCTTTGCGCCCCCTAAGGTACCACAGCCCGCCAAACGTGCCTAGCCGCGCGTTGACCGTTGACTACCGTCGGACCAAATTTCTGCAATGCGATGGATTTCTTTTTACAGCGAAAAATCCACCCACTCAAAAGTTTAATCCAAAATATATAAAAAGACGGAGAGTTCCGGGAGTGGCGCTGGCGAAATAAACTTAGGTGCAAAACATGTCGGTGGCTACTGCTAGTGGAACATCTGTGTCAGTTGTTGTTGACAAAGAGTCGAATAATGGTCCATATTCCAACTTGAAGACCATTGATACCACCGGTAAGGAATTTCTGGTGCCTGATTACACTATCAAGGACATCCTTTCGGCCATTCCAAAGCACTGTTACGAAAGATCCCTCGCCAAGTCCATGGGGTATGTTGTTCGTGACATTGTTCTGATGGTCGCTATCGGCTACTTGGGCCAAAAATTCATTCCTCAAGTCAACGTCGCGGGATACGAACAAGCCTCAACTATTGCCCGTGGATTGTTATGGTTCGGATATTCCTACGCCATTGGATTGTTTGGGTTTGGATTGTGGATTTTGGCCCATGAATGTGGTCACAATGCCTTCTCAGATTACCCAAAGATCAATGATTTTGTTGGCTGGGTGTTGCACTCCTACTTGATTGTGCCCTACTTTTCGTGGAAACACTCGCACTCCAAGCACCACAAGGCAACTGGCCACATGACCAAGGATATGGTGTTTGTTCCTTACACCAAGCAAGAATTTGTTGAATCGCGTGGTTTTGAGAAAGTTTCAGAAATCATGGAAGATTCTCCTCTTTGGAGCTTTGCTGTGTTGTTGTTCCAACAACTCGGAGGTTTGCAAACTTACTTGGCTATCAACGCCACTGGTCAAGAATATAAGGGCTACTCCAAGCTTGGAAAGTCGCACTATGTTCCTACCTCGCCTGTTTTTGACAAAAACCAATTCTGGTATGTTATCTATTCCGATATTGGTATCATCTTGACTTTCACTGCCGTTTACCAATGGTACAAGAGCTTCGGTTTTTTCAACATGTTCGTTAACTGGTTCTTGCCATGGTGTTGGGTCAACCACTGGTTGGTCTTTGTCACTTTTTTGCAACACACCGACTCCAGCATGCCTCATTACGCTCCTAGTGAATGGACCTTCGCCAGAGGTGCTGCTGCCACTATCGACAGAGACTTTGGGTTCGTCGGCCAACACATTTTCCACGACATCATCGAGACCCATGTCTTGCACCACTACGTCTCCAGAATTCCATTCTACAACGCTAGAGAAGCTACTGATGCCATCAGAAAAGTCATGGGCCAACACTACCGTTACGAAGGAGAAAACATGTGGAAATCTTTATGGAAAGTCATGAGAATGTGTCAGTTTGTTGACGACAACGATGCCAAGGGTGTCTACATGTTTAGAAACGTTAACAACATTGGGGTCAAACCAAAAGATTAGATTTATGTAACTAAATTGCAATGAAAAGAGAAGCACACGAATTTCATATGTAGCATAGACTCGAAAGACCCATAGTATTCAAGGCTGCGGTGATAAGAACCTTTATTTGGACAAAGTTTAATCAACCTCAGTGGAGATCTGAAGAGCAGACGACTAGTTACATATTTTCGAAGGGAAGACTATAGACCACAATAGCCGGAGCATAAAAATTCTACGTCAAACTTTAGTTAAAGGAAATTGGTTTTGGGAATATTGTATTTTGTAGTGTACCTTAAAGGTACATGAATACATTAGGTGGCCAGACTAGCCATAATTAACGTACTATCTATTCGTATGGTTAGGATTCTCGTGGTATAATATTCATTATATGCAGTCGGCCAATTCGAGTTTTTCAAAAATTCGAATGAGATTTTTCACTTTTCACTAGGTTAGCAGATGTCGTTAATGCAGTTGTCTAGGCTTCCGTTGGCATTCAGAAGACAGGTGACCAGGTCAGCCTACAGAATCGCCCGGTTTCACTCGGTTCCTCCTTTGAGAAACGCCACTCTTAGCACTTTGCCGCAGACATACGAAGAAGAAAAAGCAGTGCTCGATGGATTGAACAGCAAGTTGTCGGCTGAAGACCTCGCCAAACTCTCAAAAATGAGAAACATTGGTATCTCGGCCCATATTGACAGTGGTAAGACCACCTTCACCGAGAGAGTTTTGTTCTATACCGGCAGAATCAACCATATTCACGAAGTCAGAGGCAGAGACTCGGTTGGTGCTAAGATGGACCATATGGATTTGGAAAGAGAAAAAGGTATTACCATTCAATCTGCTGCCACCTACTGCTCTTGGTCCAAAGACAACGAAAAATACAACTTCAATCTTATTGACACACCTGGCCATATTGATTTCACCATTGAAGTTGAAAGAGCTTTGAGAGTTTTGGACGGTGCCGTCTTGGTGGTCTGTGCCGTTTCCGGAGTCCAGTCACAAACCGTGACTGTCGATCGTCAAATGAGAAGATACAACATTCCTAGAATCACTTTCATCAACAAGATGGACCGTATGGGTTCCAACCCATTCAAGGTGATCGACAGTATTAACCAGAAGTTGAAGATTCCTGCTGCTGCTATCCAAGTTCCAATTGGTTTAGAAGACCGTCACGAAGGTGTGGTCAACATCATTGACCGTGTGGCTTTGTACAATGAAGGTTCCAAGGGTGAAAACATCAGAAAGGCCGAAATCCCAGAAGACTTGGTCGATACCGTTGAAGAAAGAAGAGCTTTATTGATTGAAACTTTGGCTGACGTTGATGAAGAAATCGCCGATATCTACTTGGAAGGAGAAGAGCCTACTGTGGAGCAAATCAAGGCTGCTATCAGAAGAGCCACCATCGCCAGAAAGTTTACTCCAGTCATGATGGGTTCCGCTTTAGCCAACAAGGGTATCCAGCATGTTCTTGACGGTATTGTGGACTACCTCCCACAACCAAATGAGATCTTGAACAAGGGTTTGGATGTTTCTGAGACCAATGAAGCCGGTGCAGTGGTGGAAAAACCAGTCGATTTGGTTCCATCTTCTAGTGTGCCATTTGTTGGTTTAGCTTTTAAGTTGGAAGAAGGCAAGTACGGACAACTCACCTATATCAGAGTGTACCAGGGTAAGTTGAAGAAAGGTAACTACATCACCCATCTCAAGACAGGTAAGAAGGTCAAGGTATCTCGTCTAGTGAAGATGCACTCTAACGATATGGAAGATGTTGATGAAATCGGCTCTGGTGAAATCTGTGCTACTTTCGGTATCGACTGCTCTTCAGGTGATACGTTTATTGGTCAAAACAGTGATCGTAAGATTGCCATGAGCACCATGTTTGTGCCTGAATCCGTTATCTCGTTGAGTATCGCACCCAAATCCAAAGACAACGGAGCGTTCTCCAAGGCCATGAACAGGTTCCAGAAGGAAGATCCTACATTTAGAGTCAAGTTCGACAATGAATCCAAGGAAACCATCATCAGTGGTATGGGTGAATTGCACTTGGAAATTTATGTGGAAAGAATCAAGAGAGAATATGGTATCGAGTGTGTCACTGGTAAGCCACAAGTGTCGTACCGTGAGGCTATCACTGTTCCTGCACCATTTGACTTCACCCACAAGAAACAATCTGGAGGTGCTGGTCAATTCGGTAGAGTCATGGGTGAACTTTCGCCTGATGAAAACAACCAGAACAGATTCAGTCAACACATTATTGGAGGCAAGATTTCCGAGAAGTACTTGTTGGCATGTTCCAAGGGATTCGAAGACTGTTTGGAAAAGGGACCATTGATTGGCCACAAGGTTTTGGGTGTTCACATGCACATTAATGATGGTGCTACCCATACTGTTGATTCTTCTGAATTGGCATTCAAGTTTGCCACCTACGGTGCCTTTAGACAAGCCTTCTTGGAGGCAAAGCCCGTTATCTTGGAACCTATCATGTCCGTTGAAATCAGTGCTCCTATTGAATTCCAGGGCTCTGTCATTGGTTTAATCAACAAATTGGGGGGTATGATCAACGAAACGGTCAACTCCAACGACGACTTCACAGTCAATGCTGAATGTTCGTTGAACTCCATGTTTGGATTTTCTACCTCATTGAGAGCTTGTACTCAAGGTAAGGGTGAGTTCTCGTTAGAGTTCTTGAAGTATGCTCAATGTGCTCCACAATTACAAAGACAGTTGATTGAGGAGTACGAAAAGAACTCCAAAAGTAAATAGATCATGTATATAGCAAATAGAACTTAGACAAATTGGAATAGTAGTAGACCAAAACCTTGCGTAGAGATTCATATCGAGATACAGTTCATAGTGTTTATTAAATAACTTTTATTAGATAGCGTGGAATCTACTTGAGTTAGGTATACTACAGTTTGCTATACAATGAAAAGACGTGAACATTAAAAGAAACCTATGATACCCTATTAGAAACTAAGAATACACACATATAAGTAGACAATATGAAAAAATTTATTAGCCAATAGTTATATGATATTCTAATGTTTAGGCCTTAGCGACAGCCTTCTTAACAGCAAATCTTCTTTGCTTCTTTAAGACTAAAACTTGGAATCTTTCAAAGTCAGATAATTGAGATCTTCTTTCCTTGGCAGCTAACTTCTTAGCCCAAGCTGAGGCAGCCCACTTGGAGTCGACTTCAGCAGCAGCCCATTTCTTGTGAACGGTGGCGGTTCTGGCACCTCTTGGTAAGTTTGGAATAACGATTGGGGTCAAGGTAACCTTGGCTAATGAGATAGCTTGTCTTTGGATCTTTGGACCATCGATTAAGACTCTTTTTTGGTCAATAATTTCGACAACGGTGGCTAAGTCCTTGTTGTTAACCAAAACAACACGGCCCAACTCAACGAATCTCCAGTTGGAAGCTTTAACAGTGGTGTATGTAGACATCGTTTATACTATTATGGGTTATTCAACTAGTAACGAACAAACAAAATCTAAATAACTTTACAAATTTTTCACTGTTAGTATCTCCGTTTGGGACCTGAGCTACGTTCGGTGAAGGGTGCGAGGGGTTACCCGGAAAAATGCGTGGTAAAGAGATGGACTCAGTGGCGTATGCAGGCGATTAGCACGTGCGATGCGCAAAATTTAGGGCCTGTGCCCTTCACCGCGTTATAAAAGAGATCTAGACTGCTATATTCCACCAAGGTCATAAAGAGATGACATGATGAAGTGACCAGTAAGTACTTCCATCTTAATGATGACTTATAATTTGCGTTCTAGAGTGGTTGGCACGAAACACGCCTAGTTTCACATAGTGCCAGTCATGCCATGCGACCAACTTTCGTCTGACACGAAGTACTAACAGAAAGAGTGATGAGTAGCCCAGATTACGAAGAGAGGTGGATCAAGAGTAGCGACATTGCCCCAATTGATTCTCAATTGTCTTCTCGTTTTTTTTTGTCAATTGACTTCAATTAGTTTCATGTAGACTCTACAGCAATGGATAGTTCATAGAAATGTAGATCTATACGTATAACGAGCCTCATATCTGCTTGCACCGCCGTAGGTGATGAGCAGACTAAGATGGAGGGTCGTCAGTAAGTTGGGACGCGCAGAGGCTAGTGCGATGCCTAGTGGGCATGGCATCATCCTAGTCACGAAAGTATCATCTCGCTACCAATCCATGAGTCACATACCTTTAAACTACTTTGGTCTCTGCACCCTCGTATGACTGACAAGCTATTGTCCGTCCAGTGTAGTGATGGTTAATTGTTACTCACAGTTTTCAGTGCTAGCGCGCAGATCATCCTGAAGTTCTCGCTAATTCTCACTAGTTTAACTCTCACACTACTACCTTTTACCTGCTTACGCAATGGACTAGCAAAGGACTAGCACAGCACTAGCACAGCACTAGCACAGCACTAGCACAACTCTGCTATAATATACTCCTATACTCTCCTCCGTTGTCCCCACTTTTGCAGTTAATTCAACTTTTTGGATCCACTGCCTCTTCGCTTGTTTTCTTCGCTTGTTCTCTCGCTATTTTTACTGTCTCACTATTTTCTGACGATCCATTTCCACCTCCAGCGCGTACTCAACACACTGTATGCTTGTTCGTTTGTTCAAGACAGGTTCAAACTACAAATACACAAGGTTTATGTCGTCTGCCACCAAGAAGCCAGTTCAGCAGCCGCAGTGGTATGCCCCCGAGGCTGTCAAGCCCACTCCATTGAAGCTCTACAACTCTTTGACCCGTACCAAAACCGAATTCGTGCCTTTGAAACCAGGCCATATTTCATGGTACTGTTGTGGACCAACGGTTTACGACCATTCCCATATGGGTCACGCTAGAAACTACGTGTCCTCCGATCTTTGCAGAAGAATATTACAAGACTACTTTGGTTACAATGTCAAATTTGTCCAGAATGTCACTGATATCGACGATAAAATCATCATCGCAGCTCGTCAAGAATACTTGTTTGAACAACAGGTTGTTGGCAAATTCGAATCCGTGACCGAGTCTTTACTCTTTGATTCCAAAGCGTACTTGCAAGAATATGTTGAGAAGAACTTGCCTCAGTTTGGATCCAAGTCAGTAGAGTCCGAGTTCTTAGACTGGGCTGATTCTATTGATATTGCTTCCTTGTCTAAAGAAACTCCCAAGCTTCCAATGTACATCCAGGCAGTGAAAAAGGCCCACTTTGCAATTTACGCGAAGACTTCTCCCGCTTTCGAATCGTACTTGGCCAGTATCAAAGATGTTGCAATGCCCTCTTTGGACAGACAATATGGATCTACTGTCAATGATCCTTCCATCTTCAGAAAGTTGCCATTATACTGGGAAAGAAAGTTCGACGAAGACATGGCTCGCTTGAATGTCTTGCCTTCTACCATCACCACTAGAGTCTCGGAATATATTCCTGATATCATCAGTTTCGTCGAAAAGATCATCAGCAATGGCTACGGTTACGTTACCAGCGACGGGTCAGTTTACTTTGACACAGCCAAGTTCGAGGCTGACTCCAAGCATGAGTATGCCAAATTGCAGCCTTGGAACAAAGGTGACATGTCGTTGATCAACGATGGTGAAGGTTCGCTCACCACGTTTGTTTCGAAGAAATCGGCCGCGGACTTCGCTCTTTGGAAAGCCTCAAAGCCTGGTGAGCCTGCATGGAAATCTCCATGGGGTGAAGGAAGACCAGGCTGGCACATTGAATGTTCAGTTATGGCTTCAGATATCACTGGTGAGACCATGGACATTCACTCGGGTGGTATTGATTTATGCTTCCCACATCACGACAACGAGTTGGCTCAATCGGAAGCTTACTTCGACAACAAACAATGGGTCAACTACTTCTTGCACAACGGTCATTTACATATTCAGGGCCAAAAGATGTCCAAGTCGTTGAAGAACTTTATTACCATCGAACAAGCATTGAGTGAGTACTCTAGTAGACAATTGAGGTTGGTTTTTGCCTTGAGCTCGTGGGAAAAGCCGCTTGATTTCAAAGACAGTTTGATCAGCGAAGCCAAATCCTTGGAATCATCTCTCTCCAAGTTCTTCACCAACGTCAGAGCCTTGAACAACGACTACAGACACAACTTGTCCGAAGGAAAATACGTATCTAAAAGAGTTGGCGCCGTTGAAAAGCAGCTTTACGAAGATTTGGCCACCGCACAATCGGAAGTCCACGCTGCCTTCAGTGACAACTTGTCGACCCCTCAAGCTTTAAGAGCTATCCAGGACCTTGTGACCAAATCCAACAACTACTTGCAATTGTGCGCCAGTGGTGAAACTGAGTTACGTATAGATGTAATTTTGTCTATCACCAACTGGATAGTCAAGATCTTGAACATTCTTGGTTTCGAAACTAGATCAGACAAGTTGGGATGGTTGGATGCCCAAGGCGAATCACAGGATGCTGGATCTAAGGAAGATACAGTACTTCCATACGTAAAGGCGTTTGCTCAGTTCAGAGACAATGTCAGAAACTTGGCCATTAACAAGTCAGAGGCCCCAGAGTTCTTGAAGGCCACCGATGCTATCAGACAAGAGTTGATCAACCTCGGAATTTCCTTGGACGACAGACCCAACGGATCTGCATTGGTCAAGTTCCTCAACGACCAAGAAAAAGAACAGTTGATAAAACAACAGGAAGACAAGGAGAGAGCACAGGCTGAAAAGGAGAAGAAGAAACAACAGCAGGCCATCGCCAATGCCCAAAAAGAGAAAGAAAGATTGGCCAAGATGAAAATCAACCCCAAGGACTTGTTCAGAGACCCAGAGTTGTATTCGGAATGGGATGAAGCTGGTATTCCTACCAAGGATAAGGCTGGGGAAGAAGTGACCAAGAGCATGAAGAAGAAGTTGCTCAAGCAGTACCAGCAGCAGGAAAAGCTCTATGCTGAATACTTGAAGAACCATAGTTAAGCTATCGATAAATAGTACCTAATAAAATAATTTTCAGTCACATACAAATTGAAAGTGCTTTAAAGTAATGTCAGGGGTATAACGACAGAGGGATTGTTACTCCACAACACCCAACCCGCTCTAATTCAGTAACTCAGTGTGCATCGCGTACACTTTTGTTAGTGTATATCTCTGTTGATTGTATACAGTACGCGTACATAACCGATTTTCAAACGACTACGTGGAGTTTGAACCACACCATGTTTAACCTCCTGAAGAGAGTACAAAGTGCGGCCAACCAGGCATTAACCTCGGCCATGGTGGTCAGTGGTATTGTGGTGGCCCTTACGTTGATTCAATTATATCTTAGCAATGTGTGGTCAATCCCAACCAGCCCTATTTCAGTGGTGCCTCTGGCAAGCGTGAAGTATTCCTTCAACTATGGATCGGTGGGAAGAAAAGCTAAAGATAATTCTAAAATCCAATTTAATTTGGACGCAGACTTGACGTCGTTGTTTAACTGGAATACCAAACAGGTATTTGTGTATTTGACTGCCGAGTACCCTGGTAAGAGTGATGGTTCTTCCAACAAGGTGACGTACTGGGACAAGATTATCACCAGTAAAGAAGACGCCAACTTGACATTAAGAGGCCAGCGGGGGAAGTACTCAGTTTGGGATGTGGAAAAGTCGTTTAGGGAGAGGGATGCTAAGGTAAAGCTCGAATGGAACATTCAGCCAAGACTTGGTCCTTTGATATTTGGCGAGACCACCGGCGAGGGCCTGTTCCAATTTGCCAAGCCCAAAGAAGGCAAGAATTAAAATAACAAAACAAACATAAAATGTCATAAAGCTGGATTGAAATTAATTATAATTGAAGAGGAACAATGTAGGGTGAATTTACGCGGAGCATCACTCGATTCCATAATAATAAGCATCTGATAATCAGTACACGTAAGATTTAATTACATTTGTCGGTAAAAACAGTGCCAATGATTGACTTTTCTGCGCAAACTTATTGATCTTCCGGTACTTTGTTTTCTTTTAGTACCCTCTATTCTCTGCGCCTTTCAAAAATTTCGCAGCCAGAGTGGAAAATCGAAATAGATTAGAAAATGAGGTATAAAATAAATTCTTTTTGTTATGTTGTTGTAATGTCCTGTCTATTCTATTATACATGTTATGCAATGTGATAACTCACCTATTTACTGTTATTTGTCGTAGTGGAGATGGTCCATGGAATACTCCGATTCGTCCGTCCAATCTCTCAAAGTCTTTAATGCTTGCTCTGTTCTTTGGGTCCTCTGTTCAAACGTCTCCTGATAGTCGTTTCTTGGAGGTTCGATTTTGTCTATTTTGTTTCGGAAAAAACCCATTCGTATTCTTGCAGAATCGTTATACACCAAGAACTCAAGCGTTTCCGGGAACTGGTCCATAAGCTTGAAAGCTTTGAGCTCGTCTTCCTGGCAATACTCGTGTATGGCACCTAGTAATTTGAAACAGTTGGAAGGGGAGATCTTGTTTTGACTCTGAATTCGGCGCTCGGGAATGAAAAAACCAGGAATGTCATTGATGATTTTGTTGGCATCCCAGTTTTTGATATTAAGTGTCCTACTGTGAGTCTGAATCTGGCTTTCGAGTGCCTGCAATGGGTCACCTATGTAACGGAGCTCGTCTCTGAGTACTCTCAAATCGCTAACGTCGTAGTACTCATTGAGAATACGGTACTTTTGTAATGCAAACTCGTCACTGAGCCCTTGCGACATGTGCAACATTGTGAGTTTGTACATGAATTGTATCTTACGCATAATCTTGACCTCGACGAAATTACCTGATACAAGATGGGCTTCGCAGATTGAAAGGATTAGGGGGAGGTTTGACACAGGGTCGTCTCTGAGAATCATCTTTATAAGCTTGTTGTACTGATTTCCCGAGAGCCTGATTCCTTGGTCCCATGAGCTGCGGAGAAGAGCGAGATACTCACTGGCAGGTTTTCTCTTGTAGTCCAACTGCTTTATTTTGGCGTTGTATAGTGTCCGGTAATCTTTTACCAATACCACCGGCATAATTGGATCTTCATCTTCGTCTTGGTATGGGTACCGCAGTTTGTACGACTCTACAATTGCCTTGAAGTCATCGAGTCCATTTTCTATCAAGTTTTCGGCCAACTCAAGGTTACCTTGTTGCTCGTAGATCTTGTTCATTTCCTTGTATAGCAAAAAACGGAATCCAAGCGACAACTTTCCATTGAGAATCTCTTTGATTTGGCTTAGAAAATGTACCAACAAGTCGATGTTGGCCTGTGGGGAGCCGCTCGAGAGAACGTATGAAGACACAATCTTGAAGAGGTCCTCGGAGTTTTGGAAGATTTCTGTCATCATGATCTTTGGCGGCAGGTCAGCGAGATGTAGTTTGGCACTGAGACTCAACCCGTTCATCTCAAAGACCGACTTCAAAAGCTTGTATGCGTTGGCACCGTCCTTGTTGTTCATAGAGTCAAGATAAATTAATGCTTTCATAAGGTAAACGTATGTTTTTGACGAGATATTGATGCGCAGGTCCACCATTTTACGGTACAAATTGAGGATTTGCCCGTAGCTCTCATACGAGTTCTCGTGGAGATGGTGGTCGAAAAACGGCACGAAGTGCGCTTCTTCCATGATCTCACGTTTTTGAGCCAAGTTGAAGATCTTGGTGGCATTCTCAACATCTTTGAAGCCCAAATAGTACTTGATGACCTCGACGTATAGCCTCAGATTGTTTCTCACGGAGATTACGTTGATGTAATTGGACATCACCGTCTGCACTATGAACTCCTGCTTGGCCCTCAAAAAGAGGCGTTGTTCGCGCGACGGAGTACGTTTGGTCCAGTAGCGATACAACCTAAGCTGGGACGCGTAGATGTCGGGGTTTTTGAACGGTACGTCGCTTGCCGCGTGGGCTTGGTAGATGAGGTCGCTGGCACGCTCATACTGATCCATTCGAATGTAGGCGCTAATCAAGCTACGGTAGGTGTTGATATCCAACAAATCGATTTCGGTTGCCAAAGTGCGAAGGCGTTCCAACAGCCGCAAATCGTAGTGCTCGGCTGCAAATGCGATCAAGTCACAAATAGTCCTATGCGAAATAAGCTGCACCGAGCGCGACTTCTGTTCCGCGAGAGTAGCATCCAAGAACGCCATGGTTCGGTCCAAGTCGCGTGACTTATAGTGGATCTTGAACAAAAGGGTGTAGAGATATGCGGAGCGCGACCCTTCGATGAGGTTCCGATCGACGTAGTTCAAGTATTGGTCAAAACAGATCTTGGCGGAGTCGATGTCGTCGTAGTATAAGCGCGACGAAATGAGGGCGCTGAAAATGGACGCCGAGGGCATCAACTGACGTTTCTGGAGCTGGCGGTACAACATGTCTACCTCTTCACGAGCACCAAGCCCGGCCAATGCCTTCATGACTATGGAGTAATGGATCACGTATGGCAATTTGCCTTTACCGTACATGTCTTCGAACTGGGACTGCAAGAGTTTCCAGTCTTTGGAGAGCTCACTAACCCGAAGCAAGATCTCGATGTGGTCCTCGTGTTGGAGCTCAGAGTGCGCGTGGTAAAGTTCCAACACCTCGCGGAAGAGGCTGCTGTCGCACAACGCGGCCATCGCAGCCTTGAGGTCGTGGCGATTGGGGCTGCTGTGTTCCTTCTTGTACCTCCAGTACTGGAGCACTGTATTGGGGCTGAACTTCAACGCCAACATGGCACTAGTCATGAAGTTGTCAAAGGTCTCCTCTTCGTCGAACACTGCCCGTACACTTTGCACATGGGCGGTAAACACCTCTCTGTCGGTACTGTGCGACTCATCGCTAGGCATCGCCAAAAGTCGCACCACCTTCATGTAGTCGCGGTGCTCCCGACCGAGAAACATAAAGTGCCCGTCGCCCAACACCGGGGCGAGCGCGGCAAACGTCCGCGCAATCTCCATGCGCTCGGCGTGGCTCTGCGCATGAAGCATCCCGCTCTGCACAAGAATGCTCAACATCTTTCGTCTTGTAGCTAGCGGTGCGGTGTCACTGCGCAAGAACCGTATAATTGCGGGCCTGTTTATATGAAGCTCTCCCTCGTCATACTGTAGTTGGAACGTGCTAGCCAACTTGTCGGCCCACGTAGGCTCCGTCCTATCTTTATATTGTCTCATCTGGTACAACGGGCGTATCAACTGGTCGTAAGCCTGGTAACGCCGGCTGTTGATGGTGATATGAACGAGCTTGTCTTTCTGCGACAACACGAGGTTCTGTAAACGTTGCATGCTTTCGTCTACCGATCCCTCGGCCGTAATTATCTGCCACATCGCTACAAGCAAGTCCAATGCCTCAGGACTGGAAAAGCCACTGACTATATCGATTAAGTTGTGAAAATTGGTGTAAATGAGCATGATGTCTTTGGCGCTCAATGCCTCATTTCGGGCATTTTGAAGTACCTTAAGATACCGTTCTCTGATATCCTCGTCTTCTATAAGCTTGTATACTTGGGAATACTGTTTGTTCATGATTATGGCGGGTCCTTGGGCATCGCTCGGTTGATTTCTTTCGTGAAAAACGGCACCAGACGCCGATCTATGCTGAGTTTTTTGGAATTCTACTGATTTTATAGCTGTTCGTGATGCTATATGTGCTCTGGGGATATGAAAATTCTGAATGTATGCCAAATTGATGCTATGACAGTTGGGTTGGGTATCTCGTACGTAAGTCCATGGCCATCGCCTGTAGGGTCGTAGCATGGCCGGGCGTCGCATGATTGCACTTGAACTTCGGTGAATCGTATGGATGGTTCTCTATCTTGTAAAGGGCCTTCCTATTATGTACACTTGATCACCTACTTTGCTTCGTTGTGCCCTTCTCTTGCCACCTCTAGTACAGATGAAGTCTGTAGGCTGAAAAAATTGACGGCTGTATGCAGTACGCGAGTTTATTAAAGATGTCGTACGAGATTGAGCAACTATTTACAAAATCAAATACTTGGGCTGGTTTTTAGACTATTGTGTTTATTGATTATTTACTTAACCACGTTGTGGGCGACTTCTCAGATTCATTAAATCAGTTTTTTTATGTTCGTAGTCAGGGAAGCAAGCTTCTCATACAGTGTGAATATAAAAGTGATCATCACAAAAGTCGTTTAGGACAAACATAGGCTATTCAAAAGAGATAAATAGGTGTGGTTGAATGAGGATATCTAACATGTTAGTAATTGGTCAAACACTTCACGTCCTATACACTTCAAAATCAGTAAAAGACCTATCATCACCTCTTGCTCGCCAGCAGCTCATAATTTGTACACAGAACTGCGACTCCTTCCCTTATTGTACAAGGAAGGGGCATGCAAGGTTAAATATGTCCGCCCGGTCACGAGTATCCTCATTCAAGTGTGTATTCGTTCATGTAAATTGTGACATACCTGTTCAATAATCAAAACCAAACAAAAAGCAAATTATGGCTCATACAAGGCTGAAACTTAACGATAGTGCAGTTGTCAACACGGTTTATTCGGTTGGAACAATTGGTATTAGTGCAAATAATCACCGCCCTTTGTTTTGTTTGGTCCAGATATTGTGTCCTCGCCTATCCTATTCATTCACAATCGAATAGCCTCTGTTTATCTCCCACAGCCATGGCTGGTTGGATATTATTTCCTACATGGAAAATTTTCTGCCCTTTTATACTCGCCCAAAATATATTCTTGCTCTATACACGACCCGGTTCGTTAGGGCTCAGAGAATCTAGCTAGTGATACCAAAGAATGAGGTCTTGACTAGAACAGTGAACAAGAGGTGGGCCAACGCCACGGCTGCGATTATGATTCGCGCCACCCTACGTCCACGTTCGGGATCCTCGTTGGCGAGAAGTAGACAATTCTTAGTTATCTGAGGAAATATTTTGGTGATATTACTCAACCCCGTAATGGCTCCACTCGCTAGCACAATGAGCCATTCAAGCGTATTGAGAAGTATCAGATGTTTCTTGTTACTGACGAAGATCACAATCAAGAAATTTACTAGCGTGATAGGAAACCACAAAATGTTGGTGTAACCGTAGATAGAAATTAACTTGGTCAATCCCAATCTCTCGGGGAATTTCATAACATATGACGTAAATCCGTACAATACCACGGGAATAGCTAGATTGTAGCCATAAAATAAGCCTATAGAGGCCGTAAGCAAGTCGAAGCTATATTCATATTTCGAGTTTTTGTCGTGATCATGCAACCATTCGGACAATATATTGGAACCCGTAGAGCTGACAAACATCAAGAATATCAAAGTTCCAGTTATCCAGATGAACCCGTAGAGCTCGGTAATTTCGTGCTGATCTTCTTCCGGAGTACTGAATGTGGGGTTTAATGGGTTCAATGCTCGTTGGATCTTTTGAAAAAACGTATCGCTGTCCAAATTGAAGAATCTGCGGTAGAAATTGATCTGGAACATGTGAGAATTGACATCTATAGGTAATTGTGGTTTGATAACTGGTGGGTTCTGTTGGTTGCTGGACTGTGCAGGAGCATCATTGGGAGCATAAGGTGACGTATCGATCAAGTCGTCTTGCCCAATAAACGAGGGCCCATTGCTATCGAGCCCATCGTTTGTAACTTTACTGTAATTGTGAGACATATTTGAATGTTTATGACTATTTCAAGGCTTGTTGATACGATTCAAATACGTGGCGTTGATGGCACAAAATTGAACTGGGCACGACCGAAGCGATTTTGGGTGCAAATCCCATATAGACTCAGTTTCTCACGACAAAGCATCTAAGGGAAATCTTTTTGTCGTAGTGGATAGTTTATACTCTTGAGCAATATACTCTAGCTGAATGGATTCCGACGTGTTTGATGAGCCCCTCAAGTACCTCTTGGGTCTGGTAATAGCTATCAACTTCGTACTATTGTGAACTCTCAATGAAACATCAATATTTTAAGCTATAAGGCGTTAGGACAAATATGTCGGTACCTTAGTTGTTCCGTCGGATGTAGAAGTGATAATCTCAGATTGACCTATCTTGAATTCCAGGATGCTTGACTTGCGATCGTAGCTTTTAGTGGAAGAAGAAACTTCTTGAGACATTACATATTTAGGGAGTTGTTTCACTTCGCTATCTTTCGGATTACGGCTATCCTCGTTGTAGTAGGTGGTCTTGGTGTTTGACCCTCTCAAATCCATAGCCAACATGTCGCTAGATTCCGGGAAGAATGCAAAAGCAACTCCGCCGGCAATACAAATAATACCTAGAATGAGAAACACCCAGAATCCTATTGCTTTAAGTCCAGCTGGCACAGCAAAAGTCATTCCCGTATGAGTGATCCAATACAAACTCATGGAAATAGACACGCCTTTGGTACCTGAAAAGCCCGGATGCATTTCTCCTACGTAAAGCCACCCGAGTGGGGAAACCGTGGCTGCAACTAGACCAGTGACAATTAAGACAAGAGCCATAGCTAAGGAAGCACTTCTACTTCTCAAAACCCATCCCGAGTCTGTAAAGTCCATAGCAAAAATACCATATATGGTAGAGTAAAAGACCCCAGTCAATGCCATTCCAAACACTACGATATCTTTTCGCCTGCAAATATCGAGAAAAAATACGGGAAACACCGTGAAAGTTACCATGACGATGATGTCAAAACAGTAGACCACCATGATGCTATTATCATGAAGACCATACGCAGAGCATATATAGCCACACAAGATGACAATAGTAGTGGAAGCAGTGAGCTGAATAATTACTTGAGAAGCCATTGTGCAAAGCGTGGTGTTACGATGCTTGAAATCGAACAACTTATCGTAAGAGCAGTTCATGGAGTCGGAGTCTGTAAATAAAGACTTGATCACAAACAATTTGCTCATTTCGGAATGGTACTGCTCATTCTGTGGGAGCTTTTGATAATACTGCTGGATGTTTCTCAAATTTTGAGCAGCCTGTTCCCAGTTTGAGTGAATGGCAAGCCACTTTGGAGATTCAGGTAAGATAAAAATAAGCGGGAGCATAACTAGTGCTGGCACAGACCCAATAGCCCACGACAACTTTAAGGCAGTTTCGCTGGAAAAAGAGTGCATCAGGAAGAAACTCATTATGATTATTGCCAATGCACCCAAGGAAGAAGCCAATTGCACAAGAGCTACCGCTAGGCCATTTTGCTTTTTAGGTACCATTTCAGATAAGTACATGGGTACTAAAACTGAAATGAACCCCAAAGACACGCCTCGAAGAGTCTTTCCTACAATCATGAGAATAACGTTTCTCAGAAGGCACACCATAGCAGAGCCGCTGAACCAAAGCGCTTCCATGAGAAGAAACAACTTGATGCAACCAATAACGCTGCATAAACCACATAGAAGACTTCCGACTATTGTTAGTGTTGAATTAGAATTATTCTATCTACTTACCAAATGCTCCTGTGCCCGTAGAAGCCACCCATAGAAATTGCGCCAATGTAAACAGAACACCGTAGCTACGAAAAAAATCATCGGACGTCCAAAAAACCGACAGCAATGTCTCTGCACCGAGTATCATGCCACATAGTGAAACTATCGCCACAATGGCGTAGATATTGTAGGTGAACATTGTAGTGTTGTATATATCCGCTGGAACAAACTTTTTGCAACTATTGATTTGCGGGTTGCCCTGTGACACTTTTGCAGGTTAGGGACCACGCAGGAGTAGGCACCACAAGAATAAGGCTACCAAGCACAAACGGCTATTCCCACTCAGCAGTAGGGCAGTGACGCACTATATCTGTGCCATTATGGACATTGACCAGCTAGACTTTTCTGGGTTCGACTTACAAGAACTTGTCGCCAAAAAAGAACCACCTCCGCCCACCAAGTTGGTCAAACAGACGGTGTTCCAGTCGCCGATCTTCACCAATATTATCCATAATTTCAAGGTCCGAATCGACAAGCCATTCCGAGGACTTCATAGCGACTCGCTCAACGATGAGCTGTACCAAACCTTGTTTCCCAGGGAGCCCGACTCACAGTTCGATGCATTTAGCGAGGACGATACCGACGACGAATTGCTCATGGAGTTGACCAGTAAGCCGCCCGCGGCCACCAAATCTACAACACAGTACCCTACTAGAATCAAGGGTATCGAGGTGATTGTCAAAACTAAATCAGTGATGGTAGACGGTATCGAGTTTACTTTTGGATGTGAAGTACGATCGTCATGCTTAGTGCGAGGTATCGACATTGACGCCAAAGAAGGTCCATCTGTGCTGGCCGAGGACTCATTGTTTGTGTCTTTGAAGTCAGGATATCTTCTTCTTCTTAGAATGTACTATGTTCCTCGTTACTACAAGGACTCCGACTACCAGTACCAGACCGACGGCTTGGTCGAACACAGTGGAGATTCGATCTTCAAGCCCTTTATCGTGCAGTGGTGGAGCGATACGAGTAACCCGGCCAACTCACTAAAAATGTCTGGACATCAATTGCTGGCTCACCGCTCCGGTCTAGCTGCCGTCTCTACTTCGGCCAGCGACGGGTTCAGAGTATACACAACACAGCCAACAAGTAATGGGCTCATGTTCAAAAAACACGTCAATGTGGAGTGTAGCGGGCTTATTCTCCACTCGTGTTTTGCCGAGCCGTTTCATACCACCAAAGTCGACCATCACAGCATTTTCTTGACGATGGTGTTCACTGGTTTTCGCCGCCTAGCACTCAACCTATACTCGTGGTCTAGCATAGAGGACTTTGGCAAGAGCTTCAACAAGTCCACACTTCCATTGGACAATTCTTTTGTGGTTCCGGTGTTCATAGTGTCCATTGGATCCAAGGGTAATGGAGCGTTTTTGTTTGTTAGCAATGAAGAATTGGTCATAGTGACTGTCCATGATATCATATCGGCCGAATACAATTTCCGTCGCATAATTCCACCGTGGAAAGATGTGTCCTTTCCTACTAGCTATTACCGACCAGAGACTTCCATTCTAGGGGAAGATTCCGAAATATTGGTCAGTACCGATAACGGTACCATCTACTGTATAAGCGTCACTTCTACTATAGAAGTGGCTCCTGTAATCCGCGTTAATGACCCGATATCGGTATTTTCCCTAGAAAGATCATCAGGTTTTCCCTCGAAAGAGCAAGGGGGGTATAGGTTGATATATGGATCCGATACCGGCTCCAATAAAGACGTCATAATACCCGAACTCTTGAATACGAGCTCCAAATACAGCAGGTGTTTTGTCACCAAAGACTACAAGAAATGGGCTCCTTTGGTTGATATTCTGGTGGTCGACTCGTGCCCTAATCGGCTCACCAACAACCAATCCAAGCAAGAGCTCTGGGGTATCACTGGCCATGCTAAAAAGACCAAATTAACTCACTTCAAGCACGGCTACTCTGGCCAGCGTATCAGCAACACCTACGAAAAACTCCGCAAGGCTGAACGAATCCAGTTTGCCAAGTTTGAGTCGCGAGTCTTGCTTTTCTGTTCATTTTCATTCGAGACAATATTGCTCGAGTTCCAACCTGACTCTCCTGAGTCTTTTGTAGAGATCGACACAGATGGGTATGTGAAGCACGATAGTACTCTCTACGTACGTACTTTAGAGCTGGACGGCGATGAATATGTGTTGCAGATCACTAGTCTGGCCATTGTGCTAACTGACTTGAACGGGTACCAGGTAACGCTTTCATACTCTATTCTTGGCTGCCACGTTTGTGATGATCGCTTGGTGGTCTTGACGGAAACAGCAACTGCAAACACAGCCCAAATTTACTATATAAACCCAAATTTCAACAGGGCAGATATCTTTGAAGAAACCCAACTTTTGACCCATGTGGGTAATTTGCAAGTCCATGAACCCAGCTTGGTCCGCTTGCTGCTGTCAGTTTTGGCGGTGGGAACATACCAAGGAACAATAGAGCTCTATTCTCTTGGTCCTAGCGGACAGATCACCTTGATAAACACGCTTACGTTATCGTCCTTAAGTCCGTACGACCAGTCCCATACGCTCTATCAGGACTTGTTGATTCCTAGCGATATCGTTTTCTTGCAAGATAAACTATTCATTGGTACAATGGACGGGTACCTCGTGAGTTTGGTCTCTAGCCATGACTACTTGAATATCACCTGCAAGAGCTTTCTTAGGCTAAGCGAAATTCAGCTCAAGTTTTCATCGATAGACAACCCCAATTTTATATTCATATACACCAAGAGTCTCTGGT
Organism: Suhomyces pyralidae; assembly: GCA_003706505.3. Classification (NCBI taxonomy): domain Eukaryota; kingdom Fungi; phylum Ascomycota; class Pichiomycetes; order Serinales; family Debaryomycetaceae; genus Suhomyces; species Suhomyces pyralidae. The sequence continues at coordinate 192,201 of PPLO03000008.1, read as the reverse complement.
TGTTGAACATGTACGAATCCGAATACCCTCAAAAGGTTTACTTCGATGAGACATACGAAAAGCCCGTGGTCTCAATGTGCCATATGCCATATGGAGAAACATATTCAAAGGACTCCAGTTCTTTCCAATTTGCATTCGTAAGAGACGATGGTTTGGTCTTGGGCAAGGTTTTTACATTTAAAGAACCCAATATCCGGCAAATCAGTCTCGAGCACTCTCAAAAACTCTGTTACCTCCCGTATTTATCAATATTCATTGTGCTTTGCAAGCTCAAAAATCCAGGAAAGAGAATGAGGTTTATTGATAGGAAGACGTTCAAGGAATTGCCTTCGCTGATTGAAGTTTCTTCCAAAGACAACATGTTTGAGAGAAATGAGTATCCTTTGTGCTCATGTATTTGGTCAATCAAGAGAAACAATAGGGTATCCAAGAAGGTACTAGTGGGAACTGGGATTGAATCTGACGAAGATATTTCTGACGAAACTCCAAAGCGTAAAGGAGCATTTAAAGTATTAGACATAACAAAAATACGCTCGAAATCAGATGGTAACTATACTTTAAAGGTCACTCAACTTACTTCTTTTGATCATCACGAGCCTATTTCAAACATAATTCAGATAGAATCAGACATAATATTTACTTCTGGAAAATCTATTTATTGCACCAGTTATAACTTTGATGAAAAGAGGCTCAAATCTATCAAACTACTAGCATCTTTCTCTAGTACAGTGATCAGTTTAGCCTTAGATGGTACCATTATACTTGTGACCACCAGACTCGACTCATGTTACCAATTCAATTATACTTCGAATTCAGATTCACTCACCATTAAGTTTGTCAACAATGATCCTTTGCCCAACCGGTTGACTAATCAAGCTCCGTTGGACTCCAAGATCGTAGCTGGTGACAAACTTCGTTCGTCCATACATGTGGTTGAGAATGACCAAAGTCGCAGTTCGCCGCCTTCGAGGATAAACTATAGATTATCCAGTATACCCTGGGTTTACAGTTGCAATTTTACTAGTTTCTGGATACAGGATACCGAAAATGAAAAGAAGATGGTTCTTACTATGGGAATCAATGGAGAGGTTACAGTGGTAAGAAGTTTAGCTAATGATGACGATGAGTTATTTCATTTGAACAAACAGTTGGGAGGGCTTCTGATAGAAGAAGAAATTGAAAAATTGGCACGTCCATTCCTCAATAAAGTAGCTGGAACTGGGTTGTTTTCAATTAATAAGCCCAGCTTTGACTACAGGGAAAATAAAGGTATGGTTATAGATTATGACTTGGATGAAATATCCAAGATTTCCCCAACTAAAGTTTTAATATAGCATTACACAAAAGCTTTTATTTCTATTTTTTTTTGTACGGTTGAACCTAACTTTAAGTAATGAAATGAATGATATACACCTTAATATGAACGTTTCGAGGGTTCGGTTACGTCAACTATGATAGAGAATATCGCTATACGACATGGATTATTCTGATTCCTGTGGCACGCCTTCGTCATTCAACGCGGCACTTGAAATCTTCTTTCTAAGACGTTCTTGTCTGAATTTTTGAGCTGCAGTAAGACCATTCCCTGAAGAACTCTCTGAACCGTCTCCTCTCAATTCCTGAAGCAAGTTTCTAGCTCTTGAACCAAGATCAGCCTCGTTCGGCTCGCTCTGTTCATTGTCGGGACTTGATAATTCTCGTGCAACAGACTCGGGTCTACTTGGAGACGAGAATATTTCTTCTGTAGGCGAATTTTCATTCTCTTCGTTCAGGTCAGGACTATTAGGATTCTTAATCGAGACTACCTTATTTGAATTTGGCGAGACTATCTTTTTTTGGTTTTCCAATAAGTGCCTTCTCATCAATGCCCTTTTACGAGCACTAGAGGATTCGCCCTTGGCAGGTCCCGCAGCCTTCAATTTCTCTAATAATGAATCCATAACCTGATCGTTCTCAACATCTGCATCACCTTCTTGATCATCCTTGACGATGGGTCTCTTTGGAGCTTCAAGTAGTTTCTTTCTTTGTTCGTAAATTCTAATTTCTTCTTCACGCTTGAGATTTTCCGCCTGAGCCCTCTTGAAATCTTTAATGAAATTGGCGAACTTGCTTATGAAAGAATTCTTCACAAATGAATCCGTAGGATCTTCTCCGAAATATCTCATCAACTTATCGAACTCCTTGAATGTGCAATTCGACTGATCTAACAATAATTCACTCTTTCTCTTGGCTTTTGGTAATGTAGGCAACACCACTTTAAGTACTCTATCATTTGGATGGAAAGCAGATACATCACTCAAGTTTCCGATGTCAACAGAACTTTGCACATTTCTTATTGAGTTTGCGTAATCCCTGCAGTCATTGGCAATCGATTCGATGGAGAATTTGGCAATATCAAGACATCTCGCCAATTCGTTCATAAAGTTCAAAACCTCCGGGAATTGCTGTCTAACGATCTTTTCAACGTAATGCAAGAAGGTCATACTATTCTTGTCATCCTTCATAAAACTCAATCTTTGTAAAGAGCTCAATTTGAAACCTTGTGCTTGCTTTGTTGAATCATTCATGAAGTTACCAACGGTTAAAATGATCTCAAAAACACTCTTCAAATTAGCTGAGTTACGAATATCTTCAATCGTTGCGTCAATTAACCTCAACTTGTTAACAAGATCATCGTAGTCTTTCTCGTAATGAGCCACAACTGTTAAAGCACGGACCCTTGATTTCCAATAATGTTGCAAGTTGTATATCAATTCCAAGTAAATTCTATCTGGACGCTGTAATTCTTGGGGATCCTTATCGGGTTTTGTAGGGTTCTCTGCTTTGTAATCAGTAGAGTATGGTTCGAAGTTTCTGGCTAAACTGTTGGAGATTTCGACTATATCTTCTTTTCCGAAAAACTCAAGTACAGCATGATTATTGATGATATCTTTATCGCACCTTAATACCTTGCTGACAAACTCTTCGTCTGTAAGTGAATTAAAAGCATGCAAATTGATACTGAAATGCTGGGCAGTTTCACGAGATAAGAAGGACACTTTATCGATCTCTTCTCTTTTCTTGGTAGCCAACTTTTTAATTTCCTTGGCAGCGAAAATGATTTCTATTTCATCGAAAATACCCTTTTGCTTCAAATCCGACGCAATAGAATCGGTTTGAGTGTCATGCCAAAATGTATTTGCAGAGGTGTTGTCGAATTTTTCCCAATGCAACTGCTTCAACTTCTTTTTAGCCCTTGGATAATTGTCAAAAGGTGAAGGTGTTCTTTCTACGGGTAGCGATGCAGGGCTGTTATTGCTACTAACAGGGAATGGAGGTGGAGGTGGTGGAGGTGTAGGAGAGCCAGCGAAATTCTTTGGCATAGGAGGTGGTGGTGGCGGAGGTGGTGGCGGAGGTGGTGCAGCACCCCCAAACAAAGACGTTGGCATTGGGGGAGGCGGAGGTGGTGCAGCACCCCCAAACAAAGACGTTGGCATTGGGGGAGGTGGAGGTGGGGGAGGTGCTGCGGCAGCTGCTACTGAAGGTGTCACTGCCTTTGGTTTTTCTGGCAGCAACGTCTTTGGTGTGACATACGAGTCTTCAGCAGTGTCTTCTGGGTCTTCAGCAATGTCTTCCGGCTCTTCATCAATTGCAGCAGACTTGGTGACCTTAGAGCTCAATTCTTTCAAAAATTTAGGGTCCATACCCCCAATAGTAGTTTTCCTATGGTTCTTATAATCTGCTCTCTTTGTGCTTTCCAGTACAACATCACCCGTCAGAGGAGGTTCTATCTTGCCTTGGATGTATTTGGCTTCGATTCTATCCATAATAACTGAATTCCTCTTCGATTGCTTCTGAGCTTTTTTACGCTCAGCATCGGCATCAGCTAACTTCTTCTTCAAGTCTGCCTTCAATCTCTCAACCTCCTCAAGTTCTTCCTTGATCTTCAGCTTCAATGCAGAATCGACGGTTTCTTCTATTGAATCAAAGTTGTTCTCTGATATATTCACTACTCCACCTTCCCAATTGAAGTCGATGTTGAAATCCTTGAAGTTAAGCTCGAGTTCTCTGAGTCTTTCCATTGCAAGGAACTTTTGTTTGTTGAACATTGAACTGTTGTTGTACTTCATGATATCATTGGATTCACTTTGTAACGACGATAATTTCTTTCTCAAAGAGTCCAACTTACTCAAATCATCAGCTCTAGCTGCTCTTGGTGGTCCTTTAAGTACAGGTAAAGGCTCAGGTGGTAGAACTTCTTCATCCGACGATTCAGACACACTCTCTATAATTTCTGGTTCTGACGGAATCTCTGACACGTTTTCTGAAGGATTGACATAAGTTTCGAAATCGGTCATTTCCAACTCTCTAGCCATGTTTTCAATATCACCCATCTGGTCTCTCAAGGCCCTTAAACGTGACGAAGGCTCCACTTGAGTGCCAAACTGGCGGTTATCGAGTCTATACTCTGCTTTCTTTCTATGAATTTGTTTTTGTAACTTCTTGATCAATTTCTCGTTGTTTGTTTGTAAAGAAACAGTGGTTTTGTTATCCTTTCGTTTGGTCTCGATTTGAGAGTTGTTCAACATAATCAAAAGCTCTCTCATTTCCAACTCTTGCTCTTGTTTTTCTATCAAGTGTTTCTTCTTGAGTGCTTCCAACTCTTGGTTTAATTCTTCGTTTAATTTTCTGGTTCTAATCAAAATATTCTCTTGTTCTCGAACTTCGTTGGTCAAGTTGGTGATCATACCATCTGCACCCATAGATAATTGTCGGGACATTTCGTCTCTTTCCGCCGTAGCCTCTTCAGCAATTTTCTTGTAAATTTTGCCTTCTTCGAGAGCTTTCTTATACTGGTCGTCGGTACTGAGACTGGCAAATAATCTGTTTATTGCAACTCCAACTGCAGATTCATCGTTCGTGGTATGAACCATCGATATGTTTTGAAGCAATCCATCAAGTAACCTTAAACTACGAGAAAGATCCTCAGCATTGTCCTTTTTATCACTTTGATTCAAATACAAGTGCTGAATGGCACTGATGAAATGGCCCTGAGCCTCACTATTTTTGACGTTCTCCCAAATAGACACGATCAACTCTACTGGATTATTAAAGTCAAGATTTTCGTCCACTTGTTCGCGGCTCTTGAGCTCTAGTTCGTCGTTCTCTTGCATTTCGATGTACTTTGCACATTGTTGGTTCAAGCTTTCGTATCCCAACTCTTGAAAACGGGTAAGTAATCGATCCAAGCCTGCGGCCATAAACTGAGCTCGCAAATGTACTCTGACTCTATAGTCAAGGCCATACTGAATGATGGTGTTGATCAATAACATAGTTCCAAGCAAGTATTCTAGCAAATGGTTTTCGACATTTCCCGAGTTGTTGACGGAATTGGATCCAGCATGAATGTACTTTAATTCATCACTGGCACCCACGAGAGAATTGAGGTATTTTCCCTTTCCATCCAATGTTTTTTCCACCAACTTTAACCATAATTCGAATCGTTTGTATCGATCGGCGGCTGGAGGTTTCCGTATCAAAGTCTTCTTGGTATTTGCTCCCGAGCTCAAAGATATGGTGGATGATCTTTTGCTGGGACTATGACTTAATGAAGAATGCGATAGTTGAGGCTCTGATTCGAACTCAAAGTAGGGACGGGTGGGTATAGAATCCAACGCCTTCAAGATCTTGTGGTATTTTCCTTGATGCTCACCCTCCGATTGGCTGTAGTATGCAATCATAAATGTAAGGGACTCTTGAGCGATCTTTCTCGTCAATATCCGGGGAGAAAGAAGGGAGCCAGCAACAGCACTGATATATAATCCAGCGTCTGTTCTGACTCTTTCGGCACCAAGCTTTTGATTCATCATGCATTTTAATGCTTTAAGGGTGTTGAACTCTCTATCAAACACCTCGTCGTTGATGTCACGAATGTCACCTTGACAGATCTGTTCCTGGACTTTAATCAAGTACGACGACAAAAGAGCATCACCTTGAAAGTCATAAATAAAGTTACGTACCCAGTCTATTGGTTCAGTTCTGAGCGATACCCATAAATTTTTTAGTTGTTCTGCCTGGATAGTTTTACTCAACAATTTTTTAGTGTAGAATTCAGGGGTCTTTGAGTTTTCGTTCTTATTCAGACTGTTGGAGGTTTCGGACCGTTTGTGTTCCGTTAGCGCGTCTTGGTAGATCAACATCCACTTCTTGTCAGGATGGTAATGGGACATTTCTTGTTTTGCTTGGGCAGGCAATGATTTAAAATCACGCTTCTCCATAAGAATTCGGAACATTCTATCAATTTCATAGACCAGGCTCGGCTTTTCAAGCACAAACCCATTCATGTTGCCGGACGTCAATGTGTCATTGGAATTAGTCAAAGAAAGAGAAGGCTTCGATATCATGGATGAGCCCGACGTCGAGTGGCCTGAAGTAGACTTTCTGGAGCTGACGGAACCGCCATTTCTGGACATATTTGATTTGCCGTTGGATGAAACTGCCGGGTTGATGGCGGTGGGTGTTTCGTAAGGATTCTTATTAAGAGTAGATATGCTATAGGCAGATGCCTGACGTGAATGGTTGGAGCTGGTGATTTGATTGGTGGGGATGATATTGGTCGATGCTGACGATGCAGATCTGTTGGTTAACGTCTTAGATAACGCGGAACCCACGCTATTGTTTCTCCGTGATGGCTGCATATGGATCTGCGGCGGCTGAGTTGAGTATGTGGAAGCAGAATTCGCGGTACCCGACGAATCCACCGATGAAACATCACTAAAATTGTCGTTTCCGTGGCCATAGCGTTCCTTGGCTTTTCTCAAGCTGAAGATCGAGCTCGATGATACCCTCTTATCGGCATTCGTGTTCTGACGAGTGGGCGACGTCGAAGCATATGAGCTGTACGCCCTGGAGTTGTTGAGATCATCGGTGATTTGACTGTTGAGGGAAGAAGGGGCTGAAGGGGTATCTGTCCTTCTTCTCATGTTGGTATTGGGATACGTCGTCTAGATTTGGGTGTGAATTGTCAATACGTAGTGTATAATAATGTGGTAATAGTGGGCAACTATTGTGGTACGAAGGGGTTGATTGTGGGTAAATGCAGCAAAAACCGGCTAGAATTTCAAGCGGGTTGTTACTTGACAGCCCAGTGTCTAATGTGAGTGATTGTTGTGATGACAGGTGGTGTGGTTGGTTGGACGTTTGAGGTCGGTTCCAGGGAGAGACGGAATGTAGCCTGAGACGTAATGGGGGTTAGACGCAAAAAATAGTAAGGTGGTCCGTATTCTAGACGAGTGACGTTTTAGCCTATGTCGTATAACAGCAAATCCCACGGCTAGCACTTAGTCTTGACCACTTAAAGTTTAGAGTAAAAGCTTACCAAGACGGCGTTTAAACAAAGTGTCTGGTTGTTGAAATCCTGCACATAGTACACAGACGTTACATTATGAGACCAGCGTGCCGTCGTCAATAATGGCTTAGATCCGGCATCTACATAGAAATTGCAGATAATTGGCGCAAGACAGTAGTTCTTAGTCATATGCTACTAGTGGTATAGAAGAGGTTGTAATGTCATCTAATATGCTAGAGAGGTAGGGCCGGTATGACCGGTATGCTCGCTGGTCATTGGGTTGTTGAGTGCGCGTCCACGAGTGGTTTGATGTATGTTTGAACTATTATTAGCCACAATATATTTGACTCTGTGATTTACTATCCAATACTCTAATTACAATGATACTTTTTGATTTGTTTTCTACGCTGTATTGACCTACTGCTAGTGTTTGTGGGCCCGTTTCAGAGAAGTGCTAGGATGTGCGCTCGTATTTCCTCTCTCCCCTCGCTATTTTAGCCTTCTGTGTAGTCGCGCCTCGACGCGTCCCTCAGGGCTTTTTTTCCAGATTACCGCTACTGATTCAAAACGGGCCAGGGCCAGGATCTGACAGCGCTGGCCAATGAGGCGCTAAAACATTCCCTTATCAGCTCAACAATGCATCGACCCTAGCTATTGTCTGCAAGATGGGGGGCCCTGCGAATAGGGGCATTCTACTACCGCCTTTGTCATCCTGATGCCCGTAGCGTGGGATTTCGAGCTAGTTTCAGAAATGCAGATGTGATGTTCTGTTGGTGAAAGCCATTTTTCGCGACCTATTTTCCTCTCACTATTTCTCGCTATTTATCGCTGGACTAGAATAGAACCATCGCCATATGAAGTTCTGTCACTACCGTTCTGGACCCAGTCTCAGAAAGAGAGTACGCGTACGACTTTCTGCATTGCATCCGCCTTGGCTCCGTAGCTTAGTGAAACTTGACTCACTTTTCTATTCTTGATGTAAATCCAGGATCTCATGTGGAAATATCATTCCTTGCGCGCCTTCTACATCTTCCCTCGATTTCTCTATTCCATTGAACTCGAATTTCACACTAACGTGTCAACAAATGTCTATTAATACGACGCGATTCTCTACTTCTACTATTAACATCACTGTGCCTCCTGCTACACTTACGCCCCTCCCAAATATTCAGAGAAACCATTTCTTTATTGTTCTTGTTCACCTATACTCTCCTTGAGCATCTCCAAGGTCTCATTGAGATCATTGTTCATCTTCTTCTTAAACTGCTTGGACTTCGAGTTCTTTCTCTTCAACTTCTCTTTGCTTGATGAACTAGATCCCGACTTGATACTTTCCTCGTCGTCATCCTCTTCTATGCTGCTCTTCTCCACTTTCTCAATTACTTCTGCTACGGTGTTGCTGATACGAGCCTCCTTCTCAGTGTCGATCTTTTCGCTGGCTTCGTCCGCTTCAACAGTCGGCAAAGTAGCGGAGTTCGGCACTACAGGTGTGGATTGTGTTGAGGCTCCATTTACTGGTACACCCGATACACCATTGTTTATCATGTTTCCAAATACTTCATGGGAAATTTCTTCAACGTTACTTTCATTGATATTATCATCGGTATCCCAAATCCCAACCTTACTCCAGAAGATTCGGCTTCTTATATGAGCCAAAATGATATAGATTTTGATCAACTTGGACTCCTCGGCAACATCTAGTTTAATCTGTTTAACTTCGCTGTTCATAAGATCACTGCTGCTTTCGTAATCACTGAGTGACCCTTCTTTAGAAGAAGCTGGGGCCAGATTGAATCCCGTAAACGAACTGGAATTTCTTTTGAAAACACTGGCATTGGTACCCACCTGAGCAGATTCGTCAAAAGAGGTGTCGTGCTTCAACTTGTACACATTGGCATGAATCAGTCTTAATTTGGCAAAGAAGTCGCAAATACTCCTCAATTTGATCAAGCAAAAGTTACATAATGGATAGCTGGCAATGTGATCTTGTCCTTCTCCTGCTGCTGTGTCGTTGATATAAGTGTTTCCACCGTGCAACAATTTGAAATAGTACAACCTGGAATGCTCCAACACGTCTTCTCTCGATTCACCACAAAAACTACAAGGATGTTTGATCGCTACTGGAGCCAGAACTTCTTGAGCATTAGCTCCTGCTTCGCTGTGGCTGCTGACACTTCTCTGGCCGCGATAAGTAGTCTTGAATGTCTCGTTGATTCCCTTGACGGGCTCAATAAGGGCCCTTCCTTCAACCACACAACTCCAGAAATTCTTGCCCTTTTGCCATCTGTTGATTAATGAGTTATTAGGTAGACTGGGTATGATTCCAATCGAGTTTTCGATTTCTTCGGTCCACAATTTTTTGAAGAATCGCAAATTTTTCAAGTTATTCAAGTCAAACTGAAATTCGGGCCTGATTATCGAGTAGATGAACCCCTTAAATTCTTGGTTATAGTTATTTAGATCTAGACGAATAGAATTGACTTTGGGCGAGTATACGATGGAATTGAGCTGCTGCTGTTGGTATGAGGGCTGTTCCAAATGGGGAGGCAATTCGTCTTCTGCTCCATTGACGGATTTGTGCTCATTTGAGGTTGCCCCAGGGAACTCCCCGTCGATTTTTGGTGTACCAAGATGAGAATTACTGGCCGAAGTGTGTTTCTGTTGTTCTTCGATCTTAAAGAACAATTCCTTGAGGTCTCGAAGCTGTTCTTGTAAATCATCAATAATTGTATTTTTCTCTTCGATTTCTTCTTGCAACTTTCTGTTCTTTACTTTAAAGTTGTAGGTCTCTCTCGAGGCATTACTTACCATGATATTGGCTTCATTGAATAATGAGGCGGTCAAGTCCTCCACCTCTCCTTGCAACTTGGCGTTGCTTACTTCGGCGACTCTCTTTGCTTCACGCGTTTCTCTCAATTCGTCTTGGACTTTACTGTACTTCGGAAGCATTAATTTGTACCATTCCTCGTATTGGGCCAACTTGGAGTTGGTGGATTTGAGCGTGGCAAGCTCTTTATGTAAGTGTAAGGTAGCTTCTTCGAGCTCCAGCTGCTTGGCAACAGCCGTGACCAACTTGGTGGACAAAAGGGTCACTTCCTTAGTCAATCTTTCATCGAGTGATTCTTCCCCCATTGTATTATGTAGCGCTTGTTGACCTGCTGATCTGGTGGAAGTTTGGGGTAAATATGATTCTGGAGAATGGAGTTGCAAATTTTCCTAGGTTTTTTTTTGGCCAAATATGGAATCAAGATCTTTGGTGCCCCGTATCAGCTCTGAATGGTACAATAGCTCAATGGCGGGTGGTGGTTACTATTGTTGAAGTCACCGTGACTGTTCGCGTATTTGCGTTTGATTCTGAAACGAAAATCACGAGAAATGAATGTCACGTGTGATAGCCGGTACGAGATTAAGCAGAGCAATTAAGCCGCAGTAGAGCTGGGGAAAACCACATCTATACTGGGTGCAATTGCGAGTCTTTAGCTACTTTTGCGTGTCTCACTTTCTGTTTCGTTCTTCTAATCATCTTTAATGGTCATATTTCTTCTCCTCTATTCTGCTCTACTATTCTGTTCTTCTATTCTGCTTTTATTCTCTATTTTTACCTCTTGATCTGCTGTTCTTGCTCCCCAATCGGTTATCACGTGTACAGACTATTATAGATAAGACTGCAGCAACACCTGTAATATAATCCACAACTTTAAACATAAGATGATAATAGACCAGTCTGCATTCAACTCGCCGATAGGATATGCCAAGCGGCCGTATATTTCAGTTCCTGAGCGGTCGAATGCCTCGGTTGCTCGAGCTCCTTCGCGTTCCCCAGACTTCATTACTAAGACATCTATGCCCCAGGGATCACTTGAAAAGCTCCCATTCGAAATAAGATCCCGCATATCCAATGAGTTATCTCAGTTTGAGTGTCTCAATCTTCTCTTGACCAGTAAAACCATGTATTCCTCGACAGTTCCTCGGTTGTACGAGTATATTATCGTAGACCAACAATTCAGTCGATTTAATAATGAAAAAGAGTATGGTTATAAGCAAAAAATGTATGACCAGACTGCTCCAGCCGCATGTACATACATAAATTCATCCTTCAATTTAAAAAGATTTCTCAAAAGTCAAGATTCTGATACCAATCCAGGTGCAAAATATATGAAGCGATTCTATTGTGTGGACCTCCCAGATTCGCTCAACCTATTTGACCATGAGCTCAACCACCAGATTGTCAGTTTCTTCAGTAGATTGACCAATTTACACCAGTTGGTTTGGCTAAGTGACAATTTCCGGCTCGAATACCTCCATCTTTTACCGAACAAAAGGTTGATAGATACACTAGTATTGAATATAAAGTTTAGTAATTACCTGAACGAATTGGAGCCTACAATCGAAGACAATTGCAGTGACTTGACTTTCCCCAACTTGACCAACTTTCAAATTCAACCATTCCAAAACTCAAGCAAATTAAATAAAATCATTGACCATTTTTTAATAAACCAGTGTGAGTCTGGGGAGGCTCTCGTGTGTGAAAAACTACATACATTGAATTTTTCACGATACTCCAAAAGTACTAGTACCAGTATTCTACAGCCCAATTGCCAAGACCTAATTTCTGTCACTGAAGTACATGATCCCAACTCCATAGAATGTCTCTTTAAAAGCACAAATTTGAGATACTTGTCTAATTTGACAACCTTGTCTCTAGATAACATGTTGGTTTCGCCGCAGGACTCGGCTGTTTTCATAAAGTCCATCAACTTGTACAACTTGGAAACATTGATGCTCAATGGCATATCAGAATACCATGTCATAAATTCCAATACTGCAACAGCTAGTTTCTTACCACAGATCAGTCCTCACTTGACTAATCTAAAACATTTGTCGTTAGACTTTCGACAGGCTATTATAGATAGTGTGCCCGATTTCCTCCAAAAATTGCCAGGCGAACGGAAATTAGTCTCGTTGGACTTGGTTATTCGAAATAATTCTACAAAACAGTTCCTAGATCACGGAAGCTCCGAGCGGACTTTTTACAATGAATATGGCTACTCCATTAGTCTATTTCATAAAACGCTTCAAAAGCTTTCAATAGAAGTCCGCGAGGAAGTTAACGGGTATACGGATACCAACAACATCAACGTGTTGGGCTCTTTACCACGTAACACCACCTTCTATACGCAGCTCCAAAGTTTGAGCAACTTGAGAACCTTGAGGTTAAGTCCTGGTGAAAACTTACAAGAGGTTGCAAATTTGGTTGGTTCGCTAAGGAAGTTGCAAATGCTCGATATTTTTGGCGATAAGGCGGGCGGGGCTCCGAACCTTGGTCTAGGAATGATACATCCTTCAGTATACGACGAGTGGTTTAAAGTTCAGCATGTTGCCCTATTATACTTACGATTTAGCCGAGCTCTACAGTACATTCGCATCAACAAGTGTGTGTTTGAGTGCCATGATCTACAAGTTAATCCCAGGTATGGCATATTCAGATGGTTTGAACTTAATATTCGGGTCCAGCCTTGGATTCAACATGAGACAAATTGTTAAATTTTCGCAATTTCTAGCAAATATACAAAGAAGGTAGTCTTTACAGTTGTACTTTTAGAAGCTATGTATTGAGTTCGGCATAGCACTATCTAGCTGTGACTGAGATAAAAGCCGTCTAGACTCTATACTTTCACATTATTTGCAATAGACGATGAGTCTCACTATTGGATAGAATGCGCGGGCTTTCGGCCACCATTAATCCGATCTTCGAAAAAAAAAAACGACTCCGAAAGTCGTGTCAAATCTGATGGGGATAGAAAGTACGGCTTTAATGAGTCAAACGATCGAGGCTTGGGGAAATCTCGGACGGACGGAAGTGATTTTGCAGCTATAACATTGGTGGCTACTTAATTCCATCCTATCTTGATTTGGGTTGATACGGTTGATATGGATATGACCAGCCAAACACCGACTTTCTCAACATTGTTTGAGAACCCCTCACCCCTCACTTGGGCGCCACACAGAAGTTGCATCTAATAGGACTTGTTTTTTGGAGCGCGAGGTGGGGCTGTTTGCATGCATTGGCGTCAAGAAAAAATTTCTTTTCCATAATAAAGTCCGGTGGAGAACTGGCGAAATGAGCCAAATGGTGGATAATGTGATAACCGTATCGAGTCACTCAGACTACGAATTGCTCTAATAAGAATACACTGTATCGCAAAGCGGAGTACGGACTAGATTCATAACGCTTCCTCTAATTGCCAAACGCCGGTTGGCCGGCAAAAAGGGGACCAGTCACCAGTGTGTGCAGGTCCGCATTTTCGGAGAACATGCAGCTGCTAGCTAAGGCGTCCATCAGTCCGACGGGCGGGAAAGAGTTACTCATAGGCAATTGGTACATAAATAAAAGGTTTCCGGCCAATTCGATGTACTGGTATATCTACACTTTACTATTATCACTAATATCACAATGCTCGCCACTCAACCAATTGTCAAGATGACTGCCGCTGAAAAAGAAGCTCAAATTATGAAAGAAATCAGAGCCAGCTCAGTCACTTTCGAGCCTAAATTTGAAGGGTCCTTCTTCGGTGAACTCTTCGGTTTTGGTGTTCTCAAGTCCTCCAACTAAGCGTAGACCATCCTATGCTATTAATACAATTGTAAATTTTTTTGCAATAGTTTACATTACGTGAAAAAAGAAACTTTGAGAACGAGTTTTTCCGATGTCCACTATTAAAAAAAATTTGCCCTGCTACTGTCAGCTGTAATAGACTAATAATTTTTTCATTTCTCCGGTACATAATAGATTTTACAAAATAATACGTTTGATATCAATTCGAAGTAGATTACCGTTGGAGTGCCCGTGGTAACTTGAATGCTTTTCAATCTCTCTTCGAAGCCCTTTCGTTAAAGCTGAGGGCTTACAGACGGCTGAAAGTGCGGGTTATTTTAGTAAAGTGTGAGTTTTGCAACCAAAATGAGGGATCGCAGCCGAATTCAATCCTAGTACCAACATCCGTAGAATATGATTCGCTAGCTTACAATTGTTTCTCTAGATAATTATTATTATTATTAAATCATTATGGCATGTTATATCAGTTCTATCTACAAATTATTTCGAAGCAATGCTTCTATCAATCTAAATCAATTAGCGTATGGTGATCTTGCTCTCAATTTTGGGCCATTGATGTAGAAGATAACAGGAATCGAAATCATACCAATTGTAATGAAACCCAAAATGGTTGAGCCCCAGCCAGCAACGAATCTATGAGTCTTCAAGTTTTGGAACAAACTCTTACCAAATAATGGGAAAACACCAGCAATAACTGATCTGAAGAAACTGTTACTGGCAAAGACGGATGCCAAGTATCTGTAAAAGGACATACCCAAATAGTTGAATAAAGTCTGGAAAATGAAAAAGGCACCGGCTGCAAAAATAGCAGCCCCGATCAAAGGAACAATCCAGTGAATATCAGAGGCAGCAGTCCAACCAAACACAAAGATACCAATAGGCATTAAAACAGCACCGATAATAGCAGCTGGGATAAAGATTTCTGGGGCAATTGGTTCACCAGCCAATAACTTGAGGGTAAACGATTTGTGAACCCAGTACAAATAGAGGGCACATCCGATCACAATACCAATCATGATAGAAGTATAACTGACACCCATTTCAATCAAAGTGAATCTGTAGACACCAAGGAATACCAATGGGAAAGCTTCAAACCAAAGATAAAGAATAGAATAGACCAATGCGATATAGATGTTGATCAAAAAGACAACTGGCTCGGTAAGCGAGATGACAACAGGTCTCCACAAAGTTTCTTTCACGACATCCCCGAGCTTCACAGATTTACCAGCGACTTCGTCTTCAGTGGTGATTTTATCGTTACCAGTAAGGGCTCTCAATCTTCTAGCCTTTCTCAAAAGAAGGGTCTTTGGGTAAGTCTCTGGTAAGAAGAAACTCAAGCAAAGTAAGGAAGCACCACTGATACAAGCCATGAACCAGAAAGTCCATCTCCAGCTACCCTTAACAGTGACAATTGAACCAAATAGTGGGCCCAAAGAAGGACCACAGACAGCGGCACAAGACCATGCAGCAATACCCACAGGAGCATAAGGCATAGAGAGAACTTCGCTAACGGAAGCGCCACCAGTGGCTAAAGCAGGCGATGCAAAGAATCCACTCAAGAATCTCAAGATACATAATCCAGCAATGTTATGAGACAAGGCAGTAGGAATCTGCAAGATGAAGAAAAGGAACAATGTGGCAATGTAAATGTAAGTTCTACCAAAGTCAGGGTGTTCTGACAATGGAGAGAAGACCATTGGCCCAATACCGTATCCGATAACGAACAAAGTCAAAGGCAATGCTGCAACAGTCTCACCGATATGGAATTTCTCCATGATTTCTTCGATACCAGGGGTATAGATAGCAGCACCCATATACACGGAAGTAGTCAAGAATGCAATTTCAAAGATCAAGAAGATTTTCATCTTCAAGGGCCAGTTCTGGGGGTTTTCGGGATCATTATCACCTTCCCAGCCGACATAAATGTAATCATCTTTCACAATTGTATTATTCGAAGCGTTTTCGCTCAATTCACCAGTCTTTTCAATCTCTTCACTCTCCTTTGGTGACTTAAACCCTGGAAGATACTGCTCCGGTATAACATAATCTGGTTGTTCTTCAGGATGTGTGAATACTTTCCTGCCTGATAACTTATAGCTGAGTCTTCCTACAAAACTGTCTCTTAAAAATCTATAAAACATTTGAGTCGATGAAGAGAAAATTAGATTTGCAACAACGGGATACAGCTTCAACTTATATATACCTGATCAAACTTGACGGCGCTTACGGTCCAAGACGGATTACTAACATAGAGGTGAGTCAAGAAAACGTTTGAATGGCACGGAGATAGCACAGATAAAAATAACCACATGCAACCTAAAGAGAGGGCTGATTACAAATGCGAAAGGCGGGTGATGTCCACCAAAACACGGAGATAAATAGAGAAACTCTGGTATAGCAAACACTAATTTAAGGCGAGGCTGAAGTAAAGCGCTTATGACAAATCAAAATGACATAACCGGCTGCGAATTAGCCTATTGTACCTTCAAGGCTTTCACCCACCTCTGACTCATCACAATGCCCACCCATAGAGGGTCTGGGTCCATATAGCCAGGGCGGGACTACTTTGGCATTGCCACGGGGTAGTCCACGATAGAGCCAAGCGATATTAATGGAGGGTTTTACAGGGAGACACGGAGTTAACTCTGGAGGGTCTAAGCTGTGTGCAGTACAAATATTGATTTTGTGGGTTTCTAGACTGTTTGCATGCAGAGGTCGTGCTGGCTCATAACAAATTGCGTTTCGTTAGTAATATAGTTGTTATAGCCGCTTAAACCCGTCTTTTGGTTACGATCTCTGGTGTGAACGGTTTCTATCAAATTCTGCGCGTTTCGATAATGAGTAAGCCGTTCCTGAAAAAGCCGCGTCTGAGTAAGCAGCACTTGCGTATGCGTTCCCCAATTTGCAATTGCGTATACAGTGGCACACTTGAAGCAATATAATTGTATCGTATGCGGTGGCACACTTTGCGCTCCCAGAAAGAATGCTACATTTGATGTCGGATACGGTGGCACACTTTGCGCTAGATGCAGTAGCACTAAATTTGCGTGCTGGTATCGTTTCAGTGCAGTTTCAGTACCCAATTAATGGAGGCTAGGATGTTCAATGATTTTTTCTAAGGATCTGGACTTCTATAATTAGTGCCTACCGTGAATCGCATTAAGGTTACTTCGAACATTGGCGTACAGATGATGATTAAAACACTAGATGGAAATATCCAACACATCCAGATACTGGATGGTAATATCTGGCTTTTTCTCTACTGATATTTAGGTTTGTTGTTTCATTGAAGTTAGCAATTTTGAATCTTCAGCATGATCGAGCAGAAATACACCCACTACGCTCAAATTGGCATACAAGAAATTGGCTGCGATTTGTTGCTCAGCATAAGAAATAGCGCATATACAGGATGCCATCAACATTTATATCTTATGTATACCGAGTCATCTATAGCTATTTGTAATCTAGCTCATGAAGTGAATTGTTGGCATAGATCCATTCAATAGTAGGTTTGGAGCTGGTTGAGTGGGTTTAAGGGGTTTTATTCGATTGTTTCACATTTACTCCTGCGATTAGTTATATTGGGAACTACTCGCTACTCACTTCCCAAATTTCAACAAAAGTCAAAGCAACATCCTAGCACCAACAACAACATGGTATTGCTGTTTAAGGAATTGTTACAGCTACTCGCTAAATTTTACCATAACCCTTTGTCAATGTCATCCTTGGTGCAGCATTTTAAATCAATACGCATGAGAATTTCTCTACGTGATCAAATAAACTGACTCATGAAAGGATGTGTACCGAAATAAACGCTTCAGCGGAACTACAGGACGATGTCGGATAAACTGGCGGCGATCGTTTTCGGGCCGACGGAACATCATAGCGAGATACGTACATGCAGGAGTTATCGCGAAGAGCATTGATAAGTGGCAGGCGAGCAAGATGAGCACATATGAACCAATAACAAGCCCTTGATTAAGACCCACAAGCACGCTATAACGATTTCATACCATCGACTGTTCAGTTCCATCGAAGCTAACTGGACGAAGTTTCACAATTGAACGCCAGGTTCGGCTTGAAAGGAAGATACACCGGCCATGAGGGAAGATTGTTTACATGCAGTACCGGAAATTTGGAGAAACGCCCACAACCATATTTCCCTTGGACCGGAAGGTATAAGTTAGCTCATCAGATACTATATAAAGGTGTCAAATCCAGACTTAAAAGATTTTATATGTCAACACGAGAAAAGTCCCAAGTAGATCAAACAAACTATCAATATGTACGCTAATCAACCAACTATCAAGAGAACCGCTGCTGAAAAGGAAGCCCAAATCATGAAAGAAATCAAAGCCAGCTCCGTTGAATTCGATCCAAAATTTCAAGGATCGTTCCTTGGTGAACTATTTGGGTTTGGATTGATTAAGAATTAGGTTGAGTGCTAGGAGGGCCATTTGCAGCCTCAGCAAACAATTAGGTGTTTTGGGCAGAACAGTTGCAAAAATAACGTTGACACATTATTTTTTCGGGCAATTTATAGATAATAAATAATTTTAACAGTGTATGAAACGTAGTAGGGAGCCTAATTTTTGAAGCACCGAGGTAATTCATGGACCAATGTCATGATTCTAATCAACAATCCGTATAGAAAAGCTAAGTTTTCATCCTCTGCAAATGGTGGACATTCACCATGAGCCGCGAAGACCATATTATCTTGAGGTCTTCCTGTCGCAGAATACCGTAAGATTTTGCCGGATTGGGAATTAGAGCAGGATGGGATAAAAATAGAGATTTGAAATTTTCAGTTTGAGCTGCACCCAATACGCCAGCATATCAAGCTTTGAAACATTCAGGGCCTTTTTGGGCTTGGTCCGATAATCTGAACTCCGTCGTTTCTACACTACTCGAATTGTTTTTATGGGACTGTTGCAAGTTTGTACTGGACGATATAGAATATTTCTTTTATTTGTAAGTGGTTAAATAATTTATTTACTGAATCATAAACGAATCTTATCAAAAGATTCACTCAGAAGGAAAGAAGTATAAAGAACTTATAATCTTTCGGCAGATTGGGCTCTGCCAATAGTGGTGACATCATCGTAAATCAAAGTAGTAACGAAGTCGGAGTACTTCTCAGCAGCAGCCTCTGGAGCGAAGTAAGCGAAGGCTTGCTTGAACTTGTTACCAGGTTTGGCAGACTTGACCAATTTGGCGTATTCTTCATCCAACAATTGTTTGACGTATTCTTTGGTGATGGTCTTGCCTTGGTCAGTCTTGGCGCCGTGAGTGACCCATTGCCAGATTTGAGTTCTGGAAACTTCGGCGGTGGCAGCGTCTTCCATCAAGTAGTTGATTGGAACACAACCGATGTTACGTAACCAAGCTTCAATGTAGGAGATACCAATTATAATGTTGGTTCTAATACCTTGTTCGGTAATCTTGGCGTTAGGAATGAAAGGAGCCAACAAGTCTCTTTGGGTGATTTCCTTCCATTCGGTCTTTGGTGGGACATTGATCTGGTTAGGACCCTTCATGTGCTCGTTAAAGACCTTCAATACCACAGGAACCAAGGCTGGGTGGGCAACCCAACAGGAGTCACATCCAAGTTCGACTTCACGCAACTTATCCTTGGCAACGTTGGCCAAAGCGGCATCGTTTCTTTGTTTGTCTTCCTTGATAGGAATTTGAGCAGCCATACCACCCAAAGCGTGTACTTGTCTCTTGTGGGTGGTGTGGACCAACAACTTGACGTATGAAGACATGAATGGGGCAGTCATGGTGACCTGGGATCTGTCTGGCAAGACAAATTCTGGGTGGTTTCTCAAAGACTTAATGTAAGAGAAGATGTAGTCCCATCTACCACAGTTCAAACCTCCAATGTGTTGTCTCAATTGGTATATAATTTCGTCCATTTGGAAAGCAGCAGGCAAAGTTTCAATCAAAACAGATCCTCTGATGGTACCTCTTGGGATCTTGATGGTATCTTGGGAGTAGTTGAAGATATCGTTCCACAACTTGGCTTCCAAGTGGTGTTCCATCTTTGGCAAGTAGAAGTAAGGACCAAAACCTTGGGCAATGGCTTCCTTAGCGTTGTTGTAGAAGTAAAGGGCGAAGTCGAAAATACCACCGGAAACAGGTTCTCCATCAACGAGAACGTGCTTTTCGTCCAAGTGCCATCCTCTTGGTCTAACAATCAAGGTAGGAATGTGTCTGCCAGGGGTTTGGTCCAATTTGTACTTCTTACCGTTAGACTCGAAAGACAAGTTTCTACGCACAGCATCATACAAGTTAACTTGACCGTCGACCAAGTTGGCCCAAGCTGGGGTCAAAGAATCTTCAAAATCAGCCATGTAGGTAGCGACACCAGAGTTGAGAGCATTGATCACCATTTTTCTGTCGGTAGGACCGGTGATTTCAACTCTTCTGTCTTGCAAACCTGGGGCCAATGGAGGACCGGTCCAGGTAGGGTCATCTCTGATGTAGGCAGTTTCAGGCAAGAAGTCTGGCAACACACCTTGGTCTCTCAATTGTTGTTGTTTCTTTCTGTTTTCCAATAACTTTTTTCTTTGGGGTTGGAAAGCACGGTGTAAAGTAGCAACCAATGCTAAAGCTTCTGGGTTGAAGATGTGTTTGGCATTGTCAGGAACAGGAGCCAAGATTTGGACTCCTTTCAATTTATCGGCAGTTTGTGGGAATGGAGAAGACATACTTAAGATTTAGCTTTAGCTTTTAGTACTGTACAACAAAAATTGAAATTGGCTTTTGCAGCAAAATCATAGCCTTTTTATATTTACCCCGGATTTTACAATGGGCTCGTCCGACGAACAGAGTCAACTTGATCGGAACCTCATGTGAAGTACAAAGTCGCAGTGCGTGGTCATGGATTGAGTTAGCGGCCGAAAAAGTAAAATGTCGAATAGCAAATGAGCACGCGTTATCGCCGGGCATGCGGAAATTTCCGACCGAGGCTATCTATCGTCTGCGCACGATACTCGGCGGCGGTCCGATTTATTTGCACCATACAATGCCCGGCCCCAAAAATAGAGCAGGAGTCAATTCAAAGCAAAGTGGCGTTACATTAAGAGAGGCTTGGTGGTAGTGATACCGGATGGTTTTTTCCGTCACCCCTATTGGAAGAGCTGGCCATGAAATTAGGTTGGTTGCTCTCCTTATGTTTTACTCAACACTTTTTTCGTTGAAAAATTCCTACTTATTTTTGTACTAGGTGCGACTATCCTTGACTTCGGAGTTGGACGAGTCTACGGCTGAACGGATGATTCAGTGTGTGTGGAAACAATCGTGGGTTCCACGGACGCTCGGTTAGTGCTATGACTCCGGGCGACTCAGCATACATCCCCACATTCGCACGCGCATAAATTTGGCACGCACGTGAGGAATTACGTCAGGGAGACATTTTTTAAGGGAAATGAAACATTTATCATATAATTAGATCAGTATCAAACTATATAAAACAATGCTCTTACAATGCGCAATTACTCCATCGGTACTTCAACGTCAACTTTAATTCTTTTTTCCTATTCCGACATTTTATCCGTTTATATATAAAATCATGTTTGAGTTATTTGGAAAAATTAAGTGACCACTTGATAAATTAAGCCTTAGCCCATTTGGTTCCGTTTTTAAGGGGACCCAATAAACCTTTCTGTCTTGGAATGTATTCGACTCTACGGTAAGAGTTGATGTTCTTTCTCAAGACAAATTGGTAGCAAGTAGCAGTACCGTTTCTGGAAGCAATGGTGGAAGCAGCCAAAAAGTATTCCCAGATTCTGTACCATCTGACTCCGTACTTGCTAACGACCTTTTCTCTGTTTCCGATCCAGTTTCTGTACCATCTCCAGAGAGTACCGGAATAGTGAACACCAATGTTATCAACAGAGACAATTTCAAAACCAACGGATTCTAAACAAGAGGCAACAAAACTAAGAGGGGTGGAAGCATCAGCACCTGGGAAAATGTACTTGTTCATGAACAAACCCCAGTTCAAGTCTTCGTATTGCCAGTTTTTTCTCAAACCTGCGTATTGCAAAAAGAACAAACCGTCATCTTCCAAAGATTCGTGCACTTGTTCCAAGAAAGTAGTAAATCTTCTGATACCGACGTGTTCAGCCATTTCCAAACAGGTGATCTTGTCGTACAAACCATTTGGCTTTGAAGATTTAGGAGCATCACGGTAGTCGACACAAACAATCTTAGATTGTTCAGGCGAAACGTCGTACTTGTTCAATAAAGAGTTACCCCATGCAGTTTGGTTCTTACCCAAGGTGATACCAGTGACTTTAGCGCCGTGTTGAGATGATGCATAGGTGGCCCAAGTACCCCAACCACAACCTAAATCCAAAACGTGTTCACCTTCAGCAAGATCGATTTTGTCAGCGACAATCTTCAATTTGTTGTCTTGAATTTCTTCTAACGATTCTTCTCTAGTAATATCACTAATAACACCCGAGGTATAGATCATTCTTGGACCCAAGAACCAGGTGTAGAAGTCGTCACCTCTGTCGTAGTGATCTCTGACTTGTTCTTCATCTTGAGATTGGGAGTGCATGATAACTTCAGGAATCATACCCAACAAGAAGAATCTGAACAAGGCAAGAGTGAATCTAAAGTTAGCCCAGTCATGCTTGTATTCCATGACATCCAAGCAGTCACCTTTGAAGCTAACCTTACCTTGGAAGAACAATTCTTGAAAAGTTTCAATTGGAATCTTTTTACCTTGGCCGTTGTTGGAGGTTTCGTACTTAGCCTTCAATTCATCAGTGTGGTATTCCAAGTAGTAAGAAATAGGACGGTTTGGGTATTTCACCTTTTCATTCAAACGAGGAGAGTAAGACGACAAAACAGTCCAGTAGGCCATCAAGATAGGGATGACCAACAACAAGGTGAAAAACACCCAGGTCTTGAAACCACCGCCCAACTTTCTTGAGATGTAGTAAGGAATAATCACGATGAATCCCAATACGGCCAAGTTTGAAAAGTGCTTGGATCCAGGACCATCGGCGGGGAGAGGAGCATTGTGGATAGCAGGGGATGCAGTGGTCAAAACCCCTGATTCGTTAGAAGCTGGAGGAGTAGGACCGGCTGCAGGCGTCTTGATAAACTCAACGTTGTCCAACATTCTCAATTGCAATAGAACTAGAGAGCAAGAAGAAGAAAGTGAAATAAAATATTGCAATTTTCTCAAAGTCGGCGTGTCGAGAGCGTGCGAGACGAAGAAAAAGACACGCTCATGGAACGAGACGTGAGCGGGGCGTAGAGCGGGACAGGATGCTGCAACTAATACGATAAGAATCATAGAAGTAATAGAGAACTAGACATATTATACATATCATACAGACTATATAGATCATAAGCATGATCTAGCAGTAAAACACGTAGATCGTTGTTAACGGAAATGGATCGAATCACTTTTCGTGGACGACGCCAAGAGTCCATTGGTTGCGGCACGGCGGCGGTACGACAAAGTGAAGGAAGAGAATATAAGTGTGCGAACAAATAGTGACAGCGTACGAGTGCGGCAGTGAGGAAGATCAATTGGTAAAAAGATACTGGTACGAGGCCGCAAAGTCTACTTTTGGTGAGCTAATAGGTGGGCGTAGCAGCGTAGCGAAGAAGTCGGGCCGGATGTGCCTGCGCGAAACAAATGGTTAGACGGAGACTGTTCCAGTAGCTTAAATGATTGATTTGAAGTATGGTCCACTTGGTTCTGGCTAGGCGAGTTGGCTCATAGGGCTGTGCTGTACGGCTATGTAGGGTGTAAAGTGAAACAGTGCCCCCAATCGCGCACTAGCAGTACGGAAAATTCCACTATGTTTGACTTTTCCGCTTCTTTTGCGCTCTCTTCTGCTCTAACCTTACCTGAGCACTCTTTTATGACGTCTAATATTGTATAGAAGTTGATTGAAGACGAATCGAAGCATTTGCGCATCTGTCAACTCTCAATTCTGAAAGCTTATCCGGTTCGTGCAATTAATCCTAGACCTAAACTTATTTTGTGACTCTTGGGGCTTAGACATGAGGTGTCTCATGGTTTACATACACTCCGTGCCCCTGCAAGAAGTTCCTCGGGTGCAAAATATAGACCTTGTCGAAAAAGAATCAAAACCAGTTGCTATCACTAATAGCGAGTACTTTTTTATCCCTCTTAGACCTAGGTCTTATTCAGCAGGGTCCTCGATAGGATTCTCTCAGCAGGGTCCGGACAGGGTCTGTCAACGGATCCGCTATACCCCACAGCACACGTGACCCGAAACACGCACTCCGAACAACTAATCTTAATCAAATCCAACGACCACAACAGATAAGCGCTGCACTCTGATGAAAAACGCCAGCTTTGTGTTGATCGATTCCGATGACGAGGCAGGAACTGCCAAACGTCAGAAGGTCGAGCAGACAAGCTCTATCCCGAAGTTAACCAGAGGGTTTGGCACATCAAATGGGCTCCTACAGAGTGACGAAGACCAGGTCGTCGGGAACGAATCCGGTTCTGAAAGTGACAGTGAATCACCGTCAACGTCTGTCTATCCAAGTCTAAATGCGGGAGAACAAAAGGAGGATGAAGAGGAGTATTTGAATAACGATGAGGACGAAGAGGAAGGCTATGCAAATGCTATTAATGTTCAAAATGGGGGAGACAATTTAAATGAGGATGATGAGCTTTTCGCTCATGGAGAAATTTACAGTGACAGAGATGAGCACGACGATAATGGGTACCTGTCAAGTGATCTTGATCATATCACAGTTGCGGATCTCGATAATATTCCTCCAGAAACTATTATTGAAACCAGAAAGTACCTCAAACAACATGGAAACATGAAATTTCTCGAAAAGTTCTTGCCCACTGCAGCTTCCGGCGAAGATATAGTCAAGTTGATCTTGAAACTAGGGTTCGTCCCAAAGAATTTACCCGAACCGGACAACGCCAACATCATGGTGCTTATCAAGTTTCTCAACTACGCCATGATTAAAGTCAGTTCTATTCGGACCCGTCTTGATACCGTCAGGAGCTTTGAGGATGTGTTAGAACAGATCCATAAAGCTTCGAAAATTCTCGTTATTACCGGTGCTGGGATATCCACCTCCTTGGGAATACCTGATTTCAGATCTTCCAAAGGTTTTTACTCCCAAGTACAACACTTGGGACTCTCAGACCCTCAAGAAGTGTTTGATTTGCAAATATTTCTTACAGACCCCAGCCTCTTCTACTCCATTGCCCACATGATTTTGCCTCCTGGCAAGATCTACAGTCCCCTCCACTCATTCATTCTGGTATTGCAATCCAAAGGCAAGCTCTTGCGTAATTATACACAAAACATCGACAACTTGGAGAGCTATGCCGGGGTTTTGCCTGAAAAACTCATACAATGCCACGGTTCGTTTGCCACCGCTACTTGCGTAACATGTAAATACCACGTCAATGGCGAAGAGATTTTCGAGGATATCAAAGAAAAACGGGTGCCGATGTGTCCCAAATGCAGCAAAACCCGCGAAAAGTTGATGCAGAACGACGAAGACTCGTATATTCCTGATAGTTACGGGGTTCTAAAGCCAGATATAACATTCTTCGGCGAGCCTCTACCAGAAACATTCCACGATCTGATCCGTAAGGACTTATCGGAGTGTGATTTGCTCATCAGTATAGGCACATCTTTGAAAGTGGCACCTGTAGCCGATATAGTGGATAAGATTCCGGAACATGTACCGCAAATCCTCATCAATAAAGATCCCATCGACCACTGCAACTTCGACGTCAGCTTGCTTGGGTATTGTGACGAGGTTGCCAGCTATATTGCGAGTAAGTTGGGCGAAGGATGGGAGATTCCCCATAAGGACTATAGATCTATAGTGGGCGACAATGAACCCAATTTGGAGCTACGTCTCGTAGATGAGGAGTATCGGGAATATGAGATAGGTCGGCCAGGAGAAAAGGAAGAGAATGAAGAGGAGGGAGCAGAGAAAGGAAAGAAAGAGGAGAATGAGGGGGAGGATGTAGAGAAGGAAAAAATTGTGGAAGAGATAGACATAAAGAAGAGATAGACATAAAGGCGGAGGAAGATGCAAGTACGGCGACACAATGGTTTGACAAAGCAGCTCGGGAGATTTAATACTTGTCTTTTCAAAATCACTGTAAGAGTAAAGGTTCAAGACCTACTTAGCTTTAATTTTCTTGTAATAATACATAGAAGTAGCCAAAAAAAGACTCTGTAAAATTTCATTTAGCTACTACTTCTTGGCTATCTGTGTAGCTTTCTGTGTCCCACAGCCATGCCTATACCTTACTGATGTAACTCAGAATTTATATTTGTATACTGAGGAATCGGAACAAGATGGTTTTTTATTTCTCGCTTTCTCGCTATTTTAGAGAAAGTCCGTCTGCTGTCACTACGATCAAAAGATCAATACTGCCTATTAGTATGAGAACATTTGAGTTAGCATATTTAGTAAAGTGTGCTACCTTCAAACATATGTCCACCAGCTGTGTGTTTATGGGTATAGCTAGTGAAGAAGCTGCCAAAAAGTTTGGCCTCAATGGAAGTTAGCGAGAAACGTTTCGCTAAATCGACTTTTCACGCCGCACCGCGCTATTCTAAACAGAGATCTTTAGTCGCTCTTCTTTTACTAGGTCATCTCAACATGAGCTGGTACATTCGGCGCCAAATAGTGGCCAGATCTGTACATTCTATAAACAGGAAATTCCCAGCCACAGTAAATACCCAAAGATACAATCACAAACTTTCGAAAGATGAACAAATCAAGTTCGACCAAGAAATCGACCAGTTGATGGGAGGGCTCGTCGAAGAGACTCCGATAAAAAGTGAGTCTGTCGGCGAAAACACCAAAAAAGTGGCTCAAAAGAAACCTGCCGACGAGTTTGATCTTCTCAATGACTTTATCAATAAAGAATACGAGCAAGAACCTAGCATGAACGGAATAGTCGAAATGCTCCACAAGCAACAAGCAGCAGAGCCTACCCCCAGCGACGATTTTAAAGTAGATGTGGATCAAAACGATGAGACTGTGTTTGATCTTGACTTTCTAGGCATGGAACAAAACAAAGCCAAAGATAATAGATCGAGAACCATCGAAGACGAAAAGCAGTTGTTCCAAAACATCTTTGAGTCGTACATGAAACCGCTCCAGCAAAATGAGGATGCCAAAAAAGACATTGCGTGGGACTTACAAGACTCGCTTAGTCAGACCAAGAATCAGCTAGACAAGTTGACCAGAAGCAGAAGAGTAGAGTTTACCAGGGTTTCAGTGAGGCTCCGTAACGAGATATTCAAGAAAACAAAGGAAGCATTGACAGCATCGACGGCACAGATCGAAACCTTTGAAGACCGTAGTAAGTTAGTAGAACATTTCGATTCGTTGATTTCGAAATGGATGGAACGCGTAAAAGAAGGCGATGCGGCCGAATCCGTCTACCTCAACACCTTTCTTAAAGGCTCCACGAAGTTTAGTGACTCGCACCAGCAGCTTGTAGACGAAATACGGCAGCAGCTGGTGTCACACCCAGACAACCCACCACTAAATGTCCTTACGTTTCCTATTCTTGTGAACCAGTTGATCAAGACGTGTGCGTTCAAGTTCCATGACGGGCAATTGGCGTATTCTTTGTTTAACTTGCTCAAGAAAGACGTCGGGCTCTATACCGTAGCATGTAATCAAGACACATACAATGAGGTTTTGCGGATTCTTTGGGTGTACCATGGGAAATCTGATCTCTACAACATCGAAATGGCATTCACCGAGATGAAGAACAATGGGTTCAACGGAGACTTTGTTACTTTTAACATTTTGAAGCAGATTATCGTGGACTATCACAAGTTGAAAATGGGCAAGTTGGAGTTGAATAGCAAGACCAAAATGCCAATATGGAGTAACGAGGATGACAAGAGGGTGAGAGGATTGGAGAGGCAGTTGAGAAAGTTAGCAGAGTCGTTAGCATAATGTATATAGGTAAAAGACAACTAAAACTCTAATAGATCCACATACCCAAGACTATCCATCACGTAGTTGTGTCTCAGAATTGACATTCAAGCGTAATGAGTAAAAGGACCATTCAAGAATCTTGATAATAAATCTTGATTAGCTTATTGTGTTGCCCATAAATACCTGTACATCGTGATACTACATTGTTGGTATTGATAATCACAAGGTAAACTTGGTATTTTGAGCACATATGAGCTATTGGGTGCAAAAAAGTTGAGAAAATATGTAAAGACTAAACTTTTGGAGCAGCACCATAAAGCAGCGATGATACATTTTAGTTATATCTATTCAGTACTAGGCCCTACCTATCATGTTTGAGCGCTACTATTAGGTAAGCTACTTCGGCATCACCATTCTTCCTGAGCCTCCCAAGGGCCTACTCCCACAGTGAGACAATCTCCACAGTGTGAGACGCACCACCAGATGAGCCAGTCAGAAAATAGCCAGCACCGCCAAGCAGCTGGCCCACCAGCCATTCCACCAGTAGCCCAAAGGTCTACATACCAACGACCAATTAATCAAAGACTAATACCTATATCAGATCATAGACGCAATATATTGACTTGCTCGTCAATTGTCGTCTCCTCACGTTTTTCTTCTGCTTCCTCCCTAATCTTTCTCACTATCTTTTTCGCACTCCCAATTCAGACTTGTCTCAATCCACATTTAATCCTGTTTATACATCCATTTGCACGTTTAACTCGAACAATTGCTACCATGACAGACTTTGCAGGCTTCAAAGAGTCATATCTCAAGACAGAGTCCAACAATTCAGATACGATGCTGGGATCCGATTCTGTATCACCCCCTCCAGTGGAGCTTCTGAAACAGAAATCCCTCAATATTCCCGGCATCAATGTCAAGTCCGAAAACGTAGATGGACTATTGAGTAAATCGCTCGATATCAAGAAACAGCTTTCACAGTCGTTCCAGAATAGCGGGGGCACCTCCTCTGGAGGTGTCTCCAAACCTCAATCCCGTAAGAACTCCATAATTGCCGTTAAGTCCAACAACGCCAGCGACAACGAAGACGACGACGACGACGGCCAAGGCAACGAAAGAAAGCGCAGAGACAACATCAACGACAAGATCCAGGAGCTTTTAACCTTAATTTCCCCTGAATTTTTCCAAGATTCCGCCGCTGATATCGCCAAGGCAAAGGAAGAAAGCAAACACGGCAGTGCTGAAGACGCTGAAATTGCCGCTGCCGTCAAGAACTCAGGTACCAAAGACGGCAAGCCCAACAAGGGCCAGATTCTCACTAAGTCAGTGGAGTATTTGCAGTACTTGCAGAACTTGATTGATGAAAATAACCGTAAGGAAGTGGAGTTGATAATGCAGCTCAAAACCTTGGAATTGGAACAACAAGGCAAGCCGCCTAATGTGCCTATTTCGGTGGGCCACACGAGTGCAGAGAAAGGTTTGGGTAAGATCGGTGTGGGCCCGTTGTCGAACGATTACTTTAAGATGGTGTTGGTCAGCAGTGCCAATACCAACAAGTCCGGCCAAAGAAGAGGAAGTCTCAGTTAGACTATCGAGAGTATCAAATCTAACACTCACAAATTTTTAACTTCCATTACTGACTAATCCGATATTGAATACTGATTGATCCTGCTTTTTGCGTCCTCTTCTAACACTTGGACACTTTGTGGTCTCAAGACTACGCCAATCGGCTCTCAGCACACGGTGATGTTGTGATAGTGAGTCAGTGCTGTAACTGTTGATGCTCCGATAACGAGCCAGACTGATATGGCCAAATTCCACAAGACTATCCCATTGAGTAAGCATTTGCGTCCTTAGGAAAGCAAATGGGCCGAAAGATTCAGCTAACTCAAGTGCTCTATTTCTGCTTACATGGTGGACTAGGGAGAAACTTTACTTCATAACGTTAATTTATTAGTGGTCGATCTTCAAGATAACTATTATGCTTGTACTTATATATATCTAATCCATACCCAGTGATGTCTATTCTACTTCTTTCTCCCGAGCCTTTCTCTTTCGTCAGCATTCTCTCGAAGTCTGTATGCTGGCAAGTATCCTACGTCCACCTTTAAATATGGGTTCGGCACCGTATTGCTCACCCCTCCTAAACTAGTATATCCCTCATCGTACATCTGACAGTATTCGAGATCGCACCCCACCAAAAAATCCCATATTTCAGTATAAGTCCATTTTAATATAGGATGGATTCGGGTGAATTTGGGCCAGTTATGGTCGGTCGTTTGCTCAACTTGTAGGTTTTCACTATATGGATCGGTGTGGCGCACACCCACTACTATGGTTTTGATATTAGTATTTACATTGGTCAAATAATGTTCGAACCCTTCGCGCAAGGACGATTTTATGATGATAGGATTCAAGTGATAGTTCCGAGTCAGCCTAGTGATAAACTCGGTCAACTTGGGAAACAACGTCTCTGAGTTGACGTAGATGGAGTCCAACTTGTAATCTAATGGTAAAATGTACTGCTTGTCCGAGGTCAATACCCTTTGGTGGATTGTGGCGAGAAGTAAGATAAGCATTACGAGACAGTCCTTGCCTCCGTTGTAAGATATGGCGATTTCTTCTAGTCTAAAAGGTTAGTAATGGTTAAAGAATATCACACGATTGTACATACCCATGTTTATCTATAGACTTCGACAAGTGGTCCATGCTTTCCTTGATCTTTATCTTGACCTGCGATCTGATCGCTGGATCATATTGGTAATCCGGATGGGATTCTGGGGTAAACCCCCACGCAAGACTGTCATTCAAAAAGTCTTGCACTAGACGGTATGCCTCTTCACACTTGGCCAAGAACCTATGTTGTTCTACTGGTTGTGTCATTGGAGTATTAGTGGTGGATGAACATTTAGCATTCATATGGTCTAATTGTGCCGCGCCGAGGAAGGATCTCCGCACCGGAGCGAGGCAATTACGATTAGGGAGAATAGCGAGAAAATGCTAGAAGCGAAAAAGGAACCACACTAGAGTGATTTACTATTTGTCTATTATTTATTTCTTATACATGAACTGTAGATAGTACTCCTTAACATCCTCGTCCCAAACCCACCAGTACGTTTTGGACATCTCGAACATCTCGCTGGGCCGGTCGATTTCTCTGTCCGGCACGACTATACATATGTTCTCGTAAGGCTCGGCCGATACAACCAAATATTGATGCTCGCTGGCATTCTTAGAATCTTCGCGCAGTATATAACTCGAGACACTACTCTGGTTTTTGGCACTAAGCTCGTAGTACGACATAAATCTGAAAAACGGCTCCGTTCCGGCCTTTATTTGGGGATACTTGATGCTCACAAGGAGCCCCACCTGTAAAGACTCGGGATCTCGTATCTTGACCACTTTATACGAGGGCCTGCCGATTTTGATCCATGTCCTTTTGGGAGTATTGGTAATAGATACTTGGGTTCCGGCTAGAGGGGTGCCCAGGGCGTTGTTGTATTTTTCATCCAACACACGTCTTTTCTCAAGGTTCATCAAGTGCTTTCGTCCCCCCAAGTGTGAAATGTAAGATGCTTCACTCACATGGGTCGTGAGACATAGCTTACACTCTAGCAACCCTAGGTGATTACGAAATACATATGGATCGTTGTCGAGATCTAGGACCTGAGTCGCTAATAGCTCTTTTATTCTCTGACGAGTGTGCACATTGGTCTCCTCTGCACCTGCAACTCCTCCTCCACCTTTTTTCGCGTTTACTCTACCCAGATAGTCCAT
The DNA here is from genome assembly GCA_003706505.3 of Suhomyces pyralidae. Lineage (NCBI taxonomy): Eukaryota > Fungi > Ascomycota > Pichiomycetes > Serinales > Debaryomycetaceae > Suhomyces > Suhomyces pyralidae. The sequence goes on along the minus strand of PPLO03000008.1, from coordinate 160,525 downwards.
TGTACTTTAACCACATCTGGTAAGCATCATCTTGATCATCTACCAGGGTCGTGGCCCGCCGAGCTGCCTGCCGCGTCTGCCTTCGGTAGCGGCAGCGAAAAATGCCAGCATTGGCCCGGTCACGTGCGACGCGACACGTCTCAATTTAGGCCAAAACCCAGCTAGAGAAAACATGAAATTACCGTCGACCACAACCAGTTGGTTAATGAAAAAGGCACAGTGCTCCTCTTGCTATAATTTTGGATATCGTTAGTGCAACACGCTTACTGAACGCACCTAGTCTTCACTCGGTACTGACAACATGGAGTCGCCCTTAAACATCGGAGATGTCACCACCAACTCCATTCAAAACCGATTAAATGAGACCCATTTGGGGTCTACCTGCTCATCGATGATCAACTCAGCGGTGTATTCGGGCCAGAAAGTGATACAGTTGACGTTGAATCTTCAAATCAACGGCGCCAACTCCCAGGCGTCCGGCCATTCGAATATCCACGCCATAACTATTTTGAGAAGAGTGAAGGATTCTTACGTAAATGTTTCGCAATTGTTCTCGATCTTGGTCAAGTTGGGTCATTTCACACCCGCACAAGTTGATGTTTACTTCAAGAATGAGATTTTCGACAACATCCAGTATCATGGAACAAGCACCAGCCACGTCCAATATAATGACTTCAGAAAGCACGAGAATCGTATTCTTAAAGGTTTATGGATTCCTTACGATAAGGCTGTCAGTTTGGCTCTCAAATTCGATATTTACGACTTTGTAAAGAAATTGTTTTTGATCGACGTTCATGACTACGATAAACTTCCTGCTAAAAGCATCAAACGATTGTATGAAGAAGAAGACGACGAAATGGACGCACAAGATTCGTCGTTGATGGGATCTCCAGCAAAACGACAAAAAATCAAAGACGAAACCTTTAATCAAGAATCTGAAGAGTCAACCTCTCCAAGCACCAACCTTCACCTGAAAATCGTCAAGGCAAGCTCTCGTAATCCCAACTATCCCTACACATTACCGCCTGTAACGAAGTTTAGTGAAGATGTTGCGACAGAGTTGAAGATTAAATTGGGAGAGTCTTTTAGGCTCGATGACGAGAAACTGTCCGAGCTCAGTGCCGGGGAAATCACCGCCATTTTCCAGCCTTTACTATCAAATCACTCCTCGACTTCTATCCTTGACATACCATTGGATCAGAAGAGCCAAACCGCATTACACTTTGCTGCAACTCTCGCTTCGTCGGTGTTGATCTCATCATTTATTGATCTCGGTATAGGCTCGCCTATTCGTGGAAATATTCACGGTGAATCCCCTCTTATATCTACCATACAAGTGACTAATGCCATGGAGAAGGGCAATTTCGGAGAGATTTTAAAGTCATGGTTGTTTCCAAACGTCTGGCTTTTGGACAATAAGAAGTGGACCATTCTCCATCACTTGATATACCAGGCAAACAAAAAGCTCGAAAGCGCCAAGTTTTACTTTAAAAAGATTGTAGAATACGTGGTATCAGACGAGAAATTGCTTCATGACCTCAAAACCAAGCTCATCAATGCTCAAGACGAAGAGGATGGAAATACTTGTTTGCACATGGCAGCCGAATACGAATTGAGGTGGTTCATCGAAGTTTTGCTTAGGCTCGGAGCAGACCCTAATCTCGTCAATAATGGAGGAATAAACCCTGCTGAATTTGAAATTGTTAAAGACGTGATAGAAGAGCAAAAGAATGGAATCGAGTCTACTGACGACGAAGACGCCCACTTTTTTGAGCTCATCAAGACTAGTGAGGAATTCTTGAACAAGAGATTAGATATTGTGGACAATTTCGATATCGAGGAGCCCACTGACTTGAATGAACCCAAACCTCAAGAAACCAACACGGAAAACATCGATGGCAAGAGTTCCAATAAGATTTTTCAAAGTATTCAGAACCTTTTGCAGAACACCAACCTTGAATATGAAACTATACTAAACTCCAAACGTCAACAGGTCAAAAACCTCAACCAATCAGTCAACGATGCCATAATTGTGACCGCCAACAACAGATTCACCACCAAAAAGATATCGGAGAAATTGATACTTTTGGATAATTTGAAGCTACAAATATCAAACATCAACGAGAAATTGGGCGTCGACACAGACGAAGCCGCCCCAGACTCTGTACAACGGGAACTGCAGTACATAATAGAGCCCTTGTACGAACAATTGGTCAACAACCAGTCGGTTGACGAATTGAAATCGGACAATGCATTTTTGGAGCTGCTTCAACCGGTCCCCATTTTGAATGCTCGCATCAAAGCTTACAAGGAAGTGAACCAGAAGTTGGAAGAACAAATCCTGAGCTTGTTGGATTACAGCGAGTTGACCTCCAAATTCAAGAAAGTCGTGAGTATCTGTACGGGAGTCGACGTGAATGAGGTGGATGAGTTGTTGGACGGTTTGTTGGAAGCAGTTGAAGGACAGCAATAATCAGGGTGCCAACTGGCATTTGGCATATGTTCTAGTTCGTAGTCTCGATTGGGATTGTATATTTAATGTAATATTATGAGGCAAGGAAACTTTCCACATTTGAAGAATGACACCACCTACTTGATAAAGTGGGCCGAGTTTGATTTCATCCTAGCATTATATCTACTTATTAGCAGCAAGAATGTAACTCAAGTGATATTTTAAATTATACTTATCCACAGAGTTGCTTGTTACTGGGGGAAGTTGTCTGTGAACCTGAGGCCAGCTCATGCGTAGCGTCACTACACTTGTCTCCTCTCAAGACCTACTTATAGCGCTCATGTTATTTTTCTTGGCTACTTTGTCTAAACCTATTACGTTATTGTATTGAGCAGATAGGTAGCAGATTATAGATACGAATCTAAGTATCTACCATAACTATTATACATGATGTAGCACCGAGGGTGAATTCATGATTCCCCGAATGATCCAGCCCCGTGTGCATCTCATCTCATTCATTCTAGAGTAAACCCTCGTAAGAGTTCAATGCATCTACGATGGAAGGATCAAGTTTTGATAACCGACGGAATTCGTCCAAGTTGATAGTGTCGGTTTCGGGATCCTTGTCAAGCAAGGTAAAGAACTTGGTGGTACGAAGCTCGGGCGTTTCTTCATCTTCAGGCAACAAAACCATGGTGCCGATCATTTTATATATAGCCTCTACCACCACCAATACTTCTTTGTATGTGACTTTACCATTGCGTTTATGGTCGTAGAGTCGGAACCCCCAGTTGAGTTTCTGTTCGTCCGTGCCTCGACTTGTAATGGAAAGGGCAATGATAAACTCTTTGAAATCAATGTATTTGGACCCATCCACATCGAAAACTCGGAATAATAAGTGGCAATAGTCTGTGGGGTCTCCAAAAGGAAAGAACTGTTTGAAAACTTTGACAAAATCTTCCTCCGAAAGCTGACCCGACGGACAGTCTCTAAGAAAACCTTTGTACCATTGCTGTAGTTCACGCTTGTCAAAGTACGTGGCCTGCCTGAGAGCCTTAAGATCGTCCTTGGAAAGCTTTGATACCGCTTTGCCCATGATGCTTGGCTGCCAACCGAGCTGTCGTACAAACCACGTCGTGTTATGGGGCAGTGGTGCCGCGCACGACCAGTCAGTCGCGGTGAAAAATAACGAGGCAACCTAAAGGAGAGGCTCTATGAGTAAGCATTAGGTAGTGAATATGAACAGATTTGGCAGAAGAAACTTGAACTCCACCGCTAGACGCATGCTAAACCATGGCAAACCCCAGAATCCACAGTTGGATACCCTGGTCAACATGCGGATCATGCCGATCAAGAGAGAGGGTGAGACCACTGAGGTGAAACAGGCCAGACTTCTTTACCAATCCAGAAAGAGAGGTATCTTGGAAAGTGACTTGTTGTTGTCCAGATTTGCCCAAAAGCACTTGAAATCCATGACCGAAGCTGAGTTGGACGAGTATGACCAGCTCTTGGATGAGCCAGACTGGGACATATACTACTGGGCCACTGAAAACTACGACGTCACTCCTCTTCCTGATAAGTGGAAGAACTCGGATATCTTGAAGAGATTACAAGAGGATTCAAGGAACCACCAAAAGGAGATCATTAGAATGCCTGATTTGTAGTCCCCTGTAAATAGAAAAAATATAAATATCGTAACACCATGTATAGAAGTTATTACATCGAACAAACTCAACAGACCAGCATCACATCAAGCCTGTACCCTCGAATCACTGAATTGTAATGTAACGATTAGCTTAAGTTATGACTTAATTTTTCTCAGCACCATTTGATTGGGTGCAAAAGTGAGCACGCGCGAATTTGATCGCCCCACAAGCAAACGACCCCCCGTACAGTCTAGTCGTACAATACATCACAATGGCAATCACCACTCTGGATGTACCAGAACAGATCAAGTCAGACAAGTCAGTGACCCCGTTCATTGCACGTGCAGCTGAGTTGGAAACAGTCAACCCCGTAGTCAGCTACTATTGCAAGCTTCATGTGCTCGATCATATCATGAGCAACAAACTACACACCACATCCAAAGAAGTGGAAGTATTTACTATTGCACTTTTGGACGACACCGAAAGCGTCAAGAACTCACATGAGGACGAAAATGTGTGCAAGGTGTTGGCCGACAAAAACTTGTCATTCAGTGTGGTGTTATCATTTGCCTACAAGCTATTCAATTCGTGCCTACAAGGAATAAGTGAGTATAGTCCCAGTACGAACAAGCAGGCGTTAGTGTCCAAATTGCAAGCCACACTAAACTTCTTGACTTTACTAGGATCCTTTGCAACCAACGGCGAAGACATATCGTGGGAAAAGTTGACAGGGGGCAAAGCTAGTGATGGCAACCAATTCGAACAACAAAACAAAGAGAAAATCAAGATCTTGAAGTACCAGTTGTCGCGGCTCCTCAAGGACGAGATCGCGTTCAAGAACGAGAACGATGATGAGTTGGAGAAGGAATTGGAAGAGTTAGAAATTGCCCCTCCGGAAGTACACGCTGAAGAAAAACAAGAGAATGAGCCTGAAAGCGAGCAAGAGAAAGAGAATGCCCCAGACGAAGACGACAGAGAAATAAAGTTGCCAGGCGCGCCCACATTTTTGCCAGACTCCAGTGAGGACTTGGCGAGCGCACCACCCAGCTTACCACGAGCACCTGACTTTGCGCCGGACCAAGACTCGGACGCGGAGTTCAAGTTGCCAGGTGCCCCAAAGTACCTACCAGATGATGACTTGAGTCAAATAAACAAAAACTCGTCCATACAAATAATTCCTCCAGGTAAGGCCGAAGCGGCCGCCGCCAAGAAATCAGAGACAAAGCCCAAATCACACACCCCAGACAAGAAAGTTTTCACCAAGCAAGATATCAGTAGTATTGTGGACAAGCAGGAGCTGATTGCCAAGGTGCAAAAACACGCCAAGTTTGCAGTATCTGCACTCAACTACGAAGATATAGGCACGGCCGAGCGAGAGTTGAAGGATGCATTGGAGTTGTTGCGTGTGTTAAAGGAGAGTTCATAGATAGGAGACTAATAAACGCCTCTTCCTGTCGCGCCAGATGTATGCGCAGTTTATGTGTTCACAAGATGTGTAGTTTGACAGTGGTAGGAGCGTTTGCCAAGCGTGCGTTGGTGGCCGTAAATGCTCCGCCATGCTACCGAGACACCAGCGAGATCTTGCACAATCACGTCAGAAAACCCGCGCTCAAACCACCGCTCAAAACACCGCTCAAACCAACCCCTACGCCGACCGGATTATCTGAGTAGACATAGCCACGACACCATCCTGTCGACTCTGGAGGCTTGTATGCGGAATCCGGGGACACCAACCGTATAATAACGTCTACACCTATTATCTTGTGGTATTCCATCCCGCTTGCCCGATTAGGCAGTTGTCAAAACGTCTTAGTAAGGAAATAACTACACAAGTTAAGTTTGTGTTGATCACTTTGGCATTGGCGAGCGCGCATCCGAATACTGAAAGCGACGTGTTTGGCTGGGCAGGCAGCCAAACCACCACGTGGCGATCTTCGCAAACCTAGCACTTAGGTTGATGATGGTAGACAACAGCCAAAACCATAGCACCGTTATAATCAACCCACTGGCTCCTCTCATATCCGCATGTATAGTTCGCACCATCTTTCTCTTTCGACAAACCCACCTTTTGCCTGATTCAGCCACCACCGCCGCGCAGAATAATTAACTTTGTGATGCCCTGCCACAAAAAAATAAAAAATTATAACAATCGTAATAACCGCGGCACGTGACGACTAACGTAAATTGATCTAGCGATCTGAAGATTCACCGGCGACGAGTTACCAAGTTTAATCATTGCTGTTATTTGTATTCATACTGTATTTTTAGGCTATATTCGTGCTGAAATCAACTATTCTGTCTGCAATACTACCAAAGTTCAAAAATTCATTGGCTTTTCCCATATCGCCTTGTGCTTTCAATCCACCGCCAGTATACTCATCATCCCCTGATTGATCCAACAATAAGGCTCAGTTAAATTAAGTACACGTACTTTTCCCCAAACTTCTGAAACAAACTTTATACGTTCCTTTGATATCGACATTATGAGGTTTGGCTCCGACTCATCTCCGAAGAAAAGAGACCCGTCTCCACAAACGGCCAAGTTCCCCAACAACCAAGAAAGTTTCGATGGTCTTTCGCCCGAACTTATTCCAATAGTGACCCTTTTGCTGTCCCAGCTTCATCGTAGGTACCATGAAGGGATTTTTATGTTGTATTATGACTTGAATGGCGACGGCAAACCGGCCGATCGTGACTGGAAAGAAGTCTACGGTATTCTTACTGGTAACCAGCTTGCTTACTGGGATGCGTCAAATCTTGCTCAGTACCGCCATAATCCCGAAGCTTTGCTTGAGACTTCGTCCAAGCCAAAATATATCAATTTTACAGACTCGGTCTACAACGCCATGAGATCTTTACCTGCTGCAAAGCAGAATCTAGACAACGTTGTGATCGTTTCTACAACACTTAAAAACAGATACATTCTTCAGTTCAAGTCTTACGCTGACTTGACTACTTGGTACGCTGCTTTACGTCTTGCTAACTACGAATACTCGTCTCTTCAAGAAGCGTATACTGGGGCCTTGTTATCGGCCAGAGGCTCTAGACTTTCAGACATTAGAACTATCTTGGCTGAGAAGAGGTTTGACCACGAAGACTGGGTTAGTATAAGGTACGGTTCTGGTATGGCTTGGAAGAGATGCTATGCTGTAGTGGAGCCATGTACCAATAAGAAGAAGAACTTTACGCCAGGAAGAATTTTGTTCTATGAGAATGAACATAAGAAGAAGAAACAGCTCATGGCTGTCGTATCGAATGCCAGCTCTGTGGCTGCTGTGTATCCACAATCACACTCTTTGATCGACCACAGTACGATGCTTAAGCTAGAAGGGTTTATCAACTTCAAGTCGCCGTCGTTATCAACGAAGGTGTCCAAAAAGGACGCTGAAGACTTCAAAAATACTTCTATATTTCTCATGCCCGAACAACACTCATCAGTCCCTGGTTTCGATACTTTGATTAGATTTTTGGTCCCATTGTTGGACTCATTTGGACTTTACGGAAGACCTACTCGTTTAAAGGCCGACAGAGTTGATCCTGAATCGTTGTTGTTTGGCTTGCCTACTTTGCCGCATGTACATTATTTGGAAGTACCTGATGTGACGCAACTTATTGCTGCGGCCCCAGACTTCTTGAGTTGGGATGTCAAAGCATGGTCGACCAATATTCGTAGAGTGATGAAATCGAAGCTAGATCGAGGATATGAAGGTTGTGGTAGTCAAAGAGGCGTGGTCGGTGCTATCAGCTCACTCAATAGCCCCACTACTTCTTCTCAGAAGGTGGCTTCCCCTCAATCAGACCAGTTTTCAAGATCCCAATCATCACTTCACTCCAGGGGCCCTCCACCGCCGCAACAGCTTAGTCCTCAAAAACTCCGTCAAGAACGACCAAACCCATACAATCGTCCTCAAAATGAGAATAAGCCTCCGTTCCCCAACAATAGTAATGAAAGCTTACCAAAGGCAACAGCAGATATTCCTGCAGTTCCTACTATTCTTGCCAACGGAGAGAAGACTTCGCTTAGCCCAAGCACTCTTACGACAGATCAGGTCAAAAGTAACCACAAATCGGTGCAGTTGGACGATATATACCACAAGTATTCCACGATGAAGACCCCAAGTGACCAGTTTCAGACCGACAGAAACCAACTTCTCAATGGATCTTACGAGGAATTTAGCGAATCGGAAATGCCAGCTAATATACGCCAGCTATCGTTGGGAGGCACGTATCCAAAGAATGACGATGAGCTTTTCAGTGAGACTGACGACGAGTCTGAATCGGAAAAGATCGACTCCAGACGTATAGGAATGAACAATTCGTCGAGTGGTAATGTTCAGACTACAACCTTGTCACTTCCTTCTGTTGGTGGTACTGATAGGTCTAGCAGTTACTCGTCAGTACACTCGCCTATGACGCAGTATAACGAGTTCAACCAGCAGTTTTCGTCTGCAGTCAAGACCGAGTCTGGACTCAGTAAAAAACCCATCAATTCTAGTAATTTTAGTGGCTTTTCTGATAGTGACGACGATGATGCTCCAATTCCTCCATTGCACACTTCAGGACCAGCATACCCCCAATCTGATCTTAAACTCAGCAATGGTCCTAAATCGGACACCTTCAAAACTACCAGACAATCAGACTCGTCTCATCATTCCGAATCAGGCAAAGTAGTGAATAGTGCAAACTCCTCGCCGGAATCTCGCTATTCTCCCACTAAAAAAGACCCGGTTGCCCCTTATCCTTCATTGCTTCCATTACAACAGACCACCAATAAGCCAAAGTACATCACTTCTCCCAACAGTACTCAAAACCAGGCCCCTCGTTTCAGTTCTCCAGAAAAAATGAGACAAGAACAAAAACCACTTCAGCTCCCAGAATTACCTCCACAGCAAAGAAACGTTCCTGGCGCAGCCTCTCTGCCACAGAAGCAAGGCTTCCCTCCACAGAACAACCCAGGCTACCCACCAAATACCCAGCCCAAACCCAACTATCCACCACAATCTGGATACTCTTCGGGGCACTCTCAACCAGGAAATCCTCCTAGATCGGGACACCAACAACCACAACCATCTGGATACCCACAGCCGGGTAATCAGCCAAGAAGTGGAAACCCACCAGCGAATCAACCAAGAACAGGCTACCCCCAGCCGGGAACCAGTGTAGGAACTGCTTACCCACAACCAGGAAACAGTGCAGGATCTGCATACCCACAACCGGGAAACAACCCAAGAACAGGATACCCCCAGCCATTAGGAGCCAAGCCTCCAGGAACAGGATATCCTCAGCCTGGTGGATACCCTCAACCACAAGGAAATGCCCCACCTCAGCAGAACCAGCGTGGCCCTCCTCCTCCATCTCAGCAGTACCGTGGACAAGCACCACCACTGGCACCTCTTAAACAGCAGCCTCCCCAGCAATTCCGTCAAGGAGCACCATCTCAGCAGCAAAGAGTGGGTATTCCAAGGAGCACGGGCCATTATCCTCATCCCCAGGCACAAGACCCAGCTAATTTAAGAGGTTATGATGGCTCGCTGTACCAGTATCAGTATTCGTCTCAGCCCAATGGAGTGTCTCCACAAGGTTATCCACAGCATCCTGCCAGCCAAAAGCCCCCAAGTGCCACAAGGTACTATTAAACTGGAACAGCACTGACGGACACTGACGGACACTGACGGGCAATGACGATATCAACAGACACTGACGACACTGACTTTAACAGCTACCTCATAGTATAGCTACAATTACACAGTTAGGCACCACTATATTTTAAAGTGTACAATATTTTTCTAGATGATCAAAATTAATTAACTGTACAGTTATCAGTACTATATATTTCTTAGGCAGATGTGCGGTACAATTCCCTGCTGGCCCAGAACCAGCTGGACTTTAGTCCAACCATCAGAGTATTCCGCTACTACATAGAGTAGATTTCCCACCTCTATTGAAATCTCATCATCAAGTCGTTTCTGATATGCCCTTACCACCACAACTTTACGCATTTTGAGCTGGTCACTTTCTACTACAGTGCCAATCTTTAGATTGCCGTGGTTTCGAGATACGTTGTCCTCTACCGGGTCAGTTCGAGAATTGGAGAGTTTGAAGCGCTTGAGAAACACGGGCGATATTAGCCCTGGCAGTGGCATTGGCGCCGGCCTGGCTTCAAGATCGCTCATATCTTGAAGGTTAATCACTTTACTGAGCCGGTCTCTGAGAAAGTATCGCACAGACTGACGCTTGATGGAATCAATGGGGCCCTGTGAAATGTTCACACTATGGGGTTGTGTTTTTGAGGTGTCGGCACCTGTTAGAGTATCTTCGCTTTTGGTATCTGGGTCTGTATTATAGGTTTGGAAAGGTTGGGACTTGCGTAAGTTGTTAAATTTGTGCCTTTTGTAGACGAAGTAGCCTCCTATGATTGCGAGAAAGATGCACACGATCGCCACGGGAATGCCGATCGCGAGCCCGAGGGTCAACGATTTGGATGTTCCTGAGGTTGTGTAGGTATCCAAGCTATGAGACACTGCCGATGGTACCGACAGAATAGGGGCGGAGGTAGACTCTGACAGAATAGAGTCAGAGGTTGACGAGGAACTGATAGTGGAGTGCGGAGGTATTGTAGAACTTGCCGGGGCCCGAGTGACTATCTGTTTGGTATATACACTGGTTGTTGTGATGCCTGGACCTGCTGTTGAAGAAGTGGTCGGACTCGTGCTGACAGTATAGGTAGATGTTAAAGTGAGTAGAATGGTGATATCCGAAGACATGTTGTAGTCTGATGATTACAAGGTAGTTGTACATTGATTCGTTTTTATACATGCCGCAAAAAAATTACTTTTTTTTTTGCACCCAAATTGTTTCACAACTGTAGCGTACCAATATGAAACCAGTTTGGCTCGTGTTACAAAAAGTACATATATACAACAAATTTAGGCGGTGCATCGTATATCAGACTATATTGGTAACACAGGTGCAGCTTCATCATTGTCAAGAGGCTTTGCGGAATCCTCGGCCCACAACGAAGGGAAGTACCTCGAGTACAACATCACTGCGAATACCGAACCAAGAGTGCTGCCCAAAGCCACATCGACAAAGTGATGTCTGTAATCCTGAGTTCTACTCAAACCAATGTACGTGGCCAAGAGCACCGGCAAACTACACAATAATACTTTGTACACTGGCTGCGACTGTTTTGAGGAAAAGATGCGAAATTGTCCCACAAGCCAAAGTGACAAGTAGAGAAGCGCACTGAAACTGATTGAAGAATGGCCCGAGGGGGTGGATCTCATACCGTCAATCAATGCCAATTGGCCCAAAGGAGCAGTACACACAGAAATATCTACCAAAACATTGTGAGGCGTGCCGGTTTTGGGGCCACATCTCGCAAGAAAATCGGGCCGCGGTCTGCTAATCCAATTTTTGAGGATATCTGTCACTACACCATTCATGGTCAATGAGAGCGCGAGACCAAGTAAAGATATCTGAAGGCTATGTAATGCTTGCTGGTGGATGGAACGGCGGTTTTTCACTATAGAAACAGCGGTAATGGTGATTGTAGGTACAAAGAATGCAATTAATATACAATTCACGCCGGTGACTCTCTCTTGATATGCAAATGGATGTGAAATTGTGAGATCCTCAATGCTGAATTGTCTCATGAACGGACGGGCATGCTCGGCCACGCCGAAAAAGTACACCAACAACGCAATGGCCACGCACCAGTCCGGAACTAGACTGACAAAAGACCGGCTCTTCAAATATTTAACCAACTCCATTGCTCTGTTGTGTGGGTGTTGGTATTTGTTGAAGTGAAGTGTTATTTATGGGCAAGGCGACCGTGCCTGCACATCGCGTGGGTCTTGTTTTGCGCGCGCGCCCCGCAGTGGGCCGCTCACGTGCCGAAGTCGTGACTGTGGACCATATTGGCTTGCGAGAGCGGTCGTGCCGAGTGCGAACGAAATTTTATGTCGACGATTTTTCAACATTTTATTCTGACAGTTCTAGTTAGATCACCACAAGCACCATGCCAGTTGATCCAGAAAAGTTAGCCAAGTTACAAAAGGCCACTGCCAAGAAGGTCGGAGGATCCAGAGTTAAAGCTAAAAAGAACGTCAAGTCCGAACAAGATGACACCAAATTGATCGAAGCTTTGGGCAAATTGAAGGCCACCAAAGTTGAAGGTGTTGAAGAAGCCAACTTCTTCAGAGAAGACGGTAAGGTCTTGCACTTCAACAGAGTTGGTGTTCAAGGTGCTGCTGCCAATAACACTTTTGCTTTCACCGGTTACCCACAAGAGAAAGATGTCACTCAATTGATTCCTCAAATCTTGCCTCAATTAGGTGCTGAGAACTTGGAAATCTTAAGAAAGTTGGCTGAACAAATCCAAGCTGGTAAGGCCCCAACCGAACTTGACGCCGGTGCCGCTGCCGGTGGTGACGACGATATCCCAGACTTGATTGAAGGTCAGAAGTTCGACGAAGTCGAGTAAACGCTTATTTATCAACCAAGTAACACTATATAGGTATATCTGCTTGTTAATACGATCATCTCAAGAGTTATGTGTCACGTGTACCATTTAGTAAGTGATTGACGTAAGTATGCTCGTTGCCCACCTACCCCGCGACCGAGATCACGTTACTGGTCCTGCGCGATTTGCGTCGGAGCACATTTGGCAGCGTTACGAGAAATCACTCAGGCGAAGGCTTATTTGGCAGCAAATTGATTGCTCTTGTGGCCGCACACCCAACCCCCCCTTTTGTCGATGGCCAATAGTATGATGTAGCCTAAAGTCAATTGTACATAGCCGGCAAACCCGATATTTTTAGACTTGTGGTGCACACGTTCGGAGTAATTGGGATTAGTATAAATACCCACTGTAAACCACAATTGAATTGAATTATAATTAAATTACATAGTACATAAAATGACCTTAAGTAAGCACATCGACTTCGAACAATTGGAAAACAGCCTTATTTCACAAGCACACAAAAAGGCACACAGCGATAAAGAAGAGTTCTTGTTTAAGTACGATTCGGAAGTTCGTGTTCCTAAGTTTGAAATCCCACAGGAGTCTGCCAGTGCCAACTTGGTGTACAAGTACTTGACTGAGGAATTGTCATTGGACGGTAACCCAACATTGAACTTGGCTTCGTTTGTTAACACAAATCTTGACGATGTTCAGAAAAAATTGATCACCGACAACATTGTCAAAAACTTGGCCGATAACGATGAGTATCCTTCATTGATCGAGCTTCAAACCAGATGTATAACCATGATCGCCAACTTGTGGCATGCACCTAAATATCCAGATGAGACCGGTAAGGAGCGCAGCAGAACAGTCGGAACGGCCACTACCGGCTCCTCGGAAGCCATCATGTTGGCCGGATTGGCATTGAAGAAGAGATGGCAGGAGAAGCGCAAAGCGCAAGGTAAGCTGACTGAAAATCCCAACATCATCATGGCCAGCTGTGTGCAGGTAGCCTTGGAGAAGTTTGCCCGTTATTTTGACGTGGAAAACAGATTGGTCAACATCAATGCCAAGTCCGGTCACTTGATTGATGTAAACCAGATTGCAGACAAGGTAGACGAAAACACCATTGGTATATTTGTGATCATGGGATCGACCTTCACCGGTGCATTCGAGCCAGTGGAAGAAATTTCGCAGCTTTTGGATAAGGTCGAAAAAGAGACCGGAAACGACGTGCGTATTCACGTGGACGGGGCTTCTGGTGGTTTTGTTGCACCATTTGTATTCCCTGGTTTAAAGTGGGACTTCCAAATTGACCGTGTGGACTCTATCAACACCTCGGGCCACAAGTTTGGTTTGACCAGTGCCGGGCTTGGTTGGGTTATCTGGAAGCATGAGGATTTGTTGCCCAAGAGTCTCAAGTTCTCATTGGACTACTTGGGAGGTGTCGAAGAGACTTTCGGATTGAACTTCTCCAGACCAGGCTTCCCTGTTATCACCCAATACTACAATTTCATCCACCTCGGTGTCGATGGATACACAAAGATCTTCGAGAGCTGCATGTCTAATGCCAGATTATTGTCTACTTTCTTGGAAAAAACCGGTCACTTTGAAGTGTTGTCGGTGATCCACAAGCCTATTGACAAAGAAAGACAAAAGAAAATCTATCATTTGACAGGCGAAAACGATCGCCCAAGTCAAGACTACGAGCCAGGTTTGCCTGTAGTTTCTTTCAAGTTCTCCAAGAACGTGACCGACGAGTTCCCAGAGATTCCTCAAAGTATCTTTGGATTATTGTTGCGTAACAAGGGCTATATAATTCCAAACTACCACCTCCCACCTGATGAGACTGACACCGAGATCTTGAGAATTGTCGTCCGTGACGACCTTTCATTGAACGTGTTGGAGAAATTGATGGAAGAGATCGTCAAGACGATTGAGTTGTTGAAGGATGCAACCCACAAGGTCCGCAGTGTTGTGTCTGCAAAGCACACCACTCACGAGGAGGACCGTTCGGCCATCTACGATTTATTGGTCTCCATTGCTTCCAGCGGTGTTGAAGACTTCAAGCAAGTCCAGCACAAGAAGTTGGACGTTCCTGGCACTGGCCATAGAAAACACAAAAAGTCCTACAGAGGTACTTGTTGAACATTATATGCTGTTTCTAAATATCTTATGTCGCTGAATATACCGTAATGTGCCATCGTAATGTGCCATGCTATTTCATCCTTGTCATTTTCCGCAGCCATTCAGAGAAATTCTTCCGCGCGAGTCAGGCATTTTCTCTATGCTTGCTAGGGGGCCATCAGATCAACAATGGATCCACACAAGGGCTGGAATCAGGATTCGGAGGCCAATTTTTCACCTGTGGATCCACAAGAGCACTTATATAATAATGTACTACAGTAGTAAATCAAAAAAACATCCTTGCACTTGTCTCGAAAACCACTGGGGCTTCGTATTTTTCTGGGCCCCAGCTTGATTCGCTAGCGCTTCTCACGAGCCCCTTGCGCGGCTCAATCTCAATCCCCGCCACAGAGTCGTAGCAACTATGGCTGCGCATATAAAGAGGAGAACTTGCCCGCAAATATAAATCATTTAGGTTGTAAAAAATTTGATCTACCTGCAATGTCTTCAATTCATCGGAGTACTAACGACATCACTACCCACAAGGTAGCCACCACCTTGTCATTGATTTTATCGTTCTACGGTAACCTTCGTTACTTAGTGGGCCGCTCGCCTTTGGACAAACACAGTCCATTCAACGTCAGCAACACCCCATTCAGTGCCAACATTCTTGTAACATTGGCTTTCTGGGCTTTGCTCTACCTTTTACAAGTCAGTTTTATTTTCCAAATCTTCTTGCCTAACCTTAACAGTTCCAGCAGATTGGACGCTACAAAACATGTGGGATGGCACTTTACTTTATTTAACATATTGAGTTTTGCCTGGTCTCTCTTATTTGCCAGAAAACACTTTTTCTGGAGTGAAGTGATTGTCATTGTCAATCTCTTTAACATCTTGGGCCTTTACTTCAACCACAAGACCTACGCAACCAAGCCTTTGTCTTCCTACATCTTGATCCACGCCAGTACTGTTGCCTTGCCATTGGCCTGGTTGTTGCACGCCGTCTTCTGGAATGGTGCTGTCTTGTTACACGTTCACAAGTTTGTTGGCCGTGTCATCTCCAACGTCTTGATTTGGGACTACTTACTTGTTCCTGGCTTCCTCTTGGTCGCCTACAACGATTGGGCTAGTGGTTTTGCTGCTTCTTTCTTGACCTTTGGTCTTGGTTTGGGCCAATTGTTCACCAAGGCTTTCGCTTTGCAATGGATCTTTGCCTTTATCATCTCAGCTCTCTTGTTTGTCTTGTCAGTAGTCGCTGCCTTCACCGGCTCTTTAGCCAGAAAAAATGTCGAACTTACTGGCGATGAACAAGCTCCATTGTTGGAATAAACTCTTTAAATACTTCTATAGCACTTTTGATTAATCAAACATTCTTTTTCTTCATCGGCTGTATCATTTGTTTCACCATATGTTGTCTCACCACCTCTGGATGCTGGCCAAGAACGTTGGCATTGTAGATGAGCAAAGGGCGATGGACGCTGAGCGACGCATACGTGTCCCGCAGAACGTTGGTCAAAAATTCATCACGATCTGTGTCAGGATCTCCAAGCCCAATATACTTGGCTTTCTGCTGGTAGTACTGGTTCTGCTCCTTTACCTTATCGGCCATGTTTGCTTCTTCTAATCTTCTGTTATCTCGAACTTCAAATTCGAAGAGTCGTGCCCAAACCGTTAATTTCCTGCAGGAGCTGGGCGGGGAGGATTTAATTCCCCGTTTTTTATGCTCCCTTACGTAAGCCAATAACGGTGACCAAAAGGCGATCGCCCTTGATTAGCGCCAGGGGAATTAACACCCAGAAGCACAGTGGTATTTCCTACATAACCTTTGGAACAAAGGGACCTTTAGTTGACCAGGATCCTTAGAGTATCAGCCATCCTATCCAACCGTATTCTTTGTCATTTAGATCTGTTTATTCACACTTATCATCACTTAAAGATCCAGCCAGCCATGTCTTCATCAAACCAGTTCTCCAGTGGGATTCAATCAGAAGCAAGAAACTTGGGCATTTTCAGCAAAGACGGTGACGATTTCGATCCCACAAGCTTTACTTCACGACTTTCCCCCTCCCATAGTAACCATACTGCCCAACCCCAGGTACCATCACGACGCAACCAATACAGCGTCAACTCCCAACCTGGCGTATCAGGATCGGTCAAAAACGCTAACGGCACCTCTAAGATCACCTACAAACCCAGTTTACTCAAAAAACCTGCGGCTTCTACCGATTTGAACGTGGAAGACTTGATTTCTGATCACGATGACTCTTCTATAGAAATCTACAAGATGTATAGACACAAAAACTACCTCCCCCACAACCAGAGAATATCCAACATAGCTTGGAGGATCCAGAACAGGAAGCTCATCAACCGCAGAAGCTCAGGATCGGGCTATAAATCCGGGTCTGGTTCCGGCTCCGTCTCCATTTCCTCGTCCAACACTTCCAATACTGGCCTGCCTGCTTCTAGGCTTACCAAACCACGTTCACATTCTATTTCGAAGCCCGTGATAAAACGAGAATCACTCAATGACCCCAATCTCGACGAGTTTGATTACGTTGCCCATATCAGACGTATTAGCCAGGAAGAATTTGCCCAGGCCAACCAGACCCCTGAGACAGCTTCCAATACTTTCTCGAGCCAATTAAAGCCTGCAGAAGCATCTGAATCTATATTGGGTCGAAGCGTGCCCTCAAAGGCCAACGTCAACAACTTCTTATCGTCATATATCAACTCTCTTGAGTCGTCTACTCTTAGCAGTAATTACCTGGAACCTGCCAGTTCACAGTCTAACGCGAGCCTTGCTTCCAAACCATCAAGAAGACCATCTCAGACTCCTGCTTCTTCTGCTGCGGGGCCCAAAAAGAACTTGCAATGCACCAATTGTCAGACGAAAACGACGCCGTTATGGCGCAAATCCAATGCTGGTGACTTGTTATGTAATGCATGTGGTCTCTTTTATAAGCTCCACGGTGTATTACGGCCATTAAATACCTCCAAGACTCTCAAAACAACGACAGACAAGACGGTTCTGAACAACAACGTCAATTTGTTTAACGGTCTCAACAAGTCCAACTATTCTCAGCTTCTACCAAAGCAGAACCCAGCAGACTCAGATATGATGAATATCGATTCGTTTCTTGAGTTTACAGGCAACCAGATGAGCTCCAACACCTCCAACACCACCGTCACAACCAACACCGATTCGACGTCTCCTTCAGCATTGTCGATGGGCAACACCCATCAGGGCTCGACAATCAACAATATCGACGAGATCGACAAGCTTTTGAACATTAATTTGTTCCAGTCTGAGTCTTTTACCATAGGTAACTACGCCGTTCCTGAGCCGCAAACATCACAATCTACCCTCCAGAATGCGGGACTGCAATTCTACTACAACGATGTTGGAGTTCAGGAGATGGAAGGTGTGAACGACGAGATAATAATGGCAGAGCCCAATGGGAATGGCACCGATGGTAGTTGGAATTGGTTAGATTTCAGCCCTGCGGCCACCAATAATTAGTAATGGTCAATTTACGAAATGAAAATAGAGAAAGAGATACTATGACGTTAAAAATTACGACTCATCATTGAAAGGTTGGATAGAAGTTTAGAGTAGTTTGAAGCAACACTCAAGATAGTAAATAATTGCATTAGATAGGTAGACAATTGGCTTGTGGTTTGTAATTGAATAAACATACAAAGTCTCCGAATCAATAAAGCGCATGAATATCTGATGTGAAGAACCAGCTTGAAGTAAATTCTAGACAAGTTTAATAATACACCGAATTATTAACAATTGAGAATATTGCATCGTAGTTAAGAGCAGTTGGGTGGTTGAAATCAGTAGGTTGTCTAATGTCTGTTGGCTAGTCGAAGTTTTGGCTGCAAATGACGAGACATTGGTTTAAGCCTTTGAAAAGCCATTGCAAAGGTGGCTGAAGCGAATGTTTAACTTTGCTTTGTTGCGTGCCACGTTGGACCAAATCCCATGTCGTCAAACTGGTTCTCTTATTTACATCTATGGCTACACGAGAGCAACACGAACAGCACCCATATGTAGTGTACGGCGCACGAGTACGCAAACCGAAAATCTGTCGCTAGAGTATTTCTATAAAATAGCAGAGATGAAACAACCCACGAGCACGGCTCGAGTTTAATAAGATTTTGCTATTGGTTTAAGCCCCGTAAAGGTTTCGTAAGTTCAAGACACTGGATCAGGAAGACAAATGAGAATATCGGAGTATACTGTTGCTAAAGCTTAATTTCCCCTTGCACCATACAGTATGTACGGAATAACGCTTGCTATTTATGTGCTACTTAGTTGTGTAATTTCATAGTTATGGTGCAGCCTTTGTCTCACAATGCGTCGAGTTGCTATTTCAAGCCACGATCTGAAATCTGTGCGGAACCATCTTAGCAAATTGTGCTACGGCGTTGAATTAATAGCCTTGCCAAAACTAGGCCCAAAATCGGTTTAGAGCACCACGATATACCCCTAGCATCGCCTACTTCGGGTTCATGGTACATTGATCGCAGCCATCAGGAAGGAATGTATTTGCACCCAATCACGTGCCGCTGGTAAAACATCTACAGCACTTCGTCGAGCGTTGACAGCCTGGGGCATTGATCAGAGAACCGGTAAAAGCTACATTATCTAAATAATAACTCTTGGCTAAGAGTTAGAATATATGTTCGTTTGCATAAGCACCACAGGATACGTAAGCATGCGTAGGGTCTATTCGTGGATGAAATTTGACGCAGATGGATCGTTGCTAAACTTAGTGTGCTAGCACGTTTACCGTTTCAGGCTCCACGATGGCAGAAAGGAGTTTGATTTACCCCCACGCAGATATAGAACAAAGAAAAAATTAAAGAAATTTTTGTGACAAAAACTTGACGCAGATTCGTAACCCGGAAACGACAAATCGGCGCGCAGAGAAGGGATGAGGTGCACCAGAGCATTCTTTTGTGTCTTGAAATTGACGATCGCGATGGCATTTTTATGTGTACCTAATACTGCGCCATCATAACTAGAAGATTTTTTTATTTTTTTTTACCGCCTCGATCCAGCTCATAAGTCGGTAACATCATAATTTACACTACCTAATGTGGTTGCTGGAGGAAAAAATAGCTATTAGTTGGTAGTCACAATAGCTCGGTCTTGGCTCACAATATGTGTAAGTAGCTGCCCTGAAAGTATACCAGCC
Source organism: Suhomyces pyralidae (assembly GCA_003706505.3). NCBI lineage: Eukaryota > Fungi > Ascomycota > Pichiomycetes > Serinales > Debaryomycetaceae > Suhomyces > Suhomyces pyralidae. The sequence continues at coordinate 140,629 of PPLO03000008.1, read as the reverse complement.
CAACTATTATTATTTATTATTATTCGCGAATGCACAATGTTCAAGTCGTCATGGCTTAGGGGACTTGGATTGTACGCTAATCCAGGAACCACAGGTATTGCCCCAACGACATTGTCGCGGGCTCTGTTTGCAATTTCCCCATGCGGAAACCAAATCGAGTAACTCGCTGCTATTTTTACGTCCTGATGTTTGTCGCTTCGTTCCGTGCTGGGCCGTCTGCTTTGATTGAATACAAATGAGCTATTGTGAAGGTAACGTTTTCTTTCCTATCGTAGTTATATCATTAGATCGATGATGCTGAACAATATCATCATTGCCCGAGAAATCTGTAGCTCTGCATGACTTGCTAGACATTTCTTCCTAACAATTCCTCTCCCCACTCTTGTCCAGTTGTTGCTACTTATATATCTTGAGTTTGTTTCCACCCATCCCTTTGAAAAAGCTTTAGCATCTGTAAGTGTCGTTGCGTACTTTGCCGCCGGCTGAGCTTTTTTTCTCCTCGTTTACTGCAATTAATACATTTAGAATAAAACAGGAGACCCTGAGAAAATCGATACACCAAACATTTCAGTTAATCTAGCTTGCCAGTATCAACCTATCAACTTCGATCCGCCAACGTCTTATTGTCGATCCATACTAGCCCGCCACATTTTCATCCCTTTCCATTCTCCTTGCTACCGTCATTTATATATAGATCGTACACAAACATTGGCGACTATATAAATATAAGGCGCTCTCCCGAAAAAAGCCTTCGGCCCAAACTTACGAGCTAGAATAACAAAACAGGGGGACTATACAACACTGATCAGGCGAAGACATTGTGTATAGAACTGATCCTGGTTCATTCTTATCAACGCATAACATTCAACATCCTACAATTGACTCTGGCAGTTCACATTCGCTTCTCACAGACCAGTTTCCATCCCCACCTATTTTAAGCACTGACTTTTTGTACAACCAAATAATTCTTTTTGAGACGCCCACATCACTGAAAGCGGCGACTTTAAACTTTTTGTTGAACCGTCATAAACACCACATTCGCTAATGGGTCTCTTGACAAGGTTGAGGGCGGACCGTCAAAGCATATCGAGTGTGAATTCCGGTGCCTCCGGTACTGGCTCGGCTGCCGGCTCCAACACAGGCTCCGGTCGTTTTTCCAAGTCGAAAACACCAGAAAACCTCGTCAAACCTCCGCCAACTCATGCAAAAACCCACATTTCCACATTGTCTGCTTCCAGTAGCGACTTCCTGACCACTGCTCTGGATTCCTCGGCTACCTCAGGCGACTCTCACCATTTTTCCGTAAAAACTTCCGAAAGAACTGGCTCGCCGCAAAAGTCTGCAAATTCGCCTATCAACAACGCTAAAGCTTCTTCGAGAATAGCAAGGAACTTTCAAAAACCCACATCGACTACAGACTTTAACTTTCCCGGTCAAGAAGTGAAAACGCCTATTAAAGAGTTTGACCGTAAATTGCCACATCCATTCAAATCAGATCCATATCGTTCCGACGATTCGTTGCCAATCTCAGCTCAAAATCGTCCAGTTGTGGGTGGTATAAGTGAAGTTTCCGATGATACAAGCGAAGCTACTCCAACGTTGGCGCCACCCAAATCTTCACTTTATCCTCAAAAGCCTCCATATCAACAAAATGAACCTCATACCGCTCCTATTCTGTTGGAAACTACGGCTCCTGCTAATGATTTCAATTCTCCACCGGAGTCGGCTATTTCTACCGATACTCCTGGTTTCCAATCGTCATTCTACCAATCAGTGACACCTATTGCACCAGCTCCTGTTCCGGAGTTTGCTCCTTATGAGTACGAAAATACGCCTAAAGTAGGCGCTCCTCCAGTTCCAGCAGCCATAAATACGCCAGTGATTTCACCTCAGATCGCAGCCGATACCACCAACTCCAGTGACTACGATTCGACTAGCTCGGGTACCACATCGTCTGACGATGATGACGATGCCAAAACTAAGAGTTCTACCAAGCCCCTGACAAAAGAATATTTCGATCAATGGAGACAATACTACAGTGCTCTTGCTGCTCAAAGACAGCAACAAATGCAACAACAATATATGGCTGCTATGTCGAGGCAATCAATGTATGGAGGATTTCCTATGATGCAACCGTATGGTTACGGAATGCCCATGAACTACATGCAAGGAATGCAAGGAATGCAAGGAATGCAAGGAATGGCTCAGATGCAGCTGATGCAACAAATGCATCCTTATTACATGCAACAACAGCAACAGATGATGATGCAACAGCAGGGCCAACCAGTAATGGGTATGGGACCAGCAATGGCCCAAGCTCATCCATATATGACCCAAGACGCCTCTGCTATGTCACAATCGCAACCCGACCTTCACAATAAAGACGAAAATCAGGATTATCTGACTCAACCGTACACCAAAGTTCGTGGCGCAGTGGAAGAAGAAGGCGTGAATGAGCTTATGTCTGGAACAAGAAGGTCTACACTCAAGTCTAACCGTTTCCCTTCAGTTCCGCTGTTGATGCTGCTCGCAAATAAAAAAGACTCAACTGCGCAGTTGAGAAAATCAAGTGTACATAATAGAATCTCTTCGTTGGACCTTAATTTCAAGCCTAAAAAATTCAACTACGAAAACGAAACATCTGCCGATGACAAATCGAAATCTGCGAAGACAGGCGATAGTCTGTGGCACGACTTGTCTTTGGATGCCGATGTGGGTGCTAGGTACATTTCTGACTACAACAAGTATTTATTCGATGACGATGAAGGAACTGGAGAAAAAAAGGTGGGAGAATCCAAAAAGGGACCAAACCAACTTCCCACTCCAAACTCAACTGAAGAGAGTCTCAGTCAACGAAGAGGTTCGTCCGATTCCGATGCTTCGTTTGACTCTATTCAGAGTGCGGCATCGTCTAAGTTTGTGGTTGGATCAGGAGCCGAAAGAGCAGAGAGGATAAATGCATCGCGCGAGAAAGATTCTTCAAAAAAGAACAAAACTTCGCTCGATCCCAAGAAATCTGCATCTCCAGAATATAATGTCAAGAAGCCTACATCTCAAAATAACCGCTCCATCTCTCCTGAGAAGAGAGACGCTCCAAGAAAAGAGTTGAAAAGTAAAGGCTCCGTTGCCTCATTCCAAGATCCTAGATTGTCTATGATGGGTGGCAGTCAGTTCGACTTATATTCCGCTGGTGGAAGTCCTGGCGCTCCAGGACCACCAATGACACCAACCTTGGGACCAATGGACCCAATGATGCATAACTCGCCGTACGCAGGTTCTATGATGAACTTTGGAGGTGAGTGCCCAACACCTTTGCCCAACAGGAGACAAAGTGTGATTCCTGATGTGTCCCCACCTGTGACCGGAAACGGACGTGGTGGGTCAGTTCCCCCCCAAGGAAGATTCTCGATGATTCAATCTCCCATGGGCGGTGGACCGGCACAGGCAGTCAAAACCCACGATTCGACCATTAATGACAAGATTATGGAGTTCACCAAGTTACGTCAAATAATTTCTTCTGGCAACAAATCCATAGAGTACAGATTGAAATGGGTCAAGATGTTGATGACTGCCACCAACTTCAAATTATATGCATATATCAATATCAAGGGAGAACCAATTCCTCCAGAACAAGCTGCATTCAACAAATCCCTTTTTGTTAAGTCATCTGTTACGCATTTACTTAAATTACTTCGTGAATATGAAGGTGGTAACACCAAGCGTTTGGATGTCAAACATGAAGTATACTTCATTTACGCTTGTCTTTTGAAAAGAGACTATTTAGTTCAGTTCAACCAAGACTTCGGAATCCCCAAAAACATTCCTTTAGCCATTGAATACTTTGAAAAATGCTTGGAGATCCACCCTACAGACTTCAAAACGATGTATAAATTAGGAGACATTTACGAGTACGAGTTCGAGGATCAATTTGATAAGGCCCTCGAATGGTACAAAAAGTCAGCCAAGGGTTATAACCGGGCAATTTTCCAAATCTCACTTCTTTACTTAAACAAACCAGAAGTAAGATCCACCAAATTCTTCAGGTACCTTGAAGACCTTTCGAGTATTGACCCCAGAGACATCAGATTGGATGACGAAGACAAAGGAGATCTTGAGGAAGTCATCGGCTTGGCATCTTATCACTTGGGCAGAATCTACGAAGGCTTGTACCCAGGAGATTTGAGCCCAGACGATGAGTTCATTGTCGAATCTTTGAACTTGGCACCCGTCAATTACGCCAAAAGTTTAACATACTACAATAAATCAGCCAAACTCAACTGTTTATTGGCACAAGTTAAGCTCGGTCAGGTGTATGAACATGGTGAATTGAACCGTCCTCCAAATGCCAACAAATCTATCCAATGGTATTTGAGAGCAGCCTCGTCGCCATTGACTTTCAAGAGACACCCAGATGCTATGTTGGGATTATCAAGATGGAACGTGAGTGGAAGTCAAGGACAGTCCAAACACATTCCAATGCCGAACCCTGACAAAGCATTGATGTGGTGCGACAGAGCATTCAAAGAGTTTGGATCAGCCGATGCCGCATTTTACATGGGAGGTTTGATTGAAATGGGTGTTTCCCCGGGCGATCCAATGGTTTGGTATACTAAAGCACACGAGATGGGCCATTTGGGTGCTTCGGCAAAATTGGGCATTGCATGATGATAAATAGGATATTTAAATAATTTAAGCCAATAATAATAATAATAATAATAATAATAATAATAACGTCAAAAAGTATACATCCCGTAGAACGCATATGTTGCACAGATATCTCATACTGTGTACGTATTCACCAAGTCGCGAGTTCTATCGGGCGAGAGGTACATGTAATGATCACATACAAGGTCGAGTGCCTTTCAATTGGGAATCTTGTAGTTAGGGACATTTTGGACACTAAACTCGTTCAGGTTCCACGACATTACCAAGTTCGACACCACATTGCTCGCCAATAAAGGTGATTTGTACAGTTCTCAATCCCTACACCCCTAATAGTAAAAAGGACAACTCATTAAACTTGCTGACCAAGCCGTCGTAAATAGGTCATGGCTTGAGAATCATTTTATCGTCCGGTTTTTTTTGCCAAACCGAACGAGGTGATCTTCCAAATGTAACATACGAATTTCTCGGTAGTATCTAATTCCAATAGCTGAATAATAGTTTGATTTGATTGCTGGCTCACCGAACTAGATGCTCAGCCTTATTGTCTTACTAGCCACTTGTAAAGTTAGTACATGCCAACAAAAATAGTTACCCTCTAGCTGCAACATACAAGAGGCGCATTTACAAACAATGTGATGAGTTCCTAGTCAGGTCAATTAAATGCTGACATTTTTAAGTCATCAAAGAACAGAGAATCTGTATAGAGACAAAACATTAAGACTTTATTAGGTATAAGCAGCTAACAATTGACCACACTTTTTAACTAATACCGCTATCTCCGGCATGCAACAACCCTTTATTCGGCTTATCAGGAAATGATACGCGCGTGATACACCAGATCCAGAGATAAGCCAACAACACCATCTCTTTCTTTACACCGCTACAGAAGCATATAGAGCATTACATATGAGTCTGCCGCAGTCAATAAGACCGGGCAGGCGCCAGAGCATCGCCAAGTTGACAAGATCGCCCATGTCTTCCTCGCCCAACGTGGCTTCTTCGCCTTCTTCGCGGTCGGCCCTAGTCAACCCATACAATAACATGCCGTTTTCCAAGCGAGTTACCGACGAGACGTTCTCGGGATCGCCATCGGATGAAGAATACTTCTTGACAAGTGATAAACACAAAGATCCGGGTCTGGTGGCGTTGCCCGAGCCCGTGCCCGACTTTTCGTCTGGCCTCGATGATCCGAAGATGCTCGAGACAGTATCCAAGCATTTGCGCGCAGGGTCGTTACAGCATGAAGGTGCTGATATGACATGGGACCTCCACAAGTTAGGAGTTCAGGAACGATCCACTCGGCCCAGAAGATCAAAAAGTTTGTCGTCGCAGGACTATGTTAGGCGGGGCTCGACAGCTTCGTCTCTCAACGTGCCTGGAGGATTTCGTCGAGAATATTTACTTAATAGCACCGAGCAGCTGGCGTCCTCGGCCAGAAACGTCCAGCCCAGCTTTTTAACCCGGAACTTTGTCGAATTTTTGAGCATTTACGGCCACTTTGCCGGAGAAGACCTTGAAGACGACGACAACATTGCGTGCCATTATCTGGCCCATCACTCCAAGTATTTGGAAGATGAGGAAACTGCAGTTGAATCAGAACGGTCTCAGCTCCTTAGATCCTCGGTAAACCCTCATGGAACTGCCAACGACCGCAAGGCGTACTTTTTGCTTCTCAAGGCATTTGTGGGTACAGGGGTGCTATTTTTGCCCAAATCTTTCTCCAACGGTGGGCTTCTATTTTCTACTATTACCCTAGTGTTCTTTGGTCTTTTGAGCTACTGGTGTTACTACCTTCTCATTCTCACCAAAACTTCAACGGGAGTGTCTTCGTTCAGTGAGATCGGTAACAAGTTGTTTGGGCCGTGGTTCCAGCGCCTCATCTTGTTTTCAATCATCATTTCACAGCTTGGGTTTGTTTCAGCATACATTGTGTTTACAGGTGAAAATATGAGGGCCGTCTTAGCTTCCATGTTAGATTTGAAAAACCTCTCGATGCTATGGATGGTGGCTGCGCAATTTGTGATTTTGGTGCCGTTGTCGTTCATTCGAGACATTACCAAACTTTCGCTCCTGCTGGTATTAGCAAATCTCTTTATCATGGTAGGCTTGGTGGTCGTCGTTTACTTCCTATTATTCGAATGGTTCATCACCAACCAGGGCCACTTTGGGCCAGGAATTGAGTATGCTTTCAATCCCGAGGAGTTCTCCCTTTTCATAGGAGTGGCTATATTTGCATTTGAGGGTATTGGGCTCATTATCCCAATCCAAGAGTCCATGATCAATCCTTCGCATTTCCCCAAAGTGTTGGGTCAAGTCATTCTCACCATTTCAATGGTTTTCATTTTCATAGGAGCTTTGGGCTATCTCACATATGGTGATACAATCCAAACAGTGATGCTTCTTAATCTTCCTCAGGATTCATGGTTGGTTATGGCCATCCAATTACTTTACTCGTTGGCAATTCTCCTTTCGACCCCGCTCCAATTGTTCCCAGCTATTAGGTTGGTGGAAGCCAAGTTGATTACCAGAACAGGCAAACGTAGCAGCGGTATAAAATGGCTCAAGAACATTTTTAGAGCAAGTTTCGTGTTACTTACTTGTATCATTGCCTTGATCGGTGGCCAAAATCTAGACAAGTTCATCTCCTTTGTTGGCTGCTTTGCATGCATTCCGTTGGTATACATGTACCCACCTATACTTCATATCAAAAGCATTGGTCAGGAAGTAGGAGATACAGACCTAACGAAGAACTGGTGGTTGAAAGCCATTGATGTAGCATTGGTCGGCATTGGACTCACGGCTATGATCTACACCACATATTGCATTCTTTTCGTATAAGACTCATATACTAAACTTGGATTCTGCTTCATATATCGAACAAGTAGAGTCGCTAAATGATTGCATCATCTACGGAATATAGAATAATTGATTTTTAAGTGTGTAGAGTTTATTTCTAGTTTTCCCTAAAGCAAGACGAGCCACTATCAAAAAGAACAATTATTATCAATGAGTAGAAGGTTATGGTTACTCAATAATTTGTGAAAAGTGAGCTGTCAAACTCATCTACAAAAAATAGCACCAATTGCTTTCATGTTCCTCTATCGTCAGACTACTTTACACTCATAGCTCTATAGTATAGGATGAGTGGTGAAATTCAAATACCCACGCAACATCTTCTAAGCTGATAGCCAAGTCAGAATGCAGTACGTATCAAAACTACATGATACGTAAGGATGTGATATAGACAAAAATCTCGGGCTAACTCTACAGAAACCCTTCTTAACAATTTTACTTTTATTGACTCATAATCTATTCCAAGAACTTTGCTACGTAAACTCTGGCATCGTGAATCAGTTTCTGAAGGGCGATTTTAAAATCGGTTATGGTAGTTTTGGTCTGGGACTTGGCCAGGGCATATTTTTCGGTCAAGAATTGGTGTTTTTGACGGTTGAACTCAGGAAATTTTTCTCTCTCAGATTCCTCGTACTTTTTGGCCCATGTTTCGAATGTGTTTGGCATGAAATACGAGGTGGCTCCAGCACCAAATGCAATTGGCGTAATGAATCTGATGGGCAAAGCACGGCGGTTCACAAGAATGGAACCGGTCAAGGTAGATGTTAAGATATACACCAAGCCAGGCAAGACTGGTTCTTTGATGGTAGAGGAGATGGCATTTGAAAGCGATTTCAATTCGTTCAAGATTGCCGACTTCTGGGTACCAAGCTCAGCTTCGTAGATCTCGGCTTTTGAATGCACGAATAATCTGAGTCTGTTTATGTACTGCTCCAAGTATGGTGTAGATCTTACGCCCATTCCCTGCACGTATGCTATGGGTCCGTGGGAGCGTTCCTGTTCTTTCAACTCATCGCTTATTTCCGTATTGTAGCCTGGTTTGTTTATGACGAGCTCGTCATCCTCGTAGAATGAACGTGGCATTGTATGCTGATGGTTGTGTTGAGCTACTATTCAATCAGTTGAGCTATGAATATTGTGCGGTAGGCGCACGAACAATTATATTAGTGCACTTATTGGACGAGACAGGTGAGAACTGTGTAGAGATAACAAGTAGAGAAGGCAAATAGAGAAGCGAGTAGAGAAGGCGGTGTGAATTAGGCTGACGATAAGTTTGCTTAATCGCACTATTTACCGTTAATAGTGGTATTTCGGATGTTTCATTTAATTGCTGATGTTTCTACTTGTTTTATTTGGGTGCAAATTGTCATTTAAATCATGTATTACTAGAATTGAATGTAGAGCTGGACTTTAGAAACGACAGACCCGGTTCGATTACGTTACATTACGATTTCCTTTTACCAAAAAAGCCACGCTTCTTTTTTTCCGGAGTAAGTGATGCTGTGGCAATGCTCTCTCCCAATGGTTTGGCATTCTCCACCGGTACCGGAACAGGCACTGAGATGGAGTAGCCTTCTAGGTCCTTATCTGAAGTGCTAGGAGTATCGCTAGTTTTGGTAGACGAGTTACTTGAGACATTGGAATCGTTCATGGCCGGAGGCTGGAGGTAGTTGCCTGAAGGGTTCGCTGGGCCCGGAATTACAGGCAGCTGCTGCTCTTGTTGGATGGTAAGGGCGGCCGAGTTGCTAAGGGACTTGCGAGGGCCCGCCGGGGCCATTTGCTGCGTGGGTATATGGTTCATGGAACGGTGCTTCTGCTGGGTAAACGTAGATGTTGGCATGCCTCCACGACCACCCATGTCAAGACCGTCCAAATTGCCGTTCATTTGAGGGAATGCTGAACGACGGTTGTTACGTTTTGGGTTATTGCGGAATCTTTGCTCGATCAAAGGATCGATAGGAGCTGCATTATTGAAGCTGGCAGGATTATTGTTGTAGTTGTTGTAGCCAAAACCACTTGGAACAGGAGGGCCCTGATCGTAATGGTTGATGGAAGAAGGTATGGAGCTGACACGAGGACGGCCCACCGGCGGCCCGTTTTGGGGGTATCCGTTTTGCTGATATCTATTTACGTTGGACACCATGGAGCCAGAACCACGTAAGTTAGAAGGCAACTGGCCTGGAGGAAGCCCGTTGGCAGGCAATCCATGAGGCGGATGCTGTTCTATAGGAGACAGGTAGATACTGGGGTGCCCCACATGGCCACTGGGTCCATTTGGACCAAATGGAACGCCGGGACCGTCAAAGTACAGTTTTTGACTGTTGTAGTTGTTGTAACCTTGAGGTCCGTTGGAATGTGGCTGGTTAAACTGTCCATTTGGTGGTGGATTGAATTGTCCATTCAGTGGTAGAAACTGGCCGTTTTGAGGTGGAAGTTGGTTATACTGTCCATTTGGTGGTGGAATTTGGTTATATTGGCCACTTGGAGGTGGTGTTTGGAACTGGCCATTTGAATTTTGACCATTTTGGGGTGGAGTGTTCTGGACTGGTTGACCGCCCTGGGCATTTTGTTCAGGCACTTCAGAGGAAACTTGCTTTCCTTCGGCACGAGGAGTCGAACCCACAGAATTGGGCCCTACATACGTGTCTCCGTAAGCCACAATGTCGGCGAAATCGGCCAAATTGTCGGAGCCATGAGCGTCGTCTCGGTTAGGTACAGTAGTGCTCGACTTGCTAGGCAATTCCTTGCGCTCTGGACTGCGCAGACTCTTGCCAGGCAGGGCAGCACGAGGCGTGTGGAACTCTTGCGTTTGTACATGAAGTTTCTTCATCTCTCGTATTTTTGCTTCGTGGGCCATAGTAACGTTTTCCAAGCTTCTTTCTGCTTGCTGAATTTGGTTCTGAAGTTCTCGGAGACGATTTTCGCTCTGCGCTATGCTGTTGTCGACCTGAGTTTTGACAGCTTGTTGCTTCCCAAGGACAGCTTCAAACGACTGAAACTCGGTGGATTTAGCTGAAATATCAAATTTCAACTGTTCCAATTGTTTGGCCAAATCCTCGTGTTGCTTGACTTGGGCTGGGTCGGGCTTAACTTCTTTTTCCTCGGCCCTAGGCAGTCCTCGACGGTCAAAGAACATCAGATTGTTGCCCTTGTTAATCTTGATATACTGACACAACATCGAGTACAAATTCTCCAAATATGGAGTACGGATTCCGTTGTCATCTCCCAACAAGATGGGCTGCAAAAGAAGCAAGTCCACCTCTAAATCAAGTCTTCTGCTGAAATTGTAAAGTAATGGATTGGAGTTCATTAACTTGCTATTATCTTCCACTACAGGATAGATTTCGATTTGGTTCTTTAACAAGTTGGCTTCATTCTCAAAACCCTTAACCAATTTGCAGTCCATTTTCTTGATGATTTTGAAGATTTCATTGATAATTCCCAGAATAAGAGGCTTGCACAAAATTTGGGATGCGAGCTGCTCGGGAAATTCCGACTCAAATATAATTGAAAGTGAGTAGAATGCTATTCTGGGTAATGCTAATTTCCATTGGTACGTCATGAACTCCTTGGCATTCAAGGATTTGAGCAAGCTAATGGCTCCTTTGGATTCTTCTTGCACCGCGTGTAAGAGCCTGTACATACGCTGGAAGTTGGTGGACTTCGCAAGGTCAGACAGACGTTCACGCACAGCAGACCCTATATATATACGAGAGTCATTAGCACGTACTGTGTGATGAAAGGACGTAGGACCAACTTGACGGACATCAGATTCGTTCATGATGGAGCAAATGTTCATTTTCTTCATTTTTGGTGGAAAACTCATCTGCACGAACGGCTCCAAGTTGATATAGCCCGAGCTTTCCACCACTATGAGTGTCTCTTCATTGATGAATGGTAGTATATCTGTACAAAGTTTTTGGAAATCTTGCAACGAAGAGGCACTCAAAAGCACAATCTCGTACTTCTGGCCAATCTTGGGTAAGCTGCTTATCGTTTGGCACAATTGGTGCGGCAGGTATGACTTAGAGCCCAAGCTTGTTGTTGAAGTCCATTTGATAGGACTGTCTGAAGTAAGAAAACGATTTATGACAGTTAATTCGATTTGTTTCGTTTCCGAGAGTCTCCAGTTGTAGAACGCGAGGTTGGGATTGGATCCTATGGAAAGTACTTGTGCTGGCATTTTGACAAGAACTAAGCTGTTTATAATTCACCTTTTAATAAGGATATTCAAGTTCAATGAGAACAGTCTTGTCCTAGTTATACGGTGTAACAGCTAGTTGCCGAGGTTATAAAGGGGTACTAAGATCAAAAGAATCAGGTGCAGACCGTAACAATATGGAGTAAGAAAAGAAGTGATTGTTTTATAAGTCAGACACTTCGATTCGGTGCAACGAAATTTTCAGAAGGGCAAAGGGAGATATGTCGTGGAGCCAACCTAAAACTTAAATCCGACAAAACAGCGCGACAAAACGACAATATATATTTGGCAGTAATTGCGGAAAGGGTGACAAAGACGAAGGAGGCGAAGTAGACAGGGTAAGTTGTATGATTAGACACGGCTGTTGGAGTCTACGGGCCAACCATCAAGAGACTAGTGTTCTAGGAAGGTTTTATAACATTTGTATGAATAACTGAGAAATTGCAAGGCTGCCATTTCCGGCTATCCCGAGCGTCCTGATACAGATGTTTGTCAAACAAATGCGGTCGCTAAGCCCCGCATCCGATTCACTGGACTACCAGTTTTGCTACTAGAGGCTGAGACAATCCGAAATAGTAGAAACCTGCAGGGCACGCCCGTAGAAAAAAAAGCGATTCAGTAAAATCCGTCGGCGCTAGATCACGCGATACTCTGCAGGCTTGGCTTTTACACTCCTGTCACGTGCTTTCTTTGCTATAAATTTTCCCGTCTTCGCCCATCTCTCCTCTGAACACTATACTTCTTCCCACGACGTCGCTCGTTATATGTACTAGCTTGATGTTTTGGTCGCCAGTAGTGATGCCGTTATCTTAATTGTGGCGGTTAGCTGCTGGGGGTATGCTGAAGTAGAGATCAAAGTGAGGGTGTATCTCCGGTTGATGAGTGCAACGAGGACTCTTTCGGTCATAATACCTCAAACATCTAAACCATCTCTGAGTTCATCTAACACGTAGTGAATGTAGATTTTCAGAACTTTGATTTGTTTATGCGTTACAAGCTATGTAGATCCTGGCACCTCAAGGTTTTGCGTAAATTATCAATACTTATTCCACTTCTGCGAACAACCCTTGAGTTACTTCTGGTCGTATCTTTTCCGTTAGCCTCTATGGAAGATGTCTACAGGGGGGGTAATGCAATAAGACACTGTCAAATTGTAGTTTTGCCATTTTCAGTAAAAATTTGGTACATGTAAGCTTAAGTTTAAAGTATCGAAAAATCACGCGTCTGGAATTCCTATCACTGCAAGCATTATGAGCAGAGGACAGCTTATACTAATCGAGGGACTTGATCGTTCTGGAAAGTCTACACAGGCGGAATTGCTCCGTGCCTCGCTTAACTCAGTCTATCCTACCAAACTTTTAAAGTTTCCTGACAGATCTACCCCCATCGGGCAGCTTATCAATCGGTACCTTACCGATTCCAGCTTTAATTTAGATGATCACTCTGCACATTTGTTGTTCTCTGCCAACAGGTGGGAAATACAAAAGCAAATAGTCGATTCCCTCAATGCTGGAGAGTTTATCGTCATGGATAGATACATCTATTCTGGTATAGCGTACTCCTTATCCAAGACCCACACATCTCCACAGCTCGACAGTATAGATTGGTTATATTCACCAGACAAGGGACTACCCAAACCTGACTTGACATTGTTCTTGAGCATATCTATTGAAGAGTTGAGTTCCAGAAAAGGGTGGGGAGACGAAAGATATGAATTGGAAGAATTCCAGAAAAAAGTCAAGGCTAGTTTCTTGACTATCTTGAAACCGGAACAAGACCTAACTGTTGAGATAGTAGACGTAGAGGGCAAGAGTATAGAGGAAGTACAGAAACTTCTCTGGAAAATAGCTAAATCCAAGCAAGTAGTGGAAGTGACGTCCAAACCAATTCAATATTACTCTTAATTCCTAGACAAGTCCATTAATTGCTCCACCGTGCAACCCGTTTGAAGCAATTTTCGTGAAGTGCTCGATCTGACCTTCACGGGCTGGTATGGTATAGCTCAGCCCTATCTAGACTCTAGTAGTATGCTACTATAGGGGATTGTACACATAGGTTACAAAATATACTATAATCTCTTTTATTCTATGTTACAATATACACAAGCCTATTGTGCATCGATGCCATGATGGTATTCGACTATCTCAATCCAATTTGTCCGATTCTGCTAGTCTATCCAATATCTTATCCTTCAGTATCTCCTGTATTTCTCCTCCCAAGTATATTTCATCCAAAATGCTGTACAATTTGTAGAAATTAAACACCAAGTCCAACTCACATACGTTGTTGAAGTAAGTGTCCAAGATCTCAACAAAAAAGTGAAGCGATTCGAGATAACTCAACTCGCTGTCTACCGAATCAATGGCTGTGATAAAATAAAGCCCTGCATATCTTCGATACACGAGTTTGAGCTGCTGATACTCCACAAAATTGGACTGAAGCTTAGAGTCCCGGCCACCTATGAGCCGGTGGATTTCCAGAATGTACCGTGCCTGATCTTGGCGCGTGTAGTTGCGGTTGAACCACTTGATGAGCCGCGTCTTCCCCTGGCGGTTAAGCACCAAAATAAAGTGGATCGACATGGCGTTGTAGTACTCTATCTAGTGGATAAATCGGTATAACAAGGTGGTCACGTGTGTTACAGGAAACGAGTTGAATCAACCTTGTCACATGACTATACTAGGGACCCATTGGCGTAGTAGAACCATGGAGGGCGAACGGTATCAGCAGTATGAGATCCGAGAGGGGGTTATAATTCTCATTGAGGTGAGTGGAGAGGTCTTGAGTGGCGACACGCCTGTTTTGAGCGAGATTCTTCGAAGCATTAACGATCTAATGTCTGAAGCAATAATCAACTCTAAGAGCACCGGCGTGGGCTTATACTTTTACAATTGTGAGAGTCCTTTCAAGGCAACAAAAGTGCCCGGGATGCAGCGAGTGTTTCGTCTAAACCCAATCAATCTTACCAATATGAAACAGCTCAATGATTTGGTTACTGACGATGAACAAGGCGTAAAACCCATTACCAGTTTTATAAAGCCGAAGGCAGGTGACGGCAACGAACTCCCAAAAGTGCTCAATTGTGTTCTTGATGAGTTCATGGCCAAGAGCTACTTCAACCGTCGCAAGTTGGTATGGATAACTGCCAACGATCGTCCGTATTCCAAGCCTTCTACCAAAGAGAACTTGTGGAGAATCATCAATGATTACTACAACTATGGCTATTTTATTAAGCCGATGTTTCTTTCCGATACTTCGTTTGATGTGCTGAAGTACACCGATATATTTCTCAATACCAACTACATGAAACCGGGCCAGCAGCCTGTCGGTGGACACCGTGGATTCAGCAAGAATAGTAGTGTGTTCAAGCCGACGCTATTTAGCCAAATCAGAAAGAGTATTCTACGAATAAGAGAGGTGCGCCGGATCCAGTTTAGCTGCGACTTGTTTCTAAGTGATGCCGTGGCCAACGGTATCTTGGGATGTACTGTAAAAGGATATACATTCTGTTCGCCTGAGAAGTTCAAACGCGATTTGTTGCTATACACTAAGGATGAGACGCTCAAGAAAGTGTTTACCGAGTCTACCATATATAAAGAGGGTACCGAGGACACAATTGAGTCCAAGAGCGACGCCAATGTAGTGAAAGGGTATCCGATAGCGGGGGACGAAATACTTTTTTTAAACGAAGAACAGGTCAGATTTATCAATAACTACGCCTTTGATCATGAACCCGATCCATTCAACCCAGCACAAGAAGAAGAGCTCAATGAGGATGAGCTTCATGAGGACAAAAAAGGCGAATTCCCCGCGTTCCTGCTGCCTCCGTACCTCAAGCTCTTGGGCTTTCGAGACTTGGCACGGTTCAATCCAGTCTACAACTCAGGCCCGCCTATTTTTGTCACGCCTGACCTTAGCGACGGGTTGAAAAGCAAGGCTCAGAAAGGATTCAAGAACTCGTTCACCACGTTTGCATCGCTTTATCAATCGTGCGTCAAGCTACAAAAATATGCAGTGGTATTTGGATGTTCTAGAAATATTTCCAAGCCATCATTACATGCATTGTATCCGACCAGAGTAGCTAACTCCAGCAGGAACCTGGATTTAGGGGCCGAATTTCCGCAGGGATTTCTTCTTATTCGTATGCCATGGTTGGACGACGTGCGTTCACTCCCCAATTACTATTTGACGGAAGAAGCCAACTTGTACGACCTGGCGTCTTCTTCGCTACCAGCACACTTGGTTAACACATACAAAGAATTGCTCAGCCAGTTTTTTACCACAAGCTATGATCCTCAGGACTATAGCAATCCCTCTCTCAACTACTTCTACAAGACCATCAAACACGACTTACTCCAAATCACCTTACTGGAGTCCGAGAAACACGTCATGAAGAACGACGTTACTACCAGAAAATTGGCTGAGCTTCGTAGCTTTTTGGACCAAGATACCTCGAGGACTCACTTGGTAAAAGAGCTCAATCGCGTTTTACTGGAATTGGAACAAACCCTTCCCAAACGTCGCATTCCTGATGAAGTGGCAGCTAAGATTAAAAGGTCTAAAGTAGAGGTTCCAGAGTTAGACGAGGATGCAGTGTTGACAGCCTGGAAGAACAACGAATGGAACATGTTCACTGTCGCCCAGCTCAAGAAGTTCCAGCAAAAGCACGCGGACAAAATCAAGTCGGCCACCAAAAAGCAAGATATAATCGGCAATATCAGCAAATTTCTAAACGAAAAGTCCAACAATAACTAAGTAACCGAGACCTCGAAGATGCTATGGGATGGTTAGGATTGTATATGTATAAATACATCAATGGTTAGGTAAACTTTGTTTCGTATTATAAGGGCCAATTCCTTCTATAGTTCTTTAATAGATCATCCTAGCACAGGTTGCTTGATTCACGGGTCATATTTGCCAAAACTAGATCAAACAGAATGCACTGACCAATACGCTAAATATGGTATTGAAAATAACATCCTTGCCTTCTATATATTCTGAAGACTTTTCGTCTTACTCATCAACTACAGAAAATGTTATTGATGAGAGGAAAGTAACTGCAATTTGGCCTTCGTACGAACATCTAGAGTCTTCTGAGAGATCGAATTAGCCTACACTTCTGTTCAATAGTAATTGCTCTAATCATAGATGCCGCAAGTAATGGATATTCGCTCCCTTTATATCCTTCATTGATTTATTCTAAGAATTATGATGAATCACCAATTAATAAATAATTATGATAGTCTTACGCCATACTGAGCTGCCAGATAAATGCCTGAATGAGCTTAGTTGCTAATGACTTCGCGAGGCTGCATATTTCCTTTTTGAAAAAACAAGTTCACGCCCCAAAATGAACTATTGACTGTTTATGAGTGGGCAACGGACACTGCATTAGCGAAAAAGATTAGCATGTAATAGTATTTCTATCGAGAAACAGAAATATATAAACTTCAGTTTCAAGTTTATACAACGTGAGTCGAATTCGGGTGCAAAACTTGGAGGCATGTAGCGAGTGGAGGATGTAGATGAACGAGCAGAAAGAGACTTCAATACAATTCGGTAGGAAAGTTTAAAATCAGATTCAACTGACTATCTTGCTGTTCAAATAGCCGGATTTGGCTCTATAAAGTGTCGCTCCATCCCGACCAAGCACTAAACTTTTGGACTTTTACTCATAACTGCTGAAAAATCTCACGAAAATGAGAAGTTTCTCTCGGTGGCCAAGCTGGCTAAGGCGCGAGACTGTAATGTATTACCAAGTAATCTTGAGATCGGGTGTTCGACTCACCCCCGGGAGACTTTTTTTACTCCGCATTCCTTTTTTTGACTCACGTGAGAAAACCAAGACGCCGATATCACCGACTGGTCAATTTCTGGCTACAGCAACAGACGACCTGCTTTAACAAAACTACAGCTACCACTTGCTTTCATCATTTGCTGGTATTCATGAGCCCCATAGAAGACCCTGCTGAGAATGCTTTGAAATCCGCGCGCTTTGATAGGCGAATTCCCATTTTGCGCGTGAAACAAAGCATCCTAGCATCGCTCTGCAACCGAGATGTCATGCGGCTATAAGCATTGAGATGTGTTCTGCATGAATGACCTCCAAATATAAATAGGAGTAGTATGCCAAGTGCTTGAAAGTGCTGCAAAACTTTGTTTGCACTTTGGTTATTTCATAGTAAGTTTATCACAAGAAAGGGCACCTAAACGCTTAGTTGTCTATCGCTTGTCAAACCAACACTTATGACCCCTCTTCGCACTGGCGCACTACGGCGGTCTTCAGAAATAACCGCCGGCGAAATGTAGTTCTCCGATCCTGCATATTCGACTCGGCCCGATTAGATCTCGAGGGTTTGAAGCAGCCAAGCCTAAAGGTCGGGGAACATCCACAGGTGGGGGTGTAACACGGCAAAGGACCTTATAAAATATAAATGTCCATCCATGCGTACTAAACACACATATTAACAACTAGGAATAATTAAGGGCACCCCAGATTGAAGATGGAGACCCTGAATATCTCACTGACCGCTGATGCATCGAGTGCCCCACCAGAGTATGAAGCTTGTTCTGCTCCCAAATACACGCTGCCAAATGAGGAATTACCAACCTATAAGCCATCTCTTGAGTACTACGGATTGTGTCTTATAAAAACCGAGTTTGTTACCCCATTTCATTACAATAGCGGAGATCGCAAATGGAAACCAGTGATTCTCGAACTAAACTCGACGCAGCTAAATATATACGCGTTAAACGTGGATAAAAAGCTCGAAAAGTTGATCTTGTCTCTCTATCATGAGCTTAACTCGTTGGATGATTTGATCCACGATGTGAATAGCAATTATAAACCTCGAGAATCCTCCCCTTTTTCCAGCGAAGAAACCACACGACGCTCACGGTCACGGTCACGCTCTCTGTCTATCGATTTGTTTAGTGGTGACGCCTACGGTGGCGCCAGTTTGGGCAGCTTGGCAGCTAAAGACCCACTAGCACTCAACAGCAATGGGGTAGATAAATTGAAGCTGAAGCATAAAAAGTACAAGTACAATAAAATCATTCAGGCCGAACTAGGCAAGCACTATGATATCCTCAAAAACAATCAGTTTTTGTTTGAGCCAGTATCTTCCTCAGCTCAATACCAGACTTTCCGCAGAAAATATCAGGGAGATCTTTTGCATTCATACACATTATCCAGCTCGCAGGTCGGAGAAGCCCCATCTTTGAACCAGCTCATATCGGCCATGTACAAAGAGGAAAGCCTCGATAATTCCGTCGCATTGAATAATCTTTCCACCTTGGTTCGTTATAAGAATACATTGAGAATAAGATTGGAATACAAGCAGATTTTACTCCAGTATTGGTCATTTTATGGTATGACTCATTGGTTCAGAATGTTGACGGTGGGCAGAGATTTGAGTAATCCTCTCGAACAGCGTTCTGTGTCCAAAATAAAGAGCGTACCTTCTCGGTTCACATACAGAAATAATGCTCTTCTTACTGCCACGGCCGCCGCCGCCGCCTATCGTCGTCGAGAAAGCGAGAGACGCCTGCCGCTGTACTTTAGAAGAAGGAACAGCGATGCGCCATCTCCCATGGTGGGCTCACTCGATAATTTGGATGAATGTTGCATGAACGAGTTGCCTGTAACGATCAATTTGAAACCAAGATCGGTAAGTTACGGATGCAGCTCTATGACATCTCTATCGGAAGATTCTATATTTGAAGAAGGCTCTTCTGCCGAGTCAGTGGTATCAGAGCCACCTTCTGCTTCCTGCAAATTGGTCACTAATATAGGCTCGTACCAATTTTTGTCGTACGACAAGTTGTACGCTACTATTGAAAAGCAGTATATTTCAAATTGTATTCCCGATTTGAACTCTTTTGATAAATGGACTGGAAAGAGTATTACTATAAGTAACTTCAAAAGGTTTATCGACGAGCCTATAGATCCGAAAAAAGACGATATATTCATCGGATACGCCACATTCTTGGGCAACGTAAGGTCGTATGAGAAAAATAATAAGAAAGTTGAGGGATCTGGAGGAGTCTGCCGCACTTTCTTGATACATGCAGGCGGCCTTGTCAGTGTTGGTGCCACTTGATGAATAACGAATTATGAGCATAACTAACGAACAAGAGCATAAGTTATTTAAATAGCTAATAAAATGCATAACTGATCAGAGAACACTTTATAGAATGTTTCATTCTACGTACATATATGTCTTTGATGCATTCAAACCTGAAATGAACCTTGTGTACCAAGTGTATCCGTCCGTTTCCATGTGACATCTGTAGACGTTTGTATTCATCTATTTCTGTCCCTTCACGCCTATGCATGCCCTGCCTGCGACAAGCTCGTATAGCATCTGCGATATGCAGTCCTGCACAGAGGCCAAATCACTAATGCCGATCCTTGGTCATATTCGCTCGGGCTCTGAAGAGTAGCTGGACCAAAAAGAAACACTAACCTCTTTGCTCTACATTGAGTTCATCTATTTCACAAAACGTCTTCCTACATTACAGTAGGTGTGACTCGTCATTAGCTGTGTCCCCTAATCCACGACGTCTATTTTTGTTTTCTGCCTCCCCGCCTTCTCTATTTCCGTATAGTTATCGGCTGCCTGCATACACGCCTCGGCTACTCCCCGGTGCACGACTCTCTATTGATCCGCCCAAATTAACCAACACATTTTTGTTCAACTTTCCAACTCTTGTACAAGCTCAAACGTCTGCTTTTCTGTCTAATCAACTTCACAGATCGGCTTCTTGCAACCCCCTCGTACTCACCTGCTGCTTTTTTCTGATTAAGAAGAAGCATTGTCCCATATTGGTCTCCCCTTTTTCCGCTATGCCTACTCCCGCTGAAATTATCGCTGCCCGTGTCAACGGTACCTATGAAGAAACTTATGGTAACACCGTTTCCGACACCGACACCAACTCTTTTGAAGATGACAACTCCACTTTGGCATCATCTATTCCTTCCATTTCTGACGAATCCGCCTTCCCTACTTTGGGTGGTGGAAAGAAAGCTGCCAACAACGCCAATGGTTCGGCTGTATTGTGGGGCCCTTCGATGAAATCTCCATCTTCTGGCTCCACTGCGGCTTTTGCTGGTTCATCCAATGGCTCTAATGGTGCCAAAGCTGCCTCAGCTCCTGCTCATGCCATGCCTTCTTTACCTGCTACTGCCTCGCTGTCTTCTTCCAAGTCTACCTCCGGTCTTAAGTTCAAGCTTTCCACCATTCAGGAAGCTTTTTCTCTTGATGTAAACGATCAACTTGCTGTTGCTAAACCTGAACTTATCAAGATTTTGACTGCCATCAAGTCTGAAACTAAGACTAACATCGAATGTACCACCTCTCAACATATCAAGAAGAGAACTTTCTTGATAACTGGTAAGGCCGACGATGTGAAACAAGCCAAAAAGTTGGTTATTATAAAATTGACCAAGCCTTTGACCCTCACTTTTGCGGTTCCTTCTGTCCTCCGTTCTAAGATCATAGGCCCTCAAGGAAGAGTCTTGAAGCCAATTATCCTGGCCAATGGTGTGAAAATCGATATTGGCAATGAAGAATTCAAGTTGTCTGACGCTGCTGACGAGGATGCTGATATTTTCAACACCTGTGTCAACGTTTCTGTTACTGGTTATGCTGAAGGATGTAAAGCAGCTGAAGCCCAGATCTTGGCAATTGTCAAGGCTGAAACCAAAGCATTGCCTGTTAAAATCAAGGTGGACTCTGTTTTATTGCCATTTGCTGCCAACTTGTTGGCTCCTTTGATTGCACAATACCCAAACTTGGACATCATCGTATCTGAATCTTCAGGAAACATTTACATTGAGGGTGATAGAAGTGTGGGACTTGTCGTCAAGAAGAGCATTAAGGAAGCTTTGGACAACTTCAAGCAAAACATCGTCACTGAAGAAGTGCCTATTCCAAAGGTTAAGCACCAATTCTTGCCTATTGAGACTATTTTGAAGGAGGAAAATGTTTTGATCAAATTGCCACAAGAAGGTGAAACCACTGTCAAATTCATTGGTGAAAAGAATCAAATTGCCAAGGCTCAATCCAAGGCTAAGCAGATCACTTCTCAATACAAGGTCGAAGTCTTGGATATGTCCAAGGCCCACAGAGGTAACTTGAAACACGTTACTGCTGTCGCCTCATTCTTGAACAAGAACGGTGTTTTGAGCGATATTGCCAAGAGCAACGATGTAGTGATCAACGTTCCTGACAATGAAACGTTGTCTCAGTCCACCATCACTTCTATTCCAATTGAGATTGTTTCCAAAGGTGAAGGTCAAGCAGATGCCGTCAAGTCCACCAAAAAATCGATAGTCAGCGTAGTCAACAAGATCACTCCAGACCAGACATTTGTTATCGAAGATATCGACTCTTTCTTGATCAGCAAGGTCCCATCTGTCATTGGATCCGTCGCCAAAGAAAATGGCGTTTCTTTCGTCATCTTAGGCAATGTCATCACCTTATTCAGTGAAAAACAAGACACTATCGAAGAGTCTGAAGATTTTGACGATACCCCTCAAGAAGCTTTCAAAGGTTTTGAAAAAGTCAATGAACAATTGGCCAGTCTTAAAGAATTGGCTTCTACTTTAAGCTCGGAAGTCTTAGACATCGAATCCAAAGACCAAGACTACATCACCGGTACCAATGGATCCACCCTTAGATCCATTTTGGGATTCCTTGAGCCTAACTCAGTTGAAATCAAATTACATTCTGACGGAAAGGCAGCAACTGAAGACAAAGTGTATGTCCATGGATTGGGCAAAGAAGTTACTAAAGCTGTCAAATTGATGCAAGAAGTTGTTTCAGACGGCAAGGAGTTCGCCTCTGGCTACACCACCACCATTAGCATCCCATCGGTTGCTTTGTCTAGATTAATCGGTAAGAGTGGTAGCAACATCAACTCTATCAGAGAAGAGTTCTGTGTCGAAATTGACGTAGATGAAGAGTCCAAGGCAGAAGAACCCAAAGAAAAAGCAGGAAAAACCAAGCTTTTGATTTCCGGCTCTAAGACCAACGTCACCTTATGCAAAGACAAGATTTTGAGTGTGACTGAAAAATGGGCCGACGAAATCTTAGTCAGAGTCAAGGTCGAAAGTCAATACCACAGAAGAATGATTGGTCCTAACAGAGTCTACGTCAACAGATTACAAGACAAGTACAATGTGAGGATCAGATTTCCTAGCATCGATTTTGACGGCTCCATTATTGGATCTTCCGATCCCCAATCCAAGGATGAAGTCACCATTAAAGGTGCATCCAAAGGAGTACGTAAAGCCGAAGAAGAATTGAAGGAATTGTATCAATTTGAAAAAGAAAACGGATTCAAAGAAGTCATAAACATCCCAACCAAAGCCGTGGCTAGAGTCATCGGTAAGGCAGGTGAAACTATCAACGATATCGCCGATGGAACTGGTATAGAATACAACTTCAAGAGAGATCGTGAAGCCGAGGAAAAGTCCGGTTTTGCCGAAGTCGAAATCACCGGCTCCAAATCTGCATTAAAAGAAGCTAAGAAGAAGATCCAAGATCTTGTAGACGAAGTTCAAAATTTCAGCAGTGTCACCATCAGAGTCGATCCAAAATACCACCGTGAATTGATCGGACTGGGAGGTTCTTTCATGAAACAAATTGTGTCCAAGGCTGGGGGTGACGACTTGCCTAGAAACAAGTACTACAGAATCTTGAGCATTCCTAACGAAGGCTCAGGCTCAGACGAGGTTGTTTCTGAAGGTCCCAAAGACATTGTGGAAAAGGTGGTTGAACAAATCAAGCAAATCATCGCTCACAAGGAAGCTTCTGTAGTTGAGGAATTCGAGTTGGCCAAGGAAAAGCACCGTTTGGTTGTTGGACCTAGTGGCTCTACTCGTCAAGCCTTGCAAACCGAGTTCGATGTTGTCATTGACATTCCAAGACCTCAGGACGAATCCACCATAATAAAAATTCAAGGGTTACCTGAAAAGGTCGAAGCCGTCAAAGCCAAGCTTACCGAATTAACCAAGGATGACTGGAATGTTTCGATTGATATTCCTCAAGAATTGCATGCGTTGGTTAGTGAAAGAGGTGCTATCTTCAACACTTTGAAAAGAGACTTCAGCGTAGAAGTACAGCATGGTAATTTGACCAGACAAGCCGCCAAGTTATCCAACGCACCAATCCCATCACCTTCTGAGGAAGCATACCCTGCTGAAGGTGTCAAGACTCAGTTCACTGTAGTAGAAAAAGAACAAACTGATTCTTCCGAAAAGTCTATTCCATGGAGATTGAAGGGTGAAGAAAAGAAAACCACCGAAGCAGCAAAATTCATTGAAGGAAGATTGCAAATGGCCCGTGAAGCTGATCATATCGGATGGTTCTACTCTCAAGAACCTTCGAGTTTCTCCAAGCTTGTGGGTTCTCAAGGTTCCAAGGTCAACCAGATCAGAAAGAAGTCCAACACATTTATCACCATTCCAAGAGCCGGCGACAAAAACGCCAATTTTGTCTACTTGGTAGGTAACAAGGAGAACTTGGAGCTTGCCAAAGCCGAGATCGAAAAGTTATTAAAGTGATTATTACGTTTTCTGTGAATAAATAAATAAAGTCTGTATCTAATTACTATTTAGCATCTTTAAACCGGTCGATGGCCCTTTGACGCGTTTCCTTGTAGTCGACGCAGGGAGGAGGATATCCATTATTAGACGCAATTTTCTCTGATTCGGCATTTTCATACGGATTGTGGATATGCTTGCCTTGAATATCGGCAAGCTCAGGAACCCACTTTCTGATAAAATCACCTTCCTTGTCGAACCTTTCACTTTGTAAGTAGGGATTGAACACTCTAAAATAAGGCTGTGGATCAACGCCAACACTGGCACTAAATCCCCAGCCTCCATTGTTGGATGCAAAATCCCAATCTATGAGATGTCTTGCGAAGAAATCCTCTCCCAATCTCCAGTCTAAAAGCAAATTCTTTGCGAAGAAGCTGGCCACGATCATTCGGCTCCGATTGTTCATATATCCGGTATGTAACAACTCCCTCATCAGTGCGTCTACTATCGGGAACCCGGTCTTCCCACTGCACCATTTTTTAAAGTTTTCTTCGCTGTACTCCCATTTAATATCGCTATAGTCCAATTGAAATGGTCTGTACATACTGACATGGGGCCAATTGCATAAAATGTGCTTGTAGAAATCACGCCATGCAAGTTCCCGGACATATGAAAGTACTTGCTTGTTTCCCGAGTCCACCGACGAAATCAACTTGGCCGAGATCAACTCATTAATAAGTATTCTTGTGGTTAAAATGCCTAGCGCTAAGTGATGCGACACTCGCGAAGTATTGTATTCGGAAATTTTGTTCCTCATATCATCATACTTGGTGATAGTGTTACTTTTGAGCTTGTCTCTAAACTCCTTCAAGGGCTCATCAAGAGAGGAGATTTTATAGTGTTTATCGAAATATTTTTGATTCTCGTCACTGAATTCCCACGGGAAGTCAGGCAATGAGTACTTGTCATCCCAAAAAGGTTCCAACTCCTTCTTGTAGTGGTCCAGATTATCAAACTCAGGTGGTGGATTTGGGTGCAAAATTTTTTCATCAGACTTGACTAGCGCGAGCCATGACTTGTACCAAGGCGTAAAAACTGAGTACTGGGTACCTTTTTTTGTAGTTAATTCTGATGGCTTGACAACGCACAGGTGGTGGTACGGATAGAAATCTATAGAGGGTTCGTTATTCAATGCAATAAACATACGAAGCTCGTCTACCTCATACTCAATATTAGCGAAAACCTTTTTCACGTTATGGTTAGAGAAGAACTGGGTCAAAGACGGCACCAAATCTGATTTAGACTTGACGTTGAGAATCACAAGAGGAACATTACTGGTTTGAAGGGCTGGTTTGAGTAATTGTAGGATGTTGAATAGGTACTTCAATTGCCAAGAACTCATACCATGTGCAAAAAAATTGTCGGGACAAAATGGATACACTACAATGAGCGGTTTTTTGTGAGTGGACGCAAATTTGGCTGCATTCTCGAGACCAGGGTTGTCCTGCAACCTAAAATCTCGTATTAACAAATGCACGACATAGTCTCCGTAATTGTCTTCTTTTTCGGACTTCACCGCAGGGTTTACGTTCTCGATTGCTTTTTCTAGTACGTAGAACGGTTTGTTCTCTTCCTTCAAATACTTAGTGAACCACTGAATATTTAATTTTGCGTTGTAAGGATAGCTTCGACTGGAAAAAACTGTAGAGTCTAATTTCAATCTCTTGGCTGACATGATTTGTAAATTGCAGCTCGATCAGAAAAAAAAATGAATTGAATGTTATTTTCTGGAACCTCTAGATTTTAAGTTAGCATGAAGGTAAAAGGACACTCTAAACTTTAATTGGTGTATATAACAATATGAATGATGATCTAATAGTGATCTGCTGGGAATCTCACCACCTCTTATAGACCAACAAATAGTTTAGCAAGTGCGCAACTTTAGATCCAAATTTACCAGCAATTTAGCAAACGAACAAACAACTGCAGCAACAATCAGCGGTCTACACACGCATGTCACCCTAGGCCAAGATACAATCTAGATTAAAAGATCAAAGATGAACAAGATAAAAGATCGCTGTTGCAGTGGAAACGAAGAGTCCAGAAAGAATTTAGGGGAGCCACAGTCGCTACGGCGTTCACTACCAAGGGCCTTCAAATTTTCTGGTTTTGCTCGGCGATGGTTTCCAAAATTCAGCTGCGCGAGCATTTGAGACACATGGGAAAAAGCCACCGGCATTAAAAGTTTGAAAGGTGCGTTCGCCGCGCCCGTTAAGAAAAACCTTTTGCAATAGTAAGTAGAAAATATCTGGAAGGCGAGAAGGCGATGCGGTCACGTGTTATCACCTACAACATCGGAGAAAAGATTTTTAAGGATTCATGCACCAAGTGCCGCTTAGAATTAATTAAGGGACAAGAAGTTTGCCGCGACAAGGCCGGCTACAACGAGGTTTGTGTGCGCCACAATACATGCTAAAATATTACTGGTCACCTTGAGGTGCTTGTATCTAGCTGCTGCACCGCCTAGACATAGACAATTTCTAACATAGCGATCCTCCACCCTCTACTTTTAGGTTTTTACGTCAATTATGCGCACCGAAAAAGTGTGGATCTTACAAAAGAAATTTATCCGGCGCCCCCTCTAAACTGTGGTCTTTACAATGCCTTGGAATACCCTCGCCAATTACCGTTAAAGGCGTTTTTACGGTACGTTTCAAAGAACACCACCAGGAGATACATAATCAATTCAATTAATAAATAGGTGAAAAATTAAATTGAAAAAGCCTGCAAAATCTTTCTATAAAAGTAGCCATATCCGCATCCTCTGCTGTATTTTCCATTACCTTTTCGCATAACAATTGCCTGTCGCTGTCAAAGTTGTGACTTAGTTAATAAGTCACTCTCAATTTTTTAGGAAAGTTTTTTGCAACAGAAAAAAAAAAAAAAGCGGCTCAGAAAGACTTGCTTTAAATATAAAGGCAAATCTCCCTCCAATACGAGTTATACTTCCTAATAGTCAGTTACAATGGGACTCACGGACTTCTATAAGCTGAATACCTCCGAGGAGGAAAAGCAACCTACTGATACCGTTGATGGAATTTCATCGTATTCATCGGATAGAGAAGCAGCTATTGTCCAGTTGGACCAGAATAAAAAGAACATTGGTTATGTCTCTGCTACCTTCCTTATGTTGAATAGAATGTTGGGTGCTGGTGTCTTCTCCACCGGTTCTACCATCTACGATCTTTCTGGTTCCGTTGGTACTTCCTTATTGATGTGGGCTGCTGGTACCATCATTGCATTCTCAGGTTTGTTGGTGTATATGGAACTTGGGTCAGCATTGCCAAGAAATGGTGGTGAGAAAAACTACTTGGAATATATGTTCAAGAAGCCTCGTTTCTTGGTCACCGCCATGTATGCATCATACGTCTTCTTCTTGGGATGGGCTTCTGGTAACTCCATTGTTACCGGTGAATATATCTTGAATGCTGCTGGGAAAGAAGTCACTCAATGGAACTCAAGAGCTATTGGTATCGCCGTTATCACCTTTGCCTTCTTAATCAATGGTCTTCACGTTAAAACCGGTTTGTTTGTCGCTAATCTTCTTGGTACCTTCAAAGTCGTCATCGTTTTGTTAATCACCGTTACTGGTTGGGTTGCTTTAGGAAATGGTATCAAAAACAAAGATTTTCACGATACTCACAACTTCGCCAATGCATTCGAAGGTAAAAGCCCTAGCGGTTTTGGAATTGTGAATGCTCTTTACAACGTTATTTGGTCTTATGTTGGTTATTCCAATGCCAACTATGCTTTGGGTGAAATTAAAAACCCTTCCAAAGTCTTGAAAGTTGCTGCCCCAGCTGCATTCATTTTCCTTGCAATTATTTACATGTTTGTTAACATTGCTTACTTCGCAGTTGTTCCAAAGCAAGACATCGCCAGTTCTGGAAGAATTTTAGCAGCCAGTTTCTTCAAATACGCTTTTGGTGACACCGCCGAAAAAGCCGCTTCTGTTTTTGTTGCCTTGAGTGCTTGGGGTAACGTCATGTCTGTTATCTTTTCCCAGGGTAGAATTATTCAATCATTAGGTAGAGAAGGTTCTTTACCCTTTTCAAGGTTTTTTGCCACTTCCAAACCATTCAATTCTCCTTTTGTTGGTTTATTCCAGCACTGGGTAGTTTGTATCGTCACAATCGTTGCTCCTCCACCAGGTGACGCTTACAACTTTATTTTGAACTTAATTTCTTATCCATTGAATGTCGTCAATACCGTCATTGCCGCAGGTTTGTTGTACATTCACTATCAAAAATATAAAGGAAGACGTGAATGGAACCCTCCATTGAAGGCCAGTGTCCCAGTGGTTATTTTCTTTTTCCTTTCTTCATTATATTTGATTGTTGCTCCATACATTCCTCCAGTGGATGGTCAAAAAGTGTACAACTCTTTACCTTACTGGATCCATCCAGTCGTCACCTGGGCCGTTTTCGGTATCGGTTTCGTTTACTGGATCCTCTGGGCTATTTTGTTCCCAAGAATTGGTGGTTATACTTTGGTGGTCAAAGAAGTTCTTGGTGCTGATGGATTCTGGAGGAATAAAATTTTCAGAGTTGCCAATGATGGCTCTAATTCAGATATTTTAGAGCAAACTGAACATGAAGTTGAAGAACAAAATGTTGCATTACAATGGGCAAAATCATCATCCCAAAAAATTGGTAACCTCATAAAACGATCCAAGTAACTTTTTTCACTAATACTTTATTTCTATTTAATACATTAATTCTCGAATCAGTTGTAAATGTAGAAGACTTGTATTATTGGTTAATAAGAAAAATAGAGGTTTCTGGCAAGATTTCTTATTACCTTTGACTACTCAGACTAATTATTTTCATCCCTATTTCTTCAGTCAAGTTTAGTTACGTGCTCAAAAATTCATTATAGCCGCGGGTTTATCCGATCCCGGATTAAAGATTGTTAGAATTCTGGCACTTTGCGCGGCGGCTAAAATTCTATGCTGTGTTAGCTTAATGGCTTAAGCTGCGAAATCTTATAACTAATCTTTGTAGCGGGTTCTCTTGGAGAAAACGGGTGAAAATAGTAACTCGTAGTATTGCTTATTCTCTGCTGAAGTATTATAGAATTTTATTCTATAAAGCTGATTGTAGATTGACTTTGTATTGTAAGACCTTATAGAAAATAACTATTTAATAAGGTTGAAAGGTGGGCTCTTTATATAGACCAGGATAGAGCTAGTCTATAGAGGAAGGTTTAGTTGGGGAAGACGTTTAAGCTTTCGGCCGAAACGTGAAACAACACCAAGTTTCATAAGACAATCATATCAGGTTAATATGCCGAGTTATGATCCTAAATGGGTTGATAGTTTATGGTAATAAAGTTAGTACAATATTTGGCATGAAACTGGTCGTACGAGTTTATTGTAGGTTTCAGGTTTGATATGAAAACTAGTTTGTACGATAATTAACATGAAATTGGTCGTACGAGTTCATTGTAGTTTTCAGGTGTCACATAACAATAGTTACTTGAAGAGAGTATGTCCTCGAACGAGAAACCGTTTTGGAACATACGTTGTTAACTCCGTGTAACCTGTAAAATATTACACGTGACACGGGCTTGTGGCCTGGTCATGTGACTGAAATCCACATGATTTCATGGATTTCTGACTAAGATTTTACGAACTGGTCACTGTCAGCAAATAGATAATTGATCGTAATACATGGATGTAATTCGAAGATATGAAATTAGTCAGAAACTTGGTAGTAATCAACTCAATTTGCTTTTTCGAAATAAAGATTGGTCTGTGATCTAAGTGTAATTTGTGTGAATTTACATAAAAAAGATGCAAAAATTATAGTAATTCTCAATACGAATATTTTCAGTTAACAACAGACATTTGCACTATGAAGACAGGCTCGAGATCACTACATTCTTTCTACACCTACTATCATAGTTTATATAAATCAACAATTCAATCATTGTAATAATAAGAGATCTATTGCCCTTATCGGAAACTCTTCAGCAAATTCTTTTGATCTCTCGCACAGATATAACATCTTAAATACAACATCGCTCTTTAAATGGGACAACTAAATACTATTTTAGCCAGTTTTGGTACTACGAATTACTTGCATAACATGAATCACAGTTACTCAAATGGTAAGTGTCTACTTATAACCTCAATATGCAATATTTATTCTATGTACAGATTGTGTGCCACTATTAGATTTTATGCCTGTGTGACTTTGGCGTGTGCATTGGAGACCAGATACCTCTGACAGAGTCATTGATAGAAAAGACTTTATGGTTGAACTTGAACAATTCAGATCCAGTACGTTGACTATACTCGTCAATTTTTGATATAATTTCATTGGATTTTAAGTTGGCAATTTCGACGGTCTTTGCGGTGTCATTATTGTAGTGGAACGTCAAGCCAGGATGACCGTTTTTCTTCAAAATTTCGAAGTATGTTCCTTTCTTCTTTGATGCTATTTCATTTAAACGTCCAGTCTTTAATAATTCACGGAGCCCGCTCGATGATCCTCCCCAGTTGCAATATTGTAAAGATATTTTGTGACATGGCGCAACATAGGCACCGATACCATTGCGCGCTATCGAAGTTCTTGCTATAGCTTTAACTGGCATCCTTAACTGCTTGATCTCTTGGTGAAGAAAATTTGGAAAAATTATTTGATGAAACATTCGCTTAGTCGTGTGTGCTTCAATACAGTATTTTAAACTATATATTTGTAAAGAGTTTTTTCACTTTCAAGAAATCGGTCCCTTGGCCCAGTTGGTTAAGGCGCGGTGCTAATAACGCCGAGATCAGCAGTTCGATCCTGCTAGGGACCACGTTCTTCTACCGGGCGTGTGGCGTAGTTGGTAGCGCGTTCGCTTAGCATGCGAAAGGTCTCCGGTTCGACTCCGGACTCGTCCATTTTTTTGCTTTTTTTGTTGAATTGCTGCTTTCGACCAAAAAGGTCGCACCATCCTTCTGTTTTTGGCTAGGGCCGCGTACTACTGGTACATTTCTTCTTCCGAAACGGGAGGCGAATCCGGCATCGATTGCCATTTAAATCTTGAGAGCGCGGTAATTTCGATCTTAGTTACCCAATTCAATCAGATCTTGAACCAAATACACTGAGTCAGCTTACGCTCCTAAATGCTTATACATGGTACATCATGACATGAAAAACCTTTTCAATAGTATCTTTCTTTTTCTTACAATACCATATCATGACTGACTACAAAACCTACCAAAAGGTGCTTAGTATTGGCGTCAAACAAAACAACAAACCAAAGGTCACTAAACCCAAGGTGCAGAGCGCCAACATAAAGAGAAGAACAAAAACAGGATGCCTTACCTGTCGTAAGAGAAAGAAGAAGTGTGATGAAGACAAAGTGAACGGCAAATGCCAGGGATGTACTAGAAATTTCTTAGAATGCTGCTGGCAGGAAGATAAGATTCAAGTTACCAAGCCTCTTACTCCAGAACCTTCCCCCATCGGCTCACCTATTGCTACTAAAACCGAACTTCACAAACCAACATCTGGTAAATTCACGATTGAGTCCATGTTGGCTACACCAATCGATAATCCGTACCCAAGTCCAGTTCAATCTCCATGCAGCGAAGTTAAGCTGGAGATAAAAGATGTACAAGATTTTGCCCTCCCTCCATCTAGGGCCTTTGAAGAGAATAAGGAAGAAGCTACTACGAAGCCAGTGCAAGTCAAGTCACAGGCTAAGTTCATCATCACTTCATTTAATGGAGACAAAGACTTATGCCAGGTGTAAATAGCAAACGGCAAAAATCGCGAGACCGACTCGTCACTTCACTTCTATATAGATTAGGTTAGGTTAGGGAATACATTTTTTTAAATTTGCGGCTATCTGTAACTAAGGGCATGTGAGAGCGAAAAATACGCGAGAGAAGCATCGTGCGCACGAGCACACTCACGTGACACACGTGAGTTGTTGTCTCACTCAAGCTGTGGCTGGTGATAAGAGTACCGCGCTTGAGAAGGCACGATGTTTCCCGCGCTAGGCTGGCAAACAGCCACATTTGCAGCCAATCTTGTGAATGTAGCAATATGTGGCCCTAGTATATAAACGAGCGAAGAGACCATTCATGTTGAGATTTGAAAATCAATTCTTGTTAGAGAAGAAAGATCGAACATGTCAGGAGCTTACGGTAATTTCGATACCCATTTCAATAAGGGTGTGGACGAGGTAGGAGATGATGGAGTGTTGACCATCAATAAAGCTAATAGGGAACAGCTGAAGTACCCAGAATTTTTACCTAGCTGGGACCCAGCGCAAAAGTTCCCACCATTAAAATTCTTCGAACATGTGGATCCGGGGACTAGAGCCGATCCCGAGTTACCCAACCTCTTTCCTAAAAATGGTGAACAAGTGATCAAAGATATTACGCTCAAGTTGGGAACGGAGGTGTTCGGAGTGCAATTGTCAGCATTGGATAATCGCGCAAAAGATGAGCTTGCACGACTAGTAGCGAAAAGAGGAGTGGTTGTTTTTCGTGAGCAAGACTTTGCGTCGAAGGGGCCACTGTTTGCGGTTGATTACGGAGCCTATTTTGGAAGGCTCCACATTCATCCTACATCAGGTGCGCCTAGAAAGTTCCCAGAATTGCACATAACCTATAGACGAGCAGACAAAGGGGAGTTTGAGCGTGTGTTCGCTCAAAACACAAACTCGATACTGTATCACCTGGATGTGTCTTACGAGTTACAACCTCCCGGGATCACGTTTTTTAGCGTATTAGAAGGGCCCGAGTCCGGCGGGGACACCATTTTCGCCGATTCAGTGGAGGCCTACAACCGATTGTCTCCCGAATTCCAGAAGCGATTGGCAGGGCTCCATTGCCTCCACACATCCGAAGATCAGGCCAATGACTCCAGAGGGCAGGGCGGAATCGAAAGAAGAGCTTCGGTGTCTCACATCCATCCATTAGTAAGAACTCATCCGGTCACGGGCGCCAAAAGTATATTTGTCAACAAGCCATTTTCCAGAAGAATCGTGGAGTTGAAAGAGGAAGAATCTGATTATTTACTCAACTTTTTGTACGACCACATTACGTTGTCGCATGATTTGCAGTTACGGGCGAAGTGGGAACCCAATACTGTTGTGGTTTGGGATAATCGAAGAGTGCACCATTCCGCAACAATTGATTGGGACACGCTGGTTTCGCGCCACGCCTTCCGTATCACTCCTCAAGCTGAGCGCCCGGTGGAAAACTTGAAAGACTTGAATGATCCAAATTATTTCGTGGGAGATGCAAAAAAGACCTTGTCTGACTTATTGCTGCTCCATTAATCATCCGAGATCGGCAGAGCACTCTTGCTCTCGATATCTCCGCCACCGCCATAGTTTGTCATTTCCGCTGCTGATTGCAACACGCACGTGATGTCTCGCATATTCGCTTACTTATCTTTGTGGAATGGCGGTGGCTGCCATAAGTGTGGCTCGCCTCTTGAATAAATTTTGGAATATTATAAAAGGGAGATTTCGGAAGCTGAAAAATTCTGGTAGCTATTGAATAATAACAGTAACATGTCTACTAACTCTGCTAACAAATTTGGAAATTACGATATTCACTTTGCCGAAGGCATTGATGAGGTTGATGAAGATGGTGTCTTGGTCGTTAACAAGGCCAACAGAGATCAATCCCACTACCCAGAATTCTTACCTACTTGGGATCCTTCTGAAAAGTATGAACCTTTGAAATTTTTTAAGCACATTGACCCTGGTAGCAGAGCTGACCCAAAGTTGGCCAACTTATTTCCTCAAGGTGTAAAGACTACCGAAGACTACACTGTCAAGAGAATCACTCCAAAGTTCGGTACTCAAATTGAAGGTATTCAATTGTCTTCGTTGGATGACAAGGGAAAAGATGAGCTCGCTCTTTTTGTTGCTCAAAGAGGTGTTGTTGTCTTCAGAAACCAAGACTTCACCGACAAAGGTCCTAAATTCGTTAGAGACTACGGTGCTCATTTCGGTCGTCTTCACATTCACCCAACTTCAGGTGCTCCAAGAGGCTTCCCTGAACTTCACATTACCTACAGAAGAGCTAACGAGGGTGAATTCCAAAGAATCTTCGCTCAAAGAACCAACAATGTTGGATGGCACTCTGATGTTTCTTACGAGTTGCAAGGTCCAGGTACCACCTTCTTCAGTGTTTTAGAAGGACCAGACTCAGGTGGTGATACCATTTTCGCTGATACCACCGAAGCCTACAACAGATTGTCTCCAGAGTTTCAAAAGAGATTAGCTGGTCTTCATGTTTTGCACACTTCTGCCGATCAGGCTTCCAACTCTAGAGGCCAAGGTGGTATTGAGAGAAGAAAGCCAGTCTCTAACATTCACCCATTGATTAGAGTTCACCCAGCTACCGGTGCTAAGAGTATCTACTTGAACAGACCATTCTCTAGAAGAATTGTCGAATTGAAAGAGGAAGAATCTACCTACTTACTCAACTTCTTGTACAATCACATTGAATCTTCGCACGATTTACAATTGAGAGCTAGCTGGGAACCAAAATCCGTGGTTATTTGGGATAATAGACGTTCCGTCCACTCTGCAATTGTGGACTGGGACACTCCAATTTCAAGACACGCCGTTAGAATTACTCCTCAAGCTGAAAGACCTGTTGAGGACTTGAAGGACTTGAACAATGAGGAATACGATGTTGGTGATGTTGCGGAAGCATTAAACAATGTTTTGAAAGTATAAGCGTTGCAATTGATTTGTGACTAATAGTTTTATATGAATGTACGTTAAAAATGAAAAATTGTAGGGCCGTTGGGAAATCGCATGTGATTTTTTCTTTAAAATATGAGATCTTGATCTTATCTCTTAATTGGGCAATGCATATTTTGCAGCAATTCAACAAAGCATTTTATGCACTCCGCGCGGAATTGTGTAAAAAATAAAAACTTCCAAGTGTGAGTTGAGCACGCACAAACCTTTTCGCAATTGACAAATGCGCAATACGACCAGTAGTTGCTCGGGGCCCTTAATCTGATCTCCGTATATGCAAAATTTTAAAACATTCCTTACAAGATTCTTATATTAGACAATTTAAACAAATATTTAGGCATGATCCAACAAATAGTTGGTTGCGGCTTCCAAATTCCATTTCTCCTTCTTCAATGCATCCAAGGCAGTGTGCTCTTCAAATCCCATGCCTACCAATTCTTCTACGGCTGCTTGATCATTTGGATTGATAGCGTTGGCCGCAGGTGCAGGTGCAGCAACAGGCGCAGGCCCAGGCGCTACAGGCGCGCTTCCGGCAGCGTTTCCAAACCCTGCAAACAACTGCTCCCATTCGTCGTTACCCGATGTTGTTTCCGCATTTCCAGCACTTGAAAAATCAGGCACGTTTGAAGCCCTTTCGGTAAATCCCTGTGGGAAATCAAACTCCGGATCAGCGGTGTCGCGCTCGAAATCGTCGTCTTGCGCCGTGTCTTCCTTAGCAGCTTCTAAGCCATCGAACTCATCTGCAAAAAAGTCGTTTTGTTGATCAAGTTCGGGTGTGGCAGGTGTCAAGTCGTTAAAGGCATTGTCAAAGTCATCAAATTGAGGTGCTGGGGCTTGGAATTGATTTGACTGCTGCGAATTATCGCGCTTCGGTAAATTGTCGACAGCATCGTCAAATTGCTGCGATTCTTCTCCTTCCTCTTCATCTGACGAAGACGATGCGTCTTCATCGTAATCTAACTCTTTGATAGGTGGGAACTCCACATCACCCGAACCCTCTTGTGAAGGTTCCTCTTGGTGGTTGGCATCTTCGGCATTAACCAATTCGAACGATTCCACTCCGGAAGAAACCTTGTCTCCATCACTATCTCTAGCTTCTTCTTGTCCTTGTGCATTCTTGGGGGTCTTGTTACTGACAGAACTGGAAGGAGCAACATCTTCATTGTCCAAGGTCTCACGGTCGCTGATTTCTCCGATGTTATCATCA
Organism: Suhomyces pyralidae; assembly: GCA_003706505.3. Lineage (NCBI taxonomy): Eukaryota > Fungi > Ascomycota > Pichiomycetes > Serinales > Debaryomycetaceae > Suhomyces > Suhomyces pyralidae. The sequence continues at coordinate 104,365 of PPLO03000008.1, read as the reverse complement.
CGTACGGATAAGGCAGCATTGTTCTGAACACTCGAGGTCAACGAATCGGTTCTTTGTACTCCTACCAATCCTCCTGGCATGCCCACCAAACCTCCTACGATACCAGCGTTGGTACCTTGAGGGAATTGATACTCTGAATTAGTGGGCGAAGTGACGGGAGTTTCTCCATCGTCAGCGTTTTTGTACTCGGTAGCAATTGACGAAGTGGCTGTAGCGTTGGTGACATTGTCGTTGGTGGAGTCACCACTAGGAAATTCGGTGAATCTCTTGTTGAGTTCTTCTTGCTCCTCTTCATCCTTTGCCTGAGTCGGGTACGCAGTTTCACTACCGGCTGATCTAGTAGATTCTTCTGTTACGAATGCACCAGGGAACGAAGAAGAATTGGCTGCTTTCAGTTCGTCGGAAACAGCAGGCTTAGGTGACTTGACCTCTTCTAAATCGTCCACACCGGTCATATCGGCACTAGGGTTTTGCTGAACCTCATCCACCAATCCAGATACACCTTTGCGAGAAGTTGGAACGGGCTGAGGGGTTGGATTGGAAGGAGCAGAGTCCACTCCTTTAGAGCTGGTTTCGGAAGCTTGGGATGTGTGGGCTCCTACAGCCCCAGCAATACCACCAACGGCTGCTCCGATAGCGGCACCAGCAGCAGCAATAGTACCGCCGTGGTGATCGGAGTCAGGTTGAGAAGCAGACTGGGGTGTTCTTGCAGTTATAGCAGCAGCCTTTGCTTTATTCTCTTCGGACTCCTTACGTAAGGCGGCCGATCTCGCAGCCAATTCTTGTTGCTCCTTTTGGTACTGTTGTTCTTGCTGTTCGGCCAACTGCAATTCTTGTCTGTGGCGCTGATTCAACTGTTCCAATTCGGCTATCTTGCTTTTAAAATCTTGAGTCTTGACGAGAGCGACTTGCACCTGTGACTTTCTGACAGAGACTTGATTAGCCAATTGCGTAAATTCGGCATTCTTGGTAGCAATTTGTTGTTCAAGCTCACCGATTTCAGCATTGACAAAGCTTAACTTTTCTTTCAACGAACCGTTTTGTTTCTGCAACTCTTCGAATTCCACTTGTTTCTCGTTCAATTCGGTAGATAGAGTATTGAGCTTGGCTTCGGCAATGGAAGATTCAGACCTCAAAGCTTCGGATTCTTCTTTAGCCGCAGCCAAATTGACCTCAACCTGATCTACTTGCTTGACCTCATTGTCGTAGGAAGATCTCAAGACTTTCAATTTGGATTCAATCTCTTGCTTGAGGGTCAAAATACGCTGTAATTCCTGATCAGCCCTAAGTTTCTTTTCGTGTAATCCAGATGTTTGTGTAGCCAAAGATTTGATTTGATTCGATACATTGGCAATGTCCGAATTAGCCTGTGACAATTGTCCTGAAGTTTCTGGGTCAGCCAACAAATCGTCGTTTTGCTGCAGATAAGATCTCGAAGGAGCCGAAACGGGAGCATGAAGGTCAGTTTCATGGTCTTCATAATGAGGTGCCAAATTAGACTGGTTGTAACCAGAATAAGACTGAGAAACAGGCCTATCTGGAGTAAAAGAAGTGGACTTCTTCGGTGGGGGAGGAGGAACGCTTCTCAAGGCATCGTAGTTGATAGATTTCTTTTCGACTGGTGCTGGCGAAGAAGAAGGTGCTTCCACCGGAGGTTCTGGCGCCTTTACCACATTTTCAGCCTGTTCAGGTGACGCTTGGTTGGATAATAAAGTCTGGCCAAACGACGACGAAGGCTTGAATGAGCCAGTCAAGTTATTACGAACTTTAGGTAAGCCTGGAGTAGGAGTCAAGTCGCTGCTAGAAGCACGCAGTTGAAGGGCAGGTTTAACTTTAGGAGAAGCAACTGGAGCAGGGGAAGAGGCAGGGGAAGAAGAGCCAAAAATGTCAACCAAGTCGTCCATTGCCGTCTTCTGCTGTTTTATTGGAGCTGGTTGAGACTGAGGCTGAGGCTGAGGCTGGGTTGGAGGCTGAGGCTGGGCTTGAGGTTGGGATTGGTTCTTGATCGATTCAACTAACTCGTCCGGAACAACATTAGGAAGTTTGCCACCAGCCAATCTCTTGTTGACCAAAAACAAAGCAATGGAGAACTCTAATTTGGTGAAGACCCCGGTATTTTGAATATCTGCCAAGTCCCAGACAGTAGCCAAATCTTGTTGATTGAGCTTGGACGTCATAAGAAAAGAAGCAACTTGGTCTGGACTCAATTGACCCGACTTCGACTTGTCCAAATTGGCAAATATACTATCATATTGTTGTTTCAAAGTTGACGTGACGGTCCATTCCAAGTTGGATGAGACTTCTCTTTGACTGCCAGAAGAGGGGTGTCTAAGGGTGGTTTGCTGAGAACTGATCGAATTGTTGGAAGCTTGACGAGATCCAACTTGTCTACCAGAAGCTGGACCTTGGGAGCCTACCGATTGCCAGATGTTTTCTGGTAAGAAAGGAGGCAATTGCTTGATGTGACCACTCAAAAGACCCTGGATCAAGTACATGGCAATCACAAATGCGCCAATATCTAAAGATCCACGATTATATCTATCAACCAAGCTCCAAATTTGGCCCAACGTAGTGTGGGGTAACTTGGCTTTAAGAAAGATATCTCTGGCTTGCTGGCCATCCAATTCACCCGTAGCATTACCAACAGTCTTGATGAACAACTGGGAGAATCTCTGATAGTCTTGAGGGCTAATTGAACTGATGGAGTCCTGAGGCTGAGCCTGGTGGGCCGAGATGTTTTGAGGCACCATAGAGCTAGGTTGAGATTGCATGAGCGAAGAATTGGTAGATTGTGGTTGCAAAGGTTGCGGAGCAGCTCCTGGCAAGTTGAGATTGGCAAATTTGGGTAAAGGACCCGGTTGTTCGGCCAATGCTGCGGTGGGATGCTGACCCAGCTGGGTGTACCCGATCAATCTCATGGCAAAACAAAAGCCGAACTGGGTAAGGAAACCCAAGTTATTCTGATCAGCTATTTGCCATATTTCGCCCAAGATAGTAGGCGGCAAGCCTGATTTTTCAAATGTAGAACGGGCCTTTTCACCAGTAATGATACCGCTGTTTTCGGGGTCTAGCGCCTTGAAGAGCAGGGAGTAAAGCCGCTTTTCATCGGCAGTTAGTCCAACTTTAAAGGTGGGTGCATCTAAGGTTAGTATTAATGTAATTATTCAATCAATTAAACACCGAATGTGCTTTCCTTCACGTTCCGAATCTCCATTGCTGACCGAACCAATCATGCAAATGGAGATCGAAAACGATCTGCATGCTTCCATGAAACGAATAGTTGCAATGAAGCCATCAATCTAGCTGAACCGTCTTATCCTATCATACATACTCAGTGAAACACTCATCTTAGCTCAGTACTTGGGTCTATTACTGTTTGGTCACACCGGGACGATTTCATAAGCGGGAGAGCGCATAACAGCAAGGTCACGTGCCAGACCACCCCTAAGCTCCACAGTCGATGGTAAATCGACAGATCCAGCTGCTTGAGGCGCGAGTGCTGCGCTAGCACCAATCCTACTACATGTTACAAAAGAAAGCTTTCTATTCGCCTTTACCATGCATATGGTCCCGTTGGTCTTGATATCCAGGTATCCGAGTGGCTGTCAGCTAAACACGTGATGCAGAATATAGATCACCACAACCAAACACCGACGTTTATGCTGGTGTACTCCAGACTAAGAATACTGGAGATAAGCACTGGTAAAGCTCCTGTACTTGAGTAGCACTTTGTCGCTTTAACGAGAGTGGTGGTATCCGACTTAGCACGTGCATGCGCGACTTCCGACCTCTTAGGTCCCTTCTAATACCCCCTTAGATAGAGGCACCTCATCTCTATGAAATGCCAATTTTCTATGCCAGCATATAAAGCTAATTAGCAGTACATCTATTTACTACTCTATGTACCGATTCCTTATTTCCATCAGCGTACAAGTCGAACGCAAATACCATTTCCGTCTCAACACGTGACACTCTTTGAAGCTCTCATTTCTCCTTTGTGCGACTTTCCCCGATGAGGTCCCATCAAAATGAAAAATTTCCCAAACCAATTTTCCTTCTATCACAACCAACAATGAATAGAGGTAGAGGAGGATTCAGAGGAGGTCGCGGTGGTAGAACCGGGCCATCCCAATTTCAACAAGGTCCACCTGATACTGTATTGGAAATGGGTACCTTTAAGCATGCCTGTGAAGGTGACATTGTCTGTACCTCCATAAACGTCAAGATTCCATACTTCAATGCCCCAATATACTTGGAGAACAAAACTCAAGTTGGTAAAGTGGATGAGATATTGGGACCATTGAACGAAGTCTTTTTCACCATCAAAACCCAAGAAGGTGTCAAGGCCGACTCATTCAAAGAAGGAGACAAATTTTATATCGCACCTGATAAGTTATTACCATTAGAAAGATTCTTACCTAAGCCAGCGGCTGTTGGACCTAAGCCAAAGAGAAAGACCGGCGGTGCTTCCGGCGGACGTGGAGGTGCCAGAGGTGGTCGTGGAGGCGCTAGAGGAGGATTCTCAGGTGGCCGTGGAGGTGCCAGAGGAGGCTTCGGAGGTCGTGGTGGATCCAGAGGAGGATTCGGAGGTGGTAGAGGTGGCTTCGGCGGAGGCCGTGGTGGATCCAGAGGTGGTTTTGGAGGTGCCAGAGGTGGTAGAGGTGGACGTTACTAGATACGCTATCCATAGCTCATTACATTATAATATTCCACCTTCATCTTTGTATAATTTATATAGTAAAAGACGTTTAAATGAAATTAAGCATTCTGTATTGACCAGAATTTCTATGTGACTACAGGCACAATTCTTAAGCCTCATAATCCAATCATTTACACTATTTCAATTATTCTTATGATAATTCTATTTACAGTTTGTTATACCTATAATTCTCTAACCGATTTAGCCTTTCGTTGCTTGTTGACATGCCTATCTTCTTCTTTAAATTCAACATAATTCTCACCAACCAATCCGCAACTTTCTAGCATCACACACCGAAGTTCTTTGTAGCCATGGCGCATTGTGACGTACTTATTTGTCGTGGTGTTGTTGAACAATATCTTGGGCAATGTCACGAGTTCTCTCAATTGTACTGCGTCTATCATATTGGTAAAGTAGTCAATGATTTTTCCATTAGCTTCCTGAATCAAATTGAAAAGCTCGACTCTGTCAGCCATATTCTTAGCAGAGCTTTTAAGTAGCCTATCATAGACACTTTTACGGGGCATGTTCTTGGCAATGACTGAGTCAGTCTTTGTCAATACCACTTCGAAAGGTACTCCTACACTTATCAAATGGTTGACAAGCTGCAAGTCTTCTTGTCTGAAACCCTCAACCGCATCGATCAACAAAAAGACCCTTCTCAAAAGGTCTCTCTTCTCAATGTAGTCAAGCACTACTTTACCCTGAGATGATTCAGCATACTCTCCATAACCTGGACTGTCTATTAATCTGAATTTGTTGCCGACATTGAAGCAATTAAGAGTCTTGGTATATCCAGCTCTCTTCGATACATAAGCATATTCAGTTTTCGCACCTGCAGTTTTGGACTCCAACTTATTTAATAATAAGTTATTTATGAGTGAGGACTTCCCAACGTTAGTATGTCCCAATAATAATACTTCCGGCAATGGTCTCAAAAGTTCGGGTTTGATCCCAAATGTTTTTCGAGAGTTGACTACATTTTCATCGTATTCTGTCTTATTATAGGGGTCCATCTGATTATACGAGTCAATCCTTTTCTTTTGAAGCGCTTGGTATTTGATATCGGGGATTTCATTATAGTCTGCATAAGTCCACTCCAAGTTTGGTTGTGCTCCATTAAAAATGGTTTGCGTAGCGGTCAACTGCTTGTTTGTGGGTGCAGGATACTCGGCATGACGGAAAATATCATTGAGACTATTAGGAGTGATTATAGCTCGGGTAATATCTTTGGGTATGTTATAGTTGGGGCCTTTGTAGTTAGGCTTTTTGTTAGGTGCTTGATGTGAGACGCTCGTTTTGCGACTTTCAGTTGAAAAAGACTCTGTCTTGTTCAAAGCTGAAAGCAAGTAGCTTATTGAGGCATGTCTTCTTTGTATCAAGTATGGGCTCTTATATAATTGGAAGCTGTGTCGTATCAGCATAGTTCCCTACTCAGTAAAATTGCAGTTAATTTCTTCCCCAACTCATCTATTTAGCCTTTGCGTAATATACACAACCAGAAAAAAGGGCAGCTGAAGCAAACAATACACCCTAGGGCATTACCCCCTAGAAGAAAAAGAATGATAGCTATACGTTATCCAGTTCTTATACGTAAGTGCTTGTCGGTGAGAGGCTGACGTGAAACTAGCCAATTGAGTCGAGTATGCAACTCATGTGTGGGGCACAAAGTGAAGATGAGTTCACATCAATGTCCATAAAATAATGTCTAACATACGTAGTGTTTCTACTCTCGTTGATAGGAGCAGCCTTTTTGGGCTTTGGCCTGATCCAATTGCATCATGACAAATTAATACATCTCGGCACTTTCTACTTACTTACACTACAAATGTGGTTCATTTTCGAGTCCAGTTCCAACACAGAAAGAATAATCAAGAAACTCATCATAGCGGCAGTAACATTAACATGTGTCTTCCTGGAAATTATTCAAGGCATAATCAACCCCTCCAGAGTATTTGACATACAAGATATTATGTATAACTTTGCCGGGTTTGGTCTTGCTTTACTCACATGCGCCATCATTAAAGCCTGTTCTAATCGCCAGAACCAAACAAGATACGCGTCAGTCGTGGAAGTGGATGCTGACGAAGAAGACTACGTCAATGTACAGCTTTCGGAGGTACCGCCCGCCACTAACATAAGATAGACTAATAGATAGCCTGCACATAACATGACACACTATCACCATGAAAAGTGTAATATTTATAAGATTAGTAACATTATGTGATTATCTTACTAATTTTAAATTTCGAACAATTCAAGAGTAAAACTATTAAAGGAACTGATTCCAGCAAGTTGTATGCAAACAAACCATTAACAGTCATTTAACATGTCATTTTATGGAGAAATCAAATCATACGACGTTCACACCTATTGGAATAATAGCAATCCAGAGGAGAGACAAGCAGCATGGCAATTGAGGGAGAAAGTACTCAAAGATTTTGCCAGAGAAATCGATGCTGGTCTCATAAGAGTATATGAATTTTGGGATAAGCCTGTTGGGCCACACCCGGTCAATATGTGGGAGTTGGATTTTGCTAGCCCTGAAATATTTAGTAAGATAGTACCATATTTTCAAATGAACCATGGAAAGTTGTCGGTATTGATTCATCCCAACACCGACACAGGAGCCTTTAAAGATCACACAGAAAATGCATTATGGCTTGGCCACAAATTGAGATTGAACGTGGATATGTTGAGAGGGTTATAACGCATGGCCGTGAGCCACACTTTTATAGTAGCAAATTTCGTTTAGGTATTTCAAAAACGTCTTTTTGTGCGAAAAAAATAATTACATTTATATATATCTAATGATAATGTAATATCTTACTTGTAATCATGTAGTTACTATAGCTTTGCTTTGAATAGAAATCTTCCTGTTTTTTTTGTCAGCGTATCATATGATTTTTCTGTACTTTCATGGCTTTTGTAGAAAAAATAATTTGGGTGCAAAAAAGAGGGAATGAAAAATCAGTCTAATTTTTAAAGGCATGTAAGTACGATAGAATCTTCGACCACACACTCGTAGATTACCAAATATGGAATCTCATATACTATAGCGTGAATAATAGGGTTTATACACCTTTACTATTATTCATTTTTGTATTTGTCTAATTTACTGGTAGGCTGCAAAGTCTACGAACCATGTCTTGACAACACCATCAAGTCCAATGGTCGCAAACTGGCCCGATTTCTCGTCATAGGTGATCCACTCAACTCCGGAAGCACCAATTTGGTGTGCCAATGGAAACTTCAAGACCTTAGCAGGCTTTGCTACTGAGTAGAGGAAAAGACTGCAGTCTAATCCAACACTGATAAGGTACTTGGAATCAGGAGTCCACTTGGCATTGTACACTCTACTGCTATGGAAGGCCCATCTGGTGGTAAATACTGAAGCATCACTGGTATGGTAAACAGTATACTTACCTGTGGTATCTGCCACAGCAGCATACTTTGCGTTTGGCGACACTCTAATAAGACATGGAGGAGCACGTAATTGAGGATACTTGATAGTGCCTTTTGTAATACTGTAGCCTTCTATGACGTACTCTTCGATGGATTTGGCAGTAGAGTTGGCCACAAGAAGTTTAGTGCCCACGAGAGCGACGTCGGTGGCCGAAAAAGCTAAGTCTTCACTGGCAATAAGATCGAGCTGTGGAGAGTAGAGTTCGATACGAGACTCGTACAATACCACTACGTGCTTTTCGTCGCGAGCCACCTGCTTTGATTGGCCCTTCAAGTCGACGGAGTTAACAACTTCTTCTCCATTCCAGAGCTTGAGCTTGTCGTCCCAACCGGCAGTAATAGTGCCGGAAGAGTCAGGTAAGATTTGCACTATATAATTGGAATGTTTCAGGCCAGCGTCGCCTAATTCCGCAGCAATGGGCTTAAACTTAGAGCCGTCCAATGCCCACTTGAAGATGGAGCCATCACTTCCTCCAGTGTACAAGTGTTCGGAGTCCAAAGCCAAGGCTGTGAGAGCAGATTGGTGGCCTGGAATTACCTTGGAGGGCGACTTTTCGTGGTGTTTGAAAAAGTTGAGGTTTCCGTTGTACGATAAAGATACAACGTATTCGGGTGTCACGACCACACCTACTTGCTGATGTTCCACTGCGGCATTTTCGCTGACCACATAGGTATCTACGCATTTCAAAGATTCGATATCCCAAGCCTTGATGGTTGCATCGGCCGAAGCAGTGACAAACTGGGTAGAGTCGGCAGCCCAGCTAATGGCGAAGACACCGCCCTTGTGGGCGTCGTCAATCTTGTTGACGAATTCAGCAGTCTTGCCATCATAGATCACAATAGATCTGTCTGAGCTTGCACTAACTAACCAATTTCCGTCAGGACTGAACTTAACGTCTCTCAAGGTGTTAGTGTGGTTGCCCCTAACACTCTTGTCGAACTTGAACGGCGGACCGTTGTAAAACACAAGGGCCTTGTCGTCGCCCGCAGTTGCAGCACGATATGGTCTTTGTGGCTTGATAGCCACTGCTTGGACAGAGGCCGAATGGCCCTGGATTTCTCCCACAGAGTTACCGGAATCCCACGAGAAACAGTGGCCAAACTTGTCCTTTCCCAGACCCACGGCGATAATTCTAGCATTGTCGGCATCCCAAGCTATGGACTTAATGGGACCTGAAAGAATTTGGAACTCGCTTTTGATTTTGGGCTGTTCAAATTCGTTCTGTTCGGCTCCAGCTGAAGCACTGGCGCCAATAATAGCCACGTCCCAGATTTTGACCTGTCCAGATTCGTCACCTGAAGCAACATAGTTACCAGATGGCGAGAAAGTGGCAACGGTAGTAGTGTGGATATGTTTGGTGAATTGTTTAGGGGCAATTGACGAGGTTTCGTCTAGAGATCTAACGATTATGGACTTGCCGTTAGGATAGGCAATACGATTATGGACTGGATCATATGAAAGATGGAGTGACTGCGCACGAGTGGTACTGGGCAGCGGAGGGTATATGTTAGATGGAGCAATTGCCATGATGCTTCGTAGTTGTAAATCTAGATATGGATTGGTGGAAATAGGAGAGTATTGAGAGTTTAGGAGAGATCGAAAATAGCGAGCGAGGAGACTAAATTAGTGAGATAATAATAGTGAGACAATAATGGTGAGCGCTGAGTATATGTAGAAGTCAGAGATAACGAGAGAGCATTAGTCAATGGTTTGTCAGTAAGTATTAGCCTTAAAAGCCGGTTACGAAGTCCCAGATGACTAGACCAAACACCTTTTCAAGTAGCTTGTGGCTCATTTATGGGTGATTAACTCTCACACCGCGATTTTCACTACGAGACTCTCACACGAGACGCTCACTACGAGTAGCGCGACCAGAACCATTATTCAGCTACAGCCAGAGTTCAACCTCAATGATGACCAAGAATAAACCATTGCCTATATTTTAGAAGGACACAATCCATCTCAATGCTAGGATAATCCCAATTGAGCGCTAGTATATTGTATTTATCTACTCTTATGCTCTTTTCTCCCTCTTTTGCTCTCTTCTTGTCCTCGGTATAATCACGTGATGTCGCCGACCAAAAAACACCTTTTGATTGGATCCACTGCATTTACTCCCACCAACAGCTACGATGATCAGAGCAGCATCCAGAGTTAGCAGACAACATCAACGTGTCGGAGGGCGCGTTGCGACCCGTGGATTGCGCCTCTCTCCAACTTTGCGCAATCAAGATGGCGCTCCTGTCACCAAGCCTCCAGCTCCTCCTGTCATCAAGACTACTACCACTCTTCCACCACCTCCAGTCGAGAAAACAACCCATGTCCACCTCCCACCACCACCCCCACCACCAAAGAAGAAGTTCTCATTGTTCAGATTCTTACTTGGAACTACTCTCTTGACTGCAGTTGTGTATGGTGGTACTTTATATGCTGCCACCAAGAATGACGATGTTATGGACTTCATCATCGACAAAAACCCTCCATACTACGAAGAATTGTTGGACTTCATTGAGAATGGGTCAATTGAAGACCTCCAAAAGAGATTCGACTCTTTGAAGAACAAAGTCTCCAACTTCCTGTTACCCTCTTCTGACCAAATTGGCGAATTGAAATCCCAGATCGAGAAGTCCAGCGGTGACTTGATCAAAGATACCAAGGACAAGTTGGGCTCTGTTGGCAAGTCTGAATCTTTCAATGCTCCTGACGCCACACCAGAGCAACAGTTGCAGAAACCAGTTGAAATCGAAAGTGTCAAGAAAGATGTGGAGAAATTGCCTCTTATTGAGCTTACCAAAAACGCCGAAAAGACCCTCGACGCTTCTGTAAAAGCCACTATCGAGTCTTTCAACAACTTGATTAGGTCCATTGATACATCCAAGCTTAATAGCTCTATTTCAAGCTCAAACCTCGTCAAGCTTGTCCAAGAGAGTGTTGACAAATTGGCCAATAAGGTCGACTCTTTAAGCAACAACTTCGAGTCAGAATTGAAGGCCAGACTCAAGACTTCACAAACTGAATTGTTATCGTCATATACCGCCAAAGAATTGGAATTGACCGAAAATTTCGTGAACCAATTCAACAACGAAAAGGGCAAGTTAGAAGCCAAATTGAACAAGCGTTTGGAACAAGAGATCCAAGCCACCAAAGAAGCTATATCCCAAGCTGCTGTAAACGCAGTCTCCATGGTAAGAATCGAACAAACCAAGAACTTTGAAAAGATGGTGAAGGACAAACTTGACCAAGAAAGAAACGGAAGATTGGCCAACTTGGAACAGCTAGACGAAAAACTCAACGAATTGGAAAAGTTTGCTGAAAGTTTGGAAGCTCAGCTCACCGCCAACCAAACCAAAGCTCTGATTCACAACTCGTTAACCAAGCTCAAAACTGTATTATTTAGTTCGTCCGACCCATCGCAAGCCCCTAAATTGGTTCTGCCATATGTAGAAGACTTAGCCATCCAAAGCAAAGGCTCCAAGGATGAAGTCTTACAATTGGCTTTGAACGAATTACTGAAATTATTGGCCAAAGAATCGTCCCACTCTATCTTAACCAACTCTCAATTGTTAAGTAGATGGGAACTTTTGGCTCCTGAATTGAGATCTGCCTCCTTGTTGCCTCCAAACGCCGGTTTGTTGGGACACTTGACCTCTTCGTTGTTCTCCAAATTGTTGTTTCCAGTTAAAGGTGCCAAGCCAGACGGCAAAGATATCGAGTCTGTGATCGGCAGGGTCGAAGCCAGCTTGGTTAGAGGCGATTTGGACGTGGCCATCGAAGAAGCTGCCAACTTGAAAGGCTGGCCAAGAAAATTGGCTGACGACTGGGTTGTTGAAGGAAGAAAGAGATTGGAAGCCCAGTTCTTGGTCGACTTGATTGACGCCGAGTCCAGAATATTATAAATATTTAATTAAATAACTGAATATAAGTAAAATAGCTAGAAAGACCTAAGATAGGCAGGTACCAATTGAAAAATCCCAGTATACTTATCACGCTACAAGTCACGTGATAAATGTTACAAAACATTTCAACGACACCAACGACGAGCTGGCACACTAAACATGTCGGGCGGGGCAAACAACACCGCCGTCTATGGAGGAGATGAAATCAATGCTATAGTGTTGGACCCAGGATCTTTTCATACCCGAATTGGATACGCAGGAGATGATTTCCCCAAGGTAGTTACGCCGTCACAATTTTCAGTTGAAGACAAAGAAGGACTGAAGAGAATCTTTGGCGAATCCATACATGTTCCCAGAAGCAACCACACAATTAAACCTATTCTCAAAGACTCGTTGATTGTAGACTGGGATGCAGCCGTGGATCAATATTCCCACTACTTCAAAGACGTATTGAACATAGAGTGTGCAGATCAGCCCATCTTGATTACGGAGCCCGTATGGACAGAACCCAAATACAGACAAACATTGGTCGAGACATTTTACGAGTCGTTCGACTTTGCCGCTTTGTACTTGGCCAAAGCTCCTACCTGTATCTCGTTTCAACAGGGTAGATCGAATTGCTTGGTGGTGGACATAGGCCATGATTCTGTGAGTGTCACTCCTATCATAGATGGGATTTCCTTGCTTAAGAACTCCAAAAAAACCAATTATGCTGGCCAATTTTTGAGTGACCAGATCTGCGATTTGTTGGCTACAAAGGAAAACTTGAAGATCGAAGCTACATACAAAGTGAAAAGTAAGATTCCCACGGTATATCCGGATGAGGCCAAATTCCAATATAGAGACATTGGCTCTGTCACCGAGTCGTTTGACGAGCACGAAAAGTCCAAGATCTGGCACGAATTCAAGGAAACCATGTTGGAAGTCCCCGAACGGTCCTTTTCTTCGGTGGGCACTATGAAGGAGTTTTACTCCGCAGACACATACAAAAGGCTCTTCGAGCTTCCTACAGGGCAATCTCTAGGACTCGGATACGAGCGGTTCAAGTTGTCCGAATCGATATTTGATCCTGATATCTACAAGTTCAACAATGAGGAACATGGCCAAAAGTACCCTCCAAACAGTGGAGAATTGAAATTCAGTAATTTGTACGATGACTATAGACCTATCAAGAGAATGAGAAAGGTTGATTCCAACACTTCGACTCCTGCGCCGGCAGATATACCTAACGGTAAAGCTACTGCTAGAGGGTTATCTCAATTGATCACCCATACACTTTCCACAATTGATATTGATTTGAGAGCTTCTGTTGCCCACAACATCATTGTGACGGGAGGTGTGTCGTTGATTCCACAATTGACCGAGAGATTATATAATGAGTTGTGCACTTCAAATCCTGGATTGAAAATCAGACTTCATGCTGTTGGTAATTCCACCGAAAGAGTCAATCAAGCATGGATTGGAGGAAGTGTGTTGGCTTCATTGGGAACCTTCCACCAGATGTGGGTTACCAAAGAAGAATATGAAGAGGCTGGGGCCGAAAGAATTTTGAACCAGAGATTCAGATAATGTAACAGTAGAAGTAGACTAGAAAAAAGGATAAGTCAATAATAAAGTGTAGTCATATTTGTAATTCTTTCATTTATGGATTTAGTCATAGCTTCAGTATAAGAGATAAAGTGATATAGAACAATATCGAGACGCGGTATACGTTTGTTCTAAGAGTCACGTATACGATATTATTTTACTACAATCATTCTATCTAGAGGGACCCTCGCTATAACCTCCATATACACCATGGTAATAGCTATTCTGAGCCTCATGTATTTTTGATGGAGGATAAGAATAGCGAGATCTTCATGGTGCAAAAATTCGCAATCAAGTTTAGTGAGATGGAACTCCACTGAAAAAAACTTTTGTGCTACTAACCTTTCACTTCCGCCACCTCTGATATCCCCGAAAAAATAAGTCCTGCCGACTCTAGCTCGAGAAAGCACCCCTTGCATTGACCTGTCAGCTAGATGAATCTCTTGCCAACCTGATGTGACCCAACATAAATTGCGAAAACTTGCCCTTGTGTAGATAAGGTATTTCATCTTTGTGTTTGCGATGGACGTTGGGATTCCATAGTAGAACAGCACTGCCGCAGAGAATGCTGCCTGCGAACCCCGCGACCCCGCGAAGACCTGCTTCTCTAAAAACTCAAACACCACGAACACACATACACCATGGACACACAACAAGCAGCCAGACTATCCTCAATGCTTAGTAACATACTCTCATCATTCCAAGCGTTCGCAATTCATCTATCTTATTACTCCCTATCTTATCTCGCCCCTTTTTGGACCCTTTTTTGGGCCACCTCCACATCGCTCACCCCGCAGAGCTGCAAATTTGTGGGTGTCGCACGTGACTGCAACATCAGGCGGTTTAGGGATATAAAAGGAGAGCAAATGCCCACATTTCAGGGCGTAAAAACGAATTGGACGTATCAGTACATCTAGAAGTATAGACTACGGTAAAATAACTACCACCAAGCCCTTGTTGTTGTTTTATAGTTTGCCAAACCCCAATGTCCGTTCCTGCCACCAATGTCGCAAACAGTACCAATGAGAACAAGCAGCTTATCAAGGGAGCGTTGGATCTCGATCCTTGGTTAGAACCTTACTCCGACTCACTCATAAGCCGTCAGCTCCAATTCAGAAAAGTATACAACGATATCTCCAATTCCGAAGGCTCTTTAATAAAGTTTTCCGACTCTTATCAGAAGTACGGTTTGCATGGAGAATGGGAAACTAAACGTATTTATGCAAATCAATACGTCCCAAACGTAGTTGAGGTCTCTTTGGTTGGTGAATTCAACGACTGGAACGTCAATTCCCACAAATTTCAAAAGGCCAATGATTTTGGATTATGGAATCTCGTTATCGAGCCAGTCAACGGGGAGTTTGCGATCGCTCATGACTCAAAATACAAAATCGCCATGAAATTGCCGCTGGGCGAAACCATTTACCGTATTGATCCATGGGTATTCAGAGCTACTCAATCCACCGAAACTACCCTATACGACGGAAGGTTTTGGAACCCTCCTCCATCTACCACCTATGAATTTAAGCACCCCAGACCTACGTTCAATGATAAAGAGGGTATCAAGGTTTACGAGGCTCACGTAGGAATCTCTACACCAAACCCCGAGATTGGCTCCTATAAGAACTTCACCAAAAACATATTACCTTTAATTCACAATTTAGGATACAATACTATACAGTTGATGGCGGTAATGGAACATGCTTACTATGCTTCCTTTGGTTATCAGATCACCAACTTTTTTGCCATATCCTCCCGTTTTGGCTCGCCTGAAGACTTGAAGGAATTGGTCGATGAAGCCCACAAGTTCGGCATCAAAGTGTTACTAGACATAGTTCATTCACACAGTTCCAAAAACGTCGAAGATGGTCTTAACAGATTCAATGGCACAGACCACTACTTATTCCATGGAGGTCCAAAGGGTAACCATGACCAGTGGGATTCCAGGCTATTCAACTATTCAGACCACGAGACTCTTCGATTCTTGTTATCAAACTTGAAATTCTTTTTGGATATTTACCGATTTGACGGTTATAGATTTGATGGTGTGACCAGTATGCTTTATAAACATCATGGTGTAGGCTTTGGTTTCAGTGGTGACTACAATGAGTACTTCAACCTCGAGTGGGTTGACCAAGATGCTATTGTATATTTTATGTTGGCCCACCAATTATTGCGGGACATTGAGGTTCCTGAGAAGAATTACAGCTTCATCTCTATTGCTGAAGATGTCAGTGGTATGCCTACGTTATGTGTTCCTATCGACAAAGGAGGAATTGGTTTCGACTATAGATTCTCAATGGCAATTCCTGATATGTGGATCAAAATCTTGAAGCACTTATCAGATGAGCAATGGGATATTGGTGCTATTGTACACACGTTAACCAACAGAAGACATGGTGAAAAATGTATTAGTTATTGTGAATCTCATGATCAAGCTTTAGTGGGCGACAAAACCATTGCCTTTTGGTTAATGGACAAAGAAATGTACACCAACATGTCAGTCTTGACACCATTGACTCCAGTCATCGATAGAGGATTATCCTTACATAAACTCATTAGGCTTGTGACTTTTGCATTAGGTGGTGAAGGATACCTTAATTTTGAAGGCAATGAATTTGGCCATCCAGAATGGTTGGATTTTCCGAGAGCAGGAAACAACGAGTCGTATCACTACGCAAGACGTCAATTCAACTTGATCAAGGACGATTTACTTCGCTACAAATTCTTGTATAATTTTGATGGTGCCATGCAAAGGTTGGACACCAAACACGGAGTATTGAATACTCCTCAAGCCTACGTTTCATTAAAGCATGAAGGTGATAAGGTGTTGGCGTTCGAGAGAAACGGACTTTTGTTTGTATTCAATTTCCATCCTACCAAGTCTTATCCTGACTATAGAATTGGAGTGGAGACCCCAGGAGTGTATCAAATTGTTTTGAACTCTGATAACGAAAAGTTTGGCGGTCACGGAAGAATTCAAGAGACAGATTCCGACGGAAAACCAATTGAGTATTTCACCAACAACGAAAGATGGAATGATAGGTCAAACTCGATAATGGTCTATATTCCTACTAGATCAGCCATCGTGTTGCAGCTTAAGGAGAAAGTTTGACTGCTTTGCTCTATTTAAACATTCGTTTAATTCATCTATATTCATTATTAATATTTCATTTTCTATTTCATCAGTAATTTTGTAGTTAGTTAGTCGTCACTTTGTGGGTCGTCAGGTATATCCTCAAACTTTCCCGACTGTTGCCATTCTCTGACTGGGTTTTTAAATCCCTCGAAAACGCTATTTTTTTCCATTTTGTCGAATACCCACAACAACCGTTCAGCCTCGACCTCCTTCTCTTCTTGGGTCATCTCCGGAGGCTGAGGGGTCGAACCATTGGAGTCGATATTGTTGAGTATAGAGTTTAAAGACTGGCTCAAGCTTTCGAAACCGGAATCATTGGAGATAGGATGTTCACCTTCAATACCACCCAAGTATTTTGGATTGGGTTTGAGGTATTTGTTGATATCTATGTCTTCAGGAATTGAGATTCCATTATTATCCATAAAGTTTTTGGCGTAAACGTAGCCCACATAGTCTAGAAACTTGGATAAATGCGTGGTGGGAGAAGGATTATCGGGATCGTAACTGAGGTCGAAAAAACACTGTATAATTACCTGAACAAGATAGTCAAGTGCTATGTTAGTCGAGGAGTCTGGCAGACTATCAGAAAGCGTTCCGTTCCGTACGTCCAGACCCGGAGAACTGCGCCGAATCACTTCAAGACACCGACAGTAGATGTAGTTTTGCGGTTGCACGGGAGATTCTTGAGTAAAGTCGGCGCTGGGCACCAATTTAGGGTCGAGAGCAAGATTTTTGGACTGAGGAATTGGCAAAATGGCACTCTGTAGTAAAGCTTTGAGCTCTTTTAACTTGTCCGTGCCTTCTTTGTCTCCACTATACTTGTTGAGTTCACTAGCTGCGAAGTTTACAACAATAAATAGATTAGTGAGGTGGGAGTAGTCGATGTCCGACCGGTCGAGGTTTCTAAAGCCTCGTAACATCAACATCAAAGATATTTCCAACGCATCCCTGTGGACCTTGATGTCTCGCACAAGGTCATCGAACTCAAGGTTTTCCTGATATGTGTTGACCAACATGATAATACTCATGAAGTATTTGACCATGGTTAGCTGGTTCGGTGTGAGATTCACAAAGTCGAATGTTTTGGTCTTTTCAATGATATTGATATATTTGTCGGCACTGAGTTTTGTATCGGGGCTAAGATCCGTACCATACTTGTGGTACAAAGTATACAAGCCTTTGAAGATTTCAATGAGTGCCTTCTCGTAATCAACATTATTTTCATATTCGCCAAAGTACTTGAAGGCTACTTCGAGACCCTGGTTTAGGGAATCATTGGCGGCGTCGAGACAGTAATCCAATTGTGCCAACCCATCGTACAAGATGAGAAAGACTAGACGATAAACCAGTATGAGTGGATTGAAATCAAATGTGAAGTGCTGACTTTCTGAATTAAATGGGGGTTCGTCATGGTTATCCAACTCATATAACAAAATGGAAAGAATCTGGTTCAAGTGCTCTAGCACTTTATTGGACCAATATAGCGTAAAGCTGTTTTGGTGAAGTTCACGGTTGATCAAAAGAATGTTCGATATGGTTGCTACCAAGTCTATTCTTTGGTGCCGAGTTAGATTGACATCTTCGAGAAGTAGACTGATGATCAGGTTAAGTTGTTCTGGCGTCACCAGAAGACAGAAGTCGGTGTTTTTTCCGTTCTGACGAAGTTGCTTGATATTGGACCGATCGTACATGCTGGAAACGTACAACTAGCTCCTAAGCCAGAGCAATCCAGTGAACCCTCAAGGTTTTTGACAGTGCATTGAAATTTGCTTGCAGCTTGAAACCTGCATAAGTGAACTTCCGTGATTATTTCCCACTTCAGAATAGACAGGGCTCGCAAATAAAACCTGTGCTAACCGGCCGCCTCGGTTTAGAAAAATCGTACGGTTTTAAAACTTCGCAGCTACAAAAATAAAGAATGTGGACTTGACTTCATTTAAGACCATATGTTTATGCATTCCATCTAGGATTGATCTGGTCGATGGATATATTACAGTAATTAATCTTATTAAAAGGGCACAATTTTGTCACGCAAATGCAAGTTGGAAGCCTTCACTACGCGTTCGACCAACTCCTCTAAAAGTTCGAGTGCGTCGGGCTCATCAAACAAGTGGTAGGCCACTTTTCTTAAAGTGTGCACGTTCACCGGCCAAATGTACAAGTTCCCGTCGTAGGTTTTCATTATACCAATGATATCCTTGGACAACTTCTTGACGTAGTTATCTGGATACTTAGCTAGCTCTTGTTTCACCTGAATGTTGTTGGCACACGTTCTCAGTACGAGTGATTCGTGAAGTGCAATTTTTGATAGTTTGAAGTTTAAACCGGTGATGGCCGTCACTTCATCCTTGAAGTAAATTAAGGGAAAGACGCGGTTCATGGAACTGGGCTTGTAGATCGTCGGCTTCAAGTTGATAGGCATGTTGGATTCAAATTCGTCCACCAAGTTTCGCAAGGCTACCCAGTCATTGAAAAGTTTGTTAGACTCGTGTTCTTCCTGGGTGATCACGTCGACGTGGTAATAGAATTCGTTTATTGCGCTGTAGTTGATCAATGATTTGTGAAGCCACCAAAGAGTGTGTTCTTTGTTGAGCATGCAGTTATTGATAAATATCTCTCGATCTTTAACGTTATTGGACAACAATTGGTTGCAATAATTATTGTACTGATCGAAATACTCTGGATCCAAAGGTTTCCAGAACGTCTCTATAGGGTACATGCTTGGCAAGTTGAACTTGAGGCTAAGAATCATGTCGCAGATGTACATGGCCCAAAAACAGGTTTGGTGAAACGGCGAGTTCTTGAGCAAACTCTGTTTGGAATTGCTGTTATATTTTATTAATATCGATGATAGTATACTTGAGGCTCCCTTCACATAAGTACTGTCAATCGCCACAAAGAATAGTTCGTAGACGCACAATATAATGGTACTCAAAAGGCATCGAGATATGATCCCATTTTCGCTGTTCTCGATGCCAGGAATGCTCAAGTAAGATCTGATGGACTTGACTGCCTGCTGGTAGTACTTGATGGGGATGGAAGGATCGACACGCTCAGGACTGATACGTTGAAGGATCAAGGAGCTTAGGCAAAATATTGAGTCCAAGATCATGTTTGTGTCATCGTAAAGCGCCAATTCTGGAATGATTTTCTTGAAAGCTTCCTTGGGTAAGAAAATATCGATGAACTTTGACAAGTTATTCACGAACAAGTCGAATAATTGACATTCCAAGTCGTTTTTCAAGTTAATTTGATACGAGCTCAAATTAGTTGACGAGAGTTTTGATCTTGGGCTTTCGATTTTCATGACTTCCAGGAAATGCTCAAAAAGAGCATCGATGGAAAGTTCACCAAGAGCTTCGTTGACCAATTTTTCTTTGTTGGATACCGACGATAGTTTGGGAATGCTGGTTCTCTTTTTAGTAAACAGACCGATATTGTAGGGCAAGGAGGGCGATTTGAGGCCATTTTTTATAATTTTGTTGATTCGAGGCTTTGAATTCTTTTTGGTTTCGATGGGTTTGAAGTAATTGATCGATGTAGGCCTGTTAGGAATAAGACTGGAGCCGAGTCCCGAGTAGCCAAAGGCATTCATGCCTGTAGCTACACGGCTAGGATACCCGTAGCCGGGAGAGTCGAAATGGCCACTGATCTGAGAAAGAACAGGCTCTGACTTGACCTTTGGATTATGGAACCCAGAGCGAGTTTTCGAGCCCAACATGGAATTGGAACCAACAGAACCCATAGGCATGTTACCAATAGATCCTATCGAGCCCACGCTAGGACCAGAGGACAGGGGTTGAAAATCTGCCGGCGCCGAAGACTTGTAGCGGTACGGCTGGCCAGCAGGATACGGCGGGGTGTAGTGGTTATAGTTATAGTTAGAGTAGTTGTAGGAGTTGTAGACAGGCTGCTGGAGGGGCTGTTCTATTGGGATCTGAACATTGGGAGGATATAACACTGGCGGATCTTGTACAGCACGATCTTGTACAGCGCGATCTTGTACAGCACGCGATTGCACGAACCCTGGGGTTTGTGAAAGGAGAGGTGGGTTCTGCACGGGCTGCATGGGCTGGATCTGGGGATGGTGAAGGAGGGGTTGCTGCTGCTGATTTTGTAAAGGTTGTTGTTGCTGTTGAGTTTGAACAGGTTGCTGCTGCTGCTGTTGTTGTTGTTGTTGTTGTTGGACGGCGAGAATCTCCTGGGACGGGTACTGCTGGAGGTGCTGCTGGTACTGATGCTGCTGATGTAAAAAGAATGCCTGACTGTTGTCGTCTACCGGATACAGATCCGGGGGCGGTGGCTGGTCGTAGGCGTACGACACCAGGGGCGGATTAAAGTTAGTGGGCATCTGTGTAGGTACCGAGTATGGCGGCCCCGGAGACGATTGAGATTGCAGAGACGAAATCTGAGAATAGCCCTGTGGATACTGTTGATCTGACGGCTGGGTTTTGTAGGGTGGGTACGTGTAGGCGTGGTTATAAGGCAAACTCATAGTGAGCGATGTGGGTGATGAGTTTGCAAGTCTCGGGCGAAAATAAAGCAAGCGAATTGACAACAAGAATTGACAACAACAGTCCCTTTTAAGACAATTTTAGGTCTAGACTAGCAGGGTGGTTCAATGGTGGACAGATTGATTGGAGCACGTAATTGACCAAGGGGTGATACCAACCAACCCAAGTTTAGAGGCAGCAAAGTAGGCGTGCGTGTGCGCGTGCGGAATGTCCCAGGCGAGCACTGACAGAATTGACAGGTCGATTACGAGCAGGCAAGTGTAGTCGAGATCAAAAAAAGAGGCGAGCGTAAAACAAGGGCCGCGAGCATACAACCATGTCACAGAAGGAGTTCACGGTGTTTGTGATAGAGAATGGCCCCACCGAGTACTGGCACCAGTATTGCAGCGGCATGTTACTCAAGAACCGCAAGCTGGACCGGGTCGCGGTGGTGGCAGGCAACGCCGTGATGTACCACGAGGGCCAATTCACTTATGAAAACTACAAGGAAGCTGCCAAAGTGATAGCCTCGAAGGAGTACAATGGTACTGATCCAGAAGGCGGGCGCACTGCAGATTATCTCGATTTGGTTTTGACGGGATTGGCCCTCTTCAGGCCCAAAATCCACCTCAAGTACATTCGCACCTTGGTGGTGCTTACCGCGCAGCACCCTACGGAAGAGACGTCGTCGTCCAAACTTAACGAAGCAAGCGAGTTGATCAACGTGCACGGCATCAAGGTGGTGTTCGGCGTGGACGACTACGCGCATGTTCTGAAACAGCGAGGGTTCGAACGCTGGCGACAGGTGGTGGCTCTGTGGAACGGTGCCAGCATCTTCGCAGCCCACGAACTTCACCAAACGATCCATTCGGCCCCGCTACGCAAAGTCGCTCCTCGAGTGTCGTTCACGGGGTCTCTCAGGTTTGGCCAAGACGTGGAGAATCCTGGACTGCGGAGTCCCATTAGTATCACGGTACTGGTGTATCCTGCCATCAAAGTAGAGAAGCCGTTGGGCGGCCATGAGTATGTGGTGTCCGACAAAGTAGACTCTGTGAAACGCCATACGGTGCATTATATCAAAAAGTACGCCCAAAAGGAAAAGCCAAATGAAGACGAGAATGAAATCGAGAACGAAATCGAGGATGACGACTCACACGAGTTCGAAAAAGTGGTCATTTCCTCGTCTGATTCAGTCCCCGGATTCAAGTATTCCAAGCGAGATATCATCGCCGTGAGCAAAGACCTCGCCCAAATGGCTCAGTTACCGTCCAATGCCGGAATAGACTGCCTTGGATTCGTCAGACGCCACCATTTGGCATATGTGTACCTTACAGACGAGACCCACTACGTCATTCCTCCTGCTGAGTCCAGCGCAGTCAACCTGGTCTCGTTCAGTTCCTTGGTACGGGCCATGATTGACATGGACGGCGTGGCACTCGTGCGTTATGTGCCTTCTACCGACGCAGATATCCAAGTATGTGTCATGATACCGCAACTATTCGAACAATCTCCTGGAAAGTATGTGCATGGATTTGTGCTTGGTCGACTTGCATTTAAGGAGGACGAGAAGATCGGCCGGTTTCCGTATCTAACTAAGAATGAGGGCGAGGTAAAGGAGGAAGAAGAAGACGAAGAAGGGGAGGATGCTGAGGATGAAAATAATGAGAATGACACTGTTGGTCCTAAGCCTAGAGAGTATCCGTCTGACGAAATGAACAGTCTTATGGAATCATTCATCAAAGCCCGTGATTTGGACAATGACAACAAGTTTTCGAGCTACATCACAGCCAACCAAAAAGTGAATCTTTTGGAGTCAGAAGCATTGCAGTTTCCTAAATCAGTACCACAAGACACCGATACCAGTCTCTTAGCATCGTCACCCGCTATTCACAAAAACTGGTACTACCTCCACCGAATCATCTCGAAGTCACTTTCGAAAGAGTCATTGTCCCTGTTCCTCAAAGAGGACAAATTTGTAGAAAAGTACTTGGTTGATCAGGAATCAACCAACTTATTCAACAAGACTAATATTCTCACTGGGAACACATCTAGACCGGTTCAGTGGCTACAAGATATGGGCGATTCAAGCCAGTCCCAAAATCTTATTGAAAAGTTGGGCGTAGGGTACGTAAAAAGGTCTCCACAAGAAGGTAAACGTAGAATGCTGGATTCAACATATTCTGAATTCTTTAAAAAGGAAAGAAAGGAAGACAATGAAAAGTTCGATGAGTACTTTGATATTCAGGATATAATTGGGTAGTAGACGCATATATATAGCATTTCGACAACCACATATCAGTAAAAAATAACTTTGTCCATACACGTACATAATACTACCTTTGAAGTATGATTCGATATTTTTGACATTATACTCATTACTCTATATACAAATTAGATTTTGAAAAGCTGGTTCTTCAAATCGTATTCTCTGTCCTTGGCTGTTCTCTTTCTGTTTTTGGAACGGCCAGTTCCATCAGCACCCAAACTATTGACAATTTTATCACTTACGCCCATACTCTTCACACGTTCACGCTCTTCAAGAAACAATTGCCTCAATTCCTTGCCGTTAATAACCAAAATGGAGCCCAAGTCAAACACTCCCTTGTACCTGGTAGACTTGCCATTTTTCCAGAGGCCGACCCAATGCAGAGCCATTCCAAGCTCGTCGTAACTGCCGTCGGGCTTCAACTGGCCGCGCTTCAAGGCTATATTATAGAGCAACTCGTCAACCGAATTGGTGGGATGGTCCATATACTCGGAATACTTGGCCCCAGTAGCATCGTGAAGGTTCAAAAGATACAAAAGATAATCGGCCTGGATGACGGGGTCTATGAACGACGTGTGCACACACCCAACGAGACTCAATGCCAACATGGTTTCACTGTCTTTGACGGTGGGCAAAAAGACTCCTGGCGTGTCATGAACTAAGATATCCGGGTCTTTGCACAATCGAATGATCTCACTGGTATTTTTGGTCACTCCTGGCTGGCCTCCTGTACGAGCAACTTTCCTACGCTTGGTCGAAACACTGTTGGAGAGCTCGCTGCCAAGACCCACTTCTCTTAGGGTATTTACTAGAGTGGATTTCCCAACATTAGGCATTCCTATAATCATGAGCCGCAACCCCAAAGGTGGAGGAGGGGTCATTTCGTGGTATTTTTGGCGTACCATGTCGATAATGGCACGAGCATCTTTACGGTTCCGACTGTCGATGAGCATATAATTTTCAAGGTGCGATTCGTGCCATTTGTTGAGAAGTTCGGGCTTGAGTACCGAAAGGTCCTTCTTGCTGTATAATATGATCTTTTGTTTCTGTGCAAGCACTCTATCAAAGAGCACGTTAGTAGTGGAGATGGGGGCCCGACTGTCTCTGACCTCGAGAACCAAATCGATCTGAGGCGCCAAGTGCCCAAACTTGGTCAAAGCCTTCTGGTGATGGCCCTTGAAGTTGGAGAGCGGAATGTTGTAGTTCGGAAAGATCCTCCTCGGTATAAAAGACATGCCTAAGAGATCAACGGTCGCTCCCACCGATGGGATCCCCGATATAGACTGTGTCACGTGACTTGATGCCCATACTAGCTTAAAAGATGTCTTGATGAGGAGGGGTTGGTTTAGAGAATCAACGATGCCACTCATCACCTTCACTGGCTTCCCGTCTTCGGGTAAGACGACATGGGCGAAGAAGCTTCAAAAAGCATTTCAGGAAAAAGTCGAGCAAGCAAAAGCCAACAATGAGCCCGGCCACAACTATTCCATCATGTACCATAGCGACGAAACTTTAGGCATAAACCACGAAGTATACCGAGACTCCAACTTGGAGAAGAATGCTCGGGGATCTCAAATGACAGCTGTCAAGCGTGATCTTTCGCGTACCAATATTGTGATATTGGATACTTTAGGGTACATCAAAGGGTTCCGGTACCAGCTTTTCTGCGAAGCCAAAGGTGTAGTGACTCCCCACTGTGTTGTGCAGGTGCTTAACCCGCTTGAAAATTGCATAGAATGGAACAAGACACACCCCAATCCATGGGACGAAGGGCTTATGAGACAGCTCCACATGCGGTACGAGGAACCCAACAGCGATGGCCGCTGGGACTCGCCGCTATTCACGATAGCTTCAGACTATGAGCATGAAAAGTTGCCCATCGATGAAATATGGGATTCTTTGGTGTTAAAGAGACCTCCTCCGCCAAATGCAGCCACGCTTATCAAAGCTACTGGGGGCAACAACTTCTTGCAGGAACTCGACAAGCAAACCCTGCTGGTGCTTGCCAAGATTATCCAGCACCAGCAACTCATGAGCATAGGAGGTGAGGTGTTAATTGATAGAGAAAAGGAGTTGTTGATACAGATGCCGGCTGTGTCAGTGAGTACGGCACAATTGCAGCGGATTCGCCGTAGTTACATCAGCTTGAATCGTATGAGAACAGTGGAAATCGACCGAATCACTCCGTTGTTCGTGGACTACATGAACCGCAGTTTAAACAACGAAGACTAGGCTAAAAGAAGATTGTAACTTTGGCACGTTTCGACCTTTACGTGTCTGTAGGGATAATATATAAAAGATAGATAGTTTACAGTAGTCCTATGTATTATAATTCTTCTTGGTAATGAATTGTCTATTGTGATAATTATGTAGTTTACAAAAGTACTTATTACATGTTAGCAAGTTACCTTTTTCTCACATTCTTCCATTTGAACTGCACCTTGCCATTTCCGTCAACAGTCTTTTTCTTATTACCATTCTTCATGACCTCTCTTGTAAGCTCCATACGAGACTCGACTCCCTTCAACTCCTGCACTCGGTTCAACCGCTGCTCCAACACCTTATACTGCCTCAACTTTTCACGATTCTGTTCATCTATCAAGTTCTGGTCATCTATAGGGTTCTGTTTGATAAGCTTTTCATTGGTCTGGAGCTGATCTATTCTCAATCTATTATCTCTTTTATTGACCAAACTGGCATCGGTCTTGAAATATTCTTCGGGTGTCAAGCTTTGCTGCTGTAAAACGGAGTCCACAAACACTGTATGGGTGCCCCCTGCCTTGAAATCCAAGTTTTTCTTCTCCTTTTCGATCTTGTGCATCTCATTCAACCTTAATGTCCTTACATAGTTCACATCTTGGGTCTTGAGTAACTTGATCTGGGCTTCCGAGAGTTCTTCATTGCCTCTTTCGGCTATTAATACACCATGATCATCCGTTCTTTTACGAGTCATCGCATGGTAATATTCATCGGGGTTGTATGTCAGAGCCTTCAGCTTCAAGGCCTTTAATGCATTTTGTTTCTTGTGGTAGTCGGCAGCTCTGAGTCTGTAATCTTTCTTTTTTTCAAGCAACCCATACCGGGCCCTTTCGCTGGTCTGTGAGCGCTCTCTGTGCTGTTTCTTCTGAACGTTGTGAACTAATTTGGCCATTCTTACCGTTTGCTGGAGATGCCGATGAGCTGAAAAGTTGTAGAAGGCCCTGTCCTGTATCGGTCACGTGATAGCGCATTTGACTTTTCACCGACTTTAGCGTGTGGTTGAAGAAGAGCAGATGATGATTAGGACAGTTGCAAGGGCACATTATGCTCGATGTTTAGCCGGCTCTGGCCTCTGGCCTCTGGCAAATGCGCGTTTTGATGTGCGAGCATTTTCTAGAGCGATTAGTTGCAATAAGAACGTAACAAGTAGCGACCATGACGAGATCAAAGAATACGTTGATTTAAAAGAAAAGGACATTCAACTGGAAAATCGGAGCGAAATTTCAGAAGAAACCAACATTAACAATAAGTCAGAAAACACAGGAGAACCTACCGACTCTTATTCCGATATTCCATGGTATCTTCGAGATGATGCTTCGTCTCCACTAGTCAGTACCAGGAAGGTAGATCTTCCTGAAATTCCTGCCAATGCACCACCCACTTTAGCGAAGTTTCTCGACTTAGTGGCAAATGAGTACGGACTCGACAACATCGAGTTGTTTGACTCGTCTGTGCTCGACGAAGACCATCCGTATAGCACCAAGGGCCAAGATACCAACTACTTCATTATCGGCACAGGAAAGTCGGAAAAGCATCTTTTCAAAGCTGCGACTGAACTCAAGTTTTACATCAAGCACCACTATGACGTGCTCCCGCCTATTGAAGGTATGCTCTCCGCCAGTGTCAAACCTGTGGTCAGACGTAGATTACTTCGTAGAGCCAGAAAGGGCCCACCTGCTACCGATAATGACTATGGAAAGGCGCCCAATAGTTGGATAATGTTTGACACAAAGGTGGACGGCATCTATGTGCACATGTTGACACAAGCTCGAAGAGACGAGCTCAACTTGGAGTCCTTGTACTGCCGCGAAGAAGATCTTCCAAAGTACGAAAGCTTCGGCGGCACTACTACTACTTCTGATGATATATTTATTGGTATCAGGAGAGGTTTTCATACTAAAACTGCATTTGCAAAAGACAAGGCAAATTATTCCACCCAGTCGGTATACACCAAACTAATCAATGAAGACCCGCATATCGGAGTCAATGAGCTAAAGAAACTCAATAAAGAGTTTTCAGAGAGCTTCAATGCCAACTCCATACAAGACCACCGCGCCAAATACAAGTTCTACAGGGCGGTACACTTGGTTAGGCCGGAGTTTACTTCATTCGAAGAACTTGAGCAGATATTGTTGGAGAAGTACGCTTCGTTGGAAATAGCGTTGGATCTGGATATAAACCTCCAGCTCGAAAAAGTCAACGATATAATAGAGTACATGAAGCTCTTGGTGGACTCGCCTGAAATCACCCAGGATGTTCACTACAAAACAGTAGGCGAGCACTGCGACGGGATCTACGATAAGTTATCAAGGTTTATGTCTAAAATCATGGTCTTTGGGGAGCCGATTGATCTTTTTGCCCGGCCAGAATTCTTACCATTGCTTTGGAGGTTGTCTTACGTGGAGTCTAAGCCCGGTGTAGGTTCCAGCTTGATCCATGATATGATCTACAACGACAAAGAGATTCCCAAGGAAACGACCAAAATCAGCCAAGCCACAAACAGAGCCAGAGATATCATGGAAATCATCAACTATCACAATTCATTGACAAACAAAACCCCCACTGCTGCATTCAAAGAGCTTGTATTGTTCACCTATGGCAATGATTCCAACTGGACTCAATTCTGGGCCGAATGGGACCGTTCCCTCGGCTCGTTTCACAATCACGATCAGGACACGAAAACTTTACTTGGATTCTGGGTAAGATTATCGGTATATCTTTCATGTCGTCAAGACAAATCAGCCATGTTGCAATTTTTCCAAACCTACTGGGAGAATTCCTCCAATAGTCGTTCGTTCATAGGCGATTACCATGCGAACGGGTCTCAGTTCGGGTCTAGTTCCGAGCTCAATGCGTTTAAAGTGGCCGTGCAAAGCATGCTCAATTCTTTAAATGAAGGTGATACGTCCACTGGGTTCGGGCACATTCAGCAGTTTGTGGATAACTTGTAAATAGCAAATTTGGACGCGTTAATAAATGAGTAGCAATTGGGTTTGTCAGCTGCGTTTGTCTCTACATCATTTCAAGGCCAAATACTTGATAAGATCGTCTCGTGGGATATTACTCTTTCAATTAGGTGATTGAGGCGGTAATATGATTTGATAACGGAAGTATTTTTCAGTTTATTTCTCAAAAGATTTGAAACGAGATCTATATCATACTTCAACCGCCTTTACATGGAATTTTATTTACCCTCGCTGATTTGAGATCAAATTGAGCATAAGCCTAGCTGAAACTGTATACGTTGCCTGTGATAGCCTAACAATCTACTATACTCTGTTTTAGTAGTAGAAGTCTGGTTAAATTGATGCCCACTTCATCATCACATCAATGTCCCAAGAGTTTTACCAAACATAAATGATATATGAATGACTGGTAACTGCATAGTTGATGTCAAACGGCCCGAGGAACGCAAATGCCTCCTGTCTTATATCCCAATCAAACGTGCAAAATGTCAAGCGTGGATGCATACGCACTTTTATCTCGAAGATAGGTTGAAAATTGAAGCCGCACATTATTGACCGAAGAAATCATCTTTCAGGTCAGATAACGGGCTCGAAACGTACCCCATCAAAGTTTAGGAGACTTACAGGAATAAGGAAGGTTGCATTCTAAAAAGTCTACATATTGGAGTCCCAAAAATCGAGACAAATTTGTTGGGAGAGATACATAGTCTACAGAATAACCGGTCCGATATGTAAAATAATTTCAACCGTCTTGAAGGTAATTGCGCTACGAAAACAATAAAGCTAGGAACATCGAGCCGTTTGAGTAAGGACTATAGACTCATCTATTATATTTTATGGATTAGCGATATATGAAATTATGTTGGGGCTCGCAATAGTATAGTTCTTTCCATACGTCGTTCAAATAAAAATTGCTAGCTGATGCATGGAACGGTATCGGAATGACGGTCGGAATGTAGCAAGCTCAATTGCTGGTATATCAGGAAGGCCAAGGACCTGTCGAACGCTCTTTTAATTACTTCAAATAATAACAATACGCAACCATGGTTAGCATTTCTCTCCACCGCCAAAGCTTTCACAATTCTCGCTTAGCCTTGACCATTCAAGCCACTGCGTTTCCAACCGAACAAGACAAGGGTCCTGAATTCATCGCTTCCACTCACGTCTATTGCAAAACCAACGAGCGCTACTATTCTTGTGGTAGATTCTAGTGTTATTCCACTTGACGACTAGTGGGGCGAATAAAGGTTCGTATTACATTGAGCTTCTTTTTCGATTCCAAGCACAAGCCATTTCTGTTGTTCTTGATTCAGGAAGTTCACATCTTTGGGTAGCCGACACAAATTCCATTTCCGGTGGTTTCGACAATTTGGCGTCTTCCACTTACCACGATACTGGAGTAACTTTCTCCATCCATTATGTCACGGGTGGCACTAGTGATGAGTGGACTACCGACACTGTTGGTATTCCAAACGGACTCTCTCTTTCCAACTTCCAGTTTGCTGAAATCTCGACCTCAAATTCCATTGCATTTGGTCTTTAAAAAAGCCGGTGACGCGTTAGAACACCCCACTTCCCTCAAACTTCAAAGGATGATGGCTACATTCCCAAACTTGCGTATCCGCTCTAAGGAACAATATAGGGGCACCAGATAATTTATCTTTGGTCGTATCGATACTGCCAAATACTCAGGAGAATTGCCTTAACTTTCATACCAGAATCCGGGCGGTGACTTGGATACTGACCGCGATAGTATCACTTTTTCAGACGTTTCTGTTTATTACTTGAGGATAACATTGGAATTGCCCAAGTCAAGTACACCACCGATTCCAATGTTGTTGCAATCTCTTCGATTATGATATTCACTCAGTCTGTATACTTAGTTATTCAGATTAGACAGTTTCGGTCAAGCGACTTAATAAAAATGTTATATCATAACTCGAATTTCTCTATTCAAGAACAGCATTTTCAATCCATATTAAGCTTCGCTTACAAATAGTTGCGTACTGTTCTAGCTTTTGGCATCCGCTTTCTCATGTCAACAAATAATTTCTTTACCTACTAATTCTCTGCGAAACGCCACTTTATGGCCCAAAGTGGAAGGCAACCATACTGTACACTTCAACCACAGTTTACATTGTAGCGATACGGTCCACGGCTCGTTTTCATTTCACTTGAAATTGTAGCTGCTACGCACGCAACCCATAACACTTCTCGAGCATAGATCAAGCTATTCATTTCGTCTTAGCTTCCATAACAACTTTTTTGCGGGAAGTTGCAAATATTTAAGAGATGAAATACTGATTTGATAAAAGCACAAATTCATTGCAAAAAATGTATCCCTAGAATTGATCTAATTTCAAGAGTCTTGACTAATAAATTTAAGGATTCTCTCGCGTCATGAATAATAAAGTCAAGGGACTAAAAAGTTTATATCGCGGTGAGCTGTTAAACTAAATGAGGAGACGACGGAACATTAGTGTCCAGCTAGTGGCCTAGTCACCAATTGAAGAAACCTATAGAGGATCTAGGTTGCAGAGTTCCAGAATCAAAGGTGGTCTAGGCTTAGTTTATATTGCTCAAAAATATTTTTAGATTAAGCGGAAAGAGGGGAAGTGCGGCTTCATCATGCGTGCTTGCAATGTCTCAAAAATGTACCACATTAGTCATTATCTGATTTTCAGCCAGTGCTACTATGACCAGTATATTTAGCATCACCAAAAGAGCACTACTTTGGTGATCGTATCTGCAACGTAAGAAACACAGTCACTATAACTCGTAAACCCAAAGAGGGCAATGAGTCACCAAGAGTACAAGGACTTGTATATATTGGGGCCAAGTTTCTCTCTATTGCCATGTTTCTCTCTATACTCCCTATAGCCAAGACCTAATATTAAACATGCTGCACTCACTCAAAAAAACGGACTCGGCGGTATCTACGACCAAATCGATAGCTTCATCTGTCGACACCAAAACCCATAAGGACACAGACGACAAAAGTGAAAAGTCACCGAAGTCAAAACCTTCACAGCCGAAGATAGACTATAGAAGTGCTGCTGCTGCCTATTCCTTGAGGTAAATTGTCGTGTTGATTACGTTTTAAACCCACCACATGTGTCTACTTTACAAACCTAATATCTTTTATGCAAACATGTCGTACTGATAATGTCTAAAACCCATCTAATGTTTCTTATTTACAATCCTAATACATTTTATGCAAACATCTTTGTAGCACTTGTATTAAGAACCCCCTCTCGTGGTATATGACCAA
Organism: Suhomyces pyralidae; assembly: GCA_003706505.3. Taxonomy (NCBI): domain Eukaryota; kingdom Fungi; phylum Ascomycota; class Pichiomycetes; order Serinales; family Debaryomycetaceae; genus Suhomyces; species Suhomyces pyralidae. The sequence goes on along the minus strand of PPLO03000008.1, from coordinate 72,323 downwards.
TCACTACGGAACAGGCTGCAAAATTAGTGATCTGGTCCTGCAGAAATGGATAATAGTAGTTACCACGACACCGAAAGAGGAAGCAGAAGCCTCCCGATTTTCGCAAAAGCAGGCTATTGGAGTGATGAGTCATTATTCTTTTTAATTTTCAATTCCGCAATGGACACGATCCCCGGGGTATGATTATGTACCCCCAGCTGGATAAATAATAAAGTCGTATACATCTATGATCTGCTACTCACATCCAATGTCCTCTCCGAACTTCCCGCATGGTTAGAATCTTGTCTACTCTCCGCCATTCGTTTCTGTGGGGCCCCTATTTTTTCGATCGCACTTGAGCGGACTTCGCGACGCGATCTCGGTGCTGTAACGCAACGCGTCCGAGACTTCGCAAGACCAAAGCAGACTATTTTCTACAACCGTACAATCTAGACCGAATCACAGGCATTTATCATGTCTGTGGCAGAGCTCAAGCTTCAGATCAAGAATTGGGAACATGACTTTCAAAAGGCCAACAATCGGTTGCCTTCGAAACTGGACATTAAACAAAACCCCAAAGTATATACTCTTTACAAAAGCTACAGAAACGCCAAGCAGGAGGTGGCGACCCCGAAATCACGTAAAAATGACCCCAAGAGACACACTGGGTCCGGGGTAGACCAGATAAGTTTAGAGATAAACGACGACGCCAACGAAGAGATCGACCCGGACTCCGCAAGATTGGCTTCCAAAAACATATATGGAGAGCTAGGACCCACTCCACAAGCAAACGGAAAGGTTTTGTCGATATTTGACTTCCGCTTGACGCCACCCGACTCCTCTCCACTCAAGGAAAGACATCCGCAACAACCTTCAAACATCAAATTCAAAACCCCCACAAAAGCCAAACGAATCGACAATGTAGGAGCTGTTCAACAGTCTGCCAGTATATCAGAAAAACTACTTGCAATGGCAAAAGATCCTGAAACCCCCACCAGAGGACCTACAAGGACCATAAAAGCTCTTGAAACTCCCCAGTACTTAGCCAAAAATAACCGCAAGTTTGAATTTGCCATTTCTCCCACTAAAAACATCGCTGCATCCCCTTCCTCCCTACAGAACACACCTGTTAAGCGGGCTTTTTCCGCTGACCAGTCCCCAGTCAAGAGCTCAAAGACCAGTCATGATGACACTCCTACCAAGCCAAAAGTACTGATCTTGACTGCCACCGAATTAAGCACGCCCGTCAAGCCAAACCCACCTTTGTTTCTGGTCTCGCCCTCGCCATTGAAAACTCATAGGTTCATGTCCAAAAAGCTCTCTGATGTTTTTCAGGACTTCAAGACAATCCAAGAAGATAAAAGCACTGTCGTGTTCAGTGAGCACGAAGAGGAAGATGAAGAAGAGGAGGTCATCGACTCACAACAGGCTGCACCAAGAAAAAAGAAGTTTACCCAAAAGAGAACTACCAGAAGGTGGAAAATCAAACCACGTACCAATGACCTTGGAGAAGATGACTTGGCAAGCAAAGATATCCATGAAGAAATTAACAAACTTGACCAGGAGGACCATGAAAAGCTACAGGCATATATACATTCAGAAGAAGAATCGGAGGATAGTGAAGATCTGGAGGCCGCATACGTTTCCAAGGAACCTGCCAACACCAAGGGCTTGCACAAACCTAAAAACAACAATTTCCAGAGGCTCAAAATCAATGATGCCCGCGCCAAAGCATTTAAGAGAAGAATGAAACGATAGTCATGCTCACTCCCTTCAGCTATGGATAGCTGAGAGTTATGGGTAAACTTGCCAAAAAACTTGAACAAAGAAGACTAATAAATCAATCATCATGGAGATGAAAAAATTGATGCTAATAAACTTATAGAGCTAATTTTTAGTACCAGCAATTCACGAATAATGTCCAGTCATAGAATTGTAGTCTCGGAATTTTGAAAGCAACAAAGTAGACTTGCATCCCTATGACTCATGAAACGAAGTGCGCCGTATCACTACTTTTTCAATTGTATGAGTATTATCTTGTGCATGCGAAATTGAATTAGAGACTTCACAAGATATGCTAAGTAACGTCTATTCTCGAGTGCATTCTAGTCGTCTATCTTCGAATATATTCTAGTGTCTATCCTCGATTGTACTCTATTAATTAGACAATTAGAGCCAATTTCAAGCTAATCCTGGTCTATATATCCCTACAAACTATGGCATGGCGACAAGCAACTCGTTCTGGTCCGGCTCAAAATTAAACTGAACACGGCCCTTGGGTACTTCGACTTGTCTATTGTCACCATGCGATGTGCCCGTATATACAGGTTTTTCCCATTTAAGCTTATCCCTTTCTGGGTCCCACACATTCATGCTAAGCAGCATCTCGTCTTGTGCTTTGGCATCCTTCACTACACTCTCTAACTCTTGAATTTCATGGTCGTCGCTCTCCACCTCGGTGCCAGGTACTGTTCTTTCCACCATCTTCACCTTGCCATCTTTAATAACCATCTCAACGGTGACTTTACCCCGCCCGCTCCTGGCCTGTTGGGATCCTTCGTGTTTTCTTAACTGCTTCTGTTGTTTCTTCAACTGTAAAGCTCTCTCGACCGGCGAAAGCCACATGGTGCTAGTGTTGGAAGAGGTAGGAAGGTCGTAATCAGCTGCGTTATCAATGATCTTGGTTCTTTCTGCACCGGTGCTTTGAAAATTGAGCAACGTTTCCAACCGTTCTTGGGCTTTTAGGAGCTCAGGGTTGACTTGCTGTGTTCTTTCGTAGTGCTTGAGCTCTTGCTCTTGTTCTTCTAACTGCTTGATTTCCAATTCTTCTCTTTGCTTAGCTTCCTGAGTTCGTTTGTTTTCTGCCTCTGCTTCTTTGAGAGCTCGATCTTGCGCTTTCCACAAGTTTTCTCCGGCATTAAGTGTGACTACAATTTTTTTGCTTTTGCTAGGCTTAGATGTTGCGCTAGTCTGTTGCTGGATCTTCTTGTTGTGAATGTTATCTTGTTTGTGGTCTAGCTCGTTACGCTCTTGTTTCAAAACATTCATAATGTCCATCTTCTCCTTGACATTCAACAAGTCATGTCCGCAATACGAACACGGTTGAAGGCCCTCTTTCGCACATATTATCTTGCCGCAATTCAAACAATTGGGAGCTATTTCGTATAGTGGGTGGCGGGTCGCCATGCATTTACATTTCCTCGACGTTCCTGCTTTGGGTTCGAGCTCCAATTCATTCAAAACTGCTTCAATATCTTTGAGATTATCGAGATTTCTCTTGTTATTCTTCTTCGCTTGTTGGCTGGTAAGTTGATTTGACGGTTTGAGATCCAAAAGCGCAGAAGTGTTGGTCGACGACTTCTTGGCGTCAAGTCTTCCTTTGACAGGCTTTGGTTTCTTGGCCACTGGCTCAGATGCCCAAGCATTCGTAGAGTTACCAGACTTTACCGCTCCACTTTTGATATGACTGTTCGGGGACTTGGATTTGGTTTCGATGTGCTTGGAGGCATCCTCTTCTTGCTTTAATTGTAGAAACTTGCTAATAAATGCCAACGATATTTCGGTCTGTCCGAGCAACTCTATAAGGTGATCTTGGATCGCTTGATCTGAGGGTAAGGTGAGACAGTAATCGACGAGCTCTTTACAGGACTCGCTATCTATTGGAATGATATCACCCACTGCAGGCACGGCGTACTTTTTAAGCTTACTATAATTCATGATGGTCTAATAGCTTTACACAGAGGTCTTCTACTATTAGTCACAGTGGGCCATATGATCTAGGTCACATGATACTTATGATAAAATACAATGTACTAAACTTTTACAGTGATAAATGAGAAATGGATCTTATCGTAAACATCTGAGCGTTAGTTTAAGGTGAATTATATTTTAATTCGTTCGCTTTCCATTCGTAATTTAATTACTATGAATTTAGTATAACTCTCTGCTCTCATCTCTCACTATATTGATAAGTTTCAAGGTTTTCACGTGATCGCATCAGCTACAGAACATCTACTTACTAGCCAAGAAACACTAACCACAACACAACCAGAGCAGAACCACAACATCATGGAGGATAGTGTAGAAGTAAAAGCCAAGTATGCAGAGATAGCTGCTTTGAAAAAAGCAATAGAGGAGCAAAAGAAAGGCACCAACCCAGCCCAGCCGTACCCATCGACCATCCAACGTGGCCGAGGTGGGTTTAGGGGACGAGGACGGGCCAGAGGACGGGGCTATCGTGGAGGGTATCGAGGCTACGGAGTTTATGGGGAACCTTATGCACCTCCTAACCGAGGAAATGGCTTCAAAAATTTGAGTTTCAGCATATCCAATGCTTCACAAGGGAATGAAACTAGTTCCAACGACCAAAAGTATGTGACCCGGGTCTCGCGGAGTGGTGTAACTCTCATGAATTCAGAGACCTACGATAAAGATATAGGAAAGCTCGATGCGCTTAGGAAGGAACAGGCGTTGGTAAATGCCAAAATAGCCGAACAGCGCCGCCTCAAACAGTTCAAAGCCAGATTGACCAAATACAGGATAGAGACCGATAGTTGTGATCGGGTACAAATAGAAGGCGACAAGTTCGCGGTCACCAGGCAGGGAAACAAGTTAGTATGCCTTACAATGCCCGTGGGAGACAAGTCCAAAGTAGTAACGTGGAATAATCGAGCCTACATTCGCAAGAGCAATGGGCACCTCAAGTGCACGGGTGGCCGTGAGAAAAGGTACGTATCAATACAATCACAAAAGCGAGTCATTACTAACAGCGCAGAGTGTCAGTACCGCCGTGTCGATACTTTTCTCGAACAGGTAAGTATATTTTAAACAAGTTAACCGCTCGTTTTACTAACATTGAATTCTTTTTGAATCTTTCAAGAGTATAGGATTATGTCAGAAAGGTTCACAGTGTAGCTATCATCACGACAAGGCCCGGATTCAGATCTGTCGGTCTTATCTTTTGAACAAATGCTACAACAAACACTGCTTATTACTGCACCAATGCAACGAACACAATACCCCTATTTGCAAATACCATCTCGAAAGGCAATGCACGAATTCGCAATGTCGATTCCAGCACTGGAAGCCAAAGCATTATGACGACGAAAAGTACGAGATTTGGCTTTGTCGACCTTTTGCTATTGGAGGATGGTGTGAAAGAGGACATAAATGTCCTTTTATGCATCTCTTTCAGTGTCCCGACTTTGAAGAGGATGGTGTGTGTCCTCGAGAAGGTACATGTACTTTGACCCACCAGATTACCAAGAGAACTCAGGAACTTATGGTGACACCTTCAAACAAGTATATTGCACCTACAAAGGAAGAGGTAGTGGTAGAAAGCGACGAGGAGAAAAAGCTGGAGCGAATTTGCGTAAACAGTTATACGGTCGATCCGGAGCTTCTCTTTGTCTCATCTGCCAATGATCACAGATACGATATATATATCGACGAGGGAAAAAACGAAATAAAAGATACCAATAACCATGAGTCCACGCCAACATTCAAGGAGAATTCTGAATTCTTAATAGTCCAAACATCGGATGAAAGTGAAGATGGCTTGGAAGAAAATGATGACTATGTACACTTTTAGTCTTAGCAAGCAATAAAAAATTGAAAAACATTAGTGCAATGATGAATTTAGATGTAGTTCAAATTCATATGGCTTCTACAGCAGGTCGCTTGCAGCGTAGCTTTATGTTACTGAACATTGAGTATATAACCTAACTTGCTGGCTCATTCTTTGAGCTCATTACACTAGAGTAGTACTAGCCTTTGCCGTTTCATCTCATACGTCACACATGTTCGCAACAATCTTGAGTTTGTAGGTATCATATTACGGGAAACACACCATGTATAATCATTATTCCTATATATTCAGTGCAGTGTAGATGTATTGAGTGCGCTATATATAAGTTACTAGCAACTCATTATCCTCTCACATATTGTGTCTGTGTATATGATACCTTTAGCGAACGATTGTTGCAAAAATTGTTCGCAAACAAAAATAGCCACTTCAAATTCGCAGCCCGCTTTAGTGCTGCGAATTTTGGTTGCAAATTTTACAAGCGGCTGTCAAAATCACCTCTTTCTAAGTTCTATTCCTCACAAAACATGTCCGTTTCTACTGATAATGCTCCATCTGATGTCACCTGTCCTCCTGCTCTGCTTCCAATACAGAGTTACCACTCCAATTACCACTCGATCAGCAATATTGGTAATGGCAGTTTTGGTACCGTGGAGCTAGCAAAGTACAAACACGCAAAGGAAGAACTTTTGAGAATAAGCATGGATAAAAGGGGTACCCTTCTCGATCCTTTAGTTGACTCACATTCAAACCTTACCGGATTGGTGGCAATTAAAACAATGAAGAAACGCTTGTCTAGTTTGCACGATTATTCCAGAGTAAAAGAAGTTAAGTTTATTCTTTCGATCTCCTCCCACCCTTGTCTTGTACAGGTATATGAGATGTTCATAGATGATGTCAAGTTCCAATTGCACATCTCAATGGAGTCATTGAACCAAAATCTTTATCAGTTGATGAAGGCAAGAAGATCGATCCACTTTTCTCCAGTGACTCTCCGGAGTATATTGAGTCAAGTATTGTGTGCAATTGGGCACATTCACAAACACAATTATTTTCATAGGGACGTAAAGCCTGAAAATATCTTGGTGATCCCGTCCCGTCAATATTATGGTTCTAAAGAAGCTATACCTTCCCACCGTAAAAACGATAACTTCGTCGTCAAATTGGCGGATTATGGTTTGGCTCGCCATATTCACAATTCGAAGCCCTATACTGCCTATGTTTCGACTAGATGGTACAGGTCTCCCGAAATACTTCTAAGACAGAACTCGTACTCGAAACCAATTGACATCTGGGCTTTTGGCAGCGTGGCCGCTGAAGTTGCAAATTTTGCACCCTTGTTTCCTGGTAACAACGAATTGGATCAAATATGGAGGATTTTGAGGACAATTGGAACTCCTGTACAGCCTGATACATCTACTCAACCATTGCGGGGCAGCTCGTTAGGTGGTTACTGGAAAGATGCTCAAACTCTTGCAGGAAAGCTTGGATTTGTTTTCCCGCCTGAGCCTGGCTGCTGCGTGCAAGATATTCTACCAGACCCGCAGCATGCAGAGTTGAGTGAGGTTGTTACTGCATGTCTTAGCTGGGACCCCAACACAAGGCCTACATTCGAATCTTTAGCCTCAATGCCATACTTCAAAAATACGATTCTTTCTGTTTCAAACAAAGAGCCAGAAAGAAAGAGTAATCATTTGGTTAGGCCAAAAGACTTAAGCAAAAACGGTTTCAAAATGAATTCTAATCTACCACCATACGAGGCTAATCGAAATAACTTGAGACCAATCAAGGTTACGAATTTCTCTGACTTCGAGATTGCCGATATACATGAGGAATATAGAGGAGCTGATGAAGTTTCAGTAAAGGAAAATATTTCCGCGCGGGTCAATCTAGAAACCATGCCTCCTGAGCTTGGTAATGCTAATTTTCAGCATTTTAGTGGTGGCTCTGATGAGGAAGCCTTTGATGACGATGACGATAATGACGACGATGACGACGATGACGACGATAGTGATGAAGATATATACAATAGCTCAAATGAAATCGAGGAAAATGGTAAAAGAACTGACGACCAATACGAACATGTACATGATTCCAAAATGGATATTCACTTTAGAGAGTATTTAGAAAACTCAAAAACTCATCAAAATTTCACATATTCATGGAGTCTCAAAGCTTTTGATGAACTGAAAAAAGTTCCCAAAATTAACTCCTAAAGTGTTGCAGCAAGACAAGATTTTGAGAGACACGCTTGTTTTGGTAAAGGTAAAGTCCATTCGATACTTTATCTTTACCCTCGATGTATTCACTGTTTCGCTCGCACATTTTTTGCCATACCTTACTTTTCTTGTTCCTTCCGCTATTTGAAGCTCGCTCGTGCCTTAAAATTGAATGACACATTTTACTCCACAAACCTTGAAATACTTGAGAATACTCCACTCTTATACAAAGATAGCCATAGCCTCTACTTCAAATATCAAGCAATGTGTATTGTGCTATCGACCACCGAACATCCTGATTATCCTCTACTCGTGCTATCAAATAGAGACGAGTACTTCGTTAGACCGACCCAACTTGCCACAATCAGAGTGTTAAATGAATCTACTAAAGTGTTGTCACCGCTAGACCTTGCAAGACCTGAACATGGCACTTGGATAGGAGTCTCGAAGGGAGGAAAAATTGCAATATTAGTCAACTACCGGGAGAAAGATACATCACGTAAGTCATTTCATCTCAAAACTTCTCGATTACATTACCCCACATTAACACATATTAACTATTTTAGAAATACAAAGTACAATTTCTCGAGGAATCTTACCATTGGAATATCTCGGATACGAAGGCAAGGATCTGGAATGGCATAGAAGCTTCGGATCGAAAGTTGATCTTGAAAAAATTGGGGGGTTCACATTTGTGTATGGTCAATTGTCTATTGATCCCAAGACCAAGAAAATCAACCACCTAAATATCTTGAGTAATCGTGGGGATCACGGCACTATTTTTGAAACTAATGAAAGCGAATTTCAACTCCACGGAGATATTAGCATACAATCTACCATGGGAGTATCCAATTCATTATATTATGAACCCTGGAATAAGGTTAAATTGGGTGAAAGTCTTCTCAAAGACATGGTTCAAAAGTCTCTCGGCAAAGGTTTGACACAAGAGGAAATCATAGAAGAAGGTTTTAAAATCTTAAGTCATGACACATTTGATAAGCTGATCGCAAAGGAATTTGCGTGGACTAGAAAGCTAGCGGGGTTAAATAATTCGATATTCATACCTCCTTTGGAATCGAACTTACCTGAGGATCAAATGGGCTTAACTGCTGGAAAATACTATGGTACAAGAACGCAAACTATCATATTACTAGATAAAAATGGCAATCTTAATTACTACGAACGGGATTTGCATAATTCAGATACAAGTGAGCTCAATTCCAAGCTCACAACCAGTCACTACAAGTGGAATATCGTTGACCAAACTGATATTCAAGTTGCAATCTCGTAGCATTAATAATTAGTCAATCGATATAAATGGAATGGTCTCTTCTGCTAAACTATGTGTAGTTCACGTGCGTGTGCATGTGATAACCGATCCGTCAAGCCTCAAGAGAGGCAGCCACCAAAACGTACCCTCAAAGCATTTCTGTAGAAGATATGGGAATACTAACTGTCAAAAATAGGCCACACAGTTGTAGGTTCCATGCTCCCAGTATCAAAAAAGACTCCGATAATCCCTTATTAGTGTTAATTCCAGGCAATCCAGGATTAGTCGGGTTCTACACCGGATATCTTGAAACTATACAAGAGCAGTTTCCAAGATTCGAATTATTGTGTAATAGTCATGCCGGTTACAACACGCAGAGACAACAGGACGGTTTATCTGAAACATTTCAATTCTTCGATCTAGACTACCAGATAAACTTCCATTACGAAATCTTACGGGATTTGATAAATGAGAAACAAGCGAAGAGTAAAGATAAGCCAGTACGGTTATATTTTTTGTCTCATTCGTGCGGATCATTTATTGTGCAAAAGGTGATAAAAAAATTAGTGCAAGACAAAGAATTGAAGGGTAAATTCGAAGTAAAATTCGTGGGGTTGATTTGCCCAACGATTATAGATATAGCTCAATCTGAATCAGGGATATTATTTGGGAAGCTTTTCAAGTACTTGCCTATTATCTCAGTGTTGGTACTTTTTGCAAAAATCGTGAATTTGTTTCTCGATGAGAACAACGCCAAAAAAGTAATTTCCAAAGTCGTTGTGGCAAAGCCCATATTAAGGGACGAAAGATCCATTCAATCCTGGGAGAACGCAGTTGATAGTTGTTATAGCATTGTTAGAGACGAGTACATTATTCGTCATTCCTTAGAGTTGGCCAGGAACGAGCTTGATACTATTTTGAGAGACGATTCGTTCAATGATTGGTTCTTCGAAGATCTTCCCCTTCGCGGTACAAAATTATGGACTTTTTTTGCATTAAAGGACCATTGGGTTCATGACAATTCTCGAGATTATATTTTATCTCAATACAACAAGCTGAGTAACAAAAACATTTATTTTGACATAGACGCTAGTGAGACCCCCATAAGTCACAGTTTCTGTGTGGATCAGACTGTTGAATTTGCTGAACTCACCTGTGAGACATTGAGCAGGTTGTTTCCGGATGGTGTTTGATCTAAGCCAGACCGAAAGTTCTTCATAAAGTCATTGATGTGAATATTTTTGAGTTCTTAACCAATATAGAGATCGAGTGATCGCGTTTCTGGTCAGTGATACCGACAATCCACACTAATTATATAGAAGTATAATATAGAAGTGTATCATGCTAATTTTGTTAGGATCGTTTACGTCTTGGTGACATGCTCGCCTGTCCTGTACAATCGCCTGCAGGTAATATAACAATATGACGTAAGGCTGCAGATTAAAATGTTCCTTCCAGATCGTATCCATCAACCACCAGATACGGACCAAATAGAAGAGCCAAATGAGAGTTTCGTAGCTCGCATGTCGGATTGACCCCTACTCGTTGAGGACCCACTCTGTCTATCTATTTGACCACATCTCGAAACCACGGTTTTTGCAGCTGCGCTGAGGGTGGTTTTGGCGATTGATGGTGAAGATTGGTTGAAAAGTCTTATTATTTAGATCAGTCATAACGACTTCCGAACTCTATCAAGATGCCTCGAAAATTTTTTTGACAACATTTGATGACATGTTGAGTTTCTGCCTTAGTCTAACCGTAGCTATAGATGTCGCTACCATAGAATAATTGTTTCACGTGACGTACTTTTTGTATGATATAGTTATCGTGAGAAAAGATCTGATTGTTTGAATTTCTTGTCTGGAAGTAGCAGCGAATGTACAAGAACAACACATTCAGCAGTTACCAGACATCTTTCAAGGTAAGCAAATGCAAGGATTTAAACCGAGCTAGTGCTTCTCCTGGTGCAGATTCCAAAAGCCCTTCTCGTGTGATATTGTCTTCTACCCCGGACAAGGGCCAGGTCAATAAAACTAGCATACATAAATGGGCCAAACAAGACCACAGATCCTTGGTTTTTTCTTTGGGCAAGAATAATGATTTGACTGCCAAAAAAAGAGATGTGCCGGGAACATCCATAATAAGAATCTTACATAGGAAGGAAAAGTACGTTTATCCCAAGAATGAAACCATAAAGTACCCCCAGATGTCGGGAACCAGGATGTTTGGTACTGAACCTATAGACATTCACTTATCCCCTACAAAAACCAAGGCAAAAGCAGAGTTTGTATTGACGCGAATGGACAAAACGTGCACAAATAGTCTGTCCCAGGAGGAAGCTGGCGTGATGAACGTAAAGCCATACACAAACCTTGAACCAGGTGTTCTGTCCAAATTCAGCCTTCAAGAAAGTATGGCGCGCGCACCACCGTTACCAGGTACGTCCGTCATTTTTCCAACCACAGAATTCGTCAGCCCATTGGGTACAAGACCCAAACCATTGGATCCTGTAGCACCTTCTAGTATGAGACTCGACAACCAAAGCTCCAGAAACTGGCAGGTGTTTACTGTTGCTTCTGGCCAATGACTGAAAAAAAGTCAGCATACATAACTTTACTTTCGCATAATGTAACATGCATTAATTAGTATTCGCGTTAATCATATATATTTTGTCAGCATTGATTTGCTGCATTTGCTTCAAAAGGGTGTTGGTCTAGCATAACTTTCTCTACAGTAAACGGTAATCTTCTAAACAAATATTACTTTGCATTTCACTACATCGGTTAGAAGTAGCAAAAATTTTGCGCGCTGATGCGTATGCTCAGTTTAAAGGAAACATCTGCTACAATATGTGGTTGGTGCTGGCATGTCGCAGTCGCAATTAAAATGGCCCTAAGCACTGCTCTACGCGCACTGGAGCGGAATTATGCGTCGCGCCTCTTCGTCCAGTATGTTCTTCGACTAAAAAAAATTAGGCTGCAAATGCCCCCTTTAACATGTTCACTAATAATAAGAAAGGTGAAAATCATTAAGGAGCTCCACGAGCACTGGAACTATAACTTTTAGTTATTATCCCCTAAATCTTCAGCGATTCAACAACAAAAACCAAGTCTCAATCCCGGGCGATCGTCTCCGAAAAGCCAGCCCCTAGACAATTTGTAGAAGTGTCCACGAGTCCAATTCCTGAGAAACAAGAACCAACTTATTTTCAAAGCTGTTGCTTTCGCAGCCAACCCAACCGATTGGAAGCATGCTATCACTGGTAGTGGTGCGGAATTGTTATCAAAGTTGGTAAAAACGTCAAGCAAACTGCTGAAGGTGACTACGTCTCGGCAATAATACATGGTAGCACTTCTGAATACGGTGCTTTGGCCGAGCACGTCATTTCTGACGGCCCGCACCATTCAAGTATAACAAATCCACCATAAACGACAAGACGTTGTCTGTGGGTGCCCATCCTGCAGGACCAATTGACTCCTTTGAAGCCGCTGCATCAGTCAATTTGGGTTTGTCTATCATTTGTGTTAGTTACTCCAACCAATTGAAGTTGCCATACTACAAATCTAAAAATGCTGACAAGAACATTTTGCTCTGGGGCGGTGCCTCTGCTGCTGGTATTTTTGGTATTCAAGTTGCATAGCTTAATTATGGTCTTGAAGTTGTAAGCACTGCCTCTAGGGCTAATCAAGAATATTTTGAAGACTCTTGTGCTGATGAGGTCTTAGACTACATGTCTGATGTGAATGAGCAAATATAGAAGGTCGCTGAATGCTGAATGTAAGATCGCTTACGCTTTGAATACCGTTACAACTGCTGAAATATACTAACAAATTTGGATGCCTCTGATAAAGAGTACTATGTTGTGCTCGACAGCTTACGATCCTTGTCTGAATCAAGTATTAGCATAGTGCCTGGTTAAAAGGATACCAGCCACGGAACTTCTGATTACTTAATTGATGGTAAAACGGACGAAGTTGCAGAATACACCTTTATAGGTGATGATCAATTGTACTATAACTATAACCAAATATGGCTAATAGTTTTATCTGACCACATCTCACAAATTAAGACTCCTAAATTAAAGGTTTTAACTCCTGGTTCGGAGTCCGCCAATGATGCTAGGTTTGATCAATGAGGGCCAAATAAACTGCAAGAAGATTCTTTTCCATATTTGATTTGGATTTGCATCAAATTACGTGAAAATAGATCCAAAATAAATAATTGTTGTGAATTAATCGTTCCTTCTGTTTGAGTATTTCTTTTCGATCGGCGAATAAGTTTAGATATATAGAATAGCCTGGTAGTAAATATTCCCCATAACACTAAGCCAAAGCCAAAGCCAAAATTAGGTAGCTGTGTTACCTGGGTTCAGGAAGTAAAGGTGGTTGCGAATTCGTTAGTAGAGATCTATTCATACCCACAAGACGACGCTGAAAGTCACATACATAGTTCAAGAAGCAAGACGTCGGAAATTTTACTTCGCTCAAACCGTTCGCAATTCTTCTCCTTAACCACATGTCACTTCTCCGTCTCCAGCTTTGTCCACTATAATGCTTACAATATATTCATGCTCCTTTGATGTGTTTTTGCCGATCAAGCATGTTAGGAATGAATCCTACAGCCGATCACATAATGATTAGTAATACGTTAGTAAGTCATACATGAGTGGTGAAACGTAAGTAAAACGAAAGTGTAAGAAAGATGTAACATATGAACGAATGTGGGATTAAGGAATATTGAGACTCCCCAAAGAGGGAGCGAAAGAATAATGTGAGAAGGCTTGGCAATGTGGAGAAGTACCACATGGTGTAATACCAGATTAGTATATAAGAAGGGGTAGTACCCTTCCAGGTAGAAAGGATAACATTAACATTAACTTAGATAAGAAGTAATATTATATCCATCACCTGTTCTATAATGTGATTGTAGAACCAACTTATTAAACAATTGTAACAAAGCAAATTTATAATTAGGGCGTGTGGCGTAGTTGGTAGCGCGTTCGCTTAGCATGCGAAAGGTCTCCGGTTCGACTCCGGACTCGTCCATTTTTTTGCTTGATTGGATTTTATCACCCGGACCAATATTTGACGGCTAACTCCTATCTCATTCGTGGCTCTTCTCGCAGCGTATTCTCTCACATACTATCGCTCGTGTTATTTCTGCGCCTTGTCGCTGCTCATCGCGATTTCTTTTTTTTGACCCGCACTAAATTTCGTATAAAAAATGTCAGCTCTACTCATCTCGAGTATTTATTAGTGACAGCCCATTGATTCTTATATCACAGCAATTGAATCAACATGAGTACTTCTGCCACTGACAAAGATGCTTTGCCCTTCACCGAACAACACTACTTCTCATCATATGACCATTTCGGTATTCACGAAGAGATGTTGAAGGACACCTCCAGAACCTTGAGTTACAGATCTGCCATGTACAAGAATAAACATTTATTCAAAGACAAGATCGTCTTAGATGTAGGTTGCGGAACCGGTATTCTTTCCATGTTTGCTGCCAAGGCCGGTGCCAAGCACGTTTACTCCGTCGATATGTCTAACATCATTGATAAGGCCAGAGAGATCGTGTCGCTTAATGGATTTGAGGACAAAATCACCCTCTTACAAGGAAAATTGGAAGATATCGAATTACCAGTGAAGAATGTGGACATTATCATTTCTGAGTGGATGGGTTACTTTTTGTTATACGAATCTATGTTGGATACCGTGTTGTATGCTAGAGACAAATACTTGGTCGAAGGAGGATTGATTTTGCCAGACAAGTGTAACATGTACATAGCTGGTATTGAAGATGGACAGTACAAAGACGAAAAGATTCACTACTGGGAAGATGTTTATGGATTTGACTACTCCCCATTCATTCCAGTTGCCATGGTCGAGCCATTAGTTGACACGGTCAACAACAACTCATTGATCACCACAGCACAAAAATTCTTTGAATTTGACATCAACACTGTCACCAAAGAAGGATTGGCGTTCCAAAGAAAGTTTCAATTGGAAGCCATTGACAACGATATGTGTCATGCCTACATTGTATGGTGGGATGCTATCTTCCCTGGTGACGAACAGGTGACTTTACCAACCGGTCCAATGGACCAATACACTCACTGGAAACAAACTGTTTTCTACATGGACCAAGTCTTGGACTTGAAGAAGGGTGATGTCATTGAAGGTAGTATTGCTTCTAGACCCAACGAAAGGAACCCCAGAGAATTGGACATTGAAATCGCATGGGATGTGAAAGTTAAGGATAAGTTGAGAGCCAAATCCGGTAAGTTCAACTACTTTATGAGATAAAACGAGTTAATGAGTAGACAGCTTTATATCAGTACAAAATAAATAGAGAATAGCAGAGAAAATTGCCCTATCACGGTATAGTGAGAAATGTTCGGCCTAGTGAGATTATTAGCGGTAAGTCCGCGAGAGCCGTTCGCGTGCGGGACAAATTTGCGGGTAGTGCGACACTTTGCCATCGAGGGATCATAGCGGTGTCGTGCAGAGCTAGATTCACAGTGTGACTAATCCTGTGAAGGCGATTCTACATGTTTAGGATCAGTGCCAGAACTATTCGAACCAATCTTATCAAAATACAAAGAGTAAAGATGTCCAACCTTCCCAAGTCTGATGAGGAATGGCGCGCGGTTCTTTCGCCACAGCAGTTCAAAGTCTTGAGGCAACAGGCTACTGAGGCACCATATACGGGGGAATACACCTCCACCCCAGCTTCTGATACGGGTCACTATTCTTGTGCCGGATGTAATCAGCCATTATACAAGGCCCTGACCAAGTTCAATGCCCATTGTGGGTGGCCTGCTTTCTACCAGGCCCTTCCGGGATCAATCAAAATCTACAAGGACGTCTCACACGGCATGGTACGTGAGGAAATGAGATGTTCAAGATGTGACGGACATTTGGGTCATATATTTAGAGGCGAGGGTTATAAGAACCCAACCGATGAAAGACACTGTGTCAACAGTATATCGATAAAGTTAGAGGACAAGTAATTAGTAGTAGATAGCAATTAGTATGGTTAGAATAAACCGGGGAATATAACGTTTCTTCTCAACTTCTTGTATTCATCTCCGAACGTCTTCAAGTACTTTCTGTGTCTCTTGATAGCCCATATAGTCATGGTGTAACCTCCAACATAAGTGAAGATGAACGCAGACCAGTTACCAATCAAAATAGAGTAAGTTGTCCAAGATAAGATCTCGAATAAGTAGTTAGGACAAGATACAAGATTGAATCCGTATCCGTAAGGAATAGCATACTTTTTGGCATCCTTGGCTCTCAATTGAGCCAAGGTGGAGTGGGCACTATAGTTGGAAAGCTCAAAGAACAACCATACTAATGATAACGCCCAATTATAGGCTTGTGGCAAGTCGTTGGCACGGAACAAAAAGGAAACAACACTACCACCACCCAATGAGTCAATTATACTGGGTGGCGCAAGAGAAAACACCGAGATAAATATTCCTGACAAAATCCAGTAATGAGCTGAGTTTCTGAAGATAAACGCGGCTGGCATGGTAGCGTTGGAAAACTTGTGCACAAACACCGTTTCATATACTCTCTTCAAGTAGTGAAGTGCGGATAACACCACGGCAAACTTTTGCGATTGCGTAGCTTCAAAAGGCTTTCCGAAACCAAATCCGTAGGTGGTTGACAACCAGTAGATGAAAGGCTGGAGAATCAATGGCCCGATATATTCAATCACGTAGACGGTTCTCCATGATATTTGAGGACCCAAATCCTTAACAAATAATTGAATTGACTGACCACTTGCGGCAATGCCGTTTTGGACAAATGTTTTGTCGGCATCGAGAGGAACTTGTTTGTCCCCCTCAAGTCTTGTAACTCTAATCCTGTACTTGGACTTGTTATTGTTACTAGCACTAATGAGCGTAATTAACTCACTAACGCCTGACTCGGTCGTGAGATCGTCTGTAGACAAGTCTCTGATAGACTTGGACCGCGATTTGACTTCAATTGACACCATCGCTTATGGTTATATCTGGAACGCAGGGTTTAATCCGGAACGCTTGGGTAAAAATTCAACAATATTGGGGTGGCCACGTGATCCAATTTTATTTAGCCACCACCGCAACCAAGAGGAGACAGATAGCTATAAGCACCTGTGTTCGCCAAGAATCTAGTATCCTTAGTCGAAGTATGTGGCTGCTACCATCGTAATGTCATAAACTAATCTTCTCTCGCAATGTTATTAGGGTCTTGGGTCAATTGGTGTGATGGCTCTTCTAGAATGTTCCCAGGTCGTGTGCGCTTCAGCAACTTGTTGATCCATGACTGCTCTCAATCAGTCATGAGGTCGAGACATAATATAATACAGTTCTTTTCTACAACTCAAGTAAATTATAGATAAATATCAAAAATGTCAGACTGGGATAACGTTACTATTATCGGACAAAAGGCCAGAGTCGGTGGCGGTGGACCAAGACAACAAGTTGCCCGTACCTCCGCTCAGTTGAACGCTGCTAGAAGAACTGGTGCTGTCGTTGGAACTGAAAAAAAATACGGTACCACTAATACTAGAGGTAACCCTGAAGGACAAAGATTGACCAAATTGGATGACACAGATGATGTTGTTAAAGTGAAGAAAATTGATGTCAGTGTGGGAAAGGCCATCCAACAAGCTAGACAAGAAAAGAAGTTGACTCAAAAGGACTTAGCCACGAAAGTCAACGAAAAGCCAAATGTCATCAACGATTACGAAGCGGGAAGAGCTATTCCAAACCAACAACTATTAGCTAAGTTAGAAAGAGCTTTGGGTATCAAATTAAGAGGTAAGAACATCGGTGAACCTTTATTTAAAAAGAAGGAATAATTCAACTTAATGAGTAACGATATACCTGGATTTAGTTTGCATAAATGAGTCTTTAGTGGCAAATAACAGCTGTAGCATCAATGTAGCTTAGATTTAGGCGGATACGAAGTTCTGCAGCCAGGGCTCGCGCATATTTGAAAGCTTGACTCTTTAGTATTAACTTCGATCTCTGATTTACGTTGAATATGTGAAAGGACTTCAAATTTACTTAACGGACATAACTATTGCAGTTCATAGTTAGACCTTGAGTTAATTCAATCTATTCGTATTACCAAGCTAAGGAGTGACGTCACACAATATTTTGATGGCTGCAATAAAACAGATCAATTTCTTTCTCTCAACACCTCATAAATTCTTTCTGTTGGCATTAGAGAAGTAGACCTGGATATGTATATTTAGGTATAATATGAGGAGTGCAGACTAACTATTAAGCACAACCAATTAATTCAGTATGCCCTACATTCCAATAGTGCGCTAATCACCATTACTGTGCTATTTGAAGGCTTGATATTTTTCCAGTAGAGTAACATCTTGACCTTTTAACCTGAGCACCTTGGTTTTTTTTTTCGCAGTTAGAGTACTTTTTGTAGATTTATTGCAAAAAAATTTCGATTGCAATCGCTGAGTGGACTATTATAGCTAACTTCATTACAACTCAGGCAAGAAGTCACTAACTCATTCCAAATGGCATTACCATGTTTGTTTCGGCACGTTTGACACAATATAGCCAATATATTGGAGCAGGTATCCTGGATTCCCATAGTAGAGGTCCCTTGGCCCAGTTGGTTAAGGCGCGGTGCTAATAACGCCGAGATCAGCAGTTCGATCCTGCTAGGGACCATATTTTTTTTCTTTTTTGGGACCAATAGAACATGCCAAGCCCTCAGTGTCTGCTAAATGCCTCTCACACCCCTCACCATTGCATGTATTTTTTTGGAATACTTAATATGTATCTTAGTAGGCAAAGGAAATATCAAGCGAGGTTGCGAAAGTAGAGAACATATTGGTAAGAGTAAGTTAGGTCCAATGATCTCCGGCGTACTTATCGGTCCTCGCGGTTAGGCGGCGTTACTCGCGCCTCCTATAAAAAAAAATTCTCATCCTTATTTACGGCGCCGGTTTTGGTTATCAAGGCGTCAGGGTTTACTACAGTATTTGGTTTTGACAAGGACTGTTAATTGCATTCGGGAATCACTGCGAAAAATTTTCAAGTTGAACCAGTGAAACAAGACATGAATTCCATTGAAGCACAAGCCACCCAATGATCTTGTGATTGTTATCAGTGAGCAAATATTTGCGATAAGATAGAGATAATTAGGATCTTAAAATAATAGATCTACGAGCTGACTCGCTTCGCTTAACTTTACTATAAATTCTATATTATAGAGCTCGCTTCAATTTACCTTCTCAGCGGATTATAACTCCTGCTTTTTTAGCACATTCTCCTATTGCGGAAAGTACAAGAATATGTATGGCATTTTCGAAGATTCGAAATATTTTACCGCGTAATCTATTAATTTTCTGAACGGCGTACCACACTTATGCTCGGCAACAGGATCGCCGGTCAGCTAAATCAAATTAAGCCTGCAAACCCCCGCCGGGTGCTTGCTATTCTTTCCTTTTGATTTCCTTGGTATACTCAAGGTGGGTGGGGTTTGTTACTACGGTACTGGTTGGTAAACTGACGAAGGCGGCAATGAGGATTTCTTATGACCCACTTTGGTCTACTCCCCACTATTACGCATCCTCACATTCCCCACAAAAAAGTTTTTGTTATCTTCAACGGTAGGTTTGATGCAATTTGTTACTCGTAATAATTCCGCGCATGGTAAATCTTATCTCTACAATATGATGGGTATTTATTGTACGTGAAAATATCCTGTGTCTAACTTCACATATAAACCCCACGACATCCCGAGATAATGAGGAAATACATCTACCATCAGTTCGATATCAATTCAACATGAAAGACACTAAGTCAAATACTAGTATCTATCGGTCCAATGCATCGTTCTTGGACCTTGGGATTTCCAATTCCAAGATTGTTTACGTCGATGAGAAAGGTAAGATGTTGTCGCCTACCCACTCGGGCAGCTCCACATTGGAAACATTAGACGAAAATACCCTAGAAAGAGGTTTGAAGTCAAGACACGTTCAGCTTATTGCTATTGGTGGTGCAATTGGAACAGGGTTGTTTGTGGGGTCCGGATTTATCTTGGCTCAATGTGGCCCCGCTGCATTACTTATTGCCTATATCATCATGAGTTCGATCATCTACTTTGTCATGCAAATGTTGGCTGAAATGACAGCCTTCTTACCATTACCAGGTAATGGTGCACAGGCCTTCGTGAGTGACTACCTTTCAGAATCTTTCGGTTTTGCCATTGGTTATAATTATTGGTATGCCTTCAGTATATTGGTGGCAGCAGAAGTAACGGCTGCTGCTATAGTGGTGGAGTATTGGACCACCAAAGTGAATATAGCTGCATGGATTAGTATACTATTGGTTGTCATCATCGGTCTCAACATGTCTTCAGTGAAATACTTTGGAGAATCTGAATTTTGGTTTGCCTCTTTGAAATTGATTGCATTGACCGGCTTAATTATTTTGGGAGTCGTTTTGTTCTTTGGCGGTGGTCCAAATCATGATCGTTTGGGATTCAGATACTGGAAACACGGCCTTGCGTTCCAACAACACTTGACCGGTGGCTCTACAGGTCGCTTCCTCAGTGTGTGGACAGCTCTTATCAAGTCGGGATTCTCGTTTATTTGTTCTCCAGAATTGGTTGCATCTGCCGGAGGTGAATGTCAAAAGCCTCGTAGAAATATTCCAAAAGCAGCCCGCCGTTTTATTTACAGATTGGTCTTTTTCTATGTTGTTGGAAGTTTGGTCATTGGGGTTGTTGTCAGTTCGGCCAATCCAAAGTTACAAACTCAAGGAGATGACGCTTCTGCCTCTCCATTTGTCATTGGTATCCAAAATGCCGGTATTCACGTATTGAACCACATCATCAATGCGGTTATCTTGACTTCTGCTGCTTCCGCGGGTAACTCATTCTTGTATTCGGCTTCAAGAGCTATGTATTCGATGGCCACCAAGGGCCTCGCCCCTGCTATATTCAAAAAAACCAACAGATTAGGAGTTCCTTACTATGCTGTGGGTGTCTCTTCATTATTTGGGTTCTTATCGTACTTGAATGTGTCCTCGTCGGCTGCTAACGTTTTCAGTTGGTTCTCGAACATTTCAACTATCAGTGGATTCATTTCTTGGATCTTGGTTGCAGTTGCCTACATAAGATGGAGAAAAGCTATTGAATATCACAACCTCAGCGGTAGGGTCACTTTCAAAACCCCTTTCCAACCATTCGGTGCCTATTATGTCATTGTTTTCATGGTTATAATTACCATAACGAATGGTTATGCTGTGTTTTTCGACTTCAATATCGGTGACTTCTTGGCTGCTTACATCACCTTACCCATTGTTGTTGTTCTCTATGTCGGTCACAGATTCTATGCATACTACTGGAAAGGAGTTACTCAATGGGTCAGACCACTTCACGAAATAGACTTGATCACTGGTCTTGACTTGGTTGAAGAAGAAGATAGATCCCAACCTGATCCTGTTCCCACGAACTTTATTCAAAGAATATGGTACTGGGTTGCCTAGTAGATTTTGATGTCAAAATTTAATCTTAATGTATACTTTTACTTTGTGAAGAAACCACTATATTTTGATATCATTTCTGTAGCTGTGCTCTTCCCCTCCAATTTGCAGCCATCTCCCGATGCTCATCTCAGTGATTTGCGACTTTACACCTGCATATAGACACAAAATTTTCCCCTGGTTTTGTGTAACTTCATGCTCTGCTCGATATTTGACTAAAATTCAAAAAAAAACCAGAGCCTACTCATCACCATACTGCCAGCCAACATGTCTAGTTTATCTCAGCAATTAAAGGCGATTAATGAGAAGACAGCTTCGGTTGCGTTGGACCGTAAAAGCAGGTCTAAAATCCATTCCAAATCCCTCATTTTCGATGCCAAAACCGCTGCCACCCAAGATTACGACTACATCTATCAAGTGGGAACTGAGGGAATCGACGAAATAAGTGAGATAGATTCGAGATTTGCCAAGTTCAAGCAGACCCTCTTTTCAGAATCTTCAGTTACTTTTGACAGAAATGTTCAACCCAAAGATACTGTCGAACAACTTGACCGCAATGTGGAAGCCTTTTTAGCCTTGATCGGCCCATACTTGCAATTATCTCCAGCCATCAAAGCACTCGAGTGGCTCGTTAGAAGATTCCACATCAACATTCACAGTTCTGAATTGTTGTTGTTGACTTCGTTACCATACCATAGTCAGCCAATATTTGTAAAAATAATGAATGTCATTCCCAAGGGTGTATTTCCCAAGATCTTTGAATGGCTTGTTGGCTACAAAGGGTTGTTGAAATCACCACCTTCGTCATCTATTCTCAAGGCTTTTTATAACGATTTTGAGATATTCAAGTTATACACCATGTATTTATTGGAACAACTCAAAAACTCCACTATCTACAAAGAGCAATTGGTGTTTTATTTAACATTCACAGTTCAGTTAATGGCCTCCTTATCCAAAAAGTTGGAATTGCTCAACGAAACGTATATGCCGGTTTTATTACAAGTTATCGGTACGTTCTTGTTGCCAGTGGGGCAAGATAAATTTAAATTCTCATCCACTCTTCATCATGACATCAAATTGACGGCTTACTCGATCGTCGCAGTACTTGGATCCATAGTTCCATTAACCCCTGAACTTATCAGATCTTTGACTCAGTCAATTTTGTCAGACCCAAAGTCTTTAGACCATTTGTGTTTGAAGCAAACCTTGATTGTCTTGGGACAATTATGGAACTATTATAATGCCGAGATGGAAGCCATTGACTCCATTTCACAATCCTTCAAGAAATTATCTCCTGAGTTACTCGTCAATAACAATGAATTAATAATGAACTTGGTTTCTGAAGGTTATAAACTCAACAAGTTTTTAATAAATTTCTGGATTAGTAACTTTCCAAACCCTCAGGCCTTCCAGCTTTTTGAGTTGATTGAAATTCCAACCAAGGTAGATACCTACTACAAGTTAATTTTCAACAGACTCCTTGAGTTTACCACAACCAGCACCGAAGAGTACGTCAGAAATATCATTATCCAGGTGTTTGAAGAATTGCTCAAGCTCAACGCTGATCATTTCAACCAGGTATTGAAGTTGAACAACCTTAAAATAGACGACTTGGAAATGAAGTTGATGATCACTTTGGGCGTTGACTCCAGCATTCATTCAGATGATATCGAGTTCGATGCTGATGAGGAGATTGAAGATGAAGAAGGCTCCGCCGAAATCAAGTCCGATATCGATCTTGTCACCTTAAAGGTTTCAACCACTAGTTTTTTTAATAACGTGAGGCAAGCTGAGTTCAACAAGTTATCCCAATCGTTGTTAGCTCTCTTGAATGGCGACAATGTTGCCTCACAAAAGCTGCTTGCTCATTTCGAAGAAGCGGTATTACCATCTACGGAATCTGCATTCTCGTTCTACATCAGATTTGCCTTCACCCCATCAGTTCCTTTGACAGTAAGATTGACAGCTTTGAAATATTTGTTAAGCCAATTGAAGCAGATATCCCAATCATCAAATCTTCAAGATATCTACTTGTTGATTCCAGTTTTCCTCCTCGGATTGTGTGATGTCAACAAAGCAGTGAGAACTGCATCTGTCGAGATACTTAAGGTTATCAAAGACCACACCGTCGCCCTCCATCAAGGCAAGAAAAAGGTCAAGACCAGCCTCTTTTTAGAGGATCAGATATACGCAAATGCCGAGCCGTCAAAAAGAGCAATCATTCCACCTCAGGATGCTTTGTTCTTGGCGGAATTGTTGTTTAAGGATGAGTTGTTGGACGATGTCTTACTTGATAGCGGACGCTTGAATTACATATTGTGGGAAGTCGTCTTCAAAAGCACCAAGTCATCACTGAAAAAGATTGGACAATTATTATTGAAGACATTTATCTTAAACCAATGGTCATTGAGTACATGGCCTTTGGTATTCAAGTGGAAGATCTGGAGCATCATAGCCAAAGCAAACGCAGTTGGAACCGACGATAGATTTTTTTTCGATACTGATTTGAATGAATATTTCGATCAAAGAAGTGCCTTAATTGAACAAGCATCCGAGTCCAAGATCGATTTCTTTAGTGAGATCGAACAACCAGTTGTGGATATGGTTGGTGGCGCTAGCTCTACCGATAAGAATGCTTCGAAGGAAGTGAACTGGTTGGTTCGCGGATTGGACGACCCCTCCGGTAACTTACAAATTACAGTCAACCAAAGATTGATCAAAGTGTTTAGTACCTTCAAGTCAATTGATTTGAGAATGCAACTCATCAACAAGCTTATTGAATTATTGACAAACGAAGTGGCCATCGATATTGATGCCATGGATACCTTACAACTGGTGACCATTGACAACGAGCTTTTCATCTTGGTATTGGGCAACGTTCAGTTGAATTCCCAGATGCCCGAACAGGGAATCGTCAAAAGAAGAAGAAGATCCTCCAATTCCACCAAACAGGCAATGGCCAGAGACGATATTAACGACATGGCCTCGACTCACTTGAAAAAGTTGACCATTATCTTGGACGTATTGGACAAGAACTTGAGACACGAAAACGCCCAAAGTGCCGACCTTGCACGCCCCAACTTACTTCAAGCTTTGTTCAGAATTTTAACTGACTTGGACTACTTGGGCAACGATGGTAACTTGCCAGTGTTGTACGCCCAGGAAACCTTGGCTTCATGTATGTTCTTGAGCATTGTGTTGATGAAGTCTAACGATAAAACCTTCAAATTCGACTCCAACTCTATCAGGGCCGACTTGATCGTAAACTCCATCAGATCATCCCAATCTCCTCAAGTTCAAAACAGATTGTTGTTGGTGGTAGCTGAGTTGGCATCATTGGCTCCTGAGATCATTTTGCATTCAGTCATGCCAATCTTCACCTTTATGGGTGCTCACACCATCAGACAAGACGACGAGTTCTCAAACTCCGCCTTACAACAAACCATCGCTAAGGTGATTCCAGCATTAGCCAAGAATGGCGGCTCGTCTATAATTAGTGAAATTGAGTTCTTGTTGACCAGTTTCGTGGCTGCTTTCCAGCACATCCCAAGACACCGGAGAGTCAAGTTATTCACCTCATTGACCAAAACTTTGGGCCACGACAAGTCTTTGCATGCGCTCTTGTTCTTGATGGGCCAACAATATGTTAACAACCACAACAAGAATAAGGTCAGTGAATGTGATGCTGTTTTGGAATTTACTTCGTCGTTCCTCAAGGGCTTCTCGGCCCACGAACAGTTACAAGGTATCGAAGGGTTCTTCCAATTATGGGACCAGATTCCGATCACTCAAGTCGAACCAAACTCTACTGAGTACACCCAGTTGAGTTCCAGATCCATCTTTGGCATTTCCATCTTATCGTTGAGTGACGACGGGTTATCGGTGATGAGGTCGCAACTTTTGAAGTTCATTGGAAATGTCTTGAGCAAAGATACTTCTCTGAACTACAATGGAGTTTCTTCCATCAAAATCAAGGTTGCACTCGTATTGTTGGATGGTAAGGTACCCGAGGCTGAAAAGCAACAGGTGTTGAACGGTTTTAGAAACACCACTTCGTTTATCTTGTCTTCTTTGGAAGCTTTCACCAACAAAACCGTCAACAAAGACGTTGCTTCCAACTTATATGATATCTTGGCCAACTTCTTGGACTTGTTGCCATTGAACTACTTTGTCGACTCGATCATCGACTCACTCGATGTTGAAAAGTTGGCAGACCCATTGTCAATCAAAATTGCACGTAACTTCGCCAACTTATCGGCCTTTAAGTTCGAGGCCGAATTGAACAGTGTTAACAATGTGGACGAGTTAATCCAGACCAGCGTTTTGAACCAGATGTTGCCAGTATTGATTGACGGAATCAAGAAGAACATCGATCTTGAATTGCAACAGTCGTACCTCAATACTTTTGCCACTATCGTCAACAAGTTTGGCTCTTTCGCCTCAAAAGAATTGATGAACACCGCCAACTCCAAGATTTTGATCGACTCATTGGGCCCCATCACTTCAGCTAACGGTTTATTGGGTGAAGTTCCTGAACTTATCATCTCCTCCATTAACTCCATCACTGCCGTGGTCAACACCTTAGGAGTCAAGACCATTGGGTTCTTCCCAAAGATCGTTCCTCCTGCTCTCAAGATCTGGAAATCAACCACCGAAGTTACAGACGAGAAAGAGTTAGAAGCCGCTAGACTTTTGCAAGCTTCCATCATGATCTTGTTATCGTGCTTGATCAAGAGAATTCCTGCCTTTGTGACCAGCTCTTTGGACTCTATTTTGATCACCATATTGTCTAGTGATCTCATTGAATCCTCTATTAGATCCAACGTGTTGGGCTTGATCGTCGAACATATGGACTTATCTGCCGTATTGAAATCGTTGTGTGATATCTGGATCAACAAGAAGTTCTACGAAAACGACAGTGCCGCCAATCTAGGTTTATACTTGAATACTCTTCAACTCACCATCGATAAGATCGACAAGAGGTCAGCTTCAAACCAATCCACTTTGTTCATGAAATGGTTGATCCAAGCCTTTGAATTCAGACATTACTCTGAGAGTGCTGGAGAAGGTAAAACTTCCAAGTTCGATAACAACACTATTCATAGACTCGAAAGCTCTTTCTCTTCTTGTGGTATCAGTTATGTGATGAAGTTGAACGATAAGAACTTCCGTCCATTGTTCGCCAACTTGGTTAGATGGGCTATCGATGGAGAGGGTTCCAACTTATCCTACAATACCGAAACGTCGAGATTGCTTGCGTTCTTCAGATTCTTCAACAAATTGCAAGAGAAATTGAAGAGTATTATCACTTCGTACTACTCGTACTTAATGGACCCGGTTTCTTCTATCTTGAAGAGATTTGCCAGTGGAAAATTGGTCGACACCAACTTGAGAAGAATTATCCTAAACTCGTTGACTTCATCTTTCAAATATGACCAAGATGATTATTGGTCTCAGCAAGGAAGATTCGACAGCGTTTGCGAGCCATTGTTGTCACAGCTTGCCAATATCGAAGAAGGTATCGGAAAGTACTTGGTTAAATCCATCGCTGCTTTTGTCACCAATGTTTCTTCTGAAGAGTACAACGAGACCTTGGTCCATGGCCTTATTAAATATATCTCCAACGAAAACGAACTGATTACTTCGAAATGCAAGATTTGGACCATCAGAACCTTGAGAACCATCTTCCAGAAGATGGGCGAACAATGGTTGACATACTTGCCTACTTTGATTCCATACATTGCTGAATTATTAGAGGACGACGACGAAGAAGTTGAAATGGAAGTCAGAGGCGGACTTGTCAGAGTCATCGAAAACGTATTGGGTGAACCATTGGACAGATACTTGGACTAGTTTTGTTGAAAACAGAATATATCATGTATAATAATAGAAAAGTTATAACTTGTACAGGTATATTTGTAAGAAAGCTGAAATAGATTCTATGTAAATGGGGCGCGACCGACGTTTGAAGTTGAGAACTCGACCCTCCGAAACAACCTATTGAAGTCACTGTTCAACTGGCATTTCAGTTGAAAGTTCCAGTCAACAAACGACATCATTTCCCAGTTCTCTCTTACTTATTAATCAAGTAATTCTCCGCATTTTAGAGATTTTTTTTAAGTTTCCTAATTTACACAATATTCGTAGACAAACTAATCACATAACTAGAAGAGTTACACAATCCTGACATCAACAAGGTCCTCTTACCAAGTTCACTTTATCGCCATGCTTGGAGCTGGTCTTAATAAGAGGTGAAAGCTGCAAATTCAGAATTGCGAAGTATGAGATCCCCGGAGCGTGCGGCGACCATACTGGAAAGTTCTTCACTCTTCTACGATCACTTCAAAAACAGGCCTTTAAAGTCAACGCATTTCCAGTGTCAAAGTTAATCACCACAAAGTAAAATGGTATGTATAATTGCCTATATGGTCTACGCAAGATATGTAACTAAAATATATCGTTTCAGCATTACTAACAGTCAAGTCTTTCTTGAAATCTGCCCAATCGTTGAAACCATTGTTTGACCGTGTCTTGGTCCAAAGATTGAAGCCAGCTAGTCAAACTGCTTCTGGTATCTTCATCCCAGAAAAGAACCAAGAAAAGTTGAACCAAGCTACTGTTATTGCTTCTGGTCCAGGTATGACTAACACCAACACCGGTGAAGTCATCCCAACTTCCGTCAAGGCTGGTGACAAGGTTTTGTTACCAACCTTCGGAGGTAACCCTGTCAAAATCGGTGACGAAGAATTCTTGTTGTATACCGACAAGGAAATTTTGGCCAAGATCGAAGACTAAACCCTAAAGCTACTAGTCACTTGTAAATATACGATCCCATACTTGCTTAGATAATCACCCGTAGCTGTCTTTCGTTAAAGAGTGTTTTGTACTGCACACAGCCTCTATCGTCACGGGGTTTAAGTTATCGGGGAAACGCCACGACAATAGTCAAGAACCTAATTGATTAGGCAGCAGGAATAATACCGGAGGTAATCCATACGTATAGCAAGACGCGAGACTAAGTATCTCAAGCATCATTTGACAGTATCATTTGTCTATCACATCAATCTGATTCTAGTAGTACACAAAGAGGGGCTCACATAGTTAACCAGCAATGTCATCGTCACCATCAACAACAACACCAGGAAATAACTTTGCCCAGTTCAAACTAGTTCTTTTGGGCGAAAGTGCGGTCGGCAAATCGTCCATTGTCCATAGATTCGTCAAAAACACCTTCGATGATTTGAGAGAGTCCACTATCGGAGCGGCATTCTTAACCCAATCAATCACATTACCCGAATCCCAAACTACCATCAAATTCGAGATATGGGATACTGCTGGTCAGGAAAGATACAAATCGTTAGCACCAATGTACTACAGGAATGCCAACGCTGCACTTTGTGTCTATGATATTACAAGAAAAGCTTCGTTTGCTAAGGCTCAAGACTGGATTAAGGAACTCAAGAAACAAGCACCAGAGGGAATTGTTATATCTTTAGTAGGAAATAAGAGCGATTTGGCAGATCAAAGAGAAGTCGACGAAAAAGACGTTGACGAATACATCCAACAAATAACCGAAGACGGCACTAAGATCGTAACTTCTGAGTGTTCGGCCAAAAGTGGAGACGGTGTCTTGGAGATATTCAACAAGATCGGTAGAGCATTACCTGTAGAAGAGGCTATAAGCGGAAACAGCAATAGAAACAGAGCCGCTGGAAGGAGGCCCGGCGGCGTCGATTTGGGAAGAAATAACAGACTGCAACCCCAATCGTCTAGCTGTTGTTAAATTCCTTTAGGCATGCATAGTATTATGATTCTATGGAGCTTCTACATCAGAACAGGGAGAATATGACATTACTGACATTGTTTAGGCCATGGCCCAACGTATCTTTGTGTAATTACTATCTCCTGAGCTGCTAATACAAACTATATATCAGTAGTTTGGGTATGTTCTCTTACTGATCACTACGAACCCAAGTTCATATTTAGTTCGTTTATACATCTTACGTTTGCCTCATATACTTTACTCAATACATTGCTTTGTAGCTATGGCACTTTTAGTTCCGGGTAACCTCGCTAGGGCGACTCGGTGATGCCCTTCGTATAATTTGCACAGGACACGACCCAGTTTGAGTACGCTACAAATTTGAAAAAAAATTTTCACATTTCACCATCTGCTCTTTATCATTATACACACATAACAATGTCTGCTCGTCCTCAAGTTTCCGTTGTTTCCGCCAAGGGTGAACAAACTTCTACCCAATTACCATTGCCAGGTGTCTTTGCCTCTCCAGTCAGACCAGACCTTGTCCACTCTGTCTTCGTTAGAGTCAACAAGAACAAGAGACAAGCTTACGCTGTTTCCGAAAAGGCCGGTCACCAAACTTCTGCTGAATCTTGGGGTACTGGTAGAGCTGTTGCCAGAATTCCAAGAGTTGGTGGTGGTGGTACCCACCGTTCTGGTCAAGCCGCTTTTGGTAACATGTGTCGTGGTGGTCGTATGTTTGCTCCAACCAAGACTTGGAGAAAATGGCACGTCAAGGTCAACCATAACGAAAAGCGTTATGCCACTGCCTCTGCCATTGCTGCTTCTGCTGTCACCTCTTTGGTTTTAGCTAGAGGTCACAGAGTCGAACAAGTTAAGGAATTGCCATTGGTTGTCTCTAACGAATTCGAATCCGTTACCAAGACCAAGGAAGCTGTTGCTGTCTTGAAGGCTGTTGGTGCTCACAAGGATGTCATCAAGGTTATCAAGTCCAAGAAGTTGAGAGCCGGTAAGGGTAAGTTGAGAGGTAGAAGATTCACTCAAAGAAGAGGTCCATTAGTCGTCTACGCTCAAGACAACGGTATTGTCAAGGCCTTGAGAAACGTCCCAGGCGTCGAAACCTCCGACGTCAAGCACTTAGGTTTGTTGCAGTTGGCCCCAGGTGCTCACTTAGGTAGATTCGTTATTTGGACCCAAGGTGCTTTCGAATCCTTGGACTCTGTCTACGGTTCTGAATCCACCAAGTCTATCAAGTCTAACTACTCCTTGCCATCCAACATCATCTCCAACACCGATGTTACCAGATTGATTCACTCTGCTGAAATCCAAGCTGTCGTTAGACCAGCTGGCCAAGCCACCCAAAAGAGAACTCACGTCTTGAAGAAGAACCCATTGAAGAACAAGCAAGTCTTATTGAGATTGAACCCTTACGCCAAGACCTTTGCTGCTGAAAAGTTAGGTTCCAAGAAGGTTGACCAAAAGAAGTCTAAGCCATCTGCTGGTCAATTCGCCAAGGTCTTGAAGAACTAAATTTAGTTCAAGACTAAGGCACCTCAAAGATTTATATACTATGTGCCATTGAAATCTAATATATAAGTTTGAATTTTTAAAATTAGTAACTATTTATTGAATAAGCGAAGATTGGTAGAACACGTCTTTTAGCAAAATTTATCGAGTATTCGATAACAGAAGTAGGTGATTGTCAATTGTAGTACTTATTCGGAATATCATATTCAAGTGATAGTACCCTAAAATCTTCGTCTCGAGAAACTCACTAAAAAGTGCTACTACAACCTTTTTATTGTGATCGTAATATTCATTGTATTTTACAAAGTATTTAAAATATTGACAGAAGTTAAATTGAACATAGAGAAGGAATAATGTTGTACAGTTATTGAAAGTTAGATCATGAGGACGAAAGAGGTGGGACAACGTTGACCGCGAAAAGATTTTCTCCTGCCAGATTCTTACCAATAACGTTACCACGAGTGTCAGAGTATTCACAAATGGTATATTGTTTCCATGCGTTGTCGCAGATAACTCTGGCACAACCAACGCGCGATGTAGACTTCCAAACAAGCTGGGTGAAGTGACCGGTTGCTTCAGAGAACCCAGGCTGGCTGTAGTTGTATTCTTTGATTTCGTCGTACCATGCATCAACAGGGCTCTTTCCACCTGAATAACCTGCGGCCAAGTTTTCACCGTATGGCCCGTGTGAGTGAATTAATTGGACGTTGTCACATGAGAAGGACGACAGGGCATAGTTTTTGGAGTATTCAGCCAAAGAGTCATCCCAGGTTAAAGACTGAACTCCATGTAAAGCTCTCTTGATATTGTGCTCATTCAAGATGTCTGAGTTGAATTGTTGATCGTTGTTGAAATTGGTAGCACCACTTGGAGCAGCAGAAGCAGAAGCAAGAGTTGAGCTGGAAGAGGTAGTTGAGGTCGAAGAAGTAGTTGGGGATGGGGTTGGAGTTTGGGTCGAAGATTGTTGGGTCCAGGTGAAGAATGGGGTTGTGGAGGTAGTTGGTGCAGCTGAAGAGGAGGTAGACTGTACAGGAGCAGGAGCTGGAGCAGAGCTGGATGGCTGTGGGGCTTGCACCGTCGACAAAGTGGTTGGAGTGTAAGTCGAAGAAGAAGCTGGAGCTGGAGCGGAAGCTTGAGGGGTGGAAGCTTCAGGAGCAGGAGCAGCGGAGGAGATTTGCGGTTGTGGAGGGGCAGTAGAAGATGTGGTTTGAGGTGAAGGTGGAGCAGATGATGTGGTTTGAGGTGGAGATTGTGGTGGAGTAGAAGAAGAAGAAGATGATGATGATGTAGTAGTTTCTGGTTGTGAGGCTGGGACTGGAGTTTCCTGGGAAGCAGTTTGTTGTTGAGTAGTTTCTTGTGGAGCTGGTGCTGCCTGTGTTTCTCCTGGAGGAGGACCTCCCACGGTTTTAATTACTGTTTGAACATCAACGACAGTATTAGTAGTGTAAGTTTTCCAGTCCGTCACGGCAGGAGCAGTGTGATATCTGGTAATGACACCAGCCAACACTGGTGTGGTCGATAATATTAACGGAATGAACGCTATTCTCATTTTGTAATTGTAAAGAGTGTGGGAATCGGCTGCAAAAAAGTAGTGAACGTAGTAGTTGGTTAAAGAATGACTAGGTTGAAGAGCCGATAGTGAGTTAGCTTATGCTGAAAGAGTGACTGGGTTAAAGATAACTTGGTTAACACTTCTGATTTTGACAGGAATCACGGCTTATTTAAACTATTTCGAAATGGCAGGCTACATTATTTTGCACCATGATGAACAAGAAAACCTGCACGCCACCAGATCCTTGATCGACACAGCCATAAATATTACCCCATACAGCCTTTCACAAGCCATTGTGGTCTCGTAATTACTACTATTGTCCGTTTTCTTCCAGCATTCGTCCTATATGGGAAGTTGACAGTTCATCCAGCTCGGAAAGGTTGGTTGTACTCCAGAACAGTCGTAGACCAGCGCAGCAATTCCCAATCGGGAAGGCACTCAGCATATCACGTGAAAACGTTGCTGGAGCCTTCGCCGCATTTCTCGCGGCGCGCACTTGACACATTCGCCAGCACCCTTCCGTTGGTGCGCGCGAGATATGCTCGACAGCGCCTCGACTATGTGACGCTTACGAGCCGACCGCACTTCACGACTTATCACGTTCCTGCAATGAACCTGTAAACAGAGTAGATCATTTTACACGTTACGCTGTTACACGAAGGCTGTCGTATAGATAGGGGTAGGCGGCACAGGAAATAGCAGATTTTCGACATTATTGCTGTAATATTCACAGGCAACAACCAAGCAGTGCTACATCTTTGTATACCTCCTTGAGTGCTTTTTTTCTCACTAGTTTATTGATCCATTTCACCCAGCGGCTTGGAATTTTCCAAAAGTTGCTGAAAAAAGACGGGTTCACCGATATCTTTGCCGGACATATATTCTCACGTCGTTGAGATTACGTGTTCATTGCATACGACCAACTAGAAGCTTTCTTAAAAGTGGTTTTTACAACAAATTATTTATTCGATTAAAACCTTCACTCAAGCATCACTGATTTAATAGTACGTGTCAGTCAAATCATTTTTTTGTTCTGCAATCTCCACAAATATTAGTTGCACTAAACAGAAATTATTCACTCAAAACTTGAATCAACATTTAATTAAATTAAAGCACAGCCTATCTTACGGGTGTAACTGTTTTTTTGTAACTACCATTCAATTCTATAATGCTTAAAGGACTTAGAAAGAAGGCGTCAATTCTCCTGTTGACCCTGGCACCTCCCCCGGTCCCTCTTGATCCCTCTCAGCAGGATGCCTCCAGCTATCTAAAGATTCTCAACCAAGTTCTGGACTTCGAAATAGCGCTTAAGGCTATGGATTACCTTCTTGACGATAGAACCGAAGAAGGTATCAAGCTTCTTAAGGCGTCGTCAGAGAACCAAAAGGCTAACAGACCCGAACAACCATCTTCCATGTTTGTTTTAGCATTGGGTGTCATGGAATTCATCGAAGCCACTCTCGGTTTTGAACCTGAAAAGATAGAAAAGGCTCATAAAACTTTAACTGCATCCGAATCAGCATCGGTGGCTAATGTGAAATATAACACCAAGCACCAATTATCTACCTCCAACATTTATCCGCCAGGAACCGAGCTTCAAGTCATCAACGCGGAACTGACATTGTTAAATGCTCTTTTGATGTTGTTGACCGAAAATAACGGAGTGATTGAAAGTGCCAAAGCATTGTTCAAGCTTCGTAAAGCATACCAAACATTAGACTCCATCTATAAAACAGTTAAAGAGCTGGAACCGGTGTTTAACAAAAACTTAGAAAAGTTAAAAAATGCTGCAGCAACTGATCCTACGAGCTTGAGCTCAGTTGACTTGCCTGGATTCCAAACTGAAAAATTGCAGGAATCCTCTTCTTCGTTGCCTCAGGACTTGAGGTTAATTAAGGAGTTAGAAAAGGTATATCAAATGAGAAAATCAAGAATTGAGGGGACCAATTTGGGCAATCAACATTTGAGTCAAGTAGACTTATTCAAGAATGATGACCTTTCCAGTGGAAAATCATCAAGAAAGAGCAGCCAATATTTGGATAAGGTCAACCACTTCCCTGGTTCCGATCCGGAATTTACTTCCCCTTCTGATTCTGGCGTATCTTCCCCTAGACTCCCTCAATCCTTGAAATCAAACAAGTCATCGGGAAGATCTTCTCCTAAGCTTTCTACTGCAGTGGCTGTGGGTAGACAGCCCAGTCCGAGACCTTCAGTGCAGAACTCTCAGTTTGCGAGAGATGTCATTGATTCTGAAGATGACGACGAATTCGCAGATGCCATGGACGAACTTCTGGGCCCATTAGACCTCAAGCATCCCCCCCAAAATGCTTCAAAGACGGCCAATAAATCTAGTCCAGCCACCAGTAATTCGTTTGGCTATGACCAAGGTCAATCTGCTATCTCAACTGAAAGTGTTTCGCACGATCTTGGATTGGGTAAGAACGAAAACTCGTTTCCATCCACCTCTTCGTCCATCTTATCTACCCCAAGTAACTCAACTCGTTCGAGTCCGCCAGATAATCATCTTCATGTTTCCACTGTAGATGAGTTCATTC
The DNA here is from genome assembly GCA_003706505.3 of Suhomyces pyralidae. Lineage (NCBI taxonomy): Eukaryota > Fungi > Ascomycota > Pichiomycetes > Serinales > Debaryomycetaceae > Suhomyces > Suhomyces pyralidae. The sequence goes on along the minus strand of PPLO03000008.1, from coordinate 37,352 downwards.
ATTCTGGTGTTCAGCTTTGCTTTGGTATTCTCCAGGTCGTTCTTTCATTGATTCCTCCAGCAATCGGAAAGGTTCTTTCGATTGTCGGTTTCAAAGGTGACAAGGAAGCCGGACTTAAAATGCTCTGGAGAACTGCCATCACCAGCAGAAACATTCATGGCGAGTTAGCGTTCCTTTTCTTGTTGATTTTCTATGATGGACCAATTCAATTCATTGATTTTGGGTACCAATTGCCGGGTCAAGACGATAAAAACGTCAAGGATGTGATTAACATAGAGCAAAAATCCAGTATAACTGACCAAGAACTTGACAAAGTCTTGAGTAATCCTATATTGTATACCCCTCAACTATTGGCTAAAGCTAGAAAATTCTTCCCCCATAATGCATTATGGATCTTGCAAGAGGGCCGCACATTAGCCGGTCAGGGAAAATTGGCCCAAGCCATTCAAACAATGCAAAGCTTTACTGATAACCCCGCCAACGTTATTCATATGCAACAAATCGAAGCCTTGTTGGTATTCGACAGAGCCATGCTATACGTTTTTTATCATGACTTTGTCCAGGCCGCCAGAGACTTTGTGCATTTGATTGATATAAACTCCTGGTCCAAAGGTGTCTACTTGTTTATGGCTGCATCTTGTTACCTTGAACACTATAGAATGATCAAGATGGGACTTGTGGAAGTGCCAGAAGAAACCAAAGCTGAAGAATTACAAAAGTATGCTGATCTTGCCAAAACTTACTTTGATTTGGCTCCAACTTATGTGCCTGGTCATGGAGTTAATGCCACGGCCAAAAAAGGAGGACTTGGTGGTAGCGGTAAGCAAATGCCATTCGATAAGTTTTTGTTAAGAAAGTTGAAGCATATTGAAACGTGCCAGAAGTACCATCCTGACTTGCCTTTTATTGATTGTATCGGTACGTCTATTATCCATGAGCTTATGTACTTTTGGAATGGTTACAACAGAATGACCCTACGGGAGCTCGATTTGACCTTGAAGTTGTTGGGATACTCGGGCAGAAAAGGTTGTCGGTACTCAGCCAACACCAACAGTGTCACTTACACCAAAATTGAAGAGACCGTCGATGAGGCCATGATTAGATACTTCTTACAAGCCATTACATTGAGATCAATGGGTCAAGTCTCTGAAGGATTATCATTACTCGATACCGAAGTAATTTCTAAATATGTTATTTCCGACTATCCCCAGTTCAAGTTCACCAAGTTGACCCACAGTCCATACTTGTATCCAACGGCTTTGGGTGAAAAGGCCATGTTTGTGTGGAGTCTTAGGACATCGGTGGATGGAGAGCTTAACGTCAAACAGGTCGTTCTGGAGTGTAAGAACTGGTTGAAGAAGGGAAACGAAGTGGGAGAAGGTGACTACGAATTGAGCAACAGAACCGGAATGAGGCTCAAGGCCGCAATCGACCGTTTAGATGACATTGCGTCCAAAAGTTGAGGTATACTCATCTTTTTACAGTTTTTTTTAGTATGTAGAGAGAAATCGACGTGTAGAACATGCCGACACTATTCAATAGACTCAAGTACTTTTATGCTGAATTTGTAGCTAATTGAAGTATGAGTCAACCATTCTGTCAGCCACATTGAATCTAAAGCAAAGAGTTATGAACCAGAGTATACCTAAAACCGGCAATATACCTGCTAGCACAATCATCTGCAAAATATGAACGGGATCAGACCGGACTGATTTTGCAAAGCCCGTATTCACGTTCAATGGCAAAGAACTGAAACCGTAAAGCGATATGACAAAGTAGTAGCCTACTGAACAAAAGTACAATGAGTTTCCTAGAATTAATGAGAAAAGGGAGTTTTTGATTCTCAATATAGGCAACAAGAGAAACTGGAGCACGTACAACAAGCACCAAATGACGAGAAACGAGTTGCAATGGATATCGAAGCAGAACCCCCACTCGATATAATTGATATTCAGCCTGCTGCTGAGTGTGAATGGTCTGCCGGTGACGAAACTGGAATTAAACACCTTATTGGTAACGAACCAACTGATAGTGGCTATCAAGAATCCTGTGAGGTAGAAATCGATCAACACCATATAGACGATCAAACGAAGAATGTCCACCAAATTGGGCGAGTAAGCTAGTCCCCATGCAATTGCACTAATGGATAAAAAGCATGTGAGCAATATCAAAAACGAAGGGTCGTCCCGTGTATAGCTCAGTTTGCTGCCGTTTTTGGTCAGCTGTTTGTAGTAGTAGTGACCTCTATACATCTTTTTAGGGTTAATGATCAAGTGGAAGATCTCCCATGTGGCGGTTTCAAAGTCCAAGGTGGTAGGTTTGAATAGTCTTTTGAGCATGACCTTGATACGGCGTAATCGGCTGGACAACGAGCTGGGATATGTAAATGTGCTTGAATTGGACGATGGGAACGTCATGGAGGACGCTGTTGACACTATAGATCCAGCGACCGACGCCCCGCCATTGAAGGCACCACTCGAATTTCTCGCCAAACTGGGTGCTCCAGAACCCGGGTTTACTTGAGGAAACAAGTCCTGCGTACTGTAAGGAAGCTGCGATCTTTTGCTCATGCCGTGGTTCAGACTTAGAACTAGCTTGGATCGTTGTCAATTTAGTAGAGCATATATGTGTGGTCACGTGCAGACCTACAACAAGTAAGTCATTCGAGTGATAGTAAGCAAGCAATACGCAGAAACCATGGAGCAAAGAAGAACAGAAGGCGGCAGTCGAACCGTCACACAAGAGGCAGCTCCAATACTTAGGCTTCGTAATGGCCAACAGCAAGAACGTCCCGCCCGCACTCGGCCAGGAGTGAGGTGGACTGAAGAGGTGGTGGACAATGAACACATGAATAAAAAGAAGTCCAAGATATGCTGCATTTTTCACCCACAACGAGATTTTGGAGAGGAATCAGGGGACTCTTCAAGTGACTCTTCAAGTGACTCATCGGAAGATGAGAGCGAACCCAAATCCAACAACAAGGACCAAGATCATGCAGATCATGGAGATCACTGTTGCGATCATGGGCATGGAAAGGTGAAGAAAATGAAGAAGAAATCGAAACCAAACGCCTACGAGCGTCAGCCCAAGTACACAAACGAATCTAGGGCCCCGCCAAAAGAATAATGGAATTAATGAAGTATGAACAAGCGAAGGTGGGCGGGAGCAATAAAGCAATGAGAACGGACCAAATTTTATATGATTGGTATTGTATATAGATCAAACATAAAGTTGATACAGATAATGTGAAATGAAGAGCTCAAACGAATCGATAGAAGTAGGCTAATACGTGTACTAGTAGCATATTATTATATAGTAATAGTGATATTCGAAACGGCAATAAAAAGTAGTAGCTGTTCCAATTGGATGTTCGTTAGAACGATATTTAGGAGCTATAACTGAACTGATTTGTGAACATTGATTCTTAATACTCAGTGCGAGAGTAGAAGACTTCATTTTTGCCGATTTTGTCACAAATGCTTAATTGCTGCAAAAAAGAGATTTAATGATTATAATGTAACTTTATACAGCTAACAGTGATGTTGGAAGCACCAAGGCCTCATAGTTGATCTAAGCAAGTTGGATGACCCCCAAGTCGTAGTTGAATACGATATAAGCGTTCCTGAAGAAGATGTCACCAAAGAGGATGGTAGGCTCAGTTGTTCAAATATTCTGGAGAGCGTATCCACCTGCATTGTCAGAGACGAGGAAATTGTAGTAAGGAACGGGTTGCATTGAGACCAGCAAGCTCTTATGGGAGAAAGGTGGTCCTCCAAGACTCCCGATACTTGATGACAGTTACGTTGGAGTGAAGGATACCAAAAACAGCTTGAATCGAAGCAGCGATTCCCAGAGGGAAAGCTATGGTAGTGGTACCAGTGTCGACAGCCACTTGAGCGTTGAGTGGGGTGTACGCGCCATTGGCAAATTTAATGCCACCCATCTCTATATTTGCTACTGTTCGAGGACCAGTAGCACATGGAAAAGTGACCAACTTGCCGGTGTATTTGGCGTGGTCAATTCCTTCGGAAATACTGAATAAATGAATCAAAAGTTGCAAAATAAATTGAGAACGCAGCACTCTTGATGTAGTTAATACTCTTCAATATCAAAGGAATGTTAGCGTACACTTAGAGTCTTTGAGAACCATCTCCTGTCCTATGGAGCTAACACCCAAAATATTGTCTGTGTTGTAACCAACCCCCAAACTAAAATACTCGAGGGTAAGAACAACCAAGGTAATATCATCAGTGGTACTAATCATGTTCTACATACCTGTCCTCGAAGCACAGCAGCAGTACCAATCTGGTTTCTCCTTGAAAAAATAGCCATCCCTGATTTAATAACTTCGATACGTAGTGGATAAAGCTAGCTATCCTCAATATGTTCTTACCAGCATCAGCAGCCGTGTACAAATTGAAGTGATGATGTGCGAGAATGAACAAAATACATAAAGAGATAGTAGAAATCAAGTGTCGAAAGCGAAGCTTATATTCCAATAAGATAAATGAACATAAAGACTCTGACTATTTGACATCGTTGGGAGGTCAATACAACACTGAGACTTGTAATAATTGATCACCGGGAGAAACAGCACAGTTGATCTGCCCATTCCCGAAACTATGGGGAAACTCTTCGAGCCAAAATCAATATGGTTGAACTTGAGCAGTAACAACCTTTGTTTCTGCAATCGGTCGCTCTTTATATTTCGGTGTATTTAATTTAACGTTAATCTTTGAAAGTCTATATGTAGTGTAATAATAAATATGGTTAATCAGTCAAACTATATACCCAGGATATCACGGATTAAGATGGACGTTTCTCGCTGTGATAGAGAAGTCAGCGTCGCCTTGGTACTCCTTCTCCTCTTCCTCTTCTTTCCTGCACTCTGAATACAACAAACTGAGCTCCGTATCCCATATATTCCGAAGGATCTTGTCTTTGTTTTCCATGTTCACTGGTAACAGTGTAGATCCAGTCATGTCTATAGGATCGGTACGTTCTTGCGATGTCCACCAGCCATGGCTGCCATGATTCTTGAGACGCCGCACTCGATTCAAGTATCCTAGCACTCCCGTGTTGGTTCCCTGCTGCCTCTTGTCACCTGAACTTGAGCCAAATCGGAGCCTTATGGAGGTATATTGTAAAGTGATGGTTTCACACTGAATTCTGACACTGTACGAGCTCATGTTTGGACATGAGTTTCCATAGGTCTTATGAGATGCCAGATTATTGTTGGGGGTCCCCATACTTGCTAAAGTGACGCCCGAGCCGAACGAATAGAGCTCTTTGTAGTCGAGGATCTTCTGCTGTGTTCGACTGGATTTTGTGGGCTGAGCCTGGGTAGACCCAAACTTATCGACAAATGTACTTTGAAACTCATTGATATCGGTTATTATTTTCTGGATATTGGACGAGTCTGTACCTAGGTCGATGTTGGAGGTATCGGTGGCGCCAAACCCGTTCTGGCGACTACCTGGGCCACCATCGGTGTCATCCTCATGATCAAGATCATCATCGGAGTCTTCAGACTCACTTTGGTACCTTGATATATTGCCGGATGAAATGTGGCCCGACTTCTGGGCCGAAAAGGAAGTGCCCCTGGTATCGGGTTTGTCGTGAGTAAAAATTGGGACCAATGAGTGCATGCTGTTGTGGGCCAATGACACCATATTGGACATGCGGGCTAACACTGACTTGTGTGCTGGTTTTGAATTGGTGATGGTACTCTCTGAGGGAGCATTTGAATAGAGATCAAAGTGGTGGTCGCTGGAGCGGGCTCGCCTCAGGCTCCTTAGGTCACTGAATGAGTTGTCGGTGTTCGGCATACCATGATGAGGAGGGCGCTTGATGTTGTACTGGTCCTGGAGCATGGTGAGTGGTGATATGCTGCTACCATTCAAATCCTCGGTGGGTGGATCAATTGAATTTGCAGCTTCGCAGGAGTCCTGTAAGGTGTAAGAACTCCACCTTTTGAGCTTTGGGGCCCTTGACGGGCCAGATGTCGGAGCCAATGTATCCATCATGGGTATGTTTCTTTGCTGCAAACTGTGAGAAGATACAGAGCGCTGGGGTAAGTTGAGTTTCATATGCCGATTCTGGTTGATAGCGGTGTGAAGCAAGCCTTTGGACCGTCTTTTCTCAGATCGGCTGCCATCCCGGCTCGAGCGCGGGCTGTAGCGTCTATACACATCCTCTCGGCCACGCTCATCGAGAGCCGTCTCTGTCATGCTGCTCACTGTCTTTGGGCTTGATCCAATCTCTTTTATCGTCCAACGTTATCTCGCATCATAGATAAGGTCACGTGCGCGCCCCAGACCAAATTACACCTCGAGGGCCATCAAGCCGCGGCGGAGACTGTCATCTGCACCTTCGATCAAGGTGCGCTGGCGCAACTCTATCGTCTTGCTTAAGTTGATGATCTTAATCTTGCTCTTCATGATCAACTTGACGATATCAGACTCGGCCTTGGTGCTGGAGGTAATGATTTTTTCAAATATCTCCGAGAGGTCTTCGACCGTTTTGTTGAGGTAGTCCTGGTTGTTTTCAAAAATTTCCTGAAAGTTGGAATCGGCCAAGTAGTAAGCAAAGCAGTATGTCCACTTGAGCGTCTTCCGTCCGTTGGACAACGCCCGCATAGCTTCGGGCAAGAACTGGATATCGCTCCATGCCACATTCTTGACACTCTCGTCTTTGCGAATGTTTTCAAGGTACATCACCGCAATGGAGTTGAGCTGTTTCAATACCCGAAGATCACCTTTCATGGAGCTCTCATGAATAGTGAAGCGACGGTAGAAGTGTAGATACCTTTGGAGAGTAAGCTTACTCTTGTTTTTCTTCTTTTCCACCTCTACGTCTTGCACCTTGAACTTATTGCACTTGTAGTAGCTGTTGTTATGCTCACTCCAGTTTCCGAGGCAGATCCAGCAAAACTCATGCAGACAACTCTGGCACGTCATATGGTTGCACCCACCGTTTTTCTCGATAGACAGGAAGCACTTGGGACAACTAGAAGTATTGGCTTCGATCCAGTTGGCTGTTTCGGAATCGTCCTGGCACTTCTTGATCCAGCTTTTGACCACCCAGCACGGACAAGGCAAGTGGTTTTCGTAATTACAGTTGAAACAGAACTCGTGACTGCCGGCACATCGCACGATCGGCACCGCCGAAATATCGGTGGAACGGTCGTCGATCATGGCTTTACGCATCGATACCACCATCTCTTCGTACGAGCGTGCAGTATCGGATTCGGCATCTCCCGTAAGCTCACTGATGTGTAAACAGTCTGGTGCAGGACACCATTTGTAGACACTGCTGGAATCAATGATGGCCTTCGCACTGGCTCTCAAAAGCCGGTTTTTGCTCAAAGTCTTTTTGATCTTGATAACCGATCGGTCGTGCTCCACCTCATCTAATATGGCTTCCACGTCCCGGTGGGGTATAGTCAAGTTACAGTCTGGTATCATGCAGTCGATTGGACGTCCGTTGGTGAGCTCGTTGTACACGTATCTATAGTAACAGCTGATGCAATATTGGTGTTGACAGGTCAAGGAATACGTTACCGTGGTCTCGTACGTTTCACAGCATATAGTACACCAAAAGTCAGTCTGGGTGGTCATTACATTTTTGGGTGGTGAATTCGCTGGAAGCCCACATTCGCGCAATAGCTTGGCCCTATCGTCAAAGTAGTCGTTTATCACATCTTCGGGCTGCCATCGCTTGCAATGAAGCATGATCAAAAGGTCATCGTCCGTACAGTGGGCAAGCTGACTTGCCTTGAGCTGCTCAAACTTATCGAGGAAATGCACTTGGACAAACTTATCAAGCGTCCACGAGACGTAAGTTGCAGACCCGGGTTTTCTTGAAGTACCGCCATTGCTCTTGGGATCGCCAGCATCCAATTCGGCACTTTCTACCGATCGGTTGTCTGACAATTCGTTATCATAGTCACTATCGTATTCAAAGCTGTTGTAGTCATCGTCCTCATACTGAAATTCTGAATCGGACATCGGTTGGGCTCGAATTCGCTTTGGGTTCTTCGCAAGCTCAATCTCTTGTCTATTTATATGATTCCGGAGCCCCGTACAACAACTCAATCCATAGTAGGTTACTAATCTCTGCCCTTCGATATTTTCACGTGATGTATGCTTATGTAACCTCCCCAGAATATACCATCGACAAGCGATCACTGTTGAATTTCTTTCGCAGCTGCTCATTACTGAACTACCGATATTCTTTATTCAAAAGCCACTGCTATCCTTATTAGCTACAGTTATTTTTTGATTTTTAAATTTTTTGCAGATATTTTCCATTTTTCTAGATAAAATGACTACTTTCTATTTAGGCATTTGCTTCCAAATACCTTTGCAATATGGCTTTCTCTTGAATAACCAACTGTTGAATGATCTTCGATTTGGGACTAGGCCGGATATCTGGATACTGGCTCAACCTCTGTACACACCAGTCCTTAATCAAACCATTGTGTATTATTCTTTTGCTTTCATCTTCCAACAAATGCTCGGCGATTTTCTTGATCAACTTTCTTTCCTTCTTGGCAGAAAGGAAGTCCATCTTGAATTTCCTGTAGTCCAAATCAACCAAGTTCAACACCGCATATGTCTGAAGCGTACACTCGCTGTTGTACTTGATACGGGCGGATAAAGGCCATGATTCAGGGTCTTCAACCTCGTTTTCGCAGCCACCAGACCCACAATCGTCATCTTCACACCCTTCATCGTCGCAACAGCTGGCTACTTCTCGCTCAGCAACTAGTTGATTGACGATATCGAACCCCATACTCTCGTACCATTGAAGCTTAAGATCAATTTGCTTCTGTTTTTCTTTGGTCAAGCTACCTTTGACCTTTTTAACATACTTGAAGATTTCGACCGAAAGAAGTATCGAGTCGTTAACATTGTCATCGGTGATAAACCCGTACTTCTGAAGAAGATATGCATTGGAAAGTTCGTTCCCATAAGAGTTCAACACCTCATGCTCGTCTTCGGCCGAAGTAGGTTTTACAAGAACGACGTCGCAACATTTGGAGCTGTCTGACAATTCCTTGGCCAAATCGTCTTTGGATCCGTCTATCTCTCCAGCGACCTCTTCTCCATCACTCATTGACACGGTAGACTGTTCATCTGGATCTTCCTCCGTTTCGGCATCTGAGTCTGAGTTTTCCCCATCATTTTCTAGTTCAGCTTCCATCCTTTCAATGTAATCCATGGTTATCTCGGTGAGAGGCTCAATTTCTTCTTCATGCTCTATCATTTTCTCTTCCTCTTCCTCATCCTCGCCAGAATCGCTAGAGTCACTAGAAGCACTATCGTTTTCTTCTTCAACCGCGCCATCTGCATCTTCTTTCATATCTGGCACCTCATCATCTTCGACTATTTCTTGCATATCTTCATCGTCCTCTATTTCTTCGGTATCACTCTGTATGTCGCTATCGTCATGGTCACATTCATTCTCTCCACATTTCTCACATACGCTACCATCACATACAAAATGAATGTTCTCCATACCTACAACCTTGCCGTCTTTTAACTGTGGTTTCTTGTGGTTGAACAAATCAGCCCCAGGAACCATGGCTAAATCGTAGTAATTATCGATCTTGAATGCTCTTGATATCACAGATTGGATCACTTGCCCAAATTTTAAGACTTTGGCAGGATCTGACGAGCCACCTTCCTCAAGAATTGTAGGTACGTCACACAATCTGCTGTTAGTTTGGGCAAATCTGATACTCTCATTGTAAAATTGTATCAATTCTTCGTCATTCAATAAATTTAGTAAATCAACTTCCGTGTTCTTGAGGTTCTGCTTGTCTGCATCGCTCCAAAGGCATATTGGGACACTTGAACTATCGAAATCAATCAGATTTAAGTAATTAAACCATGGAGACTTGGACTTAAGTGATAATTCATAGATTACGGTAAGAATTAAACTGAACATCCCATTAGCCAAGTCGACATTTTCAAAGTCATAGTCAACTTGCAAGTTGTATATGAATGAGTTCTTAGCTGTCAACAAGTTTGACTTGGGTATCCTAAGCAAGAGTGGATCATCTTCGAATTCCGGTGCTTCGTCTGGTGTATCTGATGGAAGAAATACTCCAATTCCTCCGAATTTAGATGGCGAAACTACCAAGTCTTCACGCCAATACGCATTACTATCAAGCCAGACCTTGAGATCATCTAACCGACTCTCAAATGTGCTCGACATGGCTTCCTATTCCAGAAGTCTTGTAAGAGTACCTGGAACCCTAACTAGAGGGCATCACCATACGATGTCACGTGCTTCATCCGGGTAACCCCATCGCAGCTCTCTGCAGGACGCACAAATCACTATAAATACTGGCCATTCCCCGGCACTCCCTTGTTCTGTTCTCCATCATCAGTAGTGGTTATACTATATCTAATATATATAACTATTATTTTATAAAGATCTTTGGATGACTGGTTGTGCATCATAGATGTGCGCGACCGGCCCATCCAAACACCCATAGCTAAGCCCTAGTTGACCTAACTAACAATTAGGCCACAACTAGAGTTTCGTTTCGGTCTTTTAGATTATTACGTTTGTTTACGGCATTTCATGTGTTTTGATAAAGTTCTGGTAAATGTGCTGTCTTTGGCAGTGTTATGATTATTCAGATAAAAGCATGGTGCTACATTGTAATTGTAGAACTCTTTCTAAACTCAGACCCATAACAGCTCTTCGAAATCAAACTTAACACTTTTACTATTTATTGTGTTTGTCTGGTAAATTCTACGGCCCAAACAGACACGTGACTGCATCATTAAATCTAAAATTCTTCACCACCACAACTACCAACTCATCTAACTCCACACCCAAGATGGCACACAGACTCCTTGTTAATGTGATATTTACCGGTGCGTCAGTATTCGGACGCGCATTCACTGAAGCATACAAGCAAGCAGCCAAAGCTTCTGCTGCTGGGGGTGCTGCAGCAGCCGGTGGCGCCACGAAGGCAAGTTCTCCTGGAGGAATCCCAGTGGAAGAAGCATTGAAGATATTAGATTTGGACAGAAAAGACTTGAATTTGGAAAAGGTGGAGCAGAAATACTCGTATCTTTTTGATGTCAATTCTAAGGAAAAGGGTAATTCCTTCTATTTACAGAGTAAAGTGTATTATGCCATGGATACGCTTAAGAAGGAGTTAGAGTATCTACAAAAGCGAAAACAGGCAGAGCCGCAGAAAGAGTAAACCTCTGGCGAAGGAAAACCACATCAGACATAAAATAAACTTGAAATGATCATAACATGAAAACGACAACATAATCGATATGCTTATTAGGATATATCAATCATCATATTCCAGCTATAGAGAAGGCATCCATAGCATCATTGTGTGGCTCATTGTAAATAGCATACGTAATAGATTGTAACAAACGTAAGAGATGTAGATCTTCGTAAATTTGGCTACGTGAGTCAAAGCTTTGGGTCACTCCCATTTAATTTCATCGTGTCTCAAACTAAACGATCGTTTACAAAAAATCAAATTTGAACTAAAAACAAATTTCAACCCCCTCAAGTATATTGGTGGACAGAGCTCCTTTAAAAGACATAGCGTGGCTCAGTAATTAGAGTCCAGTATGTCCAACAAAGTTAGAGAAGAAGAGCAGCTTCTTCAGGATGCCTCTACTCTTTTGATGTTCGCTAATGTGGCGGCCAAGCACCAGCACCACCTCCAAAAGCTGCCCGAAGAAACTCATAAGCCTGTACTGTTCTCGCCCGTACAGCCGACTTCAGCTCCTCAACAAACACAGACTCAGTCGCAGTTGCCTCCACAACCACAAATTCAGCAACAGCAGCAGCAGTCACCTCCAGTAGCCAGTGCTCCAGACACTCTTGTACAAACACGCCACTTACCGGTGAACCAAGTACAGAACCAAGCACCAGTCAACCACGCGCAAGTTAGTCAGCACCCGCCTCGTAATCCTATTGGCACCTCCAGCGTTTCTGTGATGCTCAACCCTGCCAGCTCGATGAATTACCCCTCAGCCCACCCCACACTTCCCGCCATATCTACACAAGTCAGAAACACTTCCGATGTCCAGTCACCCTTGATAATACACCCACAAGCTCCTGTAATGCCTGCCACACCTCAGTACTCCTTACCGCAGTTGGGGCCTCATTCTCACCAAGCTCATCAGGCTCAGCCGGCCGTGCCCGTAAATTCTCAGCACCACACGTTGAAGAACCCAGTACAAGCGCAAAATGCACCAATAGCAAGCATACAACCCGCAACCCCAAATGTAAGCACTCCACCAGCCCCTAGTGCTGTCCCATCCCGCTCGTCCAGAAGCTCCATTAGTATTCTTATGAACAGTCCCGAACCTTCAGAACATCCAAAAGAGACTCAGAGAGCCAGCATCAAACAGGAAATCCCAGAAACGGCTGCCATACCTGCACCAAGAACGACTATTCCGAGCCCGAAACCTTTCCCTGCAGCAACCTACAAGACACAGAAATCCGTATCTCCTCCTTCCAACATCTTGCCGGTTCAAGGAAGCTTCACACAAGGTCATAAGCGAGCAAAATCAACGCCTGATATTGGAGATAAGAATAGAAAGTCTACTTTTTCACAGGTTGCTAGATCACCAGGACCCGCTAACGTAGCTCTTGCCCGGGGAATCAACCTAGAAACTGGAGAAAGAAATGACAATAATGCCAGGATTGCCGCTGCAGCATTGGCAGCAGCGGCAGATATTCCTTTGCCTTTGAAGACTATCGCATCTGCTACCCCTGTAAAGATAGAAAGAACGGTTTCCAGCCCTACGCAATATTCACAGCAAAGGAAAGAGGAGGAAACTGAACCAGAAAACGACGACAAGACCGACGATGAGAAAACTGACGACGAAAATCAAAAGATACGTCTGACCGATAGCACGGTCAGTCCTAAAGCTGCCAGGTTAGTATCTCCACCTGCTAATAACCACCTAACAAAATTGCCCAACTTGGCCCATATAATGTCTAACGACTCCGCTATTCCATCTGTTTCGGTTAAAGCTCCTGAGACTAATGTGGCCACACATGGTCCAGTTCCAACTGCACTTTCTGTTCCAGTCACCCACCCAGTAGCTACTTCAACATTACCAGCCGCATCACAACCAGCCGTTATCACATCTCTACCAATCTCACAACCAGAACCTGCTGCAGCTCCTAAAGTTGCGGAACAACAGGTGACTGCACCCGAATCGACAGTGAGGACACCAACTCCAGTCACACCCACTTTCAAGGTTCCACCTTTGGAAAGTTACAAGGTTGATCCCGACTCCGGATTAATTGGATGTATTTGTGGGATCGAAGACGACGATGGCTTTACTATCCAATGTGATATTTGCTACAGGTGGCAGCATTGTGTATGTATGGGTTACAAGACTAATGAAGAGGTCCCAGAGGATGAATATCGGTGCTACTATTGTGATGGGAATAAATGGGGTAAATTCAACGCAGAGATATGTCGAGAGGAGACTTTAGCCAGATTGGACATCGATAAATCGAGCATTGATGATAGATATGGAGATCAAGATCAGTGGAATGAAGAATACGATCAAAAGCAGCAGATACATCACGAAAAGCGAAAACAGCAAGGGATCGAACATTCTCAGTTGCAAGACAACGCCGGTAAAGTCGAGTCCACGAATAAAAGAAAACTGCTGGGATCGGAAAAAATGGAGAAAAAGAGACGGGTTGAGAAAGATGGCCACGTATCCACCGCAGATAAAACTTTGCCTGTTGTTCCTCTGTCTGCCGATAATCAATCATTGCCATCTTCGAATTCAACACTCACGTCACCCAAGCAACAAGTGCCTGAAGATATATTACCGAACAAGAGCAACGTGTTGTTAGAAGATGGTGTGACATCAGAAACCTACCAGTCCGTTTATTTCAATCTTCAAGCCAATGATTATAAACGTCCTTCCATCAAGCAACAGTTTGAAAAGTTGGGCAAAGCATTTTATAACAATTTTCTTGCTCTACCTAAGGTAGACCAAGCCAAAAAAGAGCATTTGGGACTTGAGATCATGCCATTATCAAAGTTCAAGACGATTAAGTTCTGTCGGAAAATATTACCCAATCTTCAGAAGTATCACCAGGAATCCAAAACCAACATAATTAAGAAGAACAAGTTCAACAAGTTCAAGATTCAGGTCAAACCTTATTCGGAAAGCCATAAGCAAAAGTTCAATGGAATATCTAAGCTCGCTTTGTTCATATCAGCGTCATCTAGTGATTCATTGGAAATACCGAAAAATACCCCAATTATAGAATATCTTGGAGAAATTGATTTATTTGAAAACTATGTGAAAGATTCAATAAGCCAGTATTCCGGCTGGGGAACAACGAAGCCCAAAGTTTTGAAGAGCAATGTTCAAATTAGCGACGACCAAAAATTCGAAGTAGTACTTGATTCCAGATTCGTTGGCAATGAATCAAGATTCATTCGGAAATCGTGCCCCACGACCAGTAACTGTGAAATCAAGAAAGTTTATATACCTGAAACAAATAGTTTCAAGTACTTGGTGGTCGCCTCCGAAGATATAACTTTGAAATCAGACTCCAGCGAAGAGGAATTGAGATTAAACTGGGAGTGGGATCGCCTGCATCCGATTTTAAAGTTGTATGAAAACAATAGCAGTGAAAAGTTTGAGAATTTGAGTAATTTGGAGAAATCCACTTTGATTTCATGCGTGGATAATCTATTACACTTCACAGAGTGTGGCTGTTCAACTTCCTCGAACCACTCTTCATGTGCGATATTTAAGGTAAAGAAGGCTACGTCATATTTGTTAAGATCAACCAGGAAAGCTTCTTCCATTAGCAATGTAAATTTGACCAAGTCCAAGGAAGAGTTGGTGCTTCCCAAAAAAGAAAAGGAATTCATTCCCTGGGACGAGAGATTGTTGAAGAGGGATAAAATTATTCAAATGAATCTAACTGTTTCTACTTCCAACAGCATACCTGGTACAAGTCTGGACAGTATAGAGGAGTTTGGTGATACCGAGAACAATGCAATCGATATGATCGAGGAAAAAAATGATGGTATTATCAACGAAGACTCAAATGGTATGCAAGAATCTGTATCGAAGAAAGCTTCCAATTTGTACAAAAATCCTAGCAAGCAACAACTATTTTTTAGAAATCAACAGCTTGTTCAAAAATTCAAGAAAATGGGTGTTGTCAATGAAGACTCTGACAAGGACGCTGAACTAGAATCTATTGTCGAGAACAATCTTTGTATTGTGAACAAAACAAACCTTTCCCTCCCAGTTCCCATTGTGTCGGATATTTTAGTGAAGATTGAAAAGTCCATCGACGATGAGCTCAAACCTGTATTCGAGGAGGTTGGAACTAAAGCGTTATCCGAAGTCATTCCGTCTCTCAGTAGTGTCAAACTGCCCACCGGAGAGTCTGGCCCAACATCAATAGCAGTGGAAAGGGCATCTACAGCTAGTAAGTTACCCATTCCGGTTGCTGACGAGAAAATGGATATTGAGACTGAGCAACCCAAAGCTGCCATACCTGTGACAAAACTAGAGACCGAAAAGGTACAATCACCATCAGCAAACCCAACACCGCCTACCTTCGTTAAGAAACTATCATTTGCCGACTACAAGAAGAAGATGAAGTAATGACAAAATTTGTAAACTTATAGACATTGAATACATAATTAATACGGAAACAAAAATAAAAGAGAAGACAAGTTTTAAAAATAGTCAAAAGCAATAGACTTTCAGCGTTTAGAATCTATATTCACTAAAAAGTAATGAAGGATGCGAGGTTCGAACTCGCGCGGACACTGTCCAGTAGATCTTAAGTCTACCGCCTTAGACCACTCGGCCAACCCTCCAATTATATTTCCTGAAATCACTTAAGTCCAATTAGACTTTTGAAATGAAAATTTGTTAAAAGATAGTGAACATTAGGCAAGGAAAAGTTTATAGTTTTGGCGTAAAGTGGTCGACAAATTCCCCGTGTTGTATTGTTAGTACGTTTGACTCTTTGTCTTATCGCCAACACTTTCTCTTTCTTCGAATTCCAACCAGGCTAATATAATCTTTGTATGGCTTATTAATCACTCGCTGATAAATCTTTATGATCATTCGTCGTCTATTCCATAACTAAAGCTCTGAAAGAATCTAATGGACTTATTTGCTGATATTATGACTTTGAATACTAAAACCAAAGCTGGTTGATAAAGTTCAGCGTATTAGCTTATAAGTGGTTTCGTGAGGTTTATGTTAGGAATGAATCCTACAGCCGATCACATGATGATTAGTAAGGTGTTAGTAAGCCACACATGAGAATGTGGTGAAACGAAAGTAAAACGAGAGTGTAAGAAGTATGTAACATATGAACGAATGTGGGATTAAGGAGTATTGAGATTCCCCAAAGAGGGAGCGAAAGAATAATGTGAGAAGGCTTGGCAATGTGGAGAAGTACCACATGGTGTAATACCAGAATAGTATATAAGAAGGGGTAGTACCCTTCCAGGTAGAAAGGATAACAATAACATTAACATTAACATTAACTTAGATAAGAAGTAATATTATATCCATCACCTGTTCTATAACGTGATTATAGAACCAACTTATTAAACAATCGTAACATTATGTTTAATATCAAGGGCTCTGTGGCCGAGTGGTTAAGGCGATAGACTCAAGTTCTATTATCGTAAAGATGCACGCGTTCGAACCGCGTCGGAGTCACTATTTTTTATTTTTATAAATTTCATTTTTTTTCCCGAATTGCAATTACACACGGCTACTACCGTCAAGAGCACCCTCATCGATTGACGAATTTGTTTCGTGACTGCATAGCCTGCCCGCACTATTTTTACACGTTCAACTAGAAATCGTCAACACTGAACCTAAAAATAGGTGGTATCAGCCAGATGTGAAGATTTTTTAGGGGATAGTCATGACTTGCACCGCCATTGTAGATCTTATTGCATACTTCGTATGCATTGAGGCTGAATTAGTTAAATCGTAAACCGTGACACTCTACTCCAATTCTGCACCCTTAACCCCTGACGTATATGAAGCGATCTTGACGCGCACAAGCTCACCAAAAAATTATATAGAGAACTCTCGAGTAAATCATTTAAGCTTATACAGTTTGTTTTAGGATTAAGTGATCGCAAAGGAATGTCATATCAGTATCCATACCATTCTAAAGGGTCCGAAGAATCCATAACCGAGTACTTGAACCCTCATCATCAAGGACATGGCCAACGTACAGGTACCTATACCTATGCCCATAGTAATAGTTCAGCCTCGATAAACTTTCAGCATCCAGAGCCTGCCTACAATTCTAATCATGAGTCGGAGCAGATAGGACGTCGTGCCGTGAGTGGAGCCAATTATCATGATAATGGACCTTCTGAATATGATACCTTACTGGGTTATTATAATCAAAACAGTTTGGAAAGACCGTCCAACATATTCAACACATCGCATATTCAGCCACCCAACTTATCGCCTATCAATTCACATAGCGATCCGTTTCACAACAACAACAGTATAAATGATCCTGCAGAGCATTATGAAATGAACCATATGGGACACCAGAACAGTAATTTTCACCAAGCATTTGTACCCCACGTTTACGAAGATGAAGACGACGAGAGAGATTACGACCAAAACATCCAGTACAACCAGTTTGAAGGTGACCACTATGATTTGAGAACCGTACATGTGCCATCGCCGCCTCCCACACCTCCTCCAATGATGGCACCGCCTGCTTTTGACGATTCGCCTTTTGGAGAGGAAATGGAATATGAGGAGCCACCTGAAGAAGAACCCATTAGGGAGAAACCGCCTCAAGTGGGGATTGCGTCAGGTTTGAATGGTCATTTGGTCTTGGACTGTCCTGTGGCCACAGAGTTGTTATCGAAGTTCCCCGACTATAACCCAAATGAAAAGGACGGTGGATTATCCAGGGAATTCGCTTACATGAGATACACTGCCGTCACTTGTGGACCATCCAACTTCTATCGTGATGGCTATATTTTGAGACCGGTGCATTACCCCATGCCCAGACAAACCGAGCTCATGATTGTCATCACCATGTACAATGAAGATGACATATTGTTGGCCAGAACCTTAAAAGGTGTGTTTAAAAATATCAAGCATTTGGAATCTAGAACGAGATCAAGCACCTGGGGTAAAGACTCCTGGAAGAAAATAGTGGTGTGCATTGTTAGTGATGGTAGATCCAAAATTAATGAAAGAGCTCAAGCTTTATTGGCCGGTCTAGGTGTATACCAAGAAGGATTGGCAAAGAGTAGGGTCGACGACAAGAAGGTGCAAGCTCACATCTACGAGTATACCGCCAGAGTAGGTATAAGTAGCGTTGAAGACACAGTCAAATTAACCACCGAAAAAATTGTTCCTGTTCAGTTGCTTTTCTGTTTGAAAGAGACCAACGCCAAAAAGATCAATTCCCATAGATGGTGTTTCCAAGCATTGGGACAGGTTTTGGATCCAAAGATCGTCGTCTTACTAGACGCAGGAACCCAGCCCGCAGGTAAGGCTTTATATCACTTGTGGAAAGAGTTTGATAGAGATGCTCAAGTGGCAGGGGCTTGCGGGGAGATTAAAGCTTCTTTGTTGAGAAGACAGATGTTGACGAATCCTATAGTCTATGGTCAAAACTTTGAGTATAAAATATCGAATATTTTGGACAAGCCAACCGAATCTGTATTTGGATTCATTTCAGTTTTACCAGGTGCTTTTTCGGCATACAGATATGTTGCATTACAAAATGACGTCAATGGTAAAGGACCACTTGAAAAGTACTTCAAGGGTGAATTTTTACATGGATCGGGGGAATTGGATCCAAACGACGACGAATACGAACTAAAGAAATACGAGATGAGAGAGGAAGCTGGTATTTTTACTTCCAATATGTACTTGGCTGAAGACAGAATTTTATGTTATGAGTTGGTTGCGAAGAAGGGTTGCGCTTGGCTATTAAGATACTGTAAGTCAGCCTCGGCAGAAACAGATGTACCTGAAAGCTTGTCAGAATTCATCTTGCAAAGAAGAAGATGGTTGAATGGTTCTTTTTTCGCGGCAATTTATTCCTTGGTGAAGTTCCCCAAATTGTGGTCATCATCTCATTCCTTCGGAAGAAAGTTGTTCTTACACATTGAATTCTTTTATCAATTTTTGAACTTGATTGTTTCCTGGTTTTCCATCGGTTCGTACTTTTTGGTCTTCAGAATCTTGACAACTTCTCTTGCCAACAAAGACCTTCATTTTGCTCCTGGTAATATTTTGTCGGTAATCTTCCTTTGGCTATATTTGGCATCTATCGTCACTACATTTGTTTTGAGTTTTGGTAACAAGCCAAAGGGTACCGAAAGATTCTACATTGTAATTGTTGTTTTCTTTGCAATATTGATGGCTTATATGATCTTTGCTGCTATTTTCATGGCCGTTCATTCGGTCCAAGAAATTTATAATAATCATACTAAGATCACCGTCTCATTGTTCTTTACCAATTCTGAGTTTAGAGATTTGGTGGTAGCAACATGTTCAACTTATGCATTATATTTCCTTGCATCATTCCTTTACTTCGAACCTTGGCACATGTTCACCTCATTCATTCAGTATATTTTGCTTTCACCATCATACATCAATGTTTTGAACATTTATGCATTTTGTAACATTGATGATATTTCTTGGGGTACAAAGGGTGACTCAGGCGCTGCAGATTTGGGTGCCGCTAAAGTTAGAGAAGATGGTACTTTCGATGTCAAGATTCCAATCTCTAAAGAAGAAATCAACCAGTCATATTTGGATCAACTTGAAAAGATCAAAAGCCCTTTGCCTCCATCAGATGGTCATCATGTACAAAGTAACGAAGACTACTATGCATTCGTTAGATCGATGACTGTTTTGATATGGATTACATCCAACTTTATTGTAGTTGCTTTGGTTTTGTTAACTGGTGGATTAGACCAGTTTGTCAAGAATGAAAACAAAACTAAGGACTATAGACAGACTATTTTCTTGACCGTGGTTTTATGGATGGTTGCATTCATGGCTTTATTCAGATTCATCGGTTGTATGTTGTATTTGGTCCAAAGATTTGGCAGAAGTTTCAAGGGCCACGATAAAGCGGCCGATGTGAGAATAATGAAAGGTTAATTTTCATAACTGTAAGATGTATATTGTATTCGAATAAAAACTACCATCATCGACTAATTTAAAATAATTAGTGAACGGTATTCTACGCCAAATTGAAAGGTGTTTCAAATCAATGAAAAAAGAAGAATTAAAGGTTCCAGAAATCGGTCAAATTACCACCTGCGCCATTGAAAGCCAAGACGTTAGGGGAACTTCCATCAACAAGATTCGAAATAACACCTTTGGTACCATACTTGATTAGCTTCTGTTTCAAAACCGTTGGTTCAATTGGTTTACCATTGGAGTATTCAGAGTCGAGACCTGGGTATAAAGATAAGTAGTAGGATAATAAACCGGCAATATGAGGAGAAGCCATGGATGTTCCTGACATTGACGTGGACTTGGACCAGATGAATGTAGACTCGATATCTTCACCAGGTGCAAAAATATCAACGCAATTACCCCAGTTCGAGAAAGATGCTCTTTCATCTCTCACGTTTGTAGCACCAACGGTGATTGGACCAGTAGCCCTAGCAGGCGAGTATTCACAAGCGTCGGCATTATCGTTACCAGCAGCAATGGCAACATGTAAACCAGCTCTGGTGGCAGCATTGGCAGCCAAATCTAAAGCTTCAGAAGCACCTCCACCAATAGACATATTGATAGTAGAACCCTTGAAGCCCTTGACTTTAGATTGAACCTTAGATTGATGGTCGTTGACGACAAACTCAATTCCCTTGATGATGTCGGAAGTTGAACCAGTTCCAAAGATACTCATGACACCAACTGCCACAAGGTCGACCTTTTTGGCAATACCGTAAGTTTTTGAGCCGATAATTCCGGCGCAGTGAGTACCGTGTCCATGTCCGTCGACCTTGAGATGAGGAAGAGCTACTGCAGAACCCCAACTGGCTCTACCTTCAAATTCCTCGTGCTCGACCTTAATACCAGTATCGATAACATAAGCAGTAACACCTTCACCACCTTCATTGTCATACAAGTAGTCTGAAATAGGATCAGTACTCTTGCGATGGGAGACTCTCGAAAGACCCCAAGGGGCATTTTCTTGAATATCGAAGTCATTCACCTTGAAGATAGTGTCATGCTCAATAAACTTGACTCTTGAATCTTTTTGGATCAATCTGACCGCTTCCTCGGTGAACATTCCGACGAAACCACGGAGGTGGGTTACGTCAAAGAAGTCAAAGTCAGAACCCTCGATACTTAAAGTACTGAACATGCTCATTGAGTATGTTTCCTCAATATCGACGTGGTCGTGGAGAACAACGATGTACTTGCTAGGGATAATGTATTCGGCAGCTTGGTTAAGTAATGGAGCGACATATTCTTCCCAGCCTTCAGAGTCATCCCCGCCAAACACAATTTGATGAGCATTGCCAGCATGCTCTACGAGCAGGTGAGCGACTTTGGAAGCCTTTTCTGTGGCGATCTCCAAGGCATTTTCGAGGTCAAGAATTTGGATATTTGGGATGGTCAAGGCGCTGGCTCCAGCGAGATAGACTGCTGCTGCAGTCAAAAGTTTCTTTGATAACATAGCTTCTAGAGTCGCAATTCTAGGGGGCTAGATTGTGGAGATAAGTATGTTGCGGATTTCCCGCTTTATATTTTTTCTACGGGGGCGAAGGGATGGTATGACGCACGAAACACAAATCGACCATCGGTATGCTAGTTAAGGGGAAGTCGAACGAGGGACGGAAACGTGAGTTCTGTAGCGAAAGTGTAAAAGAAACGATTTAAGCTGTCATATGAGATCCTCGCAATATTTTACAACCAAGCTTAACATGTCGAGAGTAGTTAGATTTAGCCTCTGGCGTGTTATGCGAGGGCTTCGCTACCAACTAAATAAGAGGAATAAGAAGAAGTAACTTGATATCAGAGTCTACGCTTTAGGTCTATCAATGTGTATATAACACTGTTTTAACGGTAAGTAGGAAAGTTCAACTTGGCTACATTTTAGGACATAAATGCTTTTGCATCCATTGTTGAACTGGAACCATCTCTCCATAAAGCAAGATTATTATTGACCTAAATTTAGATAGCTCTCGGAGTAGTGTAGTTTGATTAGACTGCGTTTGATGCGACATACACAATAGCCTAACTTGCTTCGCTTGTTGACCCTGGCCAGCCCAGTTAATCGTGCGTCTACCACTAAGATAAGAGTAGCGAAATTGAAATACACGAGAAGTTTGTGACATATATAAGCAGACATAGACAACTTGAGTATCACCATATATCAGCAATCTAATAATGTCGAACTCCTCTAGAAAGAAGCTTTTGCTAATGGGAAGGTCGGGTTCCGGTAAATCTTCCATGAGGTCAATTATCTTCTCCAATTACTCAGCATTCGATACCAGAAGACTTGGAGCGACTATAGATGTGGAGCATTCACACTTTCGTTTCTTGGGCAATATGACCCTTAACCTTTGGGATTGTGGTGGTCAGGATGTGTTTATGGACAATTACTTTTCCAACCAGAAAGACCACATTTTCAAAATGGTTCAAGTCTTAATCCATGTGTTCGATGTCGAGTCTAAATCCATAAACAAGGATATTGAAATATTCGTCAAGTCGTTGACAAATCTTCAGAAATACAGTCCGGAAGCCAAAATTTTTGTGTTGCTTCATAAAATGGACTTGGTGCAGATCGATAAACGTGAAGAGTTGTTCACAATCATGATGGAAAAGCTACAGAATATATCCAATCCGTACCAATTTAAATTGGTAGGGTTCTCAACCTCGATTTGGGACGAGAGTTTGTACAAAGCCTGGTCTCAGATCGTGTGTTCCTTAATACCAAACATGAAACTATTGAATAATCATTTGGTCAAATTCAACCGAATTCTTGATGCCGAAGAAATAATTCTCTTCGAAAAAACCACATTTCTCGTTATATCGTCCACGACGTCTATCGAGCACGAACTCAATAAGGACCAGCTGCAGCCAGAGTTAGATCCCAAGCGTTTTGAAAAAATATCCTCAATTATCAAGACGTACAAGCAATCGATATCGAAGTTGAGAACGAACTTCAGTAATCTCATTATTCGAGGCAGCAATGGAAGTCACTTTTATATCGATATTCTTACCGACAATATGTTCATAATGGTGATTTTAAAAAATAAAGACAATCAGATCAGCAGTGCGGTGCAACATGAAGAGTTGCTTATATTAGAAAATATAAAAGCTGCAAGAAAATGGTTTGAGAAAATAGAGAATGGAAATGTATAGAGGTAAAGGAAAGTTGAATCACATATACTGTATTCAAGACAGGTTGTAGGCGTATGAATAGAACTGGTTTAGATGGCCAGTCTGGAGACGGTAGTTGATTCTGTCTGGACGACGAGGCGTCCAGACGCGGTTATGGGCGACCCCCCGCATCGCGATAGAGGCTTGTACACCTGTCACGTGCTCCTCGTTTAGCTAAAAAAATCTGGCAAGAAGCGCGCATATCAAAACAGCTCGTGTAACCGTACCACAACCTTCCATTCCTTGTTCCTTATATCCACGTTGATCTTATCAAACAAGTAAAAGAAGAATGGGAAAATTGACAGAACTTCTCACTCACCCGGGTGAATTGGCCGACGTCGTGCGTCTCTTTTGGTTTAGAGACCAATACCACCCCCAAGATCTTTCCAAAGCTCCAGCCAGTTTGAAGAGATGCTACCAGTTATTGAAGCATTCTTCCAGATCTTTTGCAACTGTCATCATGGAATTGCACCCGCAAGTTAGAGACTCTATCATGTTGTTTTACTTGGTCTTGAGAGCCTTGGATACTATTGAAGACGATATGACCATTGATCCAAAGGTAAAGGTTCCATTGCTTCGTGAGTTCGACTCCAAATTGGAATTGACAGATTGGAGTTTCGATGGAAACGCTCCTACTGAAAAAGATAGAATTGTCTTGGTCGACTTTCCTCAGATCTTGACTGAGTTCCACAAATTACCATCTTCCCATAAAGATATCATTATCGATATAACGAAGAAAATGGGTAACGGTATGGCCGACTACATTTTGGACGAGCAGTTCAACAGAAACGGTGTTTCTACTATCAAGGATTACGACTTGTACTGTCATTATGTTGCTGGTGTTGTTGGTGAAGGTTTGACTCGTTTCATGGTAGATGCCAAATTTGCTGGTAATGGGGTTATTGACGATGGTTTTGCCAAGTCTGAATCCATGGGATTGTTCTTGCAAAAGACGAACATTATCAGAGATTACCACGAAGATTTGGAAGATGGAAGATCGTTCTGGCCGAAGGAAATTTGGTCCAAGTACACTGATGACTTGCTGTTGTTTTACAACGACAAGTCTCCGGACTCGGAATTCCAAGGTGTCAGCTGTATTAATGACTTGGTTTTGAACGCACTTGGGCATGTCAAAGATGTGTTGGAGTACCTTGCCTTGGTTCAAGACCCTTCTTCGTTCAACTTCTGTGCCATTCCCCAAGTCATGGCAATTGCCACTTTGTCCCTTGTATACAATAATCCAAAGGTTTTGAGGGGTAATGTCAAGCTTAGAAAGGGTACCACATGCTCCTTGATTTTGGAAAGCAGAACTTATCCTGGTGTTGTTAGAATTTTCAAGAGATATGTCAGTGTTATCAACCAGAAATCCAACGTCAAGGATCCAAATTACTTGAAGATCGGTATCAAGTGTGGTGAAATCACCCAATTCTGCGAAACCTTATATCCTACCTCGATTCCAAAAGGCTCTACCAGAAACTTGAAAGACATTAATTTGACTGTTAGTGACAGATATCAAATTGACAAATCGGTGCAAAAGAGAATAGACGATGAAGTATTCAATTTTAGAGTTGTTGTTTACGGAAATCTTTTTTTGACTGTGGGGCTTTTTGCGTACTATTTTGTTGTTCCATATGTGTATTGATCTAATATTTTAATAATAATGAGCAACTGGCTCACCCGTTTAGAAAACCCTAGCGAGATCCTGGTTAAATCCGCGCCGTTACTCTCACTAAAATATTTTGTTTGTGACACCACTTTGAAAAGGGCCCTTGCCTGCACAATGCAAACTTAGACCTTTCGTCTAGAGGGCCACGTATGTACGAGGACACCACAATAACCAGTGTGTATTGTATTCTATCGTAGTTCTACAAACCCCTACGGGCGCTTGACTCTATTCACATCAGATTCTCCAGCACCCTTTTGATCTACTTGGTTTATTCTCTGGTTCTCTTCCTGCTTCTTTCAGCATTAGCCTTGACGCACGATCGTCAGTGACTCGGCGCCCCATTCCAGACGATTATAGACGAAACCATACTACGCAAGATCCGAATTGTAATCACATTCATCGGTAGAAAGTCGTCCAGTTGAGACGTTTCAAAGTTTCACATACTCCGCCTCCTCTTTCCTCCTCACTGGAAATATCAATATACAAGCTCAACCACCTCTAGGTAATCATCACAAATACATCAACTAATCTCACCGCAACACACTCTACTATATGTCCGATCCAACATTTCAAATCAGGTCCATACGCTGGTCCTTGGATTACAATTCTGCCAACGAGGACCACAAGCTCATCACACCCATCTTGTTGCAAGATAAGAACGGACCTTGCCCGTTGATTGCATTAGTCAATACTCTTCTTCTCAAGTACGAATTGCAGCTACACAATGTGTTATTGAATGAAGAAAAGCTTAACGAAATACAGCAGCAAAAGTTTGCAAGCTTGAGCGACTTGAAGAATTTGTTGTTTCAGTATGAAAGTAGCCATGGCTTCATTGAATCGAACAAAATTCTTAGCCAGTTGGGTGAAATGCTACTTGTATTTAAAGAAGACAAATCTTTTGATTTCGAAGTCGACCACTTGTTGGAAAGCTTACCTTCGCTACACACAGGGCTATCAGTCAATCCCAACCTTGTGAATGGAACATTTGCTAGATCAGATACCATTTTGTTTGGTATATTCGACCTAGATCTAAAGCATGGATGGCGCTTGAATCAGATCGACAGCGAACAAGTTGAATGGAAAGTAGATGACGAAGAAGGAGAAGAGGATCAATTCGGTCAATTAATCGAGATTTTCAACGAGTTACAGACGTTTGATGCTATTCAAGACTACTTACTCAAAGAATACGAGCCCCCAAAGAAAGTAACCGAAGAAGAAAATACAGACTCAGACACACCTATCAATGGACAATTACGTGGTCATGACACCCAAGTTGCGAGAAACCAGCAGTTGATCAAGAAATGGCTCGAACTTAACAAGACTCAGCTAACCGAAATCGGTTTAAAGCGGTTGAATCTCGATCTACTGAACGAAGAGTTCGTTATCTTTTTCAGAAACAACCACTTTAATACTTTATTCAAGAAAAATAACCAGGAGTTCTATTTGTTAATAACAGACTCTTCATTTAACAACAAGGCTAGCAAAATTGTTTGGCAATCATTGAATTCGGTCAATGGAAAAGACGACTTGTTTTTCAACGGAGATTTCTTGCCAATCTTGGACATCGACCAGGATATTGACGACGAAGGCATCAATGACAAAGACTACATATTGACAAAGCAACTTCAAGAAGAAGAAGATCAATCCTTGGCACAACAAATGCAGGCTCGTTACGATAAAAAGGAAAACAAACCCAAGTCTGAACCATTCAGACCATTTTCGAGAAGTAAAAAGTCTCCGGAAAAAGAGGACAAAAAAAAGGAAGATAAAAAGAAGAGAGACTGCACTATTGTATAGCCACAGTGATTCACTATATTCAATTCTTCTACATCAATCATCCAGATGTTTTTAAAATTAATATACATGGATTTTTATTCAATAAAAGTACAAGATTAGCTTTCAGCAGCGATTTCATTGAAATCTTCGCGAGCGTCTTTAGCCGTGGATTCCTCCTTCTGTTCTTCTTCATCTTCTTCCTCGTCCTCCTCTTCTTCACCTTCATACTCCATAGGGTCGAATTCAGATCTGATAGTGTCCATCTTTTTGAGTTCGGACGTGTTTGGTTCTCGTAACTTGAAGTTGATACCATCGATTGTACTTTCCTTGAGAAATCTGTTGACTTCGGAGTTGGTGGAAGCTCTGTGCTTCCTCAAGTCAATTCTACCAGTCACAGGATAATAATATGCAACCTTTCTTCTCTTAGCACCCTCTTCTTCAGGAATAAACTTGATGGATAATTCTTCGTTAGGCTTTGTGAACCGTTGAAAGTTCATCTCGTAGTGTTTGTTATGTTTGAACTTGAACTCTTCAAGTGTTACATCATCTTCATCCAATGAATTTACGGGGTGCTCTCTCTCGGTAGAGTGCAACTTCTCGAGCAAGGCTGCGGCCTTCTTTGGGTCTTTCAATTGGTAAAGACTTATCCATTCACCATCTGGAGAAGTTATAGGCTTGTATATGGAGGATTTGAGAATATCACGGTGGCCCTTCTCGCTGTATTTGACACCCTCCTGTCTCTTTATCGTTTCCAATTCACGATCTATCGAAGCAGATCCCATGAACTTCACAGTCAAAAACTTGGTATCCATCATGGAGGTATCTGGTAACAAGGGCCAAGTTTGGACAGCAGTTAAATGCTTCTTCCTTGGATGTTTTAAGCTGGAGAAATTAGTCAAGGTGCTTTGAGCACTTTCAAAACTATTTTCAACAGCCGCCAACTGTGAATCAGCATCATGCTTTTCTTCATTAGAGTTTTGTTGAATATCCTCTGCATCCAAATTGGCTGATTTGATGTGATCACTTTCAGTAATATATTCAGTTCTTCTTAAAAATGATACTCCTGGTTCAGATTTAGATATTTTACCGACTCCAGCATCCCTCAATAATGCCCGATCTTTAGGGTGGAGCTTGGCCGATAAAGCCCCACCTTGTTTTTCCGATTTTTCAGTCTTTTCTCCTCTTTCCATATTATAAATTACACTGTCGTTACCGTCATCAAGGAAACCAGTGTTGTTTATCAAGTTCAAATTCATGCCTAATTCATCGTCTAAATTTTCCATTAAGCTCTGGAAGTTCTCCTTACGAAATATCGAGGACATCAAATGTTCGGCTTTATCCTTTGGTGTTACATTTTCTGTAATGTTGTATTGTAAAAATTTGGGATTTAATGGAGGTGGTGGAAGGTTGTTGGTGTATCTAATTTTGGCAATATACTCCTGCCTAATATGTTTGGTTTGTTTAGACATGTTGGCAAGATATACGAAAACCGGTTCTCCTCTGTAACCTACGGGATCTGACTGTGAATTTCTGTTGTCGACTGGGACCACCGCTTCGTGCTGTGAAGTTTTGATGGTCGAGATTTCAAGGTAGTGCGCGAACCGGCTAAGTGGTTGCAACTCGACTAGAGAGGCTCGTGGGGTATGATAAGAGTACGTTGAGATTACACTAGAGTTACATCATAGAAAGTGCATTATAGTAATCAGTAGGCTATATATCAAAGGTCTTTCAATTATTTTTTAAATTGGGTGACGGTCTTGATGAAGTTTTCACCTTGAGAGAAAGCAATCTCCTTTTCTAATTCGGACACAACTCTGGAACCATCAGCGCCAGCAAAGGTACCAGCACCCCAAGGAGAACCACCGTGAATCTCGTCGAAGCTAGCCAACTTAGGATTAGAGTAACCTAATGGAACGTAGACAATACCGTGGTGAGCCAAAGTAGACAAAGTGTTGATAACGGTAGTCTCTTGTCCTCCTCCTGGGGTACCAGTGGAAACGAACACACCAGCATACTTACCAATGAGGTCACCCTTAGCCCACAAACCACCTGTAGAATCCCAGAAAGATTTCCATTGCGAAGGGAAGGTTCCGTATCTGGTTGGAACACCAAAAAAGAAAGTCTCGTACTGCTTCAAGATTTCTGGAGTAGCAACTGGAAAGTCTGGTGCAGGTGGGGCATGTAACTTTTCTAACAAGGAGCCGGGCAATGTTTCAGCAACGCGGTAGATATCGGCGTGTCCTCCAGCAGCCTCAACACCTTGTTTGATTGACTTACTCAATGTTGCGATATGGTGGTACAAAGAGTAGACGATAATTGCTGTTCTAGGAGTTGGTGCCATTTTTTAGAATGTAATGAATTGAGTTAAAGAATTTACCCATCATTTCTGAAGTTCACCTTATTTTATAATTTCTGGGCATTGCTGTGGATTCTTGCTCCCCTGGTTAATAATATATTAGTAAATAACCTGTAATTTACTTGTAAGCTCCCTTGCGCGACTTGTGAAACCGCTTGTAAATGAGCTCCATTGTGTGGAGAAGCCACGATAACTCAGCCGTGTAGAAGCCACCTCATTGGCTAGACCACCAAACTCAATTACAGGCTCAATTTCGAATTAGACGAGACATGGAGTGCTATTATTAAACTATCTCTATATTTCTACTTACTGTGTGTGTTTGTATTCAGTTGGGTCAACACCGTTCCATGTCAACACATCGTGAGCATCAGGCTTGTTCAAATTCTCCAAAATTTCTGGTTCCAAATCTAACTTACCGAGATGCGTAGTTTGGTCCAACTCGTCATGCTTTCCAGGGGGAAGCACGTTCAAGTTTTGCTTGGTTCTTTCTGGGTTGGCAGACTTGGCCAACACAATAAACCCTTGCAAGTAGGACCATTTCAATAAAACCTCTGCCTTTGTATATCCATATTTTTCTGCACCATTGACCAACTCTGGTGCATCGAATTTTTTACCTCTGGTCAATGGAGAGTATGCTTCAATCAAAATGTCATGACTGACAAGGTATTCGCGCAACTTCAAACGAGGTAACCATGGATGCAATTCCAATTGGTTGATTACTGGCTTGACCAATAATCCATCCCAGTGTAAAAGTTCTTCCAAATGTTCAATACCGTAGTTGGACACACCAATTGACTTGATGTTCAATACGTCGTTTGAAGGATGTATCACGTATTCTTGTAAGGCTTTCCACGAACCCAATCTGTCTTCCTTACTAGCTTTTGGGGAATGGAGAAGAATCAAATCGACATACTCAATTGACTCCTTGACGTCATCGGCAATAATTTTGACGGATTCCTTGGTCTTTTCGTAGCCCAAGTATTGGGTTGCGATCTTGGAAGTGAACCAAACATCTTGTCTTGACACCGAGGGATGGTCCTTTAAAAACCTAGCAATACCAGCGGCAGTTTCTTTCGAGTTCTTGTAGGCTTGAGCACCATCGATGTGGCGGTATCCAACCTTCAATGCATGGTAAGTTGCTTCTTCCGCCTCATCCGCAGGAATCTCATATACACCAAACCCTGCTACTGGAATATGGAGTCCATTGTTGAGCTTATAGGTACTTTGTTGAGTTAATTGAATTGAAGAGGTTAAGTTCGACATTTTGACGTAGTTGTGGCAATTAAAGTCCGCGGTGGCAATATTGCGATATTTATATTAAACACATGGTTGCGGCTAACGGCTCGCAATGTCGCATTCAAGGGGCCGTTTGCACCTTCCACCCCACTTGCGGAGCCATGCGCGTGATGTTGGGTGTGACTAGCGGTGTGCGTGCGATCATGTGACCGGAACATAACAACAACCAAGCGAAAGATAGAGGTCCGTAATTTCCTTATCGTAAAGATTAGCTATGACAATCAGAAAGAAAACACTCTTAAAAGTAATCATTCTTGGAGACTCCGGGGTCGGAAAGACCTCGTTGATGCAACAGTTTGTTAATAACAAGTTTCTGCATCAATACAAGGCGACTATCGGAGCTGACTTCTTAACCAAGGAAATTACAGTCGATAATAAAGTGGTCACCCTTCAAATTTGGGATACTGCTGGACAAGAAAGATTTCAGAGTTTGGGAGTAGCATTTTATCGTGGAGCCGATTGCTGTGTGTTATGTTATGATGTGACCAACGAAAAATCGTTGAATAACTTGACGTCATGGAAAGACGAATTCTTGGTCCAATCAAACGTGGCCAATCCCCAAGACTTTCCATTTATCATAATTGGGAATAAAATTGATATAGACGAATCCAGAAAGATACCATCATTGAATAAGAAGCTCAACAAACTCACCGTCCAAGGGTTCGGGGGCATGAACTACCCTGCGTTTGAAACCAGTGCCAAAGATTCTATAAACGTTGAGGGGGCTTTTGAAGTGATTGCCAAAATGGCATTGCAGCAGGAAGAATTGAATGAAGTTAACGGCGGGGACGTCAGTGACGATTACAACGATGCTATCAACATCCACTTAGAAGGTGGAGGCGGCGGATGTGCATGTTAATGATACTCATATTAGCATCTATACCCAATTCATGTCGTTTTTCCATATTACAGTTATAGTTCTTTTACACCTATATTAATACATAATTACTTGTTAATACACGCACAAATAGCCTTGAAAAGAAAGTCCACAATAGGATTGCCAGTTTTGAAATCGTTCTGTGGGTGTTGTGGTTGTTGTTGGTAATATTGAGGTTGCCCGGTGCCTTGGTAACCGTGGTGTTGACCCTGTTGTCCACTGTAGTTGGGTCCATTGTTCCAGTGGTTTGGTACTTGAGAGGATTGGGTGTTGGTTAAGTCAATCACCAAAACTCCCGAATTTTTGGGATCTATGTGATGCTTCAAGTTGCAGTCATTACACATCTTGTCGACAGCCGGCTTCAACTTTGCGATACCGTTGGCAGAGTGGAGCCCTTTCCCCACAATGACTTTTAAGTGAGACTGGTTGCTTTTGATAGCCGCAGAAAGTCGTTGTTGCAAAACATACTCAGCCTCTTTGACATACAATCCATGCAAATCGATCTCATCTGGGGCACTGTCGGCGTTGTTTTCTCTGAAAACATACTCTGCTGCTCTTTGGTTCGTCTCCTCTGCCTGGGCAAGAATTTTTTTAGACTCCTCGCTGAGTTCATGGGCCCTTTGCTTGTCCCCTCTCTTGAAAGCCTGCTGCGATTGTTGACTCAACTGGTTTCTTTTCTTGTATAGGGTGTCGACTTCTGCACGAAGTCTTTTATATTCTGAGTCGGTGGCATGGTTGTAGTCACGCTCTCCACCACCGAGCTTGATTCCACGGTCCATGTCTCCTGCTTGGCTTTATCACTGTTATGGTTCTGTTAAGTCTGAAATTAACTATTCTTCACCGATCTAACCCGCAATAATTTTGCTGGTTACATCAAAGATGTCAATCTCACTTTCCTAATCGGTAACGAGAAAAAGGCACCTATAATACAGACGTCACATTGGGCATTGTACCAGAAACCACTGAGATAAAAAGACTCTCCTTCAAGTCCAATGTCATATGCATTGACCATACCATGATTTGGCTTACACTTCTGTTATGTAAGTAGAGCAGTACACCCGTGGGGAACGAGGTTGCAACAAGGCTGTAAATAGTAACAGCCGCGTGGGCTCTCGGTAGGCTTTACAACTTTTCGCAGCTTTGAAGGTACTTTTTCCTGATATTGAAAACAACCTCCATTCCCAACGGATAGCAGAAGCCAAGTGAAACATCTCAGAAATATTTATTATTGTAGTAAGTAACTGTTCCCTAATCATACCAAATTATTTTTTGCTCTGAAGAGCAGGGCACAATTTTTTGCACCCAAATGAAATCAGTATTCCACATATATATGTAGTACATGTAACTATTAAACTTACGCCCAACAGGAGCCCTGCTCTGAATTTATTATTATGAATGTGCCTCGCTATTCATCACTTTCGTCTCGAATGTCATGTCCGCAGTTTGTTTATTGTTGGTGCTTTGTTAATTCTTCGCACTGTCTCAAATTTGAGTGAATCTGTAGAAGTGATTAAACCCACCTCATCAGCAGTTGTAGAGCTAATAAGAGCGTTTGGGCGGTTAATCAAGACGTATCATGACATATACCATGGTTTGCAAAAGACTTTAAGAATAATGATTGGTGGACTCCTCGTAATTTCTCAGCATTTTTTCAGAAGTTTGTCGAATATAGACGTTTCAGAGTTTGTGAGATCTATTAAGTCCGGTTCTATCACGTACCAGGATAAGGCTCATACTTCACAAATATCATGCGATCATATGTTTACGCTATACAAACAACCTTTTCTTCGAAAACATCTCAATAGTCTATTTACCGCTAATTTAAACTATCCCAATTGACTCCAATTCTCACCACCATTAGCAGCCGCCTCCACAACCTCCACCACCACCGCCACCGCAATTACTAGAGCTTCCAAAAGAGCCACCACCGCAATTGCCTCCAAAAGAGCTACACCCTGAATTAAATCCAGAACTTGCGCAACCAGCATCGGCACAATTACCCATACCTTGGCAATTATAGCCAGAATCTCGCACAGTACAGCACAAACCTTGGTCGGAATATTCGCATTGAGATAAGAAGAAAGGAGCCGTTGGTGCAACGACAAACAACATTGGATAATAGCTGTATGCAAGGGTGTTGTCTTGCCATGGTAATGCCTGACCCTTGTACTTCATCTTCATGACGGCATGCTTCCTTTGGGCCACTTTCGTAGGCAATGAGACAGCACTATGCAGACTGATATGGGTCAATCCAAGTTGATTGACAAATAGAGGGTTTCCAGCATACATACTCAATTCCTTTTGCTTTTCATCCTTCTTGCGAAATATCTTGGTGAAAGTAGATTTTGCTTTCGACCGTGACGTCACACAGTACCAACAGAAACAAATGGAATAGTCTTCACCAAATTGCTTACGGTAAACTTTCGAAGTGTACTCAAACCCATCATCAAGTCTGGATTCCTCAACTTTATCATCGTGATCTATGACAGTGTTTGCCTGTGAACTCAAACAGTCCGCAAAGTAATACTTCATTGACAACTGATGGGTATGCCACACTAAATCTATGTCTAATGTTGGTACAAGCATTCGCTTCAGGTCAAAGTACGTGAGTAGCTTGAAGAACCTCGAGTACCGAATTGATGATTCATACAAACTAGAACGGATCACTGGAGAGTGTAACCAGTCCAACGAATTTATCTTCTCCACAAACCTTTCTTGTCTCATCACACATCCAACCAAGTCTTCATTTACTTTAAATGAATTGGGAACAAGTGAATGGACAAAATTTGCAGAAAAGTAAGGACCTAGAAGAATTCGACACCACCCCTTGCTCCTATGATTAGTCAGAGCTCTAGTTATGGCACTTTTTAAAGACGACTCTCGCAACGAAAAATTTGCCTTGCTTGTAAACTCTTCCTTCACTGTGTCCGAGATTTCACTAGGTGGCCGGGACCGAAAGGGTCTCTTCGCAATCACACCCGAGAAGTATCGGAAAGTACCTGGGAACAGCCTAGGCAGAATCGCATCTGAATATAGCTGTCGCTTACGAAGCTCATCATGAGTGATATCATGCACGAAATTGCAGTTACACGAAGAATCTTTGTTGACTCTCCATGTAAATGTTTCATCAGCGAACCCAGATTTACTATCGTTAGTGTACGGTATATCCATCAAAATAACTGATTGACACTGGGGGCAATGTACTGAAATCAATGGTTCAAACATCGAAAACAGACTAAAAGAATAAATCATATCCTCCTGGGCTGTGGTAACCAAGCCAATGGTTTCGAGATACCGAATGCGAAGTTTCTCGTCAGGATTGTAAGTGAAAGTATGATTATCAATCAGGTCACTAATTCGTTTTGAGGGAAATGGGAACATGGCAAATTCGATAAAGTTGTTGCGAGCAAAGGTATCGTAAAACGCCCGAGGATTCAAGAGAAATGCGTGCCACACCATGAGTATATCTAAAGGTGGTAACAAGCCATCCAAAAATTCGATGACAGCAGTGTCTCTTACCAAACCACTTTCGTAGATTACATTTTCATCAGTCTGGACAACACCATCTCGATTCAAAGCCATCTGACATGCTGTAACAAATGTTACAAAGCGCTTGACAGCCTGTGTCACAAACACCTGCCAATTTTTGATGGTGTATAGGTGATCGGGATTGTCTATACCGACTATTGTCTTCTTCAACTCTTCAAGGCTTCGAAGAAATTTCAAGTGAGCTACTGTATCGGGCAAATCAGGGATATGATCCAAGTTGGGCTGGTCCGGATGAGACCCACGCCCAGAATTATTGACATATCTAAAGCTGGCATAATCTCTTGGCAACGCTTGTTCAAGAATCTCTATGAACTTATAAGGCTCGTTATTCTGGTTTTTCAGACCGTTCAGATTCGCTTGTTGACCATTGGTCGCTTCATCATAACCAGGTAATACAAGTTCCGTTTTACCACTCATATGACGATGAATAATTTAGGAAGAAATGCAATGCTCATGTCTCCCCTATATCTTATCTAGCATTTTGTGCCTTTCTATCTGATGGCATTAAGACGAATATACGAATTTTGGGCACGTGCAATTGTGCCACATTGGCTTGGAGGTCCGATAAGGCTCATTTGGTCACGTCTGGGCACAAGTGCTGATCTGGGCGATCTTTAGAGCATTTATGCAGCCCGCAAGTCATATCGAAATCCATCCACTCTACGAAAATAATGACGTCGTCAGTTCGAATTACAATAATCAAGTATAGCCTCTGTTGAGTAATTTGGATGTTTTCGCAGCCATACATATTAACCTGAACTCCAACAACCACAGCCCCCGCCACTACTACTGCTACATTCACCAGGAGAACTACAGCCGGAGGTGGAACTAAAAACGGGGTAGCTGTGAGTACTTGACTAGTAGAGCAACCACCAGATGTACCACAATAATTACTGCTCGAGCCACCATGACTCTGCATTGTCATGTTTCCTTCAGAATAACTTTTGCACCCACTAAATCCCATGCACAAAAGTTTTGCTGCATAAGCATTAAAAGTGCTATCGTATTTGTCATAAATCTCTTGAAACAGAGTGCACATTCCAATATTACAGACATCCAGTAGGGACCAGCATTACGGAACGAACAACAGTTTGTGCCCTGATGAAAGTATGGATCCGCGTATGGCTCCAATAGCGCTATCACGAAGAGCAGGGAGTTAATATTGTAAGCTGTGGTGGTAGAATCGGTGCGATATATCGTCTTTTGACATCGACACTTGTAAGTCGAGAGAAAATCCGAAACGAATTGGGAAGCAATCTAGAGTATTTCATATCAGCATACACTTGACTTACTCGGATTTCTGTATGTAATCGTCTTGCCGGGGTCGCGATTGCACAAGCTGGCCCCATCAATGTTCAAGTTAAACTTCTTCTTCGCATTTTCATGTAAGGTTTTCTCGTCGCATTCCTCCAATTCGATGACTTTCTCAAGTGCCGTGACAAACAACACGAACCTTCTCACCTTCAGTAACGAACACTTGCCATTTATTTACGTCCGCGGGGCCATAAGGTGCTTGGTTATTTTTAATTCTCCTAGACTGCGAAGAAACAACAAATGACTGATATAATGGTCCGAAGGGATAACTCGTCTGAAATTTGGGGCCGAGAAGTGAGTTCGAGTTCCCTCGAGTCGAAATAAATAAGGTTCAGGTAATGTTTTGCACGTACCTATAACTAGCCGACCGGAGCTCTTGTGGAATCTTGATGTACTCAGGCTCCTCGAGGCTTTTCTCTTCGCTTTTCTCTTCGCTTTTGTATCGAATTATGGACTCAAGTATACTCAACATCTGATGTAGATACAGCTAGCATCCGTAGTGGGTGCTTATTGCATCCAATTTATTTTTTTCGCATCTTATCGGTTCTAATAGTAGGTCTGGAATGCGGATCTCCTCTACTATTGTTCTGCATGTTCCGGAATTGTCACACTGTGCAACAACCACGAATTGAGCCAAGGACCATGCATGATCCAGTTCGTAGATTAGGAAGAAAATAGTAGTACCTCGCGCATCATGGGGACATTCAACGTCGTCCTCACAATGCATGTAAAAACTGCATAAGGCGCTCTATCAATTACGAATGTCTACAAATATTTTTAAAAGTTCATAATATTATATTCAAACTCGAAATCACCAGACAAAAATATCAAACTCAGCACACAATGGGGCTTAAATTTAGGATATCATTGAATAGCTTATTTCTTACCAGCCTTTTGGGCAGCCTTGGTAACCTTACCGGCCTTGTCGGACTTTTCAACAGACTTGATAACACCAACAGCGACGGTTTGTCTCATGTCTCTGACGGCGAATCTACCTAATGGTGGGTAGTCAGTGAAAGCTTCAACACACATTGGCTTGGATGGAACCATCTTAACCATGGCGGCGTCACCGGACTTGACGAACTTAGG